>CM021697.1:132391219-132515245 GCA_011074415.1 Stictonetta naevosa | reverse complement strand
GAGAGGCAGCGGCGGCGCTCCCGCTCCGCGCCGCAACTTTGGGGCCGACGCCGCCCCCCTTCGCCCTCGACCACCCCCCCGCAGGCGGCCGGTAAGAGCCGGGACCCCCAACCCCGACGGGCCGGCGCACGGCCGCGGCAAACTTCGGCGGCGGGGAGGGGAAGGAAGGGGAAGGGATGGGATGAGAAGGGAGGGGAAGGGATGGGAAGAGAGGGGAAGGGAAAGGATGGGAAGAGAGGGGTAGGGTCGGGGGTCCCGGGCGGGCAGGTGCCGGGCGGGAGAGCAGCGGGCACGTCCTCCCCAGCGTGGAGCGGAGCGAGCGGGACCCGCCGCGGGGCAGCGCGGGGGCGGCTCGGCTTCGGGTTTAGCATCCTTGGCATCTTTGGCTTGGGCATCTTTGGCTTGGGCATCCTTGGGTTTGGCACCTTTGGGTTTGGCACCTTTGGGTTTGGCACCTTTGGGTTTGGCATCTTTGGCTCTGGGCCGGGAGGGGAGAGCGAGTTGCTGCTGGTGGGCGCCGGGTGCAGGTGGAAAATCCAGGCAGCTGCCCTCCGGTGTTTTTTTTTTTTTTTTTTTTTTTTTTGTCTTTTGCTTGCTTTTTTTTTTTTTCTTTAATAGGGCACGGAGTCAAACGTTAGTGCACGATGCTGAAATTGGTGATCTGGTGGCTGAGGCAGGTATCCGAGAAGCAGCGGTCACTGGAGCAGCAACGTTACTGGCGTTCTTGGTGCTAGCGTGAGGTTTATGTGCCTTTGCGAGGAAGGTCACTTTTTTACACCCCCACCCCCCCTCCCTTTTGCTAAGCCGTGCATCAGCAGCGTGAATTCCAAGAAGCAGTAGGTGTTTCTTGGCATTTTAACTGGGATTTTGGAAGGGGAACCGGGTATTTAATGGGAAAAAATTGCGATGGAACGAAGGGATGCGGAGGCTGCACACAGCCCGGGGTTTGCAGGCATGTGGAAGTTGTTGAAATAGGTAAACGGTCAAAACTGGCATTTGGGAAGCGATGAATATTTCTTTAGTTACTTACATGATGAACGAATGTAAAGGAAAACTGGGCCACTAAGAATTTTTCCTGCTTTGCAGTTTGCTGTCAGCAGAAGGTAAAACATGTCCTTGAAGATATAGAATTTTACATAAACAGATGATGTTTACATAAGCCTGGAGAAGTTTGTGAAAAACACAGAGAGCAGAAGATGCGGTGCGAGCTGAAATCGTCTGTCCTGCTGCTCGTCCGTGTAATAATTTTTCTTTTTTTGTATTGTTGCAGCGTGAGAACAAAGTGAGCAGCTGCACCTTTACCAAAGCAACCACCTGCGTTACTCATCTCCTCTGGAATGGACAATGGAACGGTCTCTGGCTTTATCATGATCAAAAACTTCTTCCTCTTCTGCATTTCCATGAGTTTAGCCAGCCACTTCGGGTAAGTTGCCAATCGCGTTTGAATTTCTGCTGTGGCTTTTTGAAGGAAATGAAAAGCTTTGGCTCCATGTGGTGTGGAGCAGCAGCACAAAACAAGCAAGCTTTGCATTTGATCTGAATGTACCGGCGCCGGGAGAAAAGGAGCGGTTTGCCTTCTTGCTCCAATTTGCTGTCTCCTATCAGCTCTCTATGCTCATATCACTTTTGCAGGGGGGGAACAGGGAAATTCAGCCTGGGCCTTCAGCTGCTGAGCTCCCTGAGCTGGCCGTGGCATGGCCGGGGTCTGCAGCACTGGCTGCCGGTGTGGTTGCACCAAGGAGGGCTCACACCTTCCCTCTCACCTGGCGGGCGCAGACTGCAGCCAGCAGTGCCGGACTGCAACAGCAGCAGGACCCAGTGCATGCTCTTAGCTGGTACAGGCTTCTTAGTGAGTAAGATTGTGGCCGCTCAGGAGGACAGCTGAGTTGGAAACTTGCTAGAGTAATTAGAAATTGCATTTCCCTGAGGTGCACAGCAAGGAATTCTGCTTCCTCATTTTTTTGCTTTGGGTGCTGTCTTGATGGTGAGATTCTGAGAACTGTATTGAAGAAGTACTCCTACTGTAGTTCTTCAAAGCACACACACAAAACAAACAGAAAACCCCTATTTACATGTTTTCCCTAAAACCAGAGATCTTAGGTACTTTCCAAGATCAGACTGTGCCTCTGAGCCCCGAAGAAGCATTTAGCAAGTGCTCTGGAAACGTAGGTTGAATCTTTTTTGTGGAGGAGAACAATTATTTATGATTTCACCAGAAAAAAAGAAAAAAAAAAAAAAAAAGAATCCTCCCAGTGTGCTGATTCACAAGCATACCCATCACTTCTTTGCTAAAAGAAGGTACAAAATGGAGATGCAAATCAGCTTCTGATTTCAATCAAAGCATTTTTTTCCAGATTGGAACTAGAATACCAAACCTTGAATGACAACTCTGTACTGTAAGCAAGACTCAGCCCTGTCTTTAGTGTGTGTCTTAAGTAGGTGCACAGAAACCTGTGACTGTGGTGCCACATATGAACAGCTGCAGACCTGCACCCACAGGGAAGGCAAATTGCTGCAAAAACTGACTGATTTAGTCACCTTGGAAAAGCTCTGTCCTGCTTTCACTGTGGCCTAGGGCAAAACTCTCACTGGACTTGACAGAAATGAAGAGGGCTTAGGTGTTGTGGGACTGGTGTTGAACTTGTCTTGAGATGGTAGGGGTTTAACCAAGTATTACCACATTGAAGAAATTCTGAGGACTGTCGCCTCAAGTCCTTCCTGACTGCCCTTATCCCTACAGAAGTTGTCAGCTGCACTAGTTTGGCGTGGCCTTTTTGGTGTGGAGTTTGTCTACCTTCTAACTGCATTGCTCATCAAACAGAGGAATAGAGACTGCAAAAAAAAGGGGGCTTAACTCTCCCTTTTGACTCCCAACTAAATTCTGAACACAGGTTCCAGGTAGGAATTGTTGTGGCCCTTAACTTGTCAGGTAATCAGAGCAGGACAGTTACAGGAATGTAGGACACTCGTTTTCTGTGAGTTAATCAAAAAGCTGCCGTGCACTACGAGATCATCATGTAACAACCCCTCGGCCCCCCCCCCCCCCCTTAATTTCTGATTTCATAATTGTAGTCAGGGCCTGCAGAGATAAGCAGCACCAATCCACTGCACCATTCACACGCTGCCTTAGGGCTGGATTTTGACCCTGCTCAAAAGACAGAGGATGCTCCAGCGCTTCTGTTTCAGAAGCAGAAGCAGTTTCAGAGTGTAATTTGCTAAGTGCTTTGGGACTGACTCTTCAGGACGGAACGGTACAATTTACATGTAGGCTGCTTTATTAACTGCTATGATCCAGAACCTAATACTAATAATACTTGCTGTTGCTACCAGATTCTTTTTTATTAGCTTCATCCATGTTTAGATTACACTGCCACATTTCAGTGCTTTTAGCAATGTGCTAAACAAAAGTGATGGGCTAAATGACCACAAATTAAAAAGCAAAATGCAGCAGGACTTTAGAGATGAAGGCAGAGATTTGTGTATGGTCCTCCATAGTCATTCCATGATTATATTAAATCATAAATACAGTTTTTGATGACTTATCTAAAGCCACCTTTGGGGATTTTGATGCACAATGCTTGGTAAAATAAACAGGAATTATGTATCTCAGTCTCCTAGGCTACTTCAGAAATCTCAGCAAAAGTCTGTGATTAATGGTTAACATAAATGTGGAATGACTATTGAGTGTTATCCTCATCAGTAGGCTGTAGAGGACGACTGTAGGCATAGTTGGTAGAAGTTATTTAAGGAAAAATCACAGAATTAAAATTCAAGGATATAGGTCGAAGGAGAAGAGCATGTGACTCCCCTATCTTTGTTGGTGTTAACAGTTTTGTGACCCTTCTTCTGCATAGAGTCCACCACGAGTCAAGGCTTTTTCAAGCTTGTGTGACTTCAGCCTCAAGTTATATCATGCTCTAATGAGTTAAGATATATTACTGAAATATTTGGAGATATTTACCTTACAGACCACTGTGAACTATTTAGAATAGAATAGAGTAGAGTAGCATAGTTCAGTTGGGAGGAACCTACAAGGATCATCTGGTCCAACTAGCTGACCACTTCAGGGCTAAATAAAAGTTAGTTCCCATTAGGCTTAGACAATAATTAGATATCGAATATAACTGTGAGGAGTGTTTTCAGATGAGACAGGAGTCTGATTCCTTCCATCTGTTTTATGTGAAGCATGGCACTGAATTCAGTCACGGTTTCATGCCTGCAAGGTCTGAAGGATCAGGCTGTCAAAAGCAGGCAGAAAGTGGGTGCTCTCCTGGCAGCAGGTCAGTGGAAATTCAAAATCGTTCGGATTCCACCCCCTTCAGACTGAGGCCCTGCAAGACCAACGTAGTGAGGTGGAACTCATGGGGTCAAGCATCCTGCAGGGAGGAAATCAGTTTGTGCAAGGTCCTTTCCTGGCAGATGCTGTGGGTGCTGGGGCACTGCTGAACATCTTGCCCTTCCCAGCCCTGAGGATGGGTGATGGGCCGCTGGTTAGCAGGGAGATGTCCTAGAGACGAGGTGGCACGCGATCAGCCACATGCTGACCAGCCTCACTCTGCTTTGGCTCATCTTTACAAGCCCCAGGCTGCATGTGGGGACATTTTTGGGGACAAGCTGATGACAGTCCCTGCGCACGCTTGCGTTTTAGGCATACGATTTCAGAAATCTGTCCGAGAGCCTAAACCAGCAGGGACGGATGTTGTTGGTGTAACCACAGTTCAGTCACCATCTGCTAATAATATTTATAATAGTAGAAACACGGGAAACAGAAGATCCCAATTAAACGTAGCTCTAGCCAACGCAACACTTTTCCGTGCGCGGTGAGAATTCGCTCTGCGGCGGGTCTGCAGTTTCACATACTTTCCCACTAGCTCACTGTCCTTATCACTGAGAACATAATCCTGCTATTTAGTCTAAACATACCTCTTCTTCAGGCTGTGGCATTTGCTTCAAGTTCATCTCTACAACCCTGAGCAGTTTGTTCTGATGGGTTATGCCTTTCTGAGTAGTCGCAGATGCTGGGGAGTTCTTCCTCGGATTTTTAAGACTCGTTTTCTGAAAATTATCATATGCTTACATGGTCATGCTCATCCTTTTTTTTTTTTTTTTTTTTTGTATCCTGTGTTCCTTTTCTTCTCTGTGCCTCCAGATAGCTTTGCAAACCTGTCAGCCAGTTCCCACAACTGGAAAAGCAAGGGAGTTGCTGCTCGGGGGACGCAGGCAGAGGTTCATCCCTCTGCTGAGCAGAAAGCTGTGGTTTGAGCATCACCGCTTTGCCAATGTTGGGTCACCTGGCCAGGTAGCAGGTGCTACCTGCAGGCCATCCCACATGTGTTGCCTTTCTGTCAGCCTGCATTTCAGCAGCTGGGGGAAGCGGGGTGTACTGGTAGGTATATAACACCTCAGGGAGAAGCTCAGGATGCTGAAATGGACATTAAGGGGTAAGAAGGGTGAGGGTGATAGGGTACCACCCTGTGGGATGCAGGCTTTTTTCACACTGCTCACAAATTGCCTATTCCTGGCAGGTAGTGAAATACTGCTCTTGGTAAATAAAATTATGAAATTATTCTTAAAACATCTGCAAAGACTGTTAAAGTTTCAGTATTTTCTGTCATCTCTCTCCTGTATCCTAATCTGTTGTGAAAGAATTGAATTTTCAGGGCTCAAATTCACAAAATATCAGCATTTTTAGATCTGAAGAATCTGTAAGAAAGGGATAGGAAGAAGCCCGCTCAGAAAAGTAAATTTATTTCCTTTGATATCTGGCCAGCTGACAGTATCCAGAAGCATGCAAATGCATTCTCCACTGTCTTCTCCACAAACTGTTAATTTGTCTCAAGTTCTGGTATAATTCCCAATCCTATTAAAGCAAGTTCTTGGAAACTTTACTTGTAAGAGAGAGAGAGAATAATAATAATAATAATAAAAATTAATTACAAAATATCCCTCAGTTATTTTTCTAGTGTGTCTTACTTTTTTCTTTTTTCTTTTTTTTAAGTTTCAGGAAAATCATGAAATATCTACAATACATTTTCCTCTTATTACAACAGAGCTATGAATAGAACATGTCACAATTTTGACTAGATGGCAAAAAAGACAATGTTTAAAATGGTAGGCAATGAACTCATCAGAAGAGGTAGTTGAGCATCTTTAGAGAGTTATTAGATTTTACACTGATGGCCTTTTCTGTAGCTTCTGATTTTTTGAGTCACCATGAAATTGCAGTATTAAATAATTATAATGAGAAGTATTCCTGGTTGGTTTAGTTTATGTTCAATAATGAGCTTTAAATTTAATTATCTTTGAATTTTCTTAGCACCTCCTAAGGTTCTTTTCAAGGTTTATTTATATTCCATAACTGAAAATGTCTCCTTGATAAACATTTTTGATTGCAGCAAGACAATAATGTGCTTACCTACTAATTTGCTGATAAAACCAAACCTTTACATGTGTGGAAACAACTGGTTCAGGATATCATTTCTTTTCTCACTATTCATACAGCTATAATATTTAATACACAACAATGCATGCAACTTTGCCAGTCCAGTATAAAACTCTGATGTTGTAAAAGACAACCTCAGTACTTAAACCGAAATGTGAATTGCTATTTTACCAGCAATCTCAGAAATGCAAACAATACCCTAACTTTTCTATGAAATAAAAAATAACATTTGCATTAATGGCAAACAGTAATCCATGTACAGACGCAACTTCACATAATACTGACATTTCTCTGAAATTCAGCATCAGATGCCATCTTTGTTGGGTGAAGTGATCTGCCAAATCTAAATTGGATTGCTGTTTTGTAGAAGAGATGCAGACTTTTTATGAGTCTTCATGGTAGTCATTTCCCTATCTTTGTCATCTATTAATTAGCTTTTCCTGTGGGGCTATACGAGCATTTCAGTATTTGGGGTTTGTATACTGTTCTGGGGAAAGATGTGTGTAGCCAAGATAGAAAGAAGCAACATCAATTACTCATGTTAGATGCAGAAGAGAAGTTATGAGAACTAGATATATTTTGTCCGTCTCCCCAAAAATAGTTCAATGGGAATCTTTCCTCTGAGTTCAATTGGCTTTGAATTCAGACGTAAGCACTAAAAATAACAAGCTTTTTTCAAGAGCAGAGAAACTAGTGAAGCTCTGTATGCCTCGTCCTCGGCACCGTACTTTTACAATAACCTGAGCTCCACATTTGGCATCCCTTGTTCCCATCTCCCATTGCAATACCTACATTTTACCTCTGCAGTCCATTTCTCCCAGTTTATTTCCTAATCACCCTGCAAGTCTCCTCCGTATCTCTTAATTAGCAGGGAGGAGGTGGGCTGGTTTTGCTGAGGCTGTTTTTGAGCTACATGTGTGCTGACTGGCCCAGTCAGCGAGCCAGAGGGAATAGGCAGTTGCTGACCTCACATTTTTACTTAATGAGGCACTAATTTAGATCTCTCTCCCCTTGTCTAGTCACTGCTTCTCATGAAACCTGTGGGAACGAAATGAAGTTTGATCTATCTGCTTCTTTGTCGGATTGGAAAATGGAAAAGTATTCCTATGTTGGCACAGTGGAACAGGCAGACAGCACGATGCGTGTCTCTTTCTCAAGAAAATGGTCTAAAGAGAAACTGAGAAAAGTTTTAAGTAGTGCTTTTACCAAAGCTTTAATTGTGATAGCTGCATAGGAATAACCTGTGTGACTTTCATCTCCTGCCCCTTCTGGTTAAGCTGCCACGTGTATGTAACACCTTTACTAAGCAGTGAATCCATTTGGTTATGATTGACAAAAATATATATATAGTCTTTTGTTTTGAATGGCCCAGTGTGCCAGGATATATAAAATTTCTTTAATCAGTTCGCATACACTGGATTAACTGCATATCATTTTAGTCAAACATATTTGCCATACATACTGTTGCACAACAGAGAAAACTGGTTGTTAATTTGATCTTCAGACCACGATGAGATGGGACAGCCTAAAAAATGAGTGAGATTCACAGATGCACCTCCTTCTGCAGCAAAGGGAATGTCCTTTTGTAGTGGCTTTGGGCTCTCCCCATGATGAGCTCGTTGAAGGTGGCAGCATTGCCAACCTCACTCATGCTGTGAGGAGCCACTCTTAGCCAAGAGTTTCCATGTGCTTCGGCATTTCTGGGAATCAGACCATCCTGGCCTTGCTCCCTTTCCTGAGAGGCTCTGCAATCCCTTCTTTTTCCAGCAGAAGCGCACAAGATGTAGTGGGGGCAGACACAGGACTGCAGATCCCCAAAACTGGGTCTGACTAGTGTGTAGGGGGTGTTATGTGGCCACCAGCAGCTTGTCATGAGCCAGGTCTTGTGTCCCTAAAACTTCCAGACTGTGCCCTGGCTGAGTGCATGGGTATCAGCAAGGTCCCATTAGTGTAAACCTTGGGGAGGTACAGGTTGAGGTCCCTTATCTTTCTTCTTATAAATCTTGTTCTGTTAGGTAAGTATCATGCATATTTTACAGGCATTCTGCAAGGCAATCTATTCAGAGGAGTGCTTGGAGAGTCTCTGTTTATTTGCAGATTTCCCTGGGGACTGGTGATAAATAAACAAGGATTATTATCTTTTTTTATCTCTGAGTCACTAGTTCACATTGAGATCAGGGCGATTGAGTGTAAGAGGCTCTGGTCCCTTGGTAGGGTGCATAAAGTAGGGTATGGCTACCTGTGGGGTGATGTGCCCTCTTTCACAGATGGAATATTTATTGGTGATTTCAGCAGAGACTTAAAGCTGAATAAACACCAAGTCTGAGAAAACTTGCCATCTTAAGAGGGTCTTATTGCTTGCTGCAAATGAAGCCTGTTTATGGATAAACTTACATGTCTTTTATCTGTTCTTGAGGTAAGCAAAGGTATTAGTAGGGAGGGGATTCTCCTGAGCATTTTAAAATTAAAATGAAATGGATTTAAAAATGCAAGTTTTGGTTGTGCTGTAAGCTGGGGAATCCTTGTGGGTGCTTCTGTGTAAGCCAGATTCCTAGGTCAGAGATTGGGTACCTGAGCAGACAAGTTTAAAAAAAAAAAAAAAAAACAGTGATATTTTGCTGACTTGAAGAAGGACACTGTCTGAAATACATCTGTCCATAACTCACTGAAAAAAAAAAAAAAAAAAAGTTCAGACTGAATGTAGAAAAAAAAATCTGGTGCAAATATATGGAGCAAAGCCCACTACATGTTGTTGTTATTTGCATACTACAAGGTGTGTGGGGGCTAATTTATGCAGAAGAGAGAGGAGGCTTGAAGAATTGTTGCCTTGGTGCTGCAGTATTCCTTTCAGGTACCCCAGAGATATCTGGGATGGGATTTTTGAATGCAATGGGAGTTTGTAATCCTCAAATGAGGTTAGAATTTGTCCTTTGTTCTGGGGATAAGTTATGTAACGTGGAAACTAGAAGCTGTTTGGCATGTAAGGATTAAAGAGTACCTTCAAGCAGACTTGAGGGAGCATCTCCAGGAAAACCCATGCTGCTAGTCCAGCCCCACCATGAACTGATGCAGTTTCCCAAGACTGAAGAACTAACCCCAGGGAAAAATCAGGAACAGGTGAAATAGGAGGGGAGAGGGCAGGAAGCTTGGAGGCTCTCATCGTGAAGTTTCCTTGAGGTCCCTTGACACTGATGCAGCTTTTGACGTGTTTCTTTTCTTTTTCATGAAATAGCTTCTCGCAAACGCCAACAGCACCAGGAAAAGAGGACGCCAATGATAACATTACCATATTCACCAGGATCTTGGATGGTCTGCTGGATGGCTATGACAACCGTCTGCGCCCGGGACTGGGAGGTAGAATAGCATGTTGGCTGTGGCCGGTGAACCACGTGGGCGATGGTCCCACAGAGTGACCCCCTGCCATCCTCACATATGGGCGCCTGCTCTTGGCGCATCCTTGATAAGAGAGACGTGTTTTATTAACTAAACATATCCCAGAAAAAAAGAATTGTCTCCTGGCAAGCAGGGCTCCATACAGGGGTCACTGATGTCCTTTTATTTCAGTTATCCAAGCCCTCTGAGGTTGAATGAGGAGAGCACGCATGATGCATGCTTTCTGTAATTGAATGCATTTTGGGTTCCTTTTATCTCTTTTAAGGTGAGCGAGACAGGGTGCTAGCAGGTTGCCACAGGGTTCCTTAGCTGGTCAGCATGTATAAAATTATGCCAGCAACAAAAATCTGTTGAAAACAGAACCTCAAACCATCCGTATTTAGACAGCTACAGCAAATCTCTATTGATATGTCATTCCGATAACCTCTACAGCAGCTATTTTAAAACCGTAACATGCGAATAGTTACTTGCCATCCTAACCTTGTTGAGCCCTCCTTCATCTCTCTTTCCCCCAGACTTCTCTCATCTTCTTCCCATGTGTAAACCATCTGTTATGTTTCTTCCTGGCCCTTTTTAAATCTGGCTACCCCCACCGCTTCCTCTTGTGAGACCAACACATTGCTTTCATTCCTTTCTCTCCTTCTCCTCTCACTTTACACAGAGATGCTTGAAAATAGGGCTCGATGCTCCTATCTTACGTAACAAACTTCTGAAATTTCTGCCCTTAAATTAAATTAGTCCTGGGTTTGAAAAGATGCCAGCAAGACCTAAGAGTCTTGAGGGTGAAATTAATTTCACCTAGCTTTGGACATCTATAACGTAGATGTTTGCCATTGAGCAAATCACCCAGTTCAGCAGAGAGAAATAGGCCTTTCCAAGACACACTTTGTTTCATTCTGTGGCAGGCATCGAAAGCTGTCAGTCAGGGGAACTGCACCTTTGAAGGGCCTGTTTCTTTCCACTGATTATAAGGAGAGAGCCCGGGCTCTCAAAGGTCTATGTTTGCATTTGATCGTGGAAGAAATTCCTCCTCAAATGTCTTCTTAATTTCAATCTTTTGGGGATCTTGGAGTGATTCAGAAGTTGTTAAAAGAGAACTGCATCAGAAGCACGAATTGCATCTTAAAGCAATTACTGACTCAGAGCCTATATTTATTACAGAGAGAATAACACAGGTGAAAACAGACATCTATGTTACCAGTTTTGGTCCCGTGTCAGACACAGAAATGGTAAGTCCTCTCACGTGGCTCCCAACTCAGTTGTATTTACTGGGCTAAAGCCCTTTTCAGAACCATCACTGCTGTTCTGACCCTGCCATAACCCGGTTGTTTCTTTATGCCAGGAATACACCATTGATGTTTTTTTCCGACAAAGCTGGAAAGACGAAAGACTTCGATTCAAAGGTCCTATGCAGCGCCTCCCCCTTAACAATCTGCTCGCCAGCAAGATTTGGACGCCAGACACTTTTTTCCACAATGGCAAAAAGTCTATTGCTCACAACATGACAACCCCAAACAAACTTCTGCGCCTTGAGGATGACGGCACTCTGCTGTATACCATGAGGTAATAACCTGGATTCATTTCTCCTGATGCGGTTTCCTGACCAGCTCTGCAAATAATGGTGGGGCATGCCACTTCCCCCACCCATAGTAGAGCCAGGCAACCAGTCCTTCACACATATTTGTGTGAATATCAAGACAAGTGGAAAACATAATCACTGCCTCCAAGTACCAATTAATTTGTAGCTTCTGAATACTGCTGGTGCTTAAATATTTCCTTTGATTAAATGGAAGGCATATTCTCAACAGATTTGATGATTCAGTCCAGCTTTTTTTTTTTTTTTTTTTTTTTTTTTTTTTTGTGAAGATCTGTTCTCTCTTACTATTTGTGTTTGCAGCTGCAGTGCTGATTGCAGGAGAACCATCCCAAAGGCCAGAGACTGGCATCTTGTTCTGGGGCAGTACATCCTGAACCCTCAAAGCTTTTGTTATTACTTTTTCAATTTTGCTAATTGTGCTAAAAGGTGAATCACCGTAGGGATAAACAATGTATGTTAGAAGCACTGTGGAGCTGTTTTAGCAAGTATTTTCCTGAAAACAAAGCTGGTGCATTACACTGGCATAGAAGCAAATCAGCATCTGAGTTCTTCAGGGTTGTGCTCCTCATCTTAGATTAGAGGATACTGTCAAGATTCATTATTGCATAACCTAGATATTAGATATAATATCAGTAACATTAGAGGATTGTCTGAAGTTCTTCTCAGGCCAAATCCCACACCAGTGTACAGTGATTTGCTCATTAAAACTAATTAGGCTGTAGTAATTAAGACTGCCGTGTATCTTCAACAGGGCTTTCTCTGAGAGTGTAGTCATATGGACAACACTTGAAAAGAGATGAAAGAAAAAAACTATTCTAAGCTTGTCTTATATGAACATGCAGTGATGTCTGAGACCCATCAAAGAGGCTGGGGGCATGGCATTAAGTGCTGAAGTGCCTTGAAATGGGGTTTTCAGCAAATCTGAGCGCTCCTGTCCTGCCGTGTCTGGCTCTGTGGGGCTGGCTCTATGGGCACCCCAAGTTCTCTCTGTCTGGGCTTGTCGGGGCTTGGGGTATTATGCTTCTATATGCAGGCACCTAGAGCATCCCCAGTTTTATTTCAGGTGTTGCTGTCCTGATTTATTTATTTATTATTTGACCCTAGACTTAAATCCCTTGTCTTGACAGGAAAAGAGGAAAAGAGATTTAGGAGAGGTAAGGTATCCTTATATATGTCTTACAGCTTTAGACCATCACTCTTGTAACTGCTCTAGTTCTGAAAAGGCTTAGATGTGATAGAGGTAATGCTTACAAGAAGGTGAAGAACCTCATTTCCCCTCATTTTCTCTGTGGCTAAATGTATCGCTGTTCTTTCTCACACTTTTTGCCAAGTTACTGCTCTCAGCAATAACAAATTCCTGAAACAATGTGAGGATAAGCACATACATGTTTAGATGAATGAAAGTGAAAATAGCTATAGCTAATGCTGGCCTTAAAGCCAGCCTTGCCAGGACTGCCCTAGTACAACAGCAGGGGCTGCCACAGAAGAGATTCCCAATGATCTGTGTAAATTACTTGTGTCGGTGAAGCCCAGAGCAGGCTAGCAGTCAGCTCGGAGCAATACATTACACAGTGTGTCGAATTTGCAGCTGGCATGATTTTTGGGGAGGAAAGCCCTGGGTTCTGCAGTGTTAAAGAAACGCAGCAGAGCACTGATTTGTTAGGCAGTTAGGGCTTGACCCAGACATTCTCATCATCCCCCTCCGTGTCTTTTCCCCTGGTATTCATAGAAAAGAAACCTGGGTGCACAGCCCAGATGACAGCAGCAGTGACGAGGGCGGACTTCAGCAGCAGCCTTACTTACACCTCTGGGAGGCACTTGTGCCGTTAGGTGGGATGGATACTCGTTCTCTGAAAACATTAGGCTAAGGCTCTTTGGAATTGATGTATTTATAGGCTAGAGAAAGACACAGAATGCTTTTGTAGCCTAAAAAAAATTAAAAAAAATTTTTTTTTAATTTTTTGGTAGAGTATTGTGTGGGGGTGTGCATGTGTGTGGAAATAAATTCCCACTAACCATGGTGTATGTGATAAGAAATGGAGCTCAAAGTGTTTAAAATAGCTTTCTTTCCACTATTGCAAGTAATAACTTTAAAAATAAAAGAGCGTATATCCTATTCTGTTCAAGCCCAAGTCAGGGGACTGCTTTTGTAAGGTGCACAGAGCTGTGCTACCTCAGGGGTTGCAGTCTTTCATAATGGGCACTTCAGCAGTGGGAGCAGTGGATGCTGTGCCACGAGGTGGTTGGAGAAGCCCATCTTGACCCATATTGTGACCTGCACTCAGCCCCCTCCAGACACAGCCAGCCCTGCAACCTCCCCACGAAGGTACCAACTCATCAGAGATACCCAGCGAGGCTTTTCTCAAGAAGATAGGCAGCGCTGGGATTTTGTGGGGCAAAGCTTCTTGTCCTGGTGGTGGTGTGCTGGTTGGAGGTACTGGGTCCCAGCTGGGGCATGCACCTCACGTCCTGCAGCTCCCGCCAGGCTCGCTTGGTCCTTAGGATTTGGAGATGTGGAGACAGCCCTTGATTAGCTCTGCATTCCCCTCGTTTCCAAGGAGGAATTGCGAGCTTCCCAGACTGTACGTAGGAGTAATCTGTGCAGGGAGGATCGGACCCTCTGTCATTGACAGTGATGCCGGAATTGCTTTTGCAACCTTGCATCTGGCTGCCTGAATGAAGAGGAGGAAAGCAGCCAAGCCAATGCTGACCTTCCGTCTTATTTGACTTCCAAATATACCAGGTTTGATCAGCAGAGCAAACTTCCAGCTTTAACACTTGTCAGTACATACATATATTTTCATGATAAATGTGTTTGCTTACAAAGAAAAAATGAATTCTTTGCATATTGCATTTGATGATATATTGTCTGGGTCGGAAGTTGATGGGATATATTTTGCTGGGGAAATGTAATAAATAGGCTTCTATAATGTGCATTATTAAAACTCTTCTGCCTGAATGTAAAAAAACAATATGCTCTTTAGATAGATTTTGTAGGCAGCAATATTCTCTGTAGGAAATAGATTAATAATTCCAATTGGGTTTGATTTTGTGGGCCTTATTTTTTTTATTCTTTTTTTATTTTTGTTAATGTGGTTTACAGATGATATGCTGCTGAAGTGACTGTTGCAAATTCTTTTTCTGCCCCTAGAGGGGAGCATTGTCTGCAGCTCCATTTTTAATATTTATTTATTTTCAGTAAGAGTGCTGTGGTAAAAGGCACTTTTATATTTTTCATATTTCACCTGTCTGTATGGAAATATCTTTGTAAATGGAGGAAAAAAGAAAAAAAAAAAAAAAAGAATTTTCTTTCCCTTCAAATACTTAAAAATTATTTAGTATACCTTAGTTAAGAAATAAATGCTGTAAAAAGCATAAAGCTCATTTGCTCCTTAAAACCTTAAAACTATTCAATTTCAAGGACTGTGATTTAGGTACCCTTTCAGGTTAATAGAACTCAAATGTCTCAGTGAGCAGCCTTTTTTTTTTTTTTTTTTTTTTTTTTACTCAGTGAGGAATGACTATAAAGATAAAAGCTTTGATAAACTTTGCTGTAGAATGCTGGAAAAGTGCTACCAGACTGCCTTTACCGCCAGAAATTATATGAAGTAGAGCATGCTCACTAGAGCTAGACTTTTGGCCCATACTTTAACTTTTGGCAGGTAATTCATAGGCAAACTTGGATGCTTTTCTCACAGCATATATGTACTGATCAATCTTTTTATGTCATCGCATTCTGAAGGGACTCCCACCACCTTTCCTACCTCTGGGTAGCCAGACATCTGCTGGAATTTGGGATTTTAAATGTCACCTGGTCATATGTGTGAAGTACAGATTTGCCCTGTGTTGTTATGGAGACTGAAATCTGAGAATCTGAGAGTGTTTGCAGTTAAGCCTGCAGCATTAACTTGCAAGCACATTTTGTATCAGCTTGGGAGATGAAGACGTTTGTCAGTACGTTGCTAAGAAACTCTAAACTCTTTCATACAGGCCCAAAATACAGCTATCTTTACCGTTCATTCATGGAAGACATTTACAGTTCTGCAATGTGTAGATCGGCCGTCCACTTGATGGCAGCATCACCACGCTGCTGGGTGCTCTGTAGCAGATGCACAGGCTCCACTATGCTGGAAATACTGTTTCTTCTGTTAGCACTGAGCATTAAAATTGCACATCCAAGTGTACATGTGTTCTGGGTGCGTGTTAGCACACGGTCTGCTCCTATATGAAACACTTCGTTAGCAAGCTAGCCATTTCATACTGTAGAGCTATTGACAATAAAGCCAATTAACTGGAAGACAGTGCTGTTTTCAAGGCTTCCATTGGGAAAGTCAGGATTTGTTTTCTTTTCTTTTCTTTTTTTTTAATTTTTTATATTTTTTTCCTATGAGAAATGTGTGGGTTTGCAAGTGCTGATGGTGCCAGAAGGTGTCCTTTCCCAGATGCAGATTTGCTTGCGTGGCCCTGAGTGAGGAGTGACCAGCAAATTTATACTTTAAAAAGAGATGTTAATTTTCAATCAGCCAGACATCTAGATGGGAACATTTCTGTTCAATTTGTGTGTGTTGTTCTCATTTCAGAGGGAAGATTTCATTTACACATCCATTTATTTTTACAGAAAAGGATCTGGCAATGCTTTGGGCATTGTATAAATATTACAAAACTAATTAGGAGCTATCAAACCATACAAACACACATTTCCTTTCACCGTGTTAAAGACTTGCTGCCTCTTCTTTCATATTCAAGCTTCAAAAAGCCTGAAGCTGGAAGAAAAAAAAATAATAAAATAATTTCTTCACTTTGGGCTGCATCTTACAGAGTGGTGAAAAACTGCTCTGGTGCCAAGGACTCTCAGCTGCTTTTCATCAATTCACATTTTGACAGAGCAAGAGAAAATAGGGATATACAAAGTGAAGGGCCTTTCCCTGAGGGCAGCATATTAGCATGATTCTTGTTTTAACACCAGGCCTATTGGTTCCAGTTTCTCTGATTTTATTGGACATTGCCCCATTTCTCAAAAGTTGTCCTTTAAGGAACCGAGATTTGTTGTTTTGAAAAATCCAGAGCTGGAATTACCCACAGGGAAGGAAAGGCATCAGAGGAGACTGTGGTGTAATACATTCAAAAAGGGCAATTATTACCTGCCCAAATATAGTCCCTATGTGGAGTGCATGACAATAGCCAATTCTGCTGCTAATAAAAGTGGGCAGAGCCCTGCAGAGATCTCCATCATAAAGACAGGAACTCTCACAGCAAGGGTAAAATTGATTAAAAGACAAAACCCAAACCAGGGCCAGCCCATCTTTGGATGAGAGAGATGTTTGGCTAGACTTTGAGGGGTTACAAAAGATCCAACTTTAGTTTCATCCCTGTGCTAAGCACTGACACAGACCTATCTTTCTGTTGGGGTTAGACAGTACAATTTCAGTCCTGTTCCCATTTTATAAAAATGAACTAGTACCATTTTATAAAATTTATAAAAATGTACCATTTTAAAAAATGTATGTTTTTATAAATGTACCATTTATAAAAATGGCCAAGTACCATTTGCTGCTGCTAGCAGGAAAGCACAGCTGCACTGGTGACTATTTGCCCAAACGTGCGGACAGGTCCCAGGTTCTCTTCAGGGCTTCAGAAATACCTCTTAGATGTTGAAGAATTGTTTTGGCTACTCTATCTTTTTTATCACCAGGGGAGCAAAACATTGCAGTGAACTCCCTAGGTGGTTCACTTAAACTGAAATTAAAATCTTCATCTGCCTAATTGGAAATACCATCCCCTGAAGTACATTTATGCTTGTGCTGAAGCAGTAGCCTGCCAATGAACAATCTGCAATACACAGTGGTGGAGTACACCAGGCCGTATGGGTGGGATTCACCTCAGCTAATTTCATTCATCTGTAATGCTGATGGCTGCAGCTGAGCCTCTTGGCTCATAATTGCTCCCAGTACAAGGGAGGGAATATTTTAAGAAGTTGGTTGTCTGCATTATTGTAGATGTCTACTTCAGTATGAAGGATGCTTATTTCTCTCCACTTACACTTAAGGGGGTTCCTGTTATTTTTATTTTTATTTTTTCACAATGGCAGAAAGAGCAACCTAGGGATGCTACTGTTGCTATTGGTGTCAACAATTAGACACATGTATCCTATCCCATTTACTTACTTCCATAGTGGTTTTCCACTCCCCTAATCATGTAGACTGGAGATTGCTGGTGTGCAAGCCTCTAAAGGCTGTGGAATGCTCTGAGCCCTCCAGCAGTGTTGTGGAGGACTTTCACAGTTTCCTTTCTGTGCAACATAAAGCCCAAGGCTGTGCAAGTGCAGCATTTGTGAGCGCACTTAAATCGGGTTAACTCCTCCACTTTTGTCTAGGTGGGTGTAGAAAGGAATAAAATGCACCCTAGGAAGAGTAAAAGAAACCCCTATAAATTGCAATCCTGCCTTTGGTAGTTTTAATGAAGGGAAGAACCCTTGTGGTGCCTATTAGGTAAGAATTTTGTTGGTGAGGAAAGGGCTGTGCGGTGAGGGATGCCAGAGGCTAGCTAGGTGCTGGTGTGGGCTAGGAACTCATGTCTGAGCCAAGAGCTGGGGATCAAGAAGACACATTTGAGGGCTTGCATGGGATATGGTTTTGCAGGAAATGTGTGTGGAAGGATTTTGAGGAGAATACTTGTTACTGATAGTCACTTGGAAATAAATGGGAAGTGATACAGGTTGCAGTGTAGGCATCTGAGGTCTAACATGCTGCTTTAACATGCTTCAGAAACATGTGAGCAAATGAACACATTATGGTGGAATGAGAATTTACTCCTAAAGCATGTTATAACACAAGCATGTTATTACCCTGTAGGAAATTCATGGTAACTTGCCCTTCTCTGAAGGTTTCATCAAATTGCTAACGTGTAGTGGAGTAAAGTCATGCAATGGGCTGGTTCCTAGTTTCTTTTTGGGTAGGAATAATCTTTGTTGTCCCATTCCTTTCCTTTCCACTTGCCTTCTTCAGGTCTTTCTACAGGAAAGCGTCCTGGTATGGCAGTCTGGATGAAGAAATAAAAATGGTTTGTCTGTCATTTAACCAGTAGTCTGTAGCACTGGCAGCAGGTTGCCTGCTCTTAAGACATTGCCTTTGGACATCTCAGGTACTTTCTAAGAGGTCTTATTATGTTAACATATCTTATGATGATGTTCAGCCTGACTACTCTGTTCGCTACTGTTAAATTAAAATTTCCACAAAATATATACACAAATATATATCCTACAGTCATATTTATAAAATTCAAAAGTTTCCAAACTCTTGTTTCTATCCAGTTGCTCTAAATTATGAAATGACTCTTTTTCACCAGGTTCTAGCTAAAGTCCAGAGGTTGTGTCCATTATATGCACTATACCCAATGTAAAAACCTAGGAAGAATTTCTGCAAGTAAGGGTGGCCTTCCCTTTGTATACTCCTGTCAGGAATTTGAGCCAGGAAACTTGGAGACCAGAAGGGGAGATAACACCCTGGGTTATTTAGAAAGCTCAGTTCAGGCTTCAATAAGGATGTCTGATTGCTCCACAGTCTTCTCTTCAGTGGCTAATGCACTTGTCATATGTCTTGTCCATGTAAAAATGCTGTGTTCTGGCTTAGAGATTCATCTAAAAGGTCAGGGAAATAAATAAATAAATAAATAAATAACAGCACTCTTCAGTCAAAATAATAAACACCTACTATGTTTTTACCACTAACTGTGCATCTTAAAAACATTAACTATGCAAATTGATTTAATCATCAATAAAACTCAAAATGCCATCTCTACATTCGCAAAGTCCAATGCTGGAACATGGTAGAACTATATCTTTTAACCATTTTACCTGCTCTTGCTTCACTGTCACTTCTGAAGGTGTCACTGAGCTGGCCTTTTTCTGTGGTGTATGTGTACATGCATATGCATGTGCTTCTGTGTGAGGGAGCAGGGTAAAGATCATGTGTTTCCATGTGAAAGAGCAGATCATCAAATCACTTGATGTGTGCCCCTTTCACATAGAAGTGTGGAGGAGCATACTCAGAAGGCAGGAGATCTCGATAAGAGGGGCCTGGGAGGTGGAAGTGGAAATGGAAGTGGAAATGAGAAGTGAATAAGAGGAGCCCGGGGTTAAATGTGTGTTGCTGAAAGGAAACTGTAATGTAATGTTTTGGAGCTCTGTATCATTCATCCAAACCATGGAAAATAATCAAGGATTTCATATTTGTGTTTAGGGCTGCCAAATCAAAAACCCTTCTACCCATCCTACCATGTGCATCCCAGTCTTGACGTAAGAGAATCCAGGCAAGCTGGTACTGCCCATCTGGCCCCCCCCACCCTTTATTACTTTCTAAATCCATTTTATTTTATTATTTTATTTTATTTTATTTTATTCTATTGGAAATTTTACGTGTGGTTTTGTGCCTATCTGTACAAATATAAAGGTTGTATGAACTGGGAGGAAGAATGGTTGTGCAGCCAAGTGGCGCTCATCCAAGGGGAAGATGTGTGCCATATTGACAGACAGAAATGGAGGAACAAAAGCCCCTTTGGCCAGTCAGAAAATCTGTGCTGATCAAACTGTTTAATTGGCAGCATCAAAACTGGAGGGCAAGTGTGTTGTGCTGCATCCATCACAGTCCTTAGCCTCCATTTCCTATGGCATGTGCTAGAACTTTCTGCGTTACCTTGTTGCTCGTGTACTTGGGTCTTCTCCCACTGAAAGCAAGGCTCACATGACCCCTTGTGTGACACCGGACACTGCTATCACTGGCCATGTTGGTTAGGTGATCATGGTTGAGACATGTAGCATGTGGACTTGGGACAATATGTGGCACAGTATAGTGAAGTGTGGGCTGGTTGAGATGTTTACCTATTTACCATTTTACCTATATAAAAAATGACATAAGCTGTTGGTATTGCTAGTACCAGTTAGATTATTATTATTATTATTATTATTATTATTACTATTATTTTAAATTCCAGAATTAAGTAAAAATACAAGCTACTGCAGGGGAGAGATCTGAAGGCTGTCTTCATGGAGTGTCAAGGAGTATTCATCATATATAGGGGACCAAAAGGAAGAAACATTTGGAGAGCCTTTTAAATGAAACTATCAACTAGATGTGATACTGCACTATGCATTTTGTGTATAGCATTTATAGTATAGCCATATTGGTCTAAAGTTTCTCTAGGAAAGTAAGGTTTGTAGGCAGAGAACCTAAAGAAAGTCTTAACTGCCCAAAAGCTTGGGGTTTTTTGACTACACCAGTTTATCTGATAAAAAATAAATTTATTTCAGAGAGAGTTATTTTGCTCTTGGACTTGCATGGCAGGGATATATAAGCATAAATTCAATGCTCCATTCATTGTTTTTATCCATATTGATTAAATACTGTAGAATGAAAGGTACTACCCCTACTGTAAACTTCTGCCAGGAGTTGGAAATGTGATTCACAGAATCATTTGGGTTGGAAGAGACCTCCAAGATCACCGAGTCCAACCTCTGACCTAACACTGACAAGTCCTTTACTAAACCATATCACTAAACTCTACATCTAAACGTCTTTTAAAGACCTCCAGGGATGGTGACTCAACCACTTCCCTGGGCAGCCCATTGCAATGCCTAACAACCCTTTCAGTAAAAAAAGTTCTTCCTAATATCCAACCTAAACCTCCCCTGGCACAACTTTAGCCCACTCCCCCTCGTCCTATCACCAGGCATGTGGGAGAATAGACTAATCCCCACAATAAAAATCTGTATCTTCCCACGATCCCCACAGTTTTTTCTGTATCTTCTCAAATCACCATCAAAATCATATAATTTAAGTGCCCTATGGGTTGTTTCATTGCCTTTCTAAGTACATCCTGTGTGTAGATGCTGAACATCTCTCCTTGCCCCCATCAACGAGTGTGCTCGGGATGTGTCAACGTATTCTGTGTTCAGGAAGGTCATTCCTGTTGTGGCACAGTTTTTGTGATCAATCCCATCCACTTCAGACCATCTCAGGATAACCTAATCTTCAGCACAGTTAACGTAGACAATTAAAGACGTGTTCTCACACTTCTGCATAAGCTATGCTAAGGATTTGGTTCACTTAAAATGAGTTTTGCTGCCAAGTACACCATGCCTCTGAATTCATAGCTCAGAAAAACATCAGTAATTGGAGTTCTTAGTCTTCCATAGACTGTGCTCTTTGGCATTTCCAAAGTACATTTCAGTGTCACATAAACATAATACATTTCTGCAACACAGAAAAAGTTGGAAAAGGGTAGTATCTTGGCAGAATGATTAAGAAAGAGAAATAAGCCAAGACTGAAGTTTCTGCAGGTCTCCTCACTCCAGCTCAATGCTTTAATTTCTGTTCTGTGGTCATTTTACATGGTAATCTCAAGGAATTGAGTGTACAAACAGCATTATAAATAAGAACTGCCTCCATGTGCCACAAAGAGGGGCAGAACAAGGCTATGAATCCTCCTTTGGCCACTTATCCAACATGGTGATGGAGCTTTGTGAGCATAGTGGTGTTTGAAATACTGGGAGTAATCAATTCTCTCCCCCTGAACCATACTGCAGACAGGTCACCCAGCCAAGGGTAGGTTTCAGGATGACCCCTACAGCCATCAGTACCAGAACTGAATGTGTATCCATGTCCCAGTTCTTGTTTACCTCTTTAGGTATCCCACCATCATCCACATCCACAGTTTTTTTTTTTTTTTTTTTTCTTTTTTAAGGGAAGTCCTTCAGAACCATGATGGGTCTATGTATATAGATATAGATGCTCATATTAGCACATGTATGCATTTACTTAGGGAGGCATCAGGTCCCTGGACTACATATGTACTCTGCTGGGGTCTGAAACAAATCTTGTTTTAAAACCCTTTGAAAGGAATAACAGTTTGGTTATAAAAGTGTTCCTATTCCCAGTGGGAGAATGGAGTGAGTAGATGTATCCTGAGTCAAGGCTACATGAGTAATTTCACAAACTTAGCAACACATTCAGTTTTTTGTTTTGTTTTGTTTTTCTTAAAAAAAAAAAAAGGCTCTTTATTTTTCTGTTTTCCATGTGAGTGAACAAGGGTGTGTACCAGAGGTGCCACCAAGGCATGAACTGTTCTGCTGAGGTCCCGTTAGAGTAGGCACCTGGGGAAGCTTCTGGAGTTTGATCCTCCAGCAGAATGGTCTGTCCCAACAGTGAAGTCTCTCTTTGCAGAGAACCAGCCAGCTGTTTTGGGTGGGGTGTTTCTTGGGTAAGGATGAATCCACCTAACTCTGTTTTGGCATTCCTGGGAGATGCTGAGGTAGTTTTGAGGTGGGTTTCAAGTAAACATTTTGCCTTTTCTAAGGAAAATGGTTGTGGCTAGCTTCATGATGGGAAGGGTGCTTTGGCTCCCCTGTATCCATTCTGGCCTGAGCCCCACAGTAGTAACTGGTTGACAGCACAGGCAGTGCCAAAGCAAAGCATTAAAATGCTTCCTTTAATTGGAGGCAAGGGCAGTGCACAAAAGCAAGGAACTCAGAAGACTCAGCTGATCTGGGGGCTAGGGCAGGCAGGCAGGAGAGCTTCATATCGCCCTGACTCCAGTACCCCTGAGCCAACAGGACACAACTCCCACACATCACCTTCATCAGTAACTCTTCAGTTATTTAACACTTGCTTTAACTACTTCTGAAAGCCACTGGTGACTCTGTCTTTCTGCTTTCTCCCTCTAAATCTCTGTTTATTTTTTGTTTTTTTGCATACTAGACCTAGTAGCTGATAAGAAAAAGCAGGTTGCCATGGCTGTCTGCTAGCTCTCCAAGCAGGTGACTGCCCTCACCAGTCACCTCTGCAGCCTGGCAGCTGCAGATAATACTCCAGAAAGTGTTTTCTACACTTCCAGAGACATGACAGCTTTGCTCAATCTCCCAACTCTTTTTCCAAGAGTAGGAGTAGATGCTCCTTGTGTTGAGAGAAATATGAGGCAGTATCCCTGAACTTTCTCTGTCCTCCTCCCCATCCCTTAATACCTGCACTGTGCCCTTCAGCCCGCCTCGGGCAACTGCAAGATCAGTGAGGAGAGCCCTGAAGTGACCTGTAAAAGTGTCTCGAGGGACAGGGTGCCTTGTGCCTCCAAGACTTCTGCCAAGGAAATCCTGTCTCTCCTTGCAGCACACCCAGTGGGTGACTGGGTCCCAAGCATCTGCCTTTATTCTCTCATTGCAAACCTCCTTCTTCCCTCGCCTGTTAAAAAGGAATGGCCTCATGAAAGAGTCAGCATGCTTAATTCTCTAGAAGAAACATTTGAAGGTGACTTTTATGGACTGAAGATGTCTTGCTGTGAAGTATTGCTACATTTCTTAGAAGGGTATTCATTTTATGCATCTAAAGTGTACTTTGTTGAAACAGAACATCAGTGATCATTTTATGTTCTTAAAGTAAAGGCAACACATAATATAGGTTTGATGAAACTTTCATTTACAATTATGAATAATATGTGAAATAATTTGTAGACAACTTTTTTTCTCAGGTAATAAAGGTATGATACAGGGTTTTGCTGGATGCTTACCTTTTGAATAGCAGTGTAAGTATTTGGAACATTATGAAAGTGAAATTTTGTAGTTAATAATAAATCAGCAGCTGTAACCAGGGTTTCTTACATATTTTGGGTGAATACCAGGCCCATTGATGTCAGGACGAATTTTACCTTTAACTTCAGTAAAAACAGGGTTTCATCCTCCCATTGTAATGGACCTTTAACAGTTACTTATAATCTTGTCAAAAACTCTGTTTGAGTGAAACTAATCCCATAGAGCTTTTATTAAGACAGAATGATAGTGGAGGAGGGAAGCTTTTAAATGCTTCTGTTTGAAAGGACTGCAGTTTGAACAGTGCTTATACTGTGACAGAAAAAACCCTGGTTTGGAGATTGTCTCTAGCTTGGGTAACTGTGCAGAGTAAGGTTATTCTGGAGTGACCGTGTCAAAAGGATTATACAAAGGCTGTTTTATATTTGCATGCCAAGACCTCCTTTCTTTTCCTGCAATAGCTGCAAACTGGGAGTACCTGTGTTGTAATCAGCTGTGTAAGATAGGATATGCAAAGGATACATAAGCTGTGATGCGATGCTAAAAAAAATGTGCAAATATCACACCAGGTGATATTTGAAGGAGCAGACCCATACACCAATTTCTTTGTGTCTCCTGGAGCTATGATCTGAATTCGTATTTCGTACTCTGCACCTAAAGGCAAATCTTTATGCAGTGACCCACACTTCCAGCCCTGAGACTGTAAGAGGTGGCTCCTGTGCTGCTTCTTTTTTCCTGCATGCAGTTGAAAATCCAGTCTCTTTGAACCAAGAGTCAATTTTGACCACAGTCAAACAGTGGGGCTGTTTTTCAGGTCCTCACACTTTAATGAAAAATAACTACCCTTGGGCGCAGAGTGCTGTGCAGAAATTTAGGGTGGTGACATTTATGCAAAATATCAGAATCCACAGTCAAGGTTTCTGTTGTGTTCCCCTTTACAAGACCCTGCACCAGCATCAGGTAGTGCACACTGTGTAAGCGGTAGTCAGGGGAGTGTCCACCAAGCATTTTAAAGGTACCTAAGAGGCTCAGCTGCGTGCTCCTAGGACTAGCACATAAGGGGCATAACCAGCTCATTTACTCAGGATGGCCAGATTCAGAGTGGCCCTAGGATGGAGACATGGGAAAAGGAAAAACATGCAGATATCAGAGATAACCAGAGAAAGGAGTTTCTTTCAGAGAATCCATGCAATGAAAGGAAAGGCTGTAACCAAATGCATTTGTAACTGCTAAACTCGTTTCTCTTTACACCTGGGCTAGACCCAGGAGATAGCACCAGGGGTCATCCTAAAGGATGTGCTGCCTTTTGTGGGATGGGGAACTCAGAGAGGGCACAAGAGTAGCCCTGGTACCTGAGACATATTGCAGCTTCTGAGACAAGTTCTGGCAGTACAGTGCCTTACAGCTGTAGTTGATACCCTTTCATTTAATACAGGAAGATTTTATTTTATTTATTTTATTTTAGGGGGGAAAAAGGAAAAAGGGCAGGGGTAATTGAATTCCACTCAGTCACATTCTCTGTGCACCTCATCTTCACTTCTCCACAATTACAGTTCAGGAATGTCAACAGCCTTCCTCATTAGACATAAAAGTATTTTTTTCAAGAGATACAGGTGGCAAGTTGTAATTCATAGGACATTCAGTTGAAAGAGAAGGTCTTATTCATGATTCTGAATTGAATCTCCCTTCAATTAGCTTTCTTATTCCACAGCTGCTCTGTTGGTAAGATGGATATAGTGATCCCTTCCTTTGAGGTTTGAAGATGGGGGAAGTATTGTGTATTAAAGTGTTGTGAAGCTGCAGCCTTGAAGTGTTCAAGGCCAGGTTGGATGGGCCTTGGGCAACCTGGTCTGGTGGGAGGCGTCCCTTCCCATGGCAGGGGGCTGGAACTGGGCTATCTTTAAGGCCCCTTCCAACCCAAACCGTTCTGTGATTCTATGAAACAACACACTAGAACCATTGGTAGACAAAGAGATGGGAGGTGTACTGCAGTAAAACATGTCAGCTTTATTATGGCTCTTGGAGCAAGGTTTCTGAACTTACCAAGTAAATTAAATTTGCAATACTTAATACAGAAGATATAGCAATGCACAGGAAGGGTTGAAGGCTACCTTTCAGGTACCCGTTAAAGTAATTTTTATGAAAAGCATGCAGGTTCTGGACAGGATGCTGCTAGCACCAGATTGTTAAATTCATCCATGTAGCACTCTCAGTGACTGGCTTTGCTCGCTCTGGTGCCCAAGGGCAGTCTTCTCTGCAGACAACTCCATATTTTAGTGATTTTGAAATTTCTTTTATAAAAATAAATTCCAAGAACAGTTTTGCCTAAGGGCAAGTATCTCAGGCCTCAGTTACTTCTTTTCTATAGTGTAGACTTCCTGTCTGTTCTTACAAAATGATACATTATCTCTGTTCTGAGCTGGACATTTTTTACTTTATGTGGTTTATTATCTTTATATCTTCTGTTACTGTCTGCATTTTGCCTTTTTCCCTCCCTGTTTCCCAGATCATCCTCATAATATGATCCCTAGCCAACGATACTATTACATTTCTGTGCACTTATTTTGTCATTTCCAGCTGCTGGTAAAGCTCCAGAATTTCTGTGTGTTGGCAGTGAGTGGAGCTGTTTCCCCCAGTTTATTGTCCATGTAGCCTGAGTGCCCCAGTAAGGCATCATTGTGTTGTATTGAATTGGACTGTCTAAGCGCCGTGCCATCTGTACACAGACAGATTGTCACACTTTATGGTCCTTTTGGATAGGAGTTCTAGTAGCAAGAGTACTCACTTCGGTGTGGTAGCACTGAGTGTATATAGCTGGGCAGTCTGGCGACATGACTCTACTGTGATAGTAAAGGGTACTTCTATGTGCTGGTAGCAGGGTGTTGTGGATTTCTTTGCAGAGATTTGTCCCACATGGAAGCAGCTTGGTAAGGAACCAGGGCTCCCCTCCAGCAGAGCCCTGCATTACCCCAGCACAAGGCAGTCCTTGGTGCTTTGTCTCTGCTCTGTTGCCTCTGAGATGGGATAGCTGGTTTAAGTGAGAAAGGCATATGGGTGTTCATAATGTAAAATGAGATTTGTGTCTTCATCATCCCAAGCAAACCATTTGTACCATGCAAATATCAAAATGGCCTAATTAAAAATAGATTCTCATTGTGCACTGTGCTGCATACACCTAGTGAACTCAGCTTTGGCTCTGTTGATATATTTGGTATCGGTATAACTGATATATTGCAGTGCTCAGAAATTTACCTCAGACTTTTATTTGCATTCAGCTTGATCTGCCTATCAGACATAACATCCATGGGATGTGTCTGCTTTTTCTAAGGGTTTTTCCTCTCCTTTCCATATGTCTACTATAGTTCAAGAGTTCCCACTTACTGGCAGGGCAGCCTGGGACAGAATTTTTTCCCCAGGCAATATGCTGGGGTAAATGACCCGGTCATCTTTTCCTTACAGTACTTCACAGGATGTTGAACCAAAGTTGACTGCCTCCATACTACATGATTTGTGCAGAAACTAACTCCAGTACTATACACTTAGCTTGGTGGGAGTACCCAGAATATCCATTTCACTATGGTAATACACAGCAGTAAGCACATAGCCAGGCTTTTTTTTTTTTTTTTTTTTCACTTAGAAAAAAATGTATTTGGAGATGCTGTTACAGTCTGTCATACAAATGTAGTAATACTTATTTTGTATACAGCACTTTTCATTTGTTCAAAAGTGTTTTGCAGAAGGCAGGCAATATTTCCCCTTTTGTATGCTGGGAATTTGGGGCAGAGGAAGGTGAACTAAATTACTAGGCCCTTTTCAGTGGCTACGATAGGAGAAATCAGTGCTTCTTTGTGTCCGTAACAGTGCTTTACTCAGGAGTCAGCCTCCTGGTTTGGTGGCAGTACCTACACAAACCAGATAAGAATGAAGTCTGTAGCAAAAGCTCCAGCACAGGAGTTCCTGCACGTACAAATAAGAAAGGGTGATCTTACTGAAACCACCTGCATAAACAAAAACCGGTCTGTGAGGCTGAGCGGCACTAGATAAGGCCCACAGCACACGAGCACCGTTCTCAGCCTGGTTTATCTCCCGTTTGGGTTAGCAGGGGGCTGCTGTGCTTTCAGCAGGAACCAGGAGCCATCAGGAAAAGCTTGCTTGTGTCAGCACTCACATGCAAAGGGCCTAAAGGGAAGGTGCAGATAAAAAATGATGGGTTTTCTTTTCCTCCCTCACAGGTTGACCATCTCTGCTGAGTGTCCCATGCAACTTGAAGATTTCCCCATGGACGCACATGCTTGCCCGTTAAAATTTGGAAGCTGTAAGTTCTCTTCTCAAATAAGATACAGAAAAATCCGTTGCTACCTGGCTTTTCATGTTCAGTGGTGTCTTGTACAGGTCTTTTGCCCTTTCTTCACCCTCCCCTTCTAAGGATGCTCCTTGGCACCCCCATACTGCCACCTCCTCTGCTTCCCACTGCTCGCTTGCCATGAGTGTGCTTCATCTGTCACTGCTGCTATGCAGCTCATGCTGGTGTGCTTCCCGGTAAACTGCGAGCTGATGTACCCATACCACATGCGGTGGCTGGCATGAGATGGGGTAGTAGATGCAGACAGCTAAGTTGATGGCTGTAGTTTTTGTGTTTGTTGAAAAAAATGCAGCTTTCATTGGAAAATATCATATTGATTGTGCTGTTATGGTGTTTACACGAATCAGACTGTGGTGCAATATGTACGTTGCATATATTAAAAGAGAACAAGAACATTAAAAGAAGAAATATCTCTCCGTTTGGCTTTAATAAATCCAGACCTGTATCTTGTTACATGATTTTGTATATACTTGTATATATGCACACATTATTCTAAACTGTATGCTGAACGATGATTTTCCCTCAATTCCAAGCCTCTAATCTACCATACTGGTGCCTTGCCAGAAGCTTGCTTTAAAAATAACCTCAGGGGATCAGATGGTTATATTTAAATACAAAGCTCTTAATTAAAGTACAGATGAGGCTACTACAGTACGCATTTTTTATTTCAGTAATCAAATCAGAGGTTCCAGGTGCAATCAGTGTCTCTAAAGACTTGAAAATTACCAGGCGAGGCATTTTGCTTGTCCCTGAAGCTACCTAGCTTCAGCATTTTTCAATTTTTTTATTCAGTCATATCAATTTAGAGTCACTAATCCTACCAAGATTAAGCTTTGCCTTTATCTTCTGTATCTGCACTGGCTTAATACTGGCTATGCATTGTCTTCTTGTGATCATACTAAGAAGTAAAAACACTCTTTACAGTAATGATTACCAAATTACCAAACTTAAGATGAACTGATTTCTCTTCCATCTTGCAATCCAGTTTTGTCTGAACAGCCACCAATATTTTTGCAAGGTCACTGCAAGTTCAAGTGTGTCTGTTTACCTCAGCAACTTCAACTTATTTCAAGGCCAATACAGATCCAGAGACCTCATACTCCTTTACAGCTAACTTAAAATATATATATATAGGCAAACCATGCATTTCATTCCAAACTTAAAAATGGAAAAGCAACGCACAGGAAAGTGTGCATTGGGTTGCAGGGTTAAACAAAGTCTACTGGGAAAAAAAAAAAAAAAAAGAGAGAGAGAGGAAAAAGAAAGAAAAATAAGATGTCCTTCCTGGTATTACATGTTTTTTACTGTACTTGTAATTTTAACCCACAGGAAAAATACTGAAAAGTCTTATTTTAGGCAAGTGAAGGCTGAATACAGCTTCCACTCATACTATGTGCTACACTCAGTAGACAATTGCAGAGTAAATTATATAAGCTACTGCAGGTTATCTTTAACTTCTTCCACAGTGTCTGGCATGGAGCCATTTGGCCCGTGCTAGTCCATACTGGTGGTCTCTGCAGTAAGCAAATACATAGGGACAAGCTATCATCAATCTTTCAGCCTTGGGAATATCTGTATTATTGATCTGACAGCTCATTAGTACTTTATTGTAATGTAATATGCAGATGTTTGCACAAGTAGCAGCCAACAAGTCAGAGTTTATTGAATTAGCCCAGCCGTATTTTAGGAGAGCACAGTGTTTATTCGCTATTTCCAGCAATGCAGGTTTGCATTAAGTCATCTTCAGCTTTCAGCAAGACAAACACAGAGGAGGTTGTAATACACAAGCACATGCACTTTCTGCTTAAGCTTTCCTCCCCGTCTTTCCCCAAAGGGTTTCTTTTTAACGGTGTACTTTCCAAGAAGGATTTTGAAAAGCCTCAAGGACTAGCATCAAAGCAAATGTTAAACACATTATCGGTAGATCCGGGAGGGTGGAGAAGAGACGAATGCTAACGGGTCAGTGGGTGGAGAGCACGGGACAGCAGAACAAAGCAGCCAGTGCAGGACAGATGCACAGGAGAAAGGATTCCAGGAAGCGTCAGTGTGTCATCACAGACAGTAGCAGGTTATTATTTTTCTGGCTGCGCTTGCTATAATTCAGCAGGCAAAAGGGAAAAAAAAAAAAACTGACATTACCTTCAGTATTAAAGAGAATGAGTGTTAATCTTGCTCACAGATATAAAGGTAAATGTTGATTTCTTATGTCCCGTTTGACTGGCTTTTGCTATATTAGAATATAGGAATTTTTTATAGGCTGATGCAGCATTATATTTTGCAGAAATAACTCAAAGCAAGGTCAAATACAGAAAAAGGGGTATAAAATTACATGCACGCACCCCCAGCCTAGATACCTGCCAGGCAGCTCAAACACCAACTGCAGAAGCAATACCTCTAAATGCCCTATGGCATGTCATGAAATGCTATGCTGGCTAGAGGACAGAAGCTCAAGGACAGCTGCTGATGAACTAACAGAGCAGATTTTAGATGTACAGTTCCCCGGTGCTTGCAGGTGGCCAGCCCAAGCCTGCAGGATGGCCAGGGGGTCTGCTCCGGGCAGTGTGTGCACAGAGGTACTCCCTCTCTGGGCTTGTGTCTAAGGCTACCTGTAGAAACCATCCCACTGGAATGTTATTTAGAGCTACCAGGGAGGTGGGGATGGTACGTGGGCACAGCCTCTTAGAGCTAAGCTCTGCAAAGAGGCTCCACTCTGAGTCAGGGTTTGGATGGCCAGGGCAGTCTGTGTGCCACATCACAGCAACGTGGCACAGTGTCTTCCTAGTTTCATTCATGGGCGAGTTCAAAACAAAATTCATAGAATCACAGAATGGTTTGGGTTGGAAGGGACCTTAAAGACCACCCAGTTCCAACCCCCTGCCATGGGCAGGGACGCCTCCCACCAGACCAGGCTGCCCAAAGCCCCATCCAGCCTGGCCTTGAACACCTTTAGGGATGGGGCATCCACAGCTTCTCTGGGCAACCTGTACCAGGGCCTCACCACCCTCTGAGTGAAGAATTTCTTCCTTACTTCTAATCTAAATGTACCCTCTTTAAATGTACCCTCTAGTTTAAAGCCATTGCTCCTTGTCCTATCACTACACCTCCTGAAAAAGAATCCCTCCCCAGACTCCTGTTGTATTTTTAATATTGACCTGTATGTACTCTGAGTAAATTTGTAGGCCAAACAGGATCTGGTGGCACTTCCTGGTGCCAGCCATGTTTTCACAAGCTGGGTCTTAGCTTGAAGAAATTCCTCCTTGCCCTCAAGCTATTTTTGGTGTGGGGAGGAGGAATTAGATAAGACACCAAGGACATTAAAGCTAGGAAGCTTTAATGTTTCACCTCTTCCACTGATAGGCCTTAAGAGTACATTAAAAGTATCATTCAGTGCAGTCTCCAAACGCCCATGTGTTACTGGGAAGGTAAGCATCATTATTGCTAGGGCAGCTGAGGCAGAGAAGTTAATTGACTTTCCGTAAGGTCACACAGCAAATCAATGTCAGAAAAAGGATTAGACTCAACTTCTTTGGTTGGAGAGACAGATGTCTAATCCACTCGACCACAAAGGCCTCTGCCCAGGCAACTGACTTAACTCCTAAATCTCATTTTACTCATGCGTTAATTATATCAGTTTTACCTAGCTTGCAGGGATGCCCTGAAGATGAATTAGTTAATTGCTATTAGTGAACATTAACTGGTGCTTTGACAATGTCAAATACTGTAACGTGGACTCTATTTATGGCAACTGCCTTTTGAAATTGTGGTGTCTGAGTACATACATTTATCCTGTGTTGTGGAACAAATATATGCGTGAATCTGTTGTCCACTAGTCACTCAACAGAAAAAAAAAAAAAAAAAAAATCCTACTATTTTTAGAGTAAATGGAGATTCTAATGAATATTCTGAAAATAATGAGATCCCCTAGCTCACAAGAAGTGCTGTGGAAAAACAGTCCTGGCTTTTCTTCCTGATGAATTTCATTTGGCCATGAGGATGGAGAAGACTGATTGTTGTAGATTGAATAGAGAGATTGCAGACTGTGAGAAAACAGTGCTAAGTAAAATCTGTAGCATCTGAAGAAAAATTTAATATGGTTTGAGTATATCTTCCTTTTTAACAGCTCATACTGAGTCATGGTGTCTTCTGTGGTCTTTGATAACAAAAAGTTCACAGGCTATTTGTATAGCAGAAGGCATGCTCAAATTATTTTGCTCAAAGGTGGCTGGTGAAGTCAGAGTAATGAGCGGGCAAGAGGTTCACCAGCATCCCAGGTATCTTATTCCAGCAGTGAGATAGCTCTAGTAAAGCTATCACTGTTTACAAACTATCCATGCACCTACAGCTGCTGAGAAATTTCTCCAAAAAAGTTTTTTAAGAAAATCCCCCTGGTGGTGAAGTATCTTCATAATTCTCAGAAATAACTGAGATAGATCTGAGGTGAAGACTCCTACAGGGATTTTCTCAATTTTGTGCTTCCCCCCATTAGCATTTGTGAAGCTGCAGAACTGCAGGTGTGGAGGGACAACTTCAAAACAGAGTTTGCAAAACAGACTTAAATTCCTTTTTAGTAAAGTGTGGTAAAGACAGTCTCAAAACCTGTGGATAAAACCCTTCATACAAATAATTAAATAATAATAATAATAATAAAAAAAAAAAAACCACAGATGTTGATTTTAGGACACTGAAAGAAAAGGGAAATGACTCTTCAGTAGGTTTCACAGGTTGTTCCCAGGGAGTGTTGGAGCCACAGGCTCAAATGGAGAGGCAAAATTTTTCTATTACTTGCCTTTATTAGCTGGCCAGAAGAGGTTCCTGAGTCTTTTCCTGAAAGTTGAGATAGGCAATAAGGTGTGTTGAAAGTGTTAGTGCCTGCTTTTGGAAATGGCACATGGAGAGAAGCAGGGAGGTTCTCTATGAAATGCTAAGTTGCCAAGTTCAAGACTAGGCTGAGATATTGTAATTTAAAGGAAAAGTCACTTAATATAGACATTCAAAGTTTGGCCTTTGTGTGGTGTACAGAAGCTTTACATTAAGTCAAGGGAGGCATGCTGCTAGCTCAGGTAAAGTCTTTTACATTTTCCTAAAGTTTATCATTTCTTACTTAGATACCTACATTGCAGTGGACACCTGAATGACTAAAATAAGGTGAAGCTAGTTGATTACTAAAATTTCCGATGTTTGATACATTTCTCAGCTCCCTCCTCCTACCACATATTCCCACTGGTTACCAACAACCACTTTAGCTGTAATTTGTCTCTGCTAATTTCAAGTTGTTTAAAGACGGGGTCTGTAGACATGCTGGAAGAGATGCTTGTGGCAGTGTCAAACAACAGCAATCTAAACAAGTGGCTTGGACCTGCATTTTAATTTTACTTAAATTTAAGTAGTAAAGCATAGTCATCTAGCCAGAAGTAATTTATCATACATGCCTTAGAATTAGTGGAAAAGGTGGAGACCACCTAATGGTAATTGCTGTTTTTTGTCTCTAGATTCCTTGGAATTGTGGACACATGACTAGCCATGGGACTGTGTTGGCTGAAACCCACTCATACAATCATAGGGATTCACAAGAGCCAGTAGGCTCCACTAGACTTGCTCAAATCTGCTGTGGCTCTTCTCTGTTCTGGGGTGTGGAAGCTCAGCTCCAAAATGAACAGAGTGATTTGCCTCGTATTGAAAGCCTTACATTGACAGTTAAATATTGGAACATGGACAGGATGGGTCTGTGACAATTTTAGATAGACAACTGTATCACAGTTAATTGTCTAGACTCCCTTTATGGCCACTGAAAGGAAGTAAGTACTTTTGTAGTACAGCTCATTAGAACTATTTTTGACTACTGCCTAAGGATGAGATGAATCATATTTTAGAAGTCCCTATTTCTCTGTAATACTAACTCACATGTAGATAAGTACATTTTGCCTTGGTCAGAGAAACTTAGAAATACATTTTTCTCTATGTAGCTAGCTCAGAAATAGATATCTCTGTTATACACTGTTCAGAAGAAACAGTTGCTTCTGTAGATCAGTTAGGTGTTGCATATGTTGGTAGCAAGCTTTTGTATCTCTTATAGGTACTCTCTTAGTTATTTATGTTGGAAGTCACATTTTTTCAAGGGGTCTTAATAAAGAAGTCAGTAATGCTCTTCTGTATAGAGACAACTTTACTATTTCTGCAAGCATCTTATAGGAGCTTTGCTGTTTCTCCTACACCGAGTGGAGTAGATTATACCAATAATTACTTCTGTGATCTCACAGGTGGCACAGCATAGCCTGTACTCATTTCAAATACACATCTATAGCAACATAGATACCTCTTCAGTCCAGCATTTTAAACAGTCGGTGTTGTCAGCAGCTTCACAAGTTCCTTGTGTTCAGTCCCACACTCAATGTGGAGCAATGCAGCCTGGAGCTCCCAAAGGGCAGGAGATTTAAGGAACGTGGTGCTTAAAAGGAAATACTATAATACTTGAGTATTTCAGAAATCTAAGAAGCCTTTCTCAAGATAAATCTGCTTAGAATTTTAAAAGTGGGCTCCTGAGCCTGGACTGCGTGATTCATGTTTCCACAGCAGCTATTATTATGGGACTCCGTCCTTGAGCAGCACTTACCAATAAATATGTCCCTAACTTCTCACTTGTTTGTTAGGTTTCCCAGTTAAGTGGTACCTGTTAGTGTGACAAAAGTGAAAAGGGCCCTTTCTAAAAGCTCTCTAAAATTGTCACATTGGTCAGTTTTCCTTCACCTGCAGCAATGATGCATTCAGGACTTTCCAGAAAAAGTTGGAGAACCTGTTATTTTCCTCCCAGGAGTTTGCAGTCACTGTCATTAATTAATTTTTCAAAGATTTTATCACGTATACTCAGATCTGCACCAAGAGAATTTTAAAAATACATTAAAAATGCAGCACTTGCTACCATTTCATCCTTTGGGTGCGATTACTTTCCTGTGAAACCGTGCCTGGGTTTGGATCAGTCCGTTCCTACTTTTTGTGATTGTTCAGATGCCAGTCACTTTTTCCCCTTAGGTTCATAATAGAGTTGAAAAGAGAAGTCAGAAAGAATAAATGCCTGAAAAAAGTCTTCCCTGTCCAGCTTGTAGTCAGCACAAATGCTGGGCTGCAGTGGCCATGGGTTCGGCTCCCTCCCAGCCTGGAGGGCCAACATGCAGGCAGGATCATGGTTATTGAAACTGGGTTTTGTATTTGTTAGGAGTGCTTCCCCAGGGCTCAGCTGGCATCTTCTGTAGCTGCTTGAGCAGCCATGGCTGAAAGCTTGCAAGCCTCCTGCCTGGTGGGCAGCCTCTTCATCGGGAGGTGGCCCACACACAGCAGGCTTTTCAGGAGGAAAAGCTTGACTAGCATCAGCTCAAGAAAACAGAAGTTCAGGCAGGGGGAGGAACTAATGTGGAGATCCTCAACAGCATTTTTTTCCCTCGCCTGAAAGAGGTCTCGATGCTGTAGTGGCGGAACAGTGTGGAGATCCAGGTGCTTTGCTGATGATACAAGCATCAGCATGTATTTCCCATTCTGGAGATTACATCCTACATTTAAAGGCTGCGCAAGTGCCTGATTGCAGGAAAACTGTGATTCAATTTGAGTTGTCAGCAGTAGAAAATAACATGCAGATACTCTCTGCTTCATGAGCTTAAGGCATCTATAGCTTTCAAATGATCCTTGGGTGCAAACCTGTAAAGACGTTACTTGGCCCGTAATGCTCCCAAAAGCACAGTGAGGGCTTAAAGTCGCCAGCTGTGGATCATAGGTTTATGCCACGGGTAAGTGAGATATTATTGATAAATGGGACAAGTGGGTAACAACTGCTCCACTGCTTCACATGCCAGGTTTTTAATGGCTGTTGTTTTCTGAGGTGGCTGTTTCTGTGGCTTGTAAGCATTTCATAAACGCTTCTGAAATCATTCTCATGATACTGGTGTGAGGCAGGTAGGTCTCCTCTGCCTGCATTTTGCAGGTGAGGATGAAGGAGGCAAAGAGCAATTACAGTCTCTTCTGAGCAAAGATAGAGTGGTTCATTACCTGCTTTTATTGCCTCTGTCGTTATGGGTCCCTAGGTTCAATTAGAGCCTCCCAGTGCAACAGCAGTACATTAATGACTTGCCTACAGCTTTGGGGGAAAGAAAAAAAAAAGCTACAAGACACTGCTGAAACTTTGATTTCAGTTTCCAGTCTGGCTCCTTCCTGACACCTCGGTCTCTCGTCAGCCATCAGTCCTCCCTCCAAATTGCCAGGTTCCATGTTAGACTCATCCCCTGCACCAAAAGCCAGGTTAGCCCACGCAGTGATTTAGTGCACACTGCAGTTCGAGCTCAGCAAGTTTCTTTAAAATAAGTAGTCTTTTTGGGTTGTCTTTGGTGAAGAAATAGAAGGGAAGAAGGAAAGCCTGAAGGGCTGTCTTTTTTTCCCCATTCCCATACCACGTCCTCTGAAAGTCTGCTCACGTCCAGCCTGTGCTACCAGCTAGCCGCTTTGCCGAAAGCATCCCAGTAGTAAATCTGTCAGCAAAGATGAGATCCTTCTCTCCTAAATTTATATTTCTGCAGAGTAAATATATACAGCTGAGCTAACCACTCTCACCCCTCTTATAGTCAGGGGAGAGAAGCAGATATTTTTACACTCAGGTTAATCTCCTCCTAAAGCAGATGACTAAAATAGGTCAGCTGATGGCTGTCGATAAGGAAATGTTTTACTTGTGTGCAGGGAAGATGAATAGTTAAGTGCCTTTGGGCCTGGGTCTCTGTGGCCAGAGGGGATGGTTTCCCAAAGAGGGGACATTTTAGCACTGTGATGGACATGTGTGTGCAAAATGGGGCTTTCTCTGACAAGCACCAGCTCCCTTCAGAGGAGCTCGCAGTGGAAAGGGCTTTTATCCACGCGGAGTTCAACAACTGATGGCCTCGGGCAGTTCTGTGCCCATTAACAAAACACTCCTTTTGTGTTCATTATGAAGGGAAATGAAAAAGCCTCAGTGGTACATTAGTGGAAGATGAAGGGAGGGAGGAGGAAGAGCGAGTGTGCAGCTGCCCTCATGTGGCAAACTGGAGCAGCCCCCTTCTCCTAAATACCAGGCTATGCTGTGACCCCACAAAGGAGCCTAGTCACAGGCTGAAAAAGCTGGAGTCTCTTCCAGAAGGTCACCTCCAGCTCAGTGTCAGGAGCAGAAATAGAAGCTGTGCTGGGTCTTCGCACCAGCACTCGTTCTCAGGACTGCAGGTGCTCCTCATTCTGCACTGCTGCCCTGAAGGGCCCTGGAGCTGACGATGCTCTTCAGAGTTTCAAGTAGCCTTGCGTGCCTGACATTTTCAATCATGCTGCAGCATGTGATGGTATACTAAATAGAAATATGCCTGCCAAAGGGCTGGCTTCCAGGGTTTAGTAAAACCCAGCTAAGTTTGAGCCTTGAGGCTAGCAGCTGAGGATGGGAATGGGAGGATCTGTTTTCTGACCTTGGGGTTTGGGGAGTTTTCCCACTGCTGAGCTTTAAGTGACTGCAACTTGGGCATAAAGAATAAGTTCTGGTGGTTGTAGTCTCTGAGCAGTGTTCAAGTGTTTGAACAGTAATATTTCAGCCTACTGCCTCTACCTGTCTATTGATTATACATTCACACAGTGTTATTAATGTAGCAGTACTTCTGAGAGTTGTAAATGTCTTCATTAAGAGACCAGTTTCAGAAACAAAGGCATATATTTATTTCTGCAAGTAGTCCCAATCACTCTTGGCTGGTTTCAGGTCCTACTGATGCATAAATCATGATGCTCTGAATGGTAGCTCAGTAGATGTGCTGCCTGTGAATGCCTGGTGCCACTGAAGTGGGTGGGACGAACTTCCATTAATTAAGGTAAAGTCATGGTTTCACTCCACGAAGTAAGTTTTGGCCAAAAATACCATGTTTATGAAGGCACCCTTTAAAACCTTCTAAAATTCACTCAGCATTTCTCAAACGAAAAGGAAATTTCTCAAAGGAAACCCCAGCAATAATCCTGGAGAGCTGATCTCATTAGCTTTGCTGATATTAAGCAGCAGCTTGCAAAATGAATGGACCACTGCAATCAAGATTGCTTACAGAGTAAGATACTGTGCAATGTGAGTAATGGTGTCAGTCACACTTTGGAGGATACTTTTATTTGCTTTGCAAAAAGTAAATTAAATCTCTAGCGTCTTCCTCATGACCATGCTGTTTTATCTAATGAAGCAGTTAATATAGCTGCCTAATATAGTGATTGCAAATTCAAAGTTCATTAAATGTTACTATGGCACTCAAACTGGCCAACCAATTTGGAATTGCCATATGCCAGGCCTACAAAGACCAGCGTATGGTCAGGGGGGTTCCAGGATATTTCAGATTTTTAAATGTCATCCCAGCACATCCTTCTGCTTGGTTGCTGTATTACTCTTGCAACAGATATTTTTACCAACCGTAACAGAAAAAAAGAAAACATCAAGGCCAGAATACCAGATTTTGAGCCCTTCCATATGAAAGTCAGTTGTGCAGCCACAATTACATATGGTAGAGAATCAATTCTTGGATTAGTTCTAGATCAAGACAACTGAGACTAAATCCCAAAATAAAGGAGGATGTTGTGTTATAAATGCTGACTGCAGTGAAAGGAAGAAACGGGAAGGAGGGTTGAAAGGAATAGGCAAAAAAAGGAAAACTTCACCTGCTCCCTAAAGTCAGCTCTCAGATGAGAGCAGGCACTTTGGGAAGATTACCTGATGCCTCAGAGCACGTGGACTTGAAATAACCCAGCAGTAGCCCCTGTTTAGTCACCCCTTTCAGTCCACCCACGGTGTGGGTGGCATAGGTTAGTTGTCTAAACATGCCCATCCTTTGCCCTTTTGATGTGGTCTAGGGTGTCCCACTGGAAAAACTTTTTCTGTTTCTGATCAGAGTCTGGGGATCCCAGCTCTGGTTGGTATGCCATGCATGAGGTACCTACATTGTCAGATTTCACAGCAAGGAGTCATTTTGCAGTTGCAGTCCTGTGCCTGGGGAATATATGCACTGCTCCGATGGCTCCCCGTTGCCATGTGGGCACGCAGGATGGAGCAGCGAATCACCAGCAGTCCTGGTGGTGACACTACCTGCATGGGGGCAAATGTGCACACCTTTCTGGGGGGCAGTGCTCCGGTTGCCAAACTGGGTCTCCACAGTGATCCTTGAGAGAAACTCTGCATTACTCTGCACAGCTCCTAGCTCAGGGCTATTCTTAGGTGGTGTAATAGCATCCTGGGAGGGTACTGTGGCTGGGCGAACTATCAGTGCAACTGTTCGTTAATATTCATATTACGTTCATCATTGGTATGACTGTGATTTAGTGTACCAGCTTGCAAATAGCTAATTTATTGTATTAAAGCAGTCAGCAGCCTTGCCTATGCTAACCATGAATCACACCTCCAAAATTACAAAGTTTCTTTCAGGCAAAATCACAAGGCTTTTTTCTTCCTTTGCTTTATGTTTTTTGAGCTCTAAGTAGGGTCACATTTAGAGTTTTCCCCCATGAACTGGAATTTCTAAAATTAAGTAGAACCTTCCACCTGTCACTTGCTTTGAAAAGCTGAAGGAACATCATAAAACTCTGTGTCTCAAAACAAATTTCACAACCATCTTCAGTTCTGTATTTCTCACCACCTTGTGGGTGCAGTCGGTGTTTCCATTTAATTTCCAAGCCGTAGACACTTCTACCACATTCCTATTCCCACCTTTTCCTAAGGTGACTTATAAATTACATTCTGAAACAGAGTCATTTCAATCTAACTTAGGGCTTTATTTTTTCAGTAATGATCAGTACCGTATATTAGTGTTGCTTAGTAATGGAGTCTCTTGAGACCCGTCTAGCACATTTTTTAAAACGTCCTATTCCAATCCCTGTGGAATGTGAAAAAAAAATAAAAAATAAAAATAAAAATCAAATAAAGCTTTGTATTGGGAAAACATATAAAATACTGGCCATATTATCAAGATAATTTTTTATTGTAAATTCTGGAAGGACAGAAACAATGATCATTTTAGTAAGGCCGAAATTCCTGCTATTTCACAGTCAATGGTGTCCTATTATCTTTTCTCATCAGTTTCACAGAGGAGTTGTTTAAGTCCATGACAATGATTTCCTCCTTGTAGGTCCTCTTTTGTCCCATCTAGAAGATATTGTGCCATTGTGCCATATATTTCCTTCCGAGTTTTTCATTTCTACTCACATTTGGGGCACTGTGCCCCATTCTGATATTCCCAGTACAAGAAAGATAGGGACTTTGTGGAACATGTCGGGGGCAGGACCACAAATATAAAGGCTGGAGCATCTTTCATAGGGTGAGAGGCTGAGAAAGCTGGAACTTTTCAGTCTCAAGAAGAGAAGGTTCAGGGGGATTTATTCCGTCTGTATAAATATGCCACGGGAGGGAATGAAAAGGGGAGAGACAGGCTCTTCTCAGTGGTGCCCAGTGACGGGACAAGAGATGATGGACACGAAATAAAAAGCATGAAATTACATCAGAACACAAGAAAACATTTTTTAATTATTATTTTGAGGGTAGTCAAACAGTGGAATAGGTTGTCTAGAGAGGTTGTGGAGTCTCCATCCTCGGAGACAGTCAAAAGCCGTATGGATGTGGTCCTGGACAACTGGCTCTAGGTGGCCCTGCTTGAGCAGGGGTTTGGATTGGATGATCTCAGTATGTTCCTTCCAACCCCAGCCACTCTGTGATTCTAAGTGATTCTCATTTACATTATGCTTCTTGTCCAGGGCACATATTCAAAGTCATTCATGCTGTTTATCAAGATGCTGTAAGCTCATGCCAGTTTAAATGGTCGGTTTTAATTCCGATGATTTCAGGTCCCTTAGGTAATTTCTGTGACCCTCAAACTCCCACAAGAACAGCAGAATTCAGCATCACACTATGGAAAAGTCTTGATTTATGCTCTTAGTCATTGAATAAGTGAATACATTTCTCTTAGAATTTAAATCACTGTTTTACTTTCATAACTTACTTTTATAAAAAGCTATTTCCCCCTAGACCCAGTCCATGCATATTTAGAACCGTTTGGTATTTTTATTGTTAAATTTACATTTTTACTTAATCTCTTCTTCTTCCTATAGAGTGATCTCATTTGTACACTGATTCATTCTCATCAACTCAATTTAATGGGAAATTCCAATTACAGAACTCAAATCTAGCCTCAGCTGTATAGACACAAACATTGACAGTGCTGTGTAATAAGGTAAAAAGTATTTGTGCACCAACGAGGCGAAACCCAGCCTGAATTTTGGAATTCAAGCTGATACCTTATGGCTTCTTAGCAGCACTGTTTTACTGCCTGCAGAAATCTGCAAGATTGTAAATCTGGATCTCTATTGAGTTATCTAACAGTCTCTTCTAAGTGAGTCAAATACATAGATAGAAAGATGGACATAGATATTTGTTTGCATATTGATATTAGAACTAGAGTTTCTAAAAACAACTTATGCACAGCGTTCACAATCAACAGACTTTGATAGGGGTTAGAAATGCTTCCAAAATCAGGCAGTCTGAAAATCCTGAGGTGTGTAATAAATATGATGGTAAAAGCTAAGAATGTAACCGCACAGCTGTAATGAGTAAAATAGAAAGCTGAGAGTCAAATTCGTACAGTATCTCTTTAGGTATCTCTAAGTAGCGTATTTCTAAAAGAAAAATTCCAGTCATGGACTGTGGCTAAACTGTTTAATTGTGGAATGCAGCTCAGAAATACAAGGTGCGCATCTGTACACACAGATCCCAAATTTCAAATGCAGGCGCTAATTATATGGCTTCCTGTGAGGTCTATCAACAATTCTGGGAAGTGTTCTGGGGAGGATTTTTTTCTCCTAAAATATTTTATTATTTTCTGTCCTGTCATGTGGAAATGAAAACTTACTGGCAGACATTAGTGTGGATTATTTTTTTATTTTATTTAAATTTTTTTTTTGGTGGGTGATTATAGATTAAAAAACTCCTAGAAATACATCTGAGTCCCACAGACCTGAAGTTTGGGCTCAGCCATCCATATTTGGTTTTGTTTGACTTAAGGAGCTAAAAATCCTTTTTTTTTTTTTTTTTTTTTTTTTTTTCCTGGAGTTTATTTCAATGTAGAAGAAAGCAAAGGGAGAAGGAAGAATGTTTTCCAGTAGCCAGTAGCCACAGGTGGGGCTAGGCCCTGTGGTGGGGGCAGTGGCAGGAGAAGGCTTCCTGCTGATGGGCTATACATGGAATGTATAGGAGGGTAGTGCATGACTCACACTTTCATTTACTGGAGAGGGCAGCTGAACATCTGATTTCTGTCCTTTTAAAATCCTCACTGTAAGGTTTTACCAAAACTGAAGTAGAAACACCTTGAAAGAGGCCAACAAGTCAATGCAGACGGTTGTCCCCATGTGGCTTCTCCTGCTCATGTACAGCTGTCCAAGGGAAAACAGGGCACCCCACAAGGGTGAATGGCAAGGTTCCTCTAGGTCTTACCAACTGGCTGCTTTGCTCTGTTAGACCCTGCCTTAATGTATTTCCTCCCGTTGGCTGTGGTTGCTTGGCTGCCCTCTGTTCACTGGTGTAAGAAGGGCCATTTCATGCTCACCTTGCCAGATTTATGAGAGTAGGAAGATAGTGAAGAGGGTGGAAAAACAACAAAGGAGTTATTTACGGATTTTATATTCACTGCGGTGTATGTTGGATGTTGGAACATAGAAAAATGGATCCACTCATCAATAAACAGATAAGAGAAGAAATGACTTTATTTCATCATTCTGGTAGGTGATAAGTCTGCAGTCATTTATCAAATGCCCACTAGAAATAAATCTGTTGCCATTTTCTTTCTTCTAATAACATTATGCCTCTCTGTATTTTCAGCCATTCATCTCAACTGCTACCTTTTTTTTTTTTTCTTGCTTTTTGAAAGAGTGAGCTTAGAAGAGAAAGACTAATAGAATGAGGCTTCCCCCTTTCTTTGGCAAGCTAGCAAAATGATGGTAAAAAACACCAAATTAATTATTTGGACTCAGAATAGCAGAAGAAGTCTACTTGCTTAAATTAGACTGAAAGCCAATCAGTCTCAGTTGTATTTTCAGTGGCTTTGAATTTGGGTTTGCTTTTACAGCAACACTAGTAGTGTTCTTCCAGCTTGCTAACCCAAAGCATTTACTACATTTTCCTGTCACTCACTGGGAGATTCCTTGCTCAATGTGCACACCGTGCGGAGGAGGTGAGGGCCTCATTCCCTGATCAGCAGTAAGCCTTTCCCATAACTCTAGAAAGCAGGTGCTGAAGTTCTTCAGTCCTTCAGCGAGCAAGGCAGACTGGAAACCTTCTGGGAGCTTTACTGAAATAGAGGGAGGTTTTTACACAGTTTGGTATGACAGTGAATAATACCATCTCTCCATTAGCAGCTGCTCTATCCCGATAGCAAATTAACATTATTCTAGACTACTCCCACTCTTTCAGCTTTCAATATGACTGTGCCTAATTATACTGCATTGGTTATCAGGAGTGGAGCTGGAGCCTTTGGTAGTCAAGCTCAGGATGACTGGAGCTTGAGGTTTCTAGGAAGGTTTGGCAGAAGCTTTGAGACAGGAAGACAAGTACGTAGTACAATTACACAGGCACCATGAGGTTTATCTAGATGACCAGAAAAGACATGGTTTGTGGTCCCACTGCCACACCAAGTTTTGTGGGTAGCCTATTCCTGTCAGAGCTGTACATTTCTCTCAAGGGTGCTTAGGAACTGAGGGGGTGGCTGCATCTTTTTACATTCACATTCCTGTTTTGACATTTTCTCAATTCTTCTCTTTCTTGCAAGGAAGTTTAGATTCTCTTAGCCTGCCCAGAGTGAGGTAAGGAGGCATTAAGCAAAAGAATCCTTTATAACAGACTTTTATAACACAGGCCTGGTTTTCTTACAGTTGCATGGGAGATAGATGGGGAGTTCATACCCATGGTCCTGTGCGATAGGTTATCCATTGACTGGGGTATACTCATCCTATTCCTAATGCCATCTCTTTCCTAATGACTTCTTTGGAGGCAGGGAAATCACTGCTGGCTGCATCTGTTTGGGGTGGGCTCCATAAAAACATGTGCAACCCTCTTATGTCTTCAAGCCCTACCAATAGCCACCCGTCTGCTCCTGCACAAGAAGCTCTTGCAGTCCCGTCACGGTTACTTTGAACTCAGAGCAGAAGCAAGCAAGGGAAACCGCACTGCAGGGAGAAGAAAATTCCTGAGTCCTCAGTGACCGCAGGTGCATCACAAAGCAAACAAAGCAGATAGCACTGGAAGGGGAGGCTGGGAGCTCCCCTCCTGTCTGGACTGTCCTCCCTTCTTCCAGAGATGCTTTTACTCCTGGCCGGACAGAAAGCGGCACCCTCGGTCATCCGTCCTGTGGCCTAGCAATAGATATTCTCCTGTGAAAGAGGACCCACAAACTGGAGTCCTCCTCCCAGGCAAGGACTGCCCCCCCAGGCTCTTCCCTTGACTGCCTAACTGCTCGCTCTTTTCACCAGCTGGCCTGGGATGGGCAGCCTCCCTTTCCTGCCCCAATTTCAAAAGAAAGCAATCTCACAAAGCATTGCCCCTGAAATCTGGTGTGTCTGGGTGCAGTTTAGCACTTTCTGGCCTCTGTTTGAATTAGAGATGTTGTTTTTTTTACAGGAGGATGTGCTGGGCTGCTCCAGAATAAGAGCCCCCAAGCCTGCACAGGTGCATGTGTTTAAGTACCCAGTAAAGGCTGCAATTCAAAGCAGAGACACTGGTTTAGTTTAGGAGCATCAAGAGTAGGTAGAGCTAAGAAATAACACATCTGAATACTTTTTAAACCTTACAGACCCATGTCCTACTGTGTTCTCAATTTCAGTGGAATTTGGTTACAGTGCTTTCAACAGAAAAGTGTCCCACAGAAATCCAACATTCACTGTGGCCATCAACATACGAACAACATATACCGGATAAGCATTTAAAAAAGAGTGTTTTCTGCAGCATCTTTTTAAACCGACCCATCTCCTCCTACTTTTTTCTTCCAATCTAGCTTCGGAATTACTTAAGGAATGCTATAAACTTGTAATCATCTCTGAGATGAGGAGAACATCTCTTCTCTTAAGGGAAAGGTGAAATTCCACCACTTTTTGTGATGCAAATATTTTGCAGTAGGGAAGAAATTCCTTCGTAGCATTTCAAAGCAGATCATGAGATGTAATTACAGTAATTTTACTCCACAGCTACAAATACAAGCATATGAAAGGCGTGTGGGCAGTCCTGCATGGCTGCATGGCTAATAAGGATGGAGGATTCATAGATTCTCAAATTCCAACTTGGATTAGCTCCAGCAATGAGCACAGCAGCAACAAGCTACTGTCAGAGGTATGATGAAAAAGATCTCATCCTATCTTTATATTTCTAGTGACAGCAGCCCATGGTCTTTTCTTGGAAGATTATCCACTGTTTAATCACACCCCAATCCCCAATTAGGAAACTGTCCCATTCCTCAACAGAATCTCTCTGAAAGCATCTTTCAGGCACTGATTGTTTTTTCTTTTGTCAGTAGTGTGAAAAATCCACTCTGTTCTTAGATTTCTTTTCTGCATGGAAGTATCTATGCTCAGTGATTGAGTCATGTCTCAGCTTCTTGTCAGTGAGCTAAATAAGTTGAGCTCCTTAAGCTGCAAATCATAACATTTGTTTTCCAGTCCCTGGAGATACTTGTGACCCTCTTTTGAACCATCTTTCTCTGTCATTATTTCCATAGCTTTTCTAAAGTGTGGACAACAATGTAAGAATATCTGTAAAAAGTCAGATCAAAGGTGTACCCAGCCTAGCATTCTGCCTCTGGTAGCACTTCCCACAGATGCTAAGGGAAGATAAGCAACAGGGAAAACAAGGTACTGCTTTTCTCCCTGCTGCCTGCTCTAGCATCTAAGTGATCTGCAGCTCATTGTGCTATGGCTGCTCCTAACCTGAACCAGGATGTCCTCCCAATTGCTGCTTGACGTTCCTGGGTGTATGAATCCAGGGTCTGCCTTAGCATATTTTTTCGCATTGCAGTCCCTCAGAAGTTCATGCTGAGCTGCTCTCTGGGAAAGTTTTAAGTCCTCCGTGGCATCACAACTTTCCAAGACAGTGTACTGGCTCTGGAAACCAAAACCTGTGGTCTGTTGGAGACAGTACGTAGTACACACTATGCTTCAAGCTGCCCTTGCCTTTCAAGTTCTTATCTGGAAGGCCACCACATGTTGCCTACTGATTGCATTGAACTAAGACATGAGGTTTTTTTTCAGAAGAAAACCTTCTGCACCACCAGCTTACTAGTTACAGAGTGAAGAAGGTGAGATATTTTTATTTGATTTTAACCCCTTCGAGCTCTATCTGCATTTCACACCCTACTGGGAAAGTAAGCCTCGCCTGTTGTGCAGAGATGTTGGTACAGTGGACTCCAGCTTATGTAACATGCCTGCAGTAAAGTTACCTGAAAGCTCTCAGTGATCAGGGTGCTCAGGTGAGAAGTGTGAGATCTACCTAAATTAAATAAAATATATTTAAATGTATAGTCAGCTCCTGGGTTTTTTGAGACTTAATCTGCAGAGAAAGCTTAAAAAATAAAAATAAAAGACAGCGTTGTCAGTATTTCTAAAAGAAAATGAGATTATTTTATAATAGCTTAATTACTCCAGGTGTTAAGACTTTAAAAATAACAGCAACGTTACTGAGGAGGGAATGAGTTGGCAGTTCTGCCACTGCCTTTATTTCCAAGGACTTCCAAATGCACGTAAGAGAGATCTTGTCTCATTTGCATCTCCAGGCGTGCAGGTGTTTCTGCAGAACCACCAGTTCACTCTAGTAAGCACAACACCCTGCTCCTGCTCTCCTTGATGCCATCCCACCCCTCAGTACTTTCTCTGCGTTTCTGGGTCACAAATATGCATGCACGCACAGAGACCCACTTGTCCCAGCTTCCTTCATCTGCAGTCGTCCCCCCCCCACAGGACCTGCCCTCACCCATGAGTACATATCCCAAACTCAGCACACACAGCAGATCCTGTGCTTGCCCACAGCATCACTTGGTATTTCATCCTGGAAATGGGACGAGCCACAGAAGCTTCCCCTTGCGCAGGCACTCAACATGCATGAGTGCTTTTGAGTGGGGACTTCAAGAAATGCCTTCTGCAGCTCGCTGGGGTTTAGGAGCTGCCAGCTATGTGAGTATGGGTCTGAGCTGCTCTTTCCCAAATCGAGTGGTTGTGATGGATTATATTTATACCTGCACTGTTCCACCCTCTGACAAACCATCCCACGCATCTGTTATATTAGAAGTCTTCAACCTAATATTTTTTGAGCTGGGCATATGGGAACATGATTGTATCATCTTTATTTGTTTTTCTCCATTCACTCTCACTCCTCCATTCTTCCCTCTCCCCACCATTTATCATTTAAGGATCCCCTAAAATATTACACCGTGTTTTTTACTCATCACCATCTCTCTTTCCCCGTGTTGACAGATGCTTACCCCAATTCTGAAGTGATCTACGTGTGGACTAATAGCACCACAACGTCTGTGGTGGTGGCCGAAGATGGTTCACGACTTAACCAGTACCACCTGATGGGACAGACCGTAGGAACTGAAAACATCAGCACCAGTACAGGTAGACAGAATATTTCCACGCCCTGGTTGCTGAAAGGCTCTGGTTGCTTTTCAGGGAGGACAGGGATGCATCTGTAGGATTTGGGGTGCTAGGGAGATACAGGCAGGTTCCTGGCTACTTAGCAGAGGTACTAAATCAGAGAGGGCCCTGTGTTGGGTGTTAGGTACTTTACAAAGCCGCTGCAGAAGATGCATCCAAGCTCTCGCTATTTAACAGGAGCACTGGAGACACCGCACACAGCTTCTTGGCAGCTGCCTTTGCCCTTGCTGCCAGCGCTATTACTGGCGCATTTCCCTGTGGGAGGAACCACCCCAGGAGGCAAACACCACCCACGCGTTTGATCCATTTCAATCATCGCTTTAAAATGATTTGCTCAATGAGACCGCGGCGGGGGGAGGAGAAGGGAGAGGAGGGCAGGTGGCCACGGTGGCGTGGCTCTGCAGCGTGCCCAGGGGACCCCACTGCCGGAGAGGAGCTGCCAGCCCCGAGGATTCCCGTTTCCTCCCCAGCTGGACGCGGAGGCACCAGATGTGGCAGCATTAGGGAGGCAAAGAAGGCTTAACCCTGGCCCAGGCGCCCACGTGCGCTGTCCCCCCCTTGCTTCTTAAGGCCCCCATGCAAGGGCAGCCCTGGGCGCGCATTGGCGGGGGGAGTCCTGGGGGGGCCGAGGCTGTGACAGGCGTCACAGGGGCCCTGCGGGACAGGGGCTTAACCAGGTTACACAATGCACTCGTCCTGAGAGCATTAGTGGCATGGAGCGTGAGGGCTCCTCAGGAACAAAATAGCCTGCCTTGAAGAGAAGGGAGGTTTCCACCGCAGGGCCTGGGGGGTCAACGGGGGGCACCCTGTGGCAGGAAGAAATGTAATTAGCAATGACAAAGCCAGTCTAATTGCCTGGTGTGTTCTGGAGATACAGCCGCATCCCTGGTGAAAAATGACAGGCTTGGAGCAGAGGGCAGGATTGTAGAGGACTAGGTATAGATCAAGTTAGGAACCGGTTACTATCCGCGGGAAATTTAGGAGATGTGAAAACAGGCAGGAGTACACTCACACGCAAGGTTACTTTGACCAAAGCATCAAGGTGCATAAATCTTTCTGCTCGAAATGTCCAAACGTGCCCAGTAAAGGGGATGGCTGAGCTTGTCACTGACTCTCCAAACACAAGACAAAGCAAGGGAAACCTTGCCTCAGGCAGCACAAGGGACCCATGAAACACAACCACTATGGAGCTTCATCCCTTCCCTTTGCCTAACTCAGGAGTCACAAAGCTGTTGCTAAAGCAAAGACGTATGAAAGTCAAGAAATGACAGAGTCAGAGGAGCCACCGCAGTAGAAAAAGGACAAATAAAGTCTTGCTATCCCCCATTAAAGAGCAAAGAAAGACACCTTTTTCCTTACCAGTTTACCATCATAGCTGCGTTGTTCTCTGTGATGAATGGCAGCTCCCCTCTTGCCTTCATCATGGCCAAGAAAAAGATCCAGAGGATGTACTGGGGCATCTCCTACAAGCTTGTCCTGCTCCTCAGAGCCAGAAAACAACCCAGCCCCGACAGCGTGTGCTCCAGTGTGTCAGCTCCGGGCCACCACCAGCTTGCAGTCTGCCTCGGAAAGCTCCTTGTAGTCCTCAGCCCAAGGGAATGCTGCACTCTCCAGACAAAGCCCAAAGGTGCTGCCCAGTAGCCTCCTCCCTCCTGTACGCTAAGATTTAGGCTAATAAATGCTTGTTTTCCAACATCAAGATTTTATATTAATGTCCGGGGTTGCATCTGGGGTGGCTGGATTTTGATTGCAGGGTGGATCGCAAAGAGCAGGACACAGATTGTAACCGGGGATTAGCAAAATGCAAAAATCCGATTTTGCACTCGGGAAAGCATCAGTCCACGATGGATTTTTTGGACTTCATCAAGCTCGTGGTAGGCCAGAAATCAGGGTTACTTATGAACAACCATCGAAGGAGGCATTTCTTCCTTCTATTGCATTTTTTAACATGAAAAAGAAAAACAAAATAGCAGTTGCACAAATCCAACTGCTGGGATTTTTTTTTTATTTTTATTTTTTGACACGCAAGTCAAAATACACAGCCCTTGCAGTTGCATAGGCAAAATGTTTGTATATGTCACAGGACATTTATGCTTCTCTTTCTAACAGATTTTTTATTATTATTATTATTTTTAATGGAAATACTGGACCTGCAGCAGTCCTGTGGGATTCTGCTGATTTTGTACCCAAGCTGCTATGTTTATCTGTCTTCTCAGAATAGGTATCCTGGAGCTCCCAATTCACCAACCAATTTTGAAATCGGGAACATTTTAGCCTTGCCACAAAAAATGGCTCTGACATATGCCACCTGTGTGGTATGTTTTTTTGCGCTAATATCCCCAAATATTATTCCCCTAGAAGAGAAGATTCTTGACATCTCGCACTGTTTCCAGCAGTGACAACATCTGGTGCGTCCTGCTGTTGCGGTGCTGAAAACATTCAGATATGGGATCTGGGTCCATGTGGATCTTGCTGGTTTCTGCAAATGGTTGCCCAGCTCTGTTGCCCAGACCCAGAATCTCTCATCACTAACTTAGGATCTGCAGTGCCACAAAACAAAACACAAACCCACTCTTTTCAGTTCTGCCAGCTGGAGCCCAAACTCTGAAATATCCAAAGCCTAAATAATACAGTAAAAAATCAGCCCTTCATTCTGCACCAAATAAGTCTGTTTTTTTCCTTGAGATGAGTGTTTCCTGTGCAGCACTATCAAAACAACACAGGCTTCTCTTGTGGACCAAAATGCTGTGGATGTCAGCATGATCAGGGACTGCAGTGTCACAGACCTAACAGCAGGATCATGCCAAAACTGTTGTTGATAAAAACTGATCCAAGGAATATATGGCAACCAAACAAGCCTAGGGGCTGGCCCATCCTCATTAGAATACTCCCGTGAATCCCAGCATAATGGCGTTGGAAGAATGCATGTGAGATCCTGAAAATTTGTAAGCACAGTCTCCAGAACTCCATCGCCTGGGTACCAAAAAAAGCCACTGTATTAGCTTGTAAAACATCAGAAAAACTTAAGACCAGCAGCAGCTTAGTAGCATAGCTCTGGGAAGAAATGCAGCCACTCCCACTCTTCAGCTTTTTATCAGTGCTAAATCTGTGATTAGAATTGTTTTTGCAGTGGTGAGTGGACCCCACCAGGAGCAGGACTCTCATCTAAAAGTGCTACAGAAACCTATAATAAAAATTAGCCCTTGTTCAAGAAAGCTTATGATCTAAGGATATGCTGTGGCCTTACAGAAGTAAGAGGGAGCTTTGCCACTCCAACAGAGCCAGGATTTCATTCTCTATAAACAAAAGGCCAGCTCAGGCAGATTTTAGCATTACTTCAAGCAGTGGTCCCAGGGCATTAAAAAACAAGCTGTGTTTGGTTTTTTCTTTCTTTCTTTTTTTTTTTTTTTTTTTTTTTTTTTTGCTAGCTCCAAGTCTGTTGGAGAGGATGTTCCTAGTGCAGGCATTTTTGAAAAGAGCAGCAGGGAAATAGGAGAAGATAGCAGCTGGAAGAAGAGCAAATACAAAATTGGGTGATATCATTATTTCAGTGGAGACAAGAGCTTTGGTAGGTTAAAGAAAACAAAATGTAAGAATCAGCTATGGAAGAACATCAAAATATAGGCATTCATTTTCTGTATTCATCCAAAGAAAAAAAAAATGGATCCTGTTGCTCTGCTGAAGCTGTGCAGATTATTTATTTATTTATTTATTTATTTTTAATTTGAGCTCCAAAAGCATACTGTCAAAATCAATAATGCACATCGTCACTCCTTAGCGAGCAGGGACACTGGGACTCAAACACATCCCAGTGCAGCAGCAACTCAGAAACAGATTACAGGCACGTAGACACCGCTGCTCCTGGCATATTTTATTGGTAATCCACAAACTGAGAGCTCCTAAATAAAGAGCAGGTGAGACCACAGCATGTTCAGCATCCCTGGTTCAAAATTACACTAAATGGCATGAAATTAGATGTTGCTTCACGGGGAGTTTCTCCCCAGTTTCACAGCATCTCCTGTCCATCTCCACATCCCTCATCAGGAAAGCATTTCACCAGAAAATCAGACTCTAGAAGAAAGTCATAAAGATTAAGGCAGGCTGTCAGGTGAGGCAGTTCTGTGCTATTCCAGTCTTTCAGTCTAAAATTCTCAGCATGACTGAATCTGTAAACTTCATCCAGAAGAACAGAGCTCCTCTACCTCAACACTTCAGGATAGCTACACCTGCAGAAGACCTCTCACTACAGACCTGTTGTCTGCTAATTAACCATATTGTCACTTAGCGATAATCCACCAAATCTAACTGCTTAGCAATGCTGGCTGCAACTCAGTGCAATTCACTCAATGCAGATTCAGTCTGTTATATATTTTCCTTTAGTGTCTGCGCTACGGAGGGTAACAGTCTATTCTTGCAACAGAAATTATAGCTAATCCTTTAGCTCAAGTCGTTAAGGTCTTCATTCAGTTTGTTCTTTAGAAAATTTGAGATATGTTACCCCAAATTCCCAGGATCTGAAAAATATGTAAGTCAAAAAAAATTATATTTCTTTTATTCTCAGAGGACAATATACTTTTCAGAACAGGCATTACTCTGATTCATCAGCATCCAGCTGAATAATGCATGCTTTTAAATTAATTTGATGTCAATATAAGTGGAGATCTACTAGGGCTTGAAGGGTTGTTTTTTATGCTTATATTTTAGCTCTGATTTTCCCCAGAAAAACAGTAGCCTGTTCTCAGATAGCAAGATTTTGGCTTTGGGGAGCAGATACCATCAATAAATGGCCATCAGTAACAACTACGGTTTTACAGGAACAGTCTGAAAGAGCTGCTTAAGTTCTGTTTTTTTACTGAACTGTTAGGGAAGGTGACAGCTGGTCTGTCTGTTTTGGAGTGCATTTTTTTTTTTTTTTTAGGCTTGTATTGAAATTCAGAGGGCCTGACAAAAGCCAGATTAAGGCGGTGCTGTGAATTTGGCATATAAAAAAGACATGGAATTTAGTGCTGCTGTAGCAGCTTTCAGTGAATTCTTCGTGAGGGCAGTACTCTTAATTGCCCAAGTGAACAAGACATGGCATAACGTCTGACCAGAAACATGTAATCTTTCCAAGAGTTAAGGCATACAAAATTCTAGGAAAACTGCATGCACCAGAAGGATTTTTTTTTTTTCCCCCTGGAGGAGTGATTTGATGGGTTTTGATACTCCAGTCAACAAGACCTCTTAAAATCTACGGGCAAAGCATGAAGTTTTGCAGCACAGATACTGGGACAGGCAGTCACTAAAGTGTGGTGCAGGAGGAGTGTCTGGACCTGTTGTCATTCCTGAAAACTGATGGCTTGGCATTAACAGGTCCCTAACGAGGTTAAGCCGTGCTTCTAAATCGGGTTTCTAAGAGTAGATGGCCTTAATTGTTACTCTGACGGGACGGTTTGTGGGACATGGTCAAAAACAGGCACAACCAAACACTGCCAGCAACCCGGATAGTTCATGCTTGTGAACAGGACATGCCAGGTGTATAAAAGGACTGCAGGTTTTCGGTGCAATAGTAGTCAGTCACTGTTTTTTGCTTCTGTATTGCATAGTACAGAAATCCAGACATTCTTCATGCTATTAAGAGGGGATGAATTGTATCCTCAAACAGGAGGTGTAGCTGTCTTGCTTAAGCCCCCAAATCAGTAAGCCTCCCTTATTTTACCCATGTATGCATTTCTCTCCTCCTAGGCGAATATACTATTATGACAGCACATTTTCATCTCAAAAGGAAAATCGGTTATTTTGTCATCCAGACATACCTTCCTTGCATTATGACTGTGATCTTATCACAAGTGTCGTTTTGGCTGAACAGAGAATCTGTCCCTGCTCGGACTGTCTTTGGTGAGTACCTGACTCTCTCACAGCGTGGAGGAAGGAAAGGACTTGTTTGTGGAAGTGATTTTCTGTAACAACACCGCAGGGCTTATTTCTGCTTGTGTTGTAGGTGTTCCCATGCACTCTTCCAGTTTAAACTCAAAATCCATTTAAAAACACTGTCTGGGCTTTTTGAAAAAAATATGACAGAAATTGCATGAGGATCAATTATATGAAGGTTAAGGATGGAAAACAGAAGAATCAGATTGTTGTAATTTCTATTTGCTTTTTCATTTTATGTTTTCCCCACTCAGGTTAAATATGTGATGGTTTAGAACAAAAAGCCATGTATATGATGATAGTACATACTCTCGTCTAAGCATTTGAAACAGATTTCACTTCAAAACATTTTGTTTAGCTGTGTTTTCAAGATGTCTATCTGGGAAAACCATGTAGAGGTTAATTAGTGACAATTATCTCTATTACCATCAAACAAATTAATATGATTTTGCATTTAGAAAATGTATATTTACTACAGAAGCTGTCATGCAAAAATCCTTTGGGGTCTCTTAAATTACTCGACTTAGCACTAGAAGATTGCAAAAAATAAACAGTCTTAACTGAAGGTTGTTGAAATCAAAAAAAACACTAGATGAGAAATGAGGGGAGTAGGAGCACCTTTGTGTGTGAAACTTTGGCCAGCAGTTCTTAATAGAGCCATTCATCTATAGGAGCCTACTGAAATCTGTCAGCACCTTTGATAAAAAATCAATTCATGATCTGTACAGGGAGAATACAGGAGCCAGTATCGCATTGCTGACTGGTGATGCTGATCTGAGATTCATGAAGGCATAACTGAGAGTTCAGTTTTGTCCTGCCGGAGGCATCCATCCACAGATGGAACTAGTGGCAGCTCTGTCAGCTACTGACTTCTGTGGAGGGAGGTGCTACAGTCAAGGGAATAAATAAGTCAGCAATTTCAATGATAAGATCTCTGTATGAGAAAATAAAAGCAATAATTCCACTTAATTATGGCAGTTATTGCTGAACAGGTTGATCACTGATTATATAATGTTACCAATTGACAAGAGACACCCTATATATACCATGCATCAATGAGCGAGGATAAAATACCAGTGGGATTTTGGTTTCTGCAACAGTTGGGCTTGTATTATCCTTAAAATCACAGGTTTAAGTACACTGTAGCTATAGATAACCTGAGCACCAGAGAAGTAAACACCTAAGGCAGAAGCTTTTATTTTTTTTTCTTGGGCAGCAAAGTATCTCACACTTTCTGACCAAACTTTGCAAATACTGATTTACTTCATGCTGAGCTGGGGTCCACTCATAACTTATTGGGAATCTCATAAGGACTACCAAGCTGATCTCTGCCTCTTTTTTTTTTTTTTTTCCTCCTTTACAGGAGTAACAACAGTCCTCACCATGACCACCTTAAGTATCAGTGCCCGCAACTCTTTGCCAAAAGTGGCCTATGCTACTGCAATGGACTGGTTTATAGCCGTCTGCTACGCCTTTGTATTTTCTGCATTGATTGAATTTGCAACAGTCAACTATTTCACCAAGAGGAGTTGGGCATGGGATGGCAAAAAAGCCCAGGAAGCTGCTAAAATCAAGGTGCGTACCTTACATGTTTTAAATATCTAGAATAAAAAGCACTAACTCCACATAGTTCATATGAATGAATGCAGGATTTTCATCTCTGTGACGGAGGTGTTTAGTTAATTTGTGATATACTCTCATCTTCCTATAGAGGAATATTTGCAAGGAAATATGCCTTCTTCTGTTCAGAGAGATAGACTGTCAGTGTCTGCCATCTATATGAAGTGGACTGTTTTCCAAAAAATATAGGGCATTGAGTGCATCTGACATGTAGTGACCAAATTTGTGATAATCAGCTATGAAGTCACATGCCGTGAGAGATATCTCTGTGGAGGACTCTGCGTGCTCTCCCAAATAAATGGCAAGGCTCACGTTCAGCTCCATGGGTCATGGCAAAAGAGCATTCCGTGAAAACACAACCTTGAATTTCAAGCCAAAAGGAACATTTTGGAATAGGACTGACTCTTAGCGAATGGCGTCCTGGAGAAAGTCTGCATTGGCAGGCATCCTGCCGGAGCAGTGCCAGGAGGGGAACTAGCAGACACCGAGCCCTTCACTGCACTGCTGCCTTCAGCCAAGAGGGCATGGCTGGCATGGGGGCAGCAGCCTCTCCAGCTGCAGGGCTGCTTCACCCTGACAGGAGAAGCAGCTGTCGTACATGCCCCCTGGGGTCCAGGTCCAGACAGCCTTACTTTGTTATCTCTGACATCAGGGAAACTTTAGCCTGAGTAAGAGATATAACATGGAGGCAGAAACAGCTGTTTGGGAGTCAGTCGGAACAGCCCCCTGGCGTTTGTTAGCATGATTGATTACAGCGCTTACTTTTGGGGTTTGGTACCTTGAGAACCTGTTTTCGCTTTCTGTTTCTGCAGTCTAACATTTTGGTCTTTGCACTGCAGAAAAAAGAGCGCCAATTGCTGGGAAATAAATCAACAAATACTTACAGCACTGGGAAGATGACCCCTGCCCCAAACATGCCAAAGGACTCAGCCCCATCTGTCATCTCAAACACGGCTTCTGCTCCAGCAAAGTCCACAGAAGAAAAGCCCGCCGAAAGCAAAAAGACTTACAACAGCATCAGTAAGATTGACAAAATGTCCCGGATAATTTTTCCAGTGCTATTTGGAACTTTTAACTTAGTCTACTGGGCCACATATTTGAATAGGGAGCCTGTCATTAAAGGTGCCAATTCTCCAAAATAAACTGAAGGACTCTAAAGCCACACGTGAGCCATACTTACAAAGCAGATGCTACCAAGGAAAATTTGAGATCCAGACAACTTTCTACATTTGGGCAATATTCTTCAGGAAGTTTTTTGCATGTTTAATAATATGTACAAATAATATTGCCTTGATTGTTTCTACATGTAACCTCAGATGTTTCGGAGACGATTATATTACTTACAGCAACAGATCTTGATAAAAGATCAGAAGACATTGAACATGGCTTCTTTGCTGCTGAGTATCTTGCATTGATAGTTTACAAATAAAATAAGTTATATTTTTTAACTGTTCACGTGTACTACATATCGTGGTTTTTATACTTCAGATGTACAGTCATACAAATGTAGGCTTAACCTCTATTTTACAGAAGAGCTCCACTATTGTCATCTGATAGGTTACTGTGAGTAATGCCAGTTGTAAATGTGCCAAATTATTAACTGTAGGGCTATGTTTGAGCACCTTTACTGGTTATAGGTAGCGTATTACTCCATGGATAAAACTGCTCAGCCCAATTTTCATTAATAGAAGTTAATACAAGGTGATAAATCCTAATGGGGCTATGCTGATTTTTCACTGCTTGAGCCTCTAGCTTGCAGTGGAGTAACATGGAGAGCAAGATGCTACCTGTGTAAATAAAGGTGGTGGAATCTTGCCCTTAAAAATAAAATAAAATTGGGTTTTGCATTCCAAGGGAATTTTCTTGAATGGTTCTCAGTATCTATTCCAAACATTAGAGATATATTGCATGAAATTAACATAGATTAGGAACATATTTGTGCAAATAAAACTTTTGACAATGGCAGTAGACATTTTTATTAAGGTAAAGCAGATAATGTTTGGGTGTTTTCCCGAGAAGATTGTGTTATATTAGCAGAGATAAACAGTAAAGAATTACAGTAATTCTGAAATAATTATTACTTGTTTCCCACAGTGAAAACCAATCAGACAACATTAAGAGGTGTGATCAGAAAAAAAAAAATTAAAAAATAAAAAGTGCTTTATGACAGCAAGGTATTTCAGTGACAATATTTAAGGAAAGGTCTTTGTACTGTCCATCTGAAAATTTTCTATAAAACGCCTTGCTGCTGCCAATGTGTTTTGCTTTCACAATGAATGAGAAAATGCAATCTGACTTTTCAGCTCTTTTCTCCTTGGCATCTTTCTTTGTTCCAGAAGCTTTTGTAATTTAATCTTAATGTTTAAATAAAAAATGCATTCGACACTTGATTGCAAAATGTCATTCTTATACTGGTTATCATTTTAGAGACCAAAAAATCACCACTGGAGCCAGAAGAATTAAATGGAAAGCATACATGTATGCAATGAAGCAGATATGTGTGCATGATACATCCTCACTCTTGCCCAGAAAGGTACATATGGAGTGAAGACAGCGAACTGGGATATTTCAGAATTAGGTGCTATTTTGCTGTGAAGCATCAGTCCTACGTTCTATTTGGGACAGAGAGGAGAGCCTGTGCCCTTCCTGAGACATCCCTTTTGCATGTTTGGTCTCTCCTCAGACTTTCACAAAGTCTCTTTTTAAGGGTGGAGTTTCTGCTTCACTTGGCGGTCAGGGTCCAGGCCAGGACTGGGGAGCTCTCTGGGTTTCTTGTGTCATCTCTTATTCCCCTTCATTCCTAAACATTGCTGAGAAAAAAGCTCACGAGTGTATTCCTTTTCACAGCTTTTTTTTTTTTTTTTTTTTTTTCTGATCTGTGGAATTGGACTTTTGCAGATTCCCAGTGGCCAGGGAGAAGCCAGGTGACTGAGTGGGTGCCTGGAAGCTGGCAAGGAGGAGCCTGTGAGGGGCACACCCGCTTATTAGTTACAGGGCTGCCCTGAGGCAAGGTGAGGCTTTGGATCTCTGTATTCATTTCAGCTTCCCATGTGGTTTTTATCAACCACACAGCTCCTCATTCATTTCACTGCTTTTAAAGTGGGATGATGTTATTTGGATGCAATTAATTCAGTCCTTTGGGGATCAAAGCAGTGAAAAAATGCAAAGCCTTTTGGGCAGCAGAACTTCATAAATCCCTGTGGTTATTTCTTTTCTTGCACATGGGTTACTCCCACAAAAAGGTGAGAGCCTGGGAGACCTCCTGTTGTCTCAGCAAAGTGCACAGAAGTTGTACTGAGCATCCACAGTGATTTGCTCACCGAGCACCTCCAAAACAGCTAAAAACACCTGGTGACTGGCGGAGGGAAGCAGATCTTTCTATGCATGCAAGACAGACCTTCTCAGCTTCAGCCTCTGCTGCCTCTGCTTACGTCCACAGAAATGTATAATGAGTGCAGAGCTGGGCTCAGGGCAGGGCTCCATGAAGATCCAGAGAAGGAGAGGAGAGCCCAATGTGCATCCAAGACAGGCAAACACAGCAATTGCTCCTAGCTGGGATGTGCATGCCCATGGACATTGGTAAGCATTTGACCATGGACAAGGCTCCTTGCTAGGAATCTGCCCACAGCTCACTGCTTCCAGTCTCACCAGAGTGACAGATGAGGTGTAACTCTCATGACATCACTGACACAATGCAGTGCACCAAACTAATCTTGCTCAACCAGGTGTCAGGGGATGGTGGGTGGACTGATAAGGATCAATTAGGAGGTAGTCCACGTGGAGACTTGCCTTTTTGTTGACCCCCAAAGTACGCACACTAACTACCAAGCTGTTGGCTGGTATGTAGAGGTACCTCTAAGTTCGATTCTCTTCCCAGTCATTCTTGCAGCCTACAGGTGGCACAGGCTCTCAAAAATTTTTATCACACATTGTCATTTATGATAACATCTGCAGTCATAAAAGGCAAGCTGGATTCTGTTCAACAAGAGGTTTTTAGTTAGTTAGTTTTATTTTGAATGGTAAGAGTGTTATTTAACACTTCTTCGCTTCAGATAGCAAACATTCGAGTGACAAAAACAAGGTGGTGGGTTTTGTGTTTTTTATTATTATTTATTTTGTTGTTTGTTGGTTTTGTTTGTTTGTTTGTTTTAGTTTTGGGTTGTTTTGTTGTATTGTTCCCCTCCCCCCATAGGAAGATGAGGTAGTTGTAGGGTTTCAAAACAAAAAACTGTTACTGAAGAGAGAAAGTTTAAGGAATTAATGGGATAGCCACAGCCACTGACCAAAGCTGGGTACTATGGGTTCAAGTCCAATCTGGAGTGTGGGACTGTTGCTGCACAATTCTCTAAATGGACAGAAACCCTATTGTCTTCCTGAGATGCTGCTTACAAGAGGCTAGAGGAGTACTTGGGAGGAATACCATATACACATGCTCAGTGCCTCTTCTCAATAAACCTCTTCTTCTGGCCACTTTCATAGAAAGGATACTGCCCTAGGCAGACCTTGGTACCAACCCCATACAGCCCCTCAGCATATGTCTACCTTCAAGAGAAGGCTGGAGGACAGCAACACCTGCTCAGACCTTTGGCCACACGGTGCTTGTGGTTGTGGCACCAGCATGCTCCTACAGAGGCTGTATGTACTGCATGGCTGAAAAGTATGAGCAATCTGTGAACCTCCAGAGGAGACCACGTGTGGTAAAAGGATATCTAAATACTCACAAATCCCAGAACAGGAATGAATCACAAGAAGTTGCTTTTTACTGTCCTCTAACTCCTACAAAAAAAGCTTTCAATTTGAAGCTTTCCCCTACATGAATGAAAAAATCAAAATCGTCTTTAAAGCACCTTCTCCAGAGCCATTCTGTCTGCCTTGGAGGCTTTTTCATGTTTGCTGTATTCGCTCAGACCCAAGCCTGACTCTTACCCCAAATGTGTCAGCATCACTTTCTGGTCTCCATTGCTGGACTCAGTGCCAGGAGCTCTGAGTCTAATTTTACATGTATGACGAGTCTCATCTTCCCTGAACACAGAACTACCTGCAAACAGGAGGTACAGGATCAGGCCCTTTGCTGTATTTTAATAGACAACGTATTGAAATTTACCTGATGTGTAGAAGAACCAACAATTAATTACCTCCTAAAGATATATGACACCAAAGACATTTTTATCACTTCCAGTGATAAATATCATTTCCAGTTATGTTGACTATTGCTTTCTGTGTTTGAAGGTAAAGGCAGTAAACAGTGGTTAGGGTTTGCTCTGTTACTGTGGATTTGCTAAATCATGTTGAAAATTCCTGAAGAAGCTGCCTGTCTTTCATTTCTCAGAGGATCCCACACATTCTTCAACCTTGCTCAAAGCTGAAACGACAGAAGAAGAACAAACGACCTCCCAGTGTGAGCTGCTGCCTGAACAGTAGGTGTTGCCCCATGGTTCGGGAGATGCTTCAACGAGCCGATCGATTCCAGGCTGGAATACGTAAATGCCACTGCCTCACACCACACAACACCTAACAATTTAAATAAACTCGCTGCGAGCAGCGAAACAGTCTGCGTGGGAGACCATTACTCACCCATGGCATCTGAACTGTGGGAGATGGGAGCATTTCCCAGATCTCGGCTCCAAGAAAACACCTTGGCCCATCCTGCTGCAGGCTTGGGAGGTAGCTGGAAGTGCCTCAGTGTCCTCAGGCTTCCCCTGGATGGAGCTCAATCCCTTGGGAGCGGGGGAGCTGTGCTGGTACCCCCAGCACGGCAGAGCTGGGGCCCTGTGGGGCACATCTTCACAGCCTGGTCACGGCCAAGGAGGCTAATGAGTAGGGATGGCTCGTCGTTGGGTTTTGCCTGTATGCTTTCATGAAAAATTGTTGAAAAGTGATTGCTTACAACAATTCAGCACTGGGGAGTAAGTGCGTGCAGTTCTACTGCCAAATTTCCTCAGTTGCACCCATTAAGAATGAAAGAACAAATCAAATGCAATGGAAAAGGTTTTTATTTCTGATATTCGAGCTATGCCAGCTTACTCCAGGATGAATTTAGGCAACAATGTATTTCAAAAGCTTAACCCTGTTCTGCTACCTTGAATTGCATTCTTTTTTTTTTTTTTTTTTTTTTTTTTTTGTAAACGGAATGTGCTCTCTGTGGAATATCTAAATGAATTTGTACAAAAGTAAGAAAGGAATGATTTTATGAAATAATCTTGCCTTTCAAAAAATCTTCTTTAACATATAAATTAAACTTTCAAGAAAACTGAATGAAGCTGCTTTGTTATTCAGCTTATGCAGGCAAGATGAATGCAGCACTTGAACAGCTATTTGTTTTTTAAATCTGGAGATAATGTTCTTCGTAATAAGGATATATTTCCCCTAATGCCCTTGCTTCTCAGATTGGAACTGACACTGAAATGTTCAGAGAAACCTAAATTATTCTAAAGCAGTGCTTGATCAAATTGCTCCAATTCTTTATGGCTTTTTGTACGTTTTTATTTCACTGCAAACACTTAAATATGGCCACAGCATGGCTACAGTGTCTCAGTTGACATCCTCACCTCAACACCTTTGCATCTTCCACTATTTTGTTATGGACATTCCTTCAGTTCTGAGAAAAGAAGAATATAGGTTATATTTTATGAAGCCCAAAGGACGTCTGAAGGATCTCCCTTGGATTGCCACTAATTTAGACTGAAATGTAAGTGCCTCATTCTGTACTGCATTACTTGCTTTTTCATTGCCATCCTCAAAAGCAATTATCACTTCTCACGGTCATCATGTCTTAAAAGTTGCTGTTTAAATTGGCACTGGCTAAAAACAAAATGGAAAGCAAAACGTTGATTGAAGATACCAAGTCATGTATTTCAGTTAGACAAATGTTGAGAGTTTCAGGGGAAAACTGATAGATTGCAACACGCTGGACAGTGATGGGTTACGTTTATAGGTGGGGAACAAAAAGATGTACTGCACACAGGATGAAAAATACTTCATAACTTGTCATACATGTGGTAAAAAAACGTGGAGCCTCAGCCACTCACAGCCAGCTTGGCCTTGGGGGGCCTGGGCTCAGCTGGCCACTCACTGCAGGCTGGTGTCACTGACACCCCAAAGCACCTCCAAGCAGCCCCAGCTCCCTCCTGCGCTGCTTGTGGGTGGCTGGGGAACTGGGAGAGCCACCGGTGAGTGCTTGCCTTCAATACTCAGTCACAGGAAAGCTGAGGTGCCTAGCAGCAGGGAAGTGCTCGGGGCTCGCAAGGGGGCACACGGTTCTCACAAGTGGGCCACTTGCTTTGCGGGACCTGTTCCTTCCCTCTGCATTTCCCCCTTTATTATGTGTACTAGTTTCCTGCATGGCAGCTTCCCGAGACCCATACATACCCCTGACAACAAGTGCTGCAAAGGCTTTAGCCTTTGGTATCCCTCAGGTGGAAGAAACAGTAGTCGCTTCTGTGAAGATGCAATGAAAAGTAAATTAAAATATGGATCCACTTTATTGTGCTGGAGAGCATACACATTTTCCTGTCGTTACAGTGGGTAATAAAACATTCTTTTATTAAAACATGTGCTGGATAATCATAATCCTTACCTGAATACACAACTTGAAAAGCCTCAGCGAAGGCAGGGGGAGCTTTAAAGAGCAAAGGATGCGAGCGTGATTGAAAAGGGAGAAGTAGAAATGTCACAGGCCCGAGGTATAACAAACGGCGGAGCTAAAGCACTCCTTGGGCATCAACACAGCCCACCGAGGCCAAGAGAAAAAAATATCTCAATCTTCTTTATCTTCTTTTTATTTATTTATTTATTTTTCCTTTTTTTTTCCTCACGCCCTGGCGAGGAGGCGGCGATGATCACCGACTCCGGGAGCCCAGCCCGAGCCCCGGCGCTCGCTGCCATCCTCCTGCGGGCCAGCTCCACCGGGCCAGCCCCGCACAGCCCCCGGCCGGGGCTCAGGGGGTGCCCACCGGAAGCCCCGCACCCGGCACCCGCCGCGCTTCTCCCCGCCGCCGCCAGGGGCCCCCGCGGCCGCTGCTCCGCCGGCGGTGGCGAGCGGCGCTCGTCCTGTGGCTAGTAGCCGGGGTCAGCCCCGAAAGACCGCTATATGATGTAGCGAGGAGAAGTTTAGGCTGAAAAAAAATAATAATAAAAGGGAAAGTGCAGGCTGTGAATGAACTGGCCGGCTCGCAGCGGATTTTCTCTAAGCTGGGCTCGTTCCTTCACTAAATAAATTGGGGAACAGCAAGCGCTTTCTGGGCAGGTCTTCCAGGCGTGGAAGCAGGGCTAAAAGCAGGAATGCATCTTCCGTCGGAACTTTTTTTCTTAATGCAATGTCATAATTAAAAACGACTCCCCCAGAACTTGGAAATAATGTCTAACGGAGGAGGAGGCAGAGATGCATGCCTCTGGGCTTCCTTATCGCAGTGAAACGATCGCTCGCAGTACCTTAGCAGGGCTTTTTGTTTCCAGCTTACCACAGGGTAAGTGAAATTTTGTCATTTCAGATCCTGAGAGCAAAGAGGGATTTTCCTTATCACCCTGACGCCTGCTGAAAAGATACCCAGAGTCGCCAAAAATCGCATCTTAGCGGAGCAGAAAGACACGCGATGTCCACCAAAACTCTTTGCCCTGAACACACTTTGCTGCAAAAAAAAAAAAAAAAAAAAAAAAGAAAAAAGAAAGAAAGAAAAAAAAAAGAACACTCATTTATCCCACCGATGCCCCTCAGAAAGCCACGCAGCCCGGTCTGTCACATACATACATGTATACATTCTGCCTTATAGATCTATACCGGTGTAGGCACGTATATAAATGCCTGTAGCGATGCAGCAAGCAGCTAGGCACAGCGGCACACCACCTGGCACCCCCGAACAGCGGGGAGGAGGAGGAGGAGGAAGGAGGGGAGGAAGGTGCGGGGGGTACCTGTTGGGCTCTGCGCGGCGGGGAGGGGAGGGGAAGGGAAGGGAAGGGAAAGGAAGGGAAGGGAAGGGAAGGGAAGGGAAGGAAGGTGTGTGCGTGCGTGGGGAGGAGCGGGGAAGAGAGGAGCGCCCCTTACCCGGCGTGGCCGGGGCTCGGCAGCCGGGGGGGCACGGCGGGGAGCGGGAGGGGCGGCCCCGCTGCGCCCGACGGCTGCGGGCGGGGAGCGCCGCAGCTCGCGCACACCAGCGAGACCCCGCTCTGCTTCTGCCCCCGCCAGGGGCTCTCCGACGGGGATTTCCCACCCCCCTCCCCAGCCCACTTTGCCTTTTTTTTTTTTCTTTTTCACTCCCCCTCCCTTCCCAGAGCAGTGTGAACGGGGTTATTTTTCTTAAGGGTATAAAGCTGCGGAGACACGGGGAAGGGAGACTCAGAGCTTCGCCGCGCCGCCGTTCGCATGCGAGCCTCCCGCAGCCTCTCCTTGGCCCCGCTGAACCCCTTACCTAGCCAGCTCTGCCCGGACCATGCCCGCTAAGCTCCTCGCCGTCTTCTTCCTCCTCTCGGTGTTTCACGCCCGGTAAGTCCCCGCTCCCTTATCGCCTCCCCACCCCTCCGTCTCCTCTCCTCCCCGCGCCGGGGCTTGCGAGGGCGGCTCTCCGGAGTTTGCCGGGTGCTCGCCGCCCGGTGCGGACACCGGGCTCTCCCCCTGCCTCCGTCCCGGGGCTTCCCTCCCAAACGCCGGCGGAGGTGGCTAGAGAGGGTTCCCCCCGAGCCGGCCCGGCAGAAAGTTTAACCCCGCCTGCGGCTGCCGGGGCCCGGGCTCGCCTCAGGACGCCTGGGGCTGCCCTTGCCCGCCTCGCCCGCGGCCGGCCGCCATGAGCCCCTCGGGGCAAAACGGCCCCCAGGGGCCCTGGTCGCTGCCAGCAGCCCCGGCACCCTGAGGCGGCAGAGGGACCTGGGGACGCGCAGGGCTTCCCTTCCCTTCCCTTCCCTTCCCTTCCCTTCCCTTCCCTTCCCTCTCTCAGTCCTTCCCAAGTCCTCACAGGAACCGGAGGCTGCTTCGTGACAGCCCCCAGAGCAGGTCCTGGGCACGGTTGTCCCACAAAATAAGCCCCTTTCCCCACAGCCTCTCGGGGTTTTCCAGCCTTTCTGCTTGGTGGGTTGCTTGCTGCCTCCTCTGTCTCCTCGCAGGGTCAAAACTGGCGGCCCCTGAGGTGGAGTTTGGGGAAGGTGTGCAGCCCTTCTTCCTCCCCCTTTGGGAATGGCCCAAGATCATCCCTGTGGAGAGCAGGAATAAGCTGGGAGTTTGGCAGTCCCCAGTAAGGCTACAGGGGAAACAGCAACCTCAGGTGCCTTCCAAGAGCCTAATTGTGCAGAGACTAGCAAGAGAAGTGAAACTCTTAAGGAGGAGAACAAAACACCTTGAAAAATGTCTATCTAGTGTGTTGGTTTGATTCACTGTGAAACCTCTCCCACTCCCAGTCTTAATCTGGGAGGTAGGAATTTACATCAATTGGAGGTGCTTTCTAGGAAACAAGCTGCTAGTTTGAGTGGATTTAAGAGCTCTGTTAGTGCCTAGAGTCATACTAGCAACTGGTTTTAAAGTAAGCTGTTCCCTGAAATGGGAATCATGATTCTACATGAACTCAGTTCTTGTTTCCACATGCAGTCTGAACGTCTCCAGTAAAGTTGTGGTGAGTGCAGCAGAAAAAGACATACGATGGTGTGCTCTTTTGCTATCAGTAATTCAGCACCACTGCAGTGTTTCAGCTGTGGAATATCAACCGTGTGCGCTTGGAGATGGTGCCTCCTCAGAGAATGGTCCCGGAACTGCAATATTAGAACATATGTGTTGTTGTGAACCTAGGGGAGAAACGAAAAAACAAAGAGTTCTCTTAGGGTTTTTAAATACTCCTTGGGAGAATTATAACAAAAAAGATCAAGTTATAAAAAGTACAACTCACAAACAGAGAAGTAACACTCATCTATTCAAAAATCTCCCCAAGTTTTATGCACTTCTGGAACTTGGTTATATGAGCTCTCTCAGTACAAGATTCTTAGGGGCTAGATTTCAAAAAAATATTAAGAAACTGTACCCAGGCCACCTGCAATTTCTGAGGTCATATCAAGCGATTTGTGGCTAATATGCAAAATGATAGCGTGTTGCCAGGGCAATTGCATGTCCAAGCAATAGATGATTACTGCTGTGGGTTCTGCCACTGAGGTTACCTTTTCTCCTGATAACTTCATCTCAGTTTAACTGTAATGGATTTTCTCCAGCGAGAGAGATCAAACAGATTTGGTTTCTAAGATACCAAAGGATACATCTTCAAATCAACATTTTACTGTTCGTGCACAAAAAAGCTGCACAAATGAAATTAGTCACGTGTGAAAGTAGCTTTAGCTGTGATTCCTGGGCAACTGTAGTTTCACCACATTTGCATTACCATTATCTTGAAATAAAAATAATCCACCTGTGAAGGAAAGGAGAGTCATAACTCTTGGTGTAGAGCTTTTTTTTTTAAAAAAAAAAATGTCATGAAAACCGTAGGGAGACTCTGAAATTCTAATTAACTTATGAAACATATTTGTGTGCTTGTGATAATCCATCTTATATTCAAGGAGCAAGCTCTTAATTCTAAGCCTTGTAATACATTAAACTCTGAGATTCAGGCACTGAGGATATAATATTTTATTAATAAGATAAAATGATCAGGAAGTATTAAAAGGTCTGAATTTTTAATACTCTTATTAGCCTTTGTGCAAGAGATGGATCAGTTGTCTTGATGGATTCATAAAATAATACTGCAGATGTTTGCTCTTTGTAAGCATGTATTGTAAATGTATTGGGTAACTATGCAGTTGGGATAGGTTGGTTAGAATATAGGATGTTAAATACTATTCTGATAGCTGTATTAACTCACAGATAATTACTCATTTGAGAGACTGGCAGAAGACAACTTCTAAATGAGTCTTACTTTTGACCCATCCTCAGATACTCAGCAACTGTGAATGGGAACATCCTGTTGTAAAAGCAGCTTAAGACTGGGTAGATAGACAAAGCCAAGGGAGAAATCTAGAACTTCTTAAAAAGACTCTGCAGATTTACTCAGAATGCAAATTCTGATTTTTAGTTATGTAAAATAATATGTATTTATTTGATCTGTTGTTGCAGTTCCAGAAAGGTTGAAGAAGATGAATATGAAGATGGAACAACCAACCAAAAATGGGTTTTAGCTCCAAAAACACAGGACACAGATGTGACTCTCATACTAAACAAGCTGTTGAGAGAGTATGACAAAAAGCTACGGCCAGATATTGGAAGTAAGTACTCCTTTCTGCAAAGGGAGGAAAAGTATCTACGGACACAGAAAAAGCATTGTTACATTTTGGTTAGCGTACACAAATGTTTGGGAGAGTGGAGATTAAGTGTCTTTGGCTCACATTCATTTCCAAGTGAGCTACCTCTAAATACTAATTCTCATGTGAAGGTAATTTGGCATCCTAAACTCTATTTTGTGTGTATAGTTTGTACAAAGAGATGGAAAGGCTAGCTCTAGGTCTTTGGCAGGCTTGTGAACAAACTTAGCTCTTTTGTCATTCAATACGTGCAAATGTAAAACTTAAGCCACAGGCTCTGAGGAGTAATCAAAAAAATGGTATATTAAAATCAAAAAGTAGGACACAGCAAGAGAAGAGTCTGCATCTACTGCCTATATAAAGTGTGATCACAGAAGTTATGTTCCTTGGTGATGAGAAGGCACCAGGACTTGCGTTGTGTAAATATATGTTTTCTCCCTCAAACCAGCAAATACCTTATCTCCAGCAAAATCTGATAGGATGAAGTGTCTCATGGGCAGTACTCATACATATAGGAATAGATTTAGATACAAGCTAGTAGTTACCTGTGTATAACATATAACCATTTTGAGCTTTTTTTAAAATCTCTTTTTATTTTTTGTAATAAGGGTGTTTATTTCAAGCCAGTATTTTTTTACCATTTATGGTTATGTCTTGTTTGCAACCTTAGATCAGAATGGCTGTAGCACAACTACTGTCCAGCTTGTGTGACAGAAATCAGAGATAATTTATCATTTACATTTACTGCACCTTGCATGTAGTCCAGAATAAACTGGGAACAGGAGAAGCTGGAAACAGCTACCTAAGGTAATTTGCTGTTGCTAAATTTTCGCAAAGAGTTTAAAGAGAGAACTACCACTGATTGTAGCAGACCACTATTTTGTGATGGCATATGTGTTGATGTACTTACTAGGTCATCCCTTTGGGTAAGTTTAGATGTAAGTAAGAGCCATCTGTGAGTATTTCCCATTAGAATTATTTGTGTCTGACAGCTACATGTTAATACAACAATTCCAGAGGGGAAAAAAAAAAAAAACACAACACAAAAAACCACCATGCCATGCTATGAAAGAAGGGTGCTTTATTTTTTTCATAGATATTACTTTGTTTTTCCGTAGTATTTACTAAGATCATATTTGATAGATGTCTCTGCCTCTATGATGGAGTGACATTTCCCTCTCCTTCTACTTAGTTTGTCATATTGGATTCAGCTGATCTTTAATATCTGGTGGAAAAGCTCTTTAATACAGTTCCCCCACCCATATCAACATCTGGAAGACATTCTCAGACAATTTTTTTTTATTTTACCTTGTACACTCTGTCCTCATATCACTGACTTCAGTCAAAGTAAATTATGTTATGCCAATGTGGGGCAAAGTAATCACTCAAAGTCCCCATGTCAGTTGCCGTAAAATTATAGAGGTCAGACATAGCCTACAGCACTGGAAAATCATTGTTACCGAAGTAATTCCTTTTGTCTCTCCACAGACTTTCATAAATCCTGTTTTAGAGAAAGGAGTTAAATTACATAGCTCTTTGTATATAGTACCAAAGAAATACTTCACAGTTCTTGACTACATCTATATATTTCTATTATGCATCTCAGTCCTGAGCTATTTTTCTCACTGATAGGAATCTGGCTTCTTCAGAACTTGTGCTGAGTGTTGTTCAGATGCTGGAGAAGTTACTTCACCTCTGTGCTTCCTTCCCTGGTCCCTCTTCCCTCCTCACCTACCTGTGATGCAGATAAATAATGTTGCCCTTTTGAAGCTGAGGAGACTAAGCATTTGTCAAGGAGAACATCAGGGGAATGTTAGAGAATCAGACATTATATCTTATTAATCTGAATTGCCAGGTGGTTGCTCACACACTGGCACATCTTCCTTTCCATCTGGGAGAAGGTTATCCTCTGAATGAGATGGTAGACTTGTCTTGGCCACAGAACTGTATCCCTACTCTGAAGGTAGGGATAGATAACATAGATAGTAGACTAGATAACATAGAATATAGGAAAATAAAATGCCTGTTTTGGAATTTATAAAAAACAAACAAACATGGTATTAACCAGTGGAGGAAGAGAGAAGTAATTTTCATAATCAAGCAGAAGTGCAGCCTATGAAAGACACTGAGGGTTAAATCCAGGGCTAACGTAGTTGGCTACTCATTATGACCTTAAATGTGTGCGGTTCTGCCTGTAAGCAAATCAGTTGTTCTACAGGACAGAGGAGATTCACCATTTCATGCCACATTGCTCCACACTCAGTTTTCCAATCTCTATTGCAAAACCACTATTTCTAACAGTGGGTAACTTCAGCAGTGCTCCTTAAGAAATTATCTCCTTTCTGAATGTACTCAGAAGTCCTTTTGAAGTTCTTCGAAGTGAAGAGCTATTCACAGGATGTACAACATTTTCTAAGTGTGTGGAGTGATTTATTATATTTTTTTTTTCCCTGACATCACACTGGATTAACTCCTGCCATTTAGTAGGACACAAATTCTGGCCTTGAAATTTTACTCTCTCTCTATCAAATATAACAAGAACAAAAATAATAGACAAATCAACAGACCGCAGAGTAGAATGATGATGATTACATCTAGAAAAATCTCAGTCTTTATTTTATTAATATACCAGCTTTTTGCCATTGCTCTGTTTTTTGATTAACTGATTCAAAATTTAAGTTCTGTGTTGTATTTTTATTTTTAAGAAAACTCAAACCACAAGAAAATTAAATAGCCCATGGCAAAGCAAAATAAACTTCAGGTCAATTTCCTTTAATGAAGCCTTCCTTCTCACCTTTCATAAAGAACAGCCTAGTGCACAATGAAGTCCTAGAAAATAAAAACTAGCTTTATTACACTACATTGTTTATCACTTACATTTCATATGGAATGTAATTGCCTTAATTACACAAAAAGTTTGTAACAGTCTATTCCTCCAAAATAAATATTTTACCAATTTTCAAGATGGGTCATAACATTCCCTGAGTGAGCTTTATGTGTGGGAGATAATAGTGATTTTTTTTTTCTTTCATTTTGAAACTCACCTAACCCATTTAAAAGATTAGTATGTGAGAGATTTTGGAATTGTGACATTAATAGTGGGAGGGGAAAAACCTCATCCTAAACTGGTCTTGGGACATAGTATTCATTTGGAGCATGAAGAACATTATGTCTCAAAAATTGACTTTTGGTAGCTAGTTTGCTTACCTCAGGAAGAAGATTTTATTTCATCTTGTTTACTAAGAAGCAATAACTAACGTGTAAAATTTAAGTCATGACAAGGCAGTAGTAATATTAATGTTAATTCATAAGCTGAGCTGAACTCTGAGCTTCCCTCTTAATATCAGCCTGCTACTGTGGAAGAAAACACTTTATTTCTCCAGTACTTTGTAGAGAACACAATCATTCCCTAAGCATCTTTAGCAAGCAGTTACCTCAGCACTCTAATTTCAGTGCAAAGGGTATTCTTAAACACACCCTGCAGTCTGACCAAGTGCTTTCCAGCCTTCTTGCAATTACCTGCACTTTTTCCCAGCTCCTGAGATACCTCTCCCAGAACACAACAGGACTAGAACATGGAGTTACAGATACTTGCCAGGTATAAACAGACAGAACTGCTGTCCATTACCTTTCCCCATGGTGTTCCTAATGCAGGGAAGTGGAGTTAGGAAATTGATAAATTTATGGTTTAGCATTTAAAAAAAAAATGCCTAAAAAAGCCCAACAGTGTAGATATTTTCCCTGCATATCAGGCTGCTGCAATGATCTTTGCAGTTACTTACGCTCTGCCAGTGAAAGTTTAATACTTTCAATTAGCCTCTATTTCCGAGACTTCGGCAAAATAATGCTGCTAAGAAAAAAGCCAGCTAGAGGGGACCACACTCGAGTGTACTCGAACTACCCAGGGAAATTGAAAGTAAAGTGTGATCATAAGTGTTAGCAATGAAGCTAAAAAAAAATAAAAAGATAAAAACCCAAATCAAGGAATATAAAGTTACAAGAGAGAACTTCTTGTGCCTCAGAGTTACTTAGCTGACGTCAAGTCAGACCTGAGGCAAGAACATTATGGGAGAGACAAAACAACTATGAATAATACTGATTTTAATGATATTATTCACTAAAGGGTAGAAAAGAGCAGTAGCATGATTTGTATTACATGTTTGCATCTTTGGTTTTTCAAATGTATCATTCTGTCGAGGAAGCTCTGAACTGCACGTGTTGAAGATAGCATCATCAACTTGTGTTCTGGGGCAGTTTGCTAATGCCTCCTTTTCCTTCCTTTTTTTTTTTTTTTTTGATAAAACTGCAATAACTAAGATTCCTCCGGGATCCTTTATGTCACCCCTATAGCCTCTATTGGTCCCCTGTATTTATTGTCTATTTACAAGCTCAAATAAATTCACTTTAAAGTGTGTGCTTACGTATTTATATTTATGCCCACCCACATAAACCTAATTTAATGCCTTTTTGTCTTCTGACTCCACAGATTCTGGCTGTATGGAGTGTCAAGCTGGTTTTCTTTGCTCCTCAAGTATCTTTGTAACTGTTAGCCAAATTTGTCAAGACCAAAGTAGTTTCACAAACAGCTGTGCAACGTTCAGTGCCTTGCATAGGTTTGTAAAGACGTGGGGAGTAGAAATAGGTGGGCTCATTTGTGTTGGCAAACCGAGGAGTGAGTTCTGTCTGACATGCATTTACTGTGCTGGCCAGGCAGGGTTTAATAGCAGTTCTCTTTTGAGGCTGATGAAAGTTTTCTCTTCAGCTAATTTAAGCAGTTTCTCAGTGCATGCCAGGAGCAGATCTGTTGGGTGAGTGGGCACAACTTTTATTCTGTTGCTTTTTAAAGAAGATGTGCATTTTCAAGCACATGCCTAATGAAAACTTTGAGTTCTGAGGCTGCAGCAGAACCTTTCTTCTCTCTGACCTGCCTTCCCGGCGGGCCTTGCAGAAATGCACCCTAAAGTGCACCACAAGCTATTACCGCTGTGGCTGTCAAGTTATTTTTGCTAGCTGCTGATTGCCACACCTGATATTCTTTAAATTAACTCCAGCAAGGCTTCCCCATATGTGGTGACAGGGGGTTGCTTATTGCCTCCCAGATCAAAATATTTCCTAGATCATTGTGCAGAGAAAGCTGTAAACTGTCATGCAAGGCAAAATTACTACTTTCTGGTGTAAGTCTCTTTTTGTGCTAGCTTATGAGAGACAGTGTCAGAGTGCTTATGAAGTAGTGAGAGAGATGGCTGTCATTTAGAGACTGGTTACAGACAGTTGTACCTGGAAGGCTCAGCAGTGGGTAAAGGTACTACAGAATGGTAAGGAGAGAGAGAGGAACTCGTTTGTGTTATGGTAACTCTCAGGAAGGAAGAGTCATATAGTCCTGGCTTCCCGTATTGATCACCACAGAAGATTGTGGAGACTAGTCCAATTTAGGTTTATATGGGAGGTTATATGGTTTATAGGGAAGGTTTATAGGTTATATAGTATATAGGTTTATATACTTGTTAAAATAAGTCAGGAATGTTGTGGCCAAGACTCAGCTAGGAAATGGCTGAATCTAGTGAGAGCTCAGGAGGTAAAAAAGAGCATAAGAATAAAATCAGAAATGTTTTGATTTTTACTGATACTTTCTTTTCTTTTGGGAAAGGAAAGTGGATTGTCCTTATCCAGAAAACTTTTGTTCTGGTTCAGCCACCAAACTGGAAATCCATTAGCTGCCCATTTCCATGGGTAATACAGTAAATATGAAACTTATTTTAGTGCCAGTTATTTCCCATGCTTTATGTAAAAGCACACCTATGTGAGGAGAGGAATGTTCCTGAGAAAAGGGTTGCTATTCAGTGCAAGTGAGAGCAATCTCTATTCTATGTGGGAAGATAGAAGGGATTTCTCAGTTGCTTGCAGGAGTTTTAATTCTGTAGCATCTTTTGTAACTGACACTTTGTTCTGCAAACTTTACCACAAACACTTCTCAAATATTAATAACAAGGCTAATAAATAATGGATAAACTTCTCTATGGCTACTCCAAAGCCCAAGCTTTAGATTTTGAAAACTGTGGTCCAAGTCTGAGTTTTAAAACATGACATAAAAAGGTGTTTGTTGCACCTAATCCTACTCTGGTGCCAATGTAGTGACAGTACATCAAACATAGCTTCATTCAAAATCTAGCATGAGAACATACCTGAATAGCACAGGCTGTTGATAGATATTTTTTTTCATGCATACATTCTGCTTTTCTAAGTTCCTAACCATGGAGCTGAGCAAAGGGGAATTTGTGAGTTTGATTGCTGACCTGGTTTGGTTCACAGCTTCTCAGATGTCAGGGGAAGAAACTGTAGTTTTTACTCCTCCTCCTCTTGGGTAAAACTCTTACGGGACATACTGGAAGGATAATTAGAGAAGTTTTATTCTAATGTAGTGACCCTGCAGCCCTCAAATGTAATGTTTCTGCTTAAATAGAAAAAAAGAATGTGGCTTATTGTTATTTAGCAGGATTTTTGTTTATTCTTTTTTTTTTTTTTTTAGAATAGGTAGTTTAAATCAAATGCTGAAAAACAAAATTTTAACTGAAGCTGACAATGTTTCAATGTATAGAAATATTTCAGTATTCAAACATTGTGTTTTTCTGAAACTAATCTCGTAAGTAACCCAAGTAATACAGTTCTTTGCAGATAAGACTGCTCATTTGTCTCATTTCTCAGGAGCCACTTGTACCTTAGCAATACTTAAGTCTTGCATGTAGTCAATTGGATTGACAGAGACATACTGGTTTTGTTTTTGAGAAAAAGACCTTTTAACTGAATACTTAACAGCAAGGTCCCTTACAATACGACGTGCTCTGTGTGAACGTAAATAATTCATTTATTTAGGTAACTTATTCAGAGTCTTGTTTCCTGGCAGTGATTACTTGTTGAAACAACTTGATACAAACTCAGACAGAGTATTTTTCTTAAGAGCTGTTGTTGGTTGGAAAGTTAAGTTGACAATTAATGCTTGCCAAACTCGTTAGCTAAACTGTCAGGCCCAAAATTATCACAGAATCATCTAGATTGGAAGAGACTTCCAAGATCACCGAGTCCAACCTCTGACCTAACACTAACAAGTCCTCCACTAAACCATATCCCTAAGCTCTACATCTAAATGTCTTTTAAAGACCTCCAGGGATGGTGACTCAACCACTTCCCTGGGCAGCCCATTGCAATGCCTAACAACCCTTTCAGTAAAGAAGTTCTTCCTAATATCCAACCTAAACCTCCCCTGGTGCAACTTTAGCCCATTCCCCCTCATCCTGTCACCATAGCAGCTGCTAGTTCTTTTCTCTTCTTTTCCATAAATTCACATAAGAAATCTGAGATGAGTCTGGGAGAACAGCATATAGTTTCAGGAAGCCGTAGACTGAATGTTAGGCAAACTCTGGAAAAGCCTGAGATACTCATTACACATCCCCTTTTATCTCTCTCCTTATTTCTGTGGTTACCTAGACTATGCTGGCTCTTCGAAATGCAGAAGTGTATTTACAGGTGTTTGTTTTGTTTTATCAAAGATGCTTTCTGAACAGGTATTTGTAAATTTGGCAGATGTGCTACAGTGCTACATTTCCCACTTCAAGGTTGTAGCACAAAGCAGTAAATTTTTCTGTCATCTTTAAGGAAGAAGAATTTTCTGCACATATTATTTGAAAACATCGTTGCTCTCTTTTGCAATTGTATAGTTTTCCTGTAACTAGTGTTATTCATCCAGACCTTGTTTGCTAGCTTGCCAGACTTTGCAGGAACAAATTTAAATGTTGTTGGGTCTTATGGTACCACATAGGAATTATCCGCTATGAATATAAATAAAACCATAATGGAAACTTCAGGGAGTCATAGTAAAACCAGCCTAACCATGTAAGGGCTACAGTTTTCATTGCCAAACACCACAATACCATAAAAATCACAGCTTGTTCATTGGGGAAAGATAAATGAGAGATGAAAGTGCTAATGACTGATTGATGCTGATAGTGAGAGAAGAATAAAAGTGATTCATAGTTCACGGAGGGAGTCTTTTTATGTGTACGCTGTCAATCAAAGTCCTGGATAGAAAGGCAACGGAACCTAGCACGTGAATATTATCATGTTCAAAAGACTCTGTTCTCATCCTGGTACTGCATTCATGCAAGCTGTCTTTCAAGTCTACACCCAATTTTTAATTTTCATTCTGATTTTCATCTGCAGTCCTCATTTGGAAGTTTGATCTTAAATCATGGGGTTGATTGTTTTGTCAGAGTCTACCTGGTTGTAGCAAGTGAAGGACTTTGACACCTATGTGCTGTTCAAGACCATTCTCTGCTGTGTTGAAAGAATGGCTCTTTAAATTTTTCGCCCCTCATTGATACCTCCCCGTTAACCATGTTTTTTTTTCCAAATGTGGTAATTTGTCCTAAAATATGCAAGTTCTAGCTGACTACTACTCTCTCTGAGAAGTGACTTATTAGCAATAGCAGTTTGTTTTACAGGAACAAACAAGTAATTAGATATCACCTGTAAGGTCATGTAGGAAAATATTAATAGTCGTCATCATAATGGAAAGTAAACAATAACACAATAATCACTGACTACTATGGTTACCAATAACGATCTAAAGATTTATTACTGCTTTACCCCAGTTCAAAAATAGCAATTTATGTGCAAATGAGATAATGTAAAATATAATTGCAGAGTAATTTCAAGGACTATCTCATTACCGTAGGACCAATCTTGTTAGTCTTTTGTGTTCAGAAAACTTTTGTGATCTTTGTGTTCCTTGTGGAACTTAGAGTTTAGGTCTGCGTATTTCCAGAACAGGCTGTGTTACTTCTAAAAATCTACTGTTAATTAATTTGCTTCTATAAATAAGTGTATATTGATCCATAAGATGTTTACTACCAGTATATTTATTAAAAAAAGAGCAATTTAGATTTGAGAGTTTCTTGAACAATGTAAAAAAGGTTAAATCTCAACAAAAATGAATTTTATTTTAAAATTTATGAGAACCCAGCCAGTTCTATTCATGCTTAAATGAGCTTTCCAATAAAAATATTTATAGACATTAAACTTTTAAAAATAATTCTAAATATTTATGATTTGTGCAGAATCATAAGTGCTATTTGGACAGACTTCAAATGTGGAGGAAGCTTTCTGTAGGAAGAAAGCAAAATGGGTCTCATTCATGAAACAAGCATCAATTCTGAATAGCAGTTATCTACCGAAATTTAGAGGGATTTAAAAAGTACAGGATCATTTAAAATATAAAATAAGCACATTAAAATGTTGGGAACTTATTGAAGATTTTTTCACTAAAAGATTTGTGAATTTATTCAACTAACCTTTTGTTCATTTCCTCACAAATCATTTAAAATTCTCTGATTTACCTGCCCAGTTCTTTTACACACTAGATCTGCTTGCATATGTCCAGGAGTAAAATCTGCTTGGGATTTTAATGAGATTCAAGTTCTGACACTGCTTTGCGGACAACACTGAACTCACAACTCTTGTGGCGAGGCATCTCTTAAACTGTCTGAAGTTTGTAAACAAATTTCACTTGGATGTTTTTGCAGTGTGATAGTCACAAGGCTGACCGGAATATAAACACTCATCTGTCTCAAAGACATGACATTTGGATCAGATGGGGACTACTAGGTAAATATTGGTATGATTTTAGTTTTGTTTGCAGATATTTTGATTGACTTGATAAGTCCCCTTCTCGATTAAAACCAACAGGTTTGAAGATGGAATGATGGTGATAAACAGTTAGCTAACCTTAGATAGCACTGTGTAGCAGCATAACACTATAGTTATTTGGATGTGCTTACACGGTCTGTCGGGGAAACCTAACCACCAAATATTAAAAACTGTTTCAAAGAACTTTGAGAAGGTTGGTACATTTGTTGACAGCCTTTAGTTGATCTTCTGTATAGAATCATAGAATCATTAAGGTTGGAAAAGACCTTCAAGATCATCTGGTCCAACCATCATGCTACTACCAATGTCACCCACTAAACCACGTCCTTAAGCACCACGTCCAGTATGTGATATGTACGTGGTTCTGTCCGTAATTTTTCTGAGTTTCTGACATCTTTTGAATTATTTTGGGTTGATGCAGATATCAAAATAGTCCCAAAGCTGCGGATCCATTTGTAATCTTACTGTCACTTTAAGTGAGATATTAATGAGCAACAAGACTGTGCAAGAGGAAAGGATCCATCTGCTTGCAGCTCAGCATCTCCACGCAGGGACTAGTCAGTCCTTGAACTTGAACTGAGTGTTCACAACTGTATGTAGTATACAGAAGAACAAAGCAGGCCTTAGAACAATTGATAGTGTGATTATTTCTATCTTTCTGTGCAGCACAGTTTATTTTTGAAGACTAGTAGAGGAGGAGTTCTTTCTAAACATAAGACATGATAACTTTCAGACTCGGTTATTTTCTTTTTCATAGTGCATTTTGAATAAAGTAATCTTAAAATCTTTGCCTCATCATAGTCGGTATTCTGAATTAAAATCTTGTGTAAGGAGTTTAAAACTCATACGTGATGGTTCTCCCAGGTATCTGTATCTATGAGAGACCTCATGCAACAAGAAATGTACTTTTTTGCCTTTTCTTTCAAAACCTGAACACATACCTACCATACAATTGTATTACAATTCTATTTGCTGCCTCTGCCTAGGAAAACAAAATGTCACTCAAAGAAATTTTCATTTTTTTTGCTGTTGTAGGAATATAGTATCTAATAAAGATTTAATATTATTATTATTATTATTATTAAATATTTGAATTTCTCTGGGACTTGCTGAAGCTAGAAGCTGATTTTGTTTGACATAAGAAGTGGCTGCTGTTTAGTTTTCTTCTGCTTCAAGATTAGACTTTTGCTGTGCATAAGACCAAATACTCTCTAGCATCTATGAAAACAGTGCTTCATTTTTATTTTTATTTTTTTGCACCAGGAGGGAATTTGGCCCAGCACATTCAGGAGAAATTATTATCTCATAACCTATTTATATATTTAACTGCAGTGATTAAAAAAAAATGATTCTAAGCACTGTGTTCTGGTCCTGAACTTTGTCCCTGATCCTGCCAAGATCCAATTGCATGCCAATGTGCATCACTAAGTCTAATCTCGTTAATGTTCATAGAATCACAGAATCATAAAATATCCCGAGTTGGAAGGGACTCACAAGGATTGAGCCCAACTCCTTGCGCCACACAGGGCCACCCCAAAATCAGACCATGTGTCTGAGAGCGCTGTCCAAACGCTTCTTGAACTCCCGCAGGCTCAGTGCTGTGACCACTTCTCTGGAGAGCCTGTCCCAGTGCCCGACCACCCTCTGGGTGCAGAACCTTTCCCTAACCCCCAGCCTGTCCCTCCCCTGTCCCAGCTCCATGCCGTTCCCTCGGGTCCTGTCGCTGTCCCCAGAGAGCAGAGCTCAGCGCCTGCCCCTCCGCTCCACTCGTGAGGGAGCTGCAGGCCGCCATGAGGCCTCCCCTCAGCCTGCTCTGCTCTGGGCTGAACAAACCGAGGGACCTCAGCTGCTCCTCATATGTCTTCCCCTTCAGACCATTCGTTATCTTTATAGCCCTCCTTTGGACACTTAACAGTTCTGTATCCTTCTTGTATTGTGGCGCCCAAACCTGCACACATTAATTGAGGTGAGGCCACACTAGTGCAGAGAAGAGAGAGGAAAAAGCTCAGAGTAGAGCGAGAATGTTTACCAGAACTCCTTGGTGTCGAACTTCCATCTGGATGTGTGCCTAAGTCCTAACAGGATCAAAGCCTTTTATTCCATGTATGTTATGTTGCTAGCTGTAGTTCCCTGCTATTACCAATTTCTACGTAATGACATTTATTACTGCATTTTGAGGCGAGTCTCATTACCAGAAGCTGCTAGACTCCTATTTAGTTATTAGCTGGGCACAATTAGAGTTGCATTAATCAGTTGTGCTTGTTCAGCTGAGTTCAGATTTTCTTTTGCTGAAGGGAAGATCCAAATTTATAAGCCACTACTGCAGACAATTTGAGACCATGACCTTAAATGAGGTCCCAGATGCTCTGACCACATACAATCCAAGAAGTGTGTGGTGGTTCCTGAATTACAGAGAATGATTATCATCTTTGACCACTATCTGTACACATTTTAATGTATTTTTTTGCTATATTAGATCTGGTCTTCATGAGGAGAGAAGTACATAAAGTTTTAAATGATAAGGCAGCATGCCTGTTTTTTTTTCAGAACCATGTAACTTTTCAGGTACTTAAAACTCCTCAGCATCTCATTGTTTGAAATCTGGGGGATAGGGGCAAAAATATTTGTCTTTACATGCAGAGATTCTTTTCTGTCTTCAGCTTTGTGTTGGATGGCTTCTTAAACTTCAGAAAATTAACTGTTACCATCCTAAGCTTCCCTTGGAGCTGTGGTTTTTAACTGATTGTCACTTCCCTACTCAGTAGTTTGCCTGAGGAAGGCTCTCTGAGTTTTGGGTGGCTGATGTACCTGCAAGCCCAGGAGGCTTGAGGTTTAGTACAAAGGTCCAGAGTTAGTTCAGTATAGTTGGAGAGAAGTGTTAGTTCCTCAACTTCAGTGGTTTGTATTGCTCTCTGGAGATTTTTAAAGACCATGGAAAAGGGAAGGTGCCTCTGTGGGAGAACAGAGGCTGTTGGCCTATTAGTGACAGGTTTGTATCAATTACGACCATGCAGGTTAGAACAGGATATATGCTTATTTAGTTTTGAAGTAACTAACTATTGAGACAAGTAATATACCAATTCAGATCTCAGTTTAGAAGTTAATGTATACCCTGCAGAGTCTGAAAGAAAAACATGTACAGGTGAAAAACATGCTTCTATGTGGAAAAGTGGCATTATTTTAGAGTTAGGCTACGTTACCTGTAAGAGCTATCTAAATAATGTTCAGCAGGTACGCTGACACTGAACATGCTGAAAGGAAGACAGATCCTAGATGCCTAAGCTAAAGAAAGGACATCTGGCCTACCTTTTGTCTTTGAGTTAAACTCTGGAAGCCTGAAAACATTGAAGTTCTTGTGAGAAACTAGGATCGATTAAACCAAATTAAATTCAAAAAGCTTTAGATGAATGAGTGCAAAGGCAGTGTGAGTTGAAAGGAATGAGTCTAAACTGAAAGGAGGAAAGTTGCTCAGGTTTAGCTAAATTGATTTTATAGTGTTTTAATCAAATTTAGGATAAAATCAGGACTGATGAGATGAGAAAATCTGAAAAAAAATATATATGTATATATATATAGGTGTGGAACAAGCATCCTATAAACTACCTGGATGTTGAGGAAATGGAAAAAAGATATATGCTGCATTTTTTTTAGTTTCATGTCAGTCAACTAAAGTTTTGACTTAGATCTACTCTACTTAGCAATGAAATTTTCTTTAACAAATTGCTGCTGAGATAAATGAGGATCATGATGATGAAGTGCCACAGGCTGTAAGTTGTGGCAATTTGTACTTGGGGGGAGGAAAAGAACCTTGTCTTCCTTAGAGATACATAATCTATATTTCTCAGTAGTTCCTGATTTTATCTGAAGAATAAACCATATGGATATCGGGGAGGAAACTGTTTGAAGTGATTACTTATGTTTTCTGCAAAATAATATTAAGTGATTTTTTTTTTCCTCCACAGTAAAACCAACAGTTATTGATGTTGATATTTATGTCAACAGCATTGGTCCTGTATCATCAATAAATATGGTAAGTGACTTGCTAACAAAGATTTTTATCTGGACTGTTGGTCTTGGCATCAATACTAGCTTTTGAAAAAGATAATAAATAACACTGGGATAAGTTGTTTTGATTGCTGATTTAGTTCTGTTTTCAGCTATAGCTCTGTTTTTTCAGATAACTCTTTTATGTCTCTTCAAGAGGAGAACAAACCTTCAAGCAGTATTATGTTCTGTGTTGTCTCCCATAAAATGCTGGTAGATTTTGAATGGTAAAATACCAGTCAGGGAAAAATAAATATAAAACAAAACTATTGTCAAGAAAAGTCTTGAATTGCTGTTTCAAGAGTCAGTTGAATATACAGAACTTTATAACATGGAGTTAGTAACTTTATGACATGGAATAATACCGTGTATTATTTATTTGAAATTCATCATCCCTTCAGTGGTTATTTTTCTTTCACCGAGTTATCAACAATCTTTAGCCTTACAGTATAATTTTGAAGAAGTTATCCATATATATATCGCATGTGTAAAGGCAGGAGAAAGAGAAAAAGGTTGTTTGATACTGTGACAATAATGAACCAATTGAAAAGTAATGGTTGGTCAGGTGTTGTGGTCTTCTTAACTCCAGGACATTCCTCAGTTCTGCAACAAAACATTCAGGTTAGAAAGCAAGCTGAATGTTTATTTAGCTGTATAGTTTACTGTGACTACTTATGTGATTTTGGGTTTGAATTCAGTGCAGTAACCTCCTTTGTAAACGAGGTTGAATTTTATCTTAATACAATTCTGAAATGTAGAATCTGAAAAAAAAATACTTGTTAATGTATTAATTTATTTATTAGTGAAGATATTATACTAACTCATCAAAGTAGGAACTTTCTGGTGTTCACATTGACATTCAAAGGCTGGTGGGTACAATGATGATACAAGAATCTAATAAGTGCACTGCATGTATGCCTTGTGGTTTTGGAACATGTGATTCTGAATTTGAAAGCTGGTCATTTAGCCCGAGTGTTTGTTATTGTCTATGTATAAAGGAGGATACAAATTATTGCAACATGTAAAACACTGGCTGGGGGAAGACTCCTCCTGCCTCTGACAATGGGAAATCTGGCAAGTAAAGACAGAACAAATTATGTGCTAGGAACAACTTGGGCACATATTCAAAGACTCTGAAATGTATTGGTCATATTTCTTTACGTGAAGCACTGAAATACCAAGCAATGGGTGTACCTGCTCCAATTCTTGAACTCATAAATAGTTAATTATCTTGCCCTTCCCCAACTGTGTACCAAAATGAGCTCTCTAGGGAATGATTTAATAGAAGATTTGTTCTGTTTATGGCTTGCGTTAACATGGGTACTCTGTTCAAAAGGAATAGGAACAATAGTGAGGATATTTACTTTTCCTCTTTTGCCTCGCTGAATTACCTTCTAAATAAAACACTATGGTGCTGGAAAAGAAATTGAAATATTATTTAAGACAGCATTTAATAGGAACTTCTTCAGGTGGGAAGATGGAAAAAAATATTAATAAAAACAACTAGCGGTTCTTGGGAGCTGGTTATGTCACAGTCAAAACATAACTAGTTTATTTATCCCTTGAGTTTAAGATGTCTTATGGCACGATGATGGAAAGGTGCAACAAAATGTCAGTTAAAGGAATGGGCACTGTATCTCTTTGATAGTCGATGTTCTTATTGGGATGGTCAATAAGAATATGGTGTAGGGATATTTTATGTTTACAGCTTAAAAAAGAATAGCATAGTCTGTAAGGACAAGAAGGTAAATACAATAATGATGGATGAAAAGTCAGAATATGTAGGTACCTGAAGTTTTAAGTCTCAAAACTCAAGTCTGCTTAAGCTGTATTTATAGTGAATAGAAATGTACAGAACTGTAGAATTGGTCATAGTTTCAGATATGTTTGCGGACAGTATATCCCACTGAAACTGAATCTGAACTGGCTAAGCACTTTTGAGTTTTACTTCTATTGTCAAACCTAACTATCGATGTAGGAGCTTAGCATAAGGCACACAAATGTAGCAAACTTTTGTCCAAAGGCTCCATTTCTGCTCTCTGACTTTGGAGTTTGTCCGGACTTACACGAGAGAGCAGAAATGTGCTTGTAGTTTGAAATTTATAACAAATATGGGAAATTCTCTTTAAAAACCTACAAGTTATGGTTCTGTATGATGACTTGTCAGTGGCAGAACTGTTCTGTGGAGCTACGCTCGCCTGTACTTGTGCTACAATTTCAACTGTTTGGCTACAACAAACAGTGGCTCTGTGATGCTCTACTGAAAAAAAAAGAAAACACACACAAAAACATTTTTTGGAATTAAAAATTCAAAAATTATTTTCACTTATTTATTAATTATAGAAGTGTTTCAGATAGCCTGTGAAACACTGGAACATGGATCCACAAAGAGCTGAACAGAAACATTAGCAGGTAATTATGGGCAGCAGAGGAAGAGAAAGGAAGGGGCCATCTTCAGTCTGATTCCTGTTGTATAACTGAGCTCTCAAAGGGGGAGGAATTGTGTACAGAATTCAGATCAATATTCTAGGGAGAAAAAAAAAAGAGAAACTACATATAGATCTCCCTCTATATTTCTCAGCAGGACAGGAACTTTTAGCTTTTCTCCCCTAAATTGTTATTAAAAGTTGAGCTATTCTGTCAAGGTAACTCAGCAAGATGGTAGTTGATTGAGCAAAAAGAAAGATGATTACATTGATTTCCATCTCCTCTGTTTCAAGAGTGAGATCATCAACATGTACAAGGAGGACTTCCCTGCTGTGTACTTCCAAACTTAGCCCCTAGCTCTATCACATTTTTCTTAATCTGCAATACTTCTGCGGGAAAATCATGGGGAGTTTCTCTAGAGGTCAAACTCTGCAGGTGTATTTTCTTATCAGTTTTCATCAGCACTTTTCATCTTGTGGGTGAAACCTCGAAAGTAAAATTATTTTCTTAAAGTTGTCTATTCAGTGGGTGTTCAACTGAATGTTCAAGCCAATTTTGTAGACCAGACCTTTTTAGGTGTCAGTAACTTTGTGTAATCATGATTTGACTTGAGTATGAATATTAACATCTCATTGTTTCTTTAACAGTCATGAAAAAGACAGTAGCTGCCAGTTCCTTGCCTAGAGCAATGATAGCCTCGGATAAATTGTATGTGAATACTCATGGCCCTGAGAAAAAATAAATCCTCTTAGAATGAGGTTGGAAGTGCCACAGGGGAATGAAATGTTAGGGATTGCTTTAAAAAGGCTTTCAATCAAGGCAAAGGTAATGTTCTCTGTGCCAAAGGTGGCATAGTCCACACGACTGAGGTTTCTGTTGCTTTCCCTAAAGGCCTTAACGGTGATTAACTCCCTGGTTGCTTTCAAAAATATCTTTTCAGAATCTCAAGATCTCCAGAAAAAAAACAAACAAACAAAAAATAAAAACAAAAACAAAAAAACAGGTGATTGTAGGAAGTTAGTGTAGGTGCTCTCCTATTAGAGACTCATCATTATAACCTCTTTATGATGATAATAGAAACTTGTTTTCTGGATCTACAGTAGTTCCTCTTCCTTTGCCTGTGACATGAAAGATTTCTCTGAGGCGTAGTCTAAGAAAAAAGATAGTATTAAGTATCAAGAAATAGGCATTGTACAAGGATAAAGAAGTCAAAGCAAACTGAATAATGAACTGAGTGATGCTAGGATGTAGTCCCCACTGGCACTAGCTTTGAAGAAGGTTATTTCAGTGTTTGATGCCATGGTATGATGTTATGAAATGACAGAGGTGATTGATAATAGACAAGGATTTTAAAATGTAAAACACTGAGATTTTAACCTAATTAATTTTTTTAAGCTTGCTTTTTTAAAAGATAAAAGCCATTCATCATATAAATACCCTGTTATCTGTCCTTTATCAAAAAAATAATAGGATGTGAGTTTGGGCTGATTTAAAAGAAACATAATCTGGTTGATTTTAAAGTAGTTGACACATGGATGTTGAGAGCCAATTCAGATCTTCTGGTGTTCATATTATATGCCTTTATTCTGTTTTTTATCTCTTTATAGAGTGATTTACAGAAATCTGCTACTTGCCATTTCATGTTATAGTGTTATTGGAGACCCTGACTTGTGGGATGCAATATTCATCTCTATCACAATAATTTACTTAAACTTTTTGGCATTTAAAAGTGTTGTTATTTTTGTAATCATAATGAACATATTTCCACTGCTGTTAGGGATCTTCTAAGTGACTTTTAAAAATATATAAATTCATCTCAAATCTTGATTTTATTTTTCCCCACACTTTATATTTCAAAATAGGCGTGTGAATTGAAGATTACTTCATTTTCATATCTTAATGTCTTTTTATTTTACACCATTCAAAACGGTGTCCAGGAAGCATATGCTTTTATATTAAAATCTGTGCTCCAGTTCATGTCAACAATATGATTCTTGTTAACAACCATAAGTTGTTTCTAAGTTGTTGTATAAAACTTAGATAATAATGTGGCTTCCCGCAGCTTTTTATTTTTTTTATAGATAAGTAGAAATGGTTTGTGTATAGAAGAACAGAAAAAGAAGAGAGACCATGTCAATATGCAAAGTGGGAGTCAGATGTAAATGATGGGGAAAAAACAGTCCTCTGGGAGTATTTTTGTTGAAGAGAAATATAAACACACTGAGATTACATAGACCATTCAATCTCGGTAGCATCGAAGTGTGTGCCTCTGTATCTGTGTGTGTACACCTACAGTGTTTTTTAACTGCGTAGATACAGGAACATGAGGCTGCAGCACAAGTTGGTGTTGAAGGAAAAAGTTGACACCTGTGTGGTTTTAGCAACCAGAATCTCATTTACTGCAGCTGGACAGGAAATATATTGAAGAAGCAGCATGAGAAACAAGCTTAGAAACTGTATTTATCTGTTCATAAAACTATTAATTGCTTATCTGCTGGATATATGCTGATTCTTTATTCTCAGGTAATCTGAAAATGTAATTCATAGTGTTTCTCTGGTGTGTTTCATCACTTCATTCTTTTCTGTCCACGCTCTTGCCTATATCATACATCTTTATGGATGCTGCCTTTTGTTCTGTTCAGTGTTGTAGAATAAAGGCAATCTTTACTCTCTTTTGCCCCCTAATGTGTTGATAGACTTCTTTGAACTTCAGTTTCAAAGTCGCCACATGCCCATTTTGCTTCTCTACTAGACATGATAGGCATTAAAAGAATAGTCTTGATGTGGAGACTAGTCTAAAATAATTTTTGGAGTTTATGATGAAGTCTGAATTTCTTGCATAATTTTAGCATCTATTCCTATTTATGTGATAATGAAAACTGTTATTGGAGCATCTGCAACTATAGAAACATAACTAAAGCTAATTTAAAACCACGTTTCATCTGTTTTTTACCCCATTGTGAAGCCCCCAATACTTGCTTTAAAGGCTTCTTTTTTAGCTTTTCAAAGATCATGCAAAATACTATTTGAGCACAGGCATGATATCCTGGTATTCACTGTGAAGCTGGAGTGTCATTTTCAAGAATCACAGAATGGCTTGTGTTGGAAGGTACCTTAAAACCCATCCAGTTCTAACCCCCTTGCCATGGGCAGGGACACTTCCCACCAGACCAGGTCGCTCCAAGCCCCATCCAACCTGGCCTTAAACACCTCCAGGGATGGGGCATCCACAGCTTCTCTGGGCAACCTGTGCCAGCACCTCACCACCCCCAGACTGAAGAATTTCCTCCTAACATCTAACCTAAATCTTTCCTCTTTTAGTTTAAAACCATTTCCCCTTGTCCTGTCATCGTTTGCCTGTGTAAAAAGTTGCTCTCTATCTTTTCTGTAATCCCTCTTAAAGTACTGAAATAAGGTCCTGCTCTTCTCCAGGCTGAACAGCCCCAGCTTTCTCAGCCTGTCTTCATAAAGGAGGTGCTACAGCCCTCTGATCATAAAATCATTAAGGTTCGAAAAAATCTCCAACTCTCTGGTTCAGCTGTCCTCCATCACAAATAGTAACCACTAAGTCATCTTGGTGGTCTTCTTCTGGACCCTCTTTAACTTGTGCTGGGGGCCCCAGACCTGGATGCAGCACTCTAGGTGGGGTCTCACAAGGGCAAAGCAGAGGGGCAGAGTCACCTCCCTTGCCCTGCTGGCCACTCCTTTGGTGATGCAGCCGAGGACGCAGCTGGCCTTCTGGGCTGCAAGTGCGCACTGCTGGCTCGTGTCAAGCTTTTTGTCCACCAGAAACCCCAGGTCCTGCTCTGCAGGGCTGCTCTCAATGAATTCTCCCAGTCTGTACTCATGTCTGGGATTGCCCTGGCCCAGGTGCAGCACCTTGCACTTGGACTTGTTGAACCTCATTTGGTTTCCTTGGGCCCACCTCACAAGCCCATCCAGGCCCCTTTGCATGGCATCCCTTTCTTCTGTTGTATCAACTGCATCACTCAGCTTGGTGTTGTCTGCAAACTCACTGAGGGTGTGCTCAATCCCATTGTCTATGTCACTGATAAAGATATTAAACAGCACTGGTACCAAGATGGATCCCTGAAGGACACCACTTGTCACTGACCTCCACCTGGACACAGAGCCATTGAGCGCAACTCTCTGGCTGCAGCCATCCAGCCAATTCCTTATCTGCTGAACAGTCCACCCTTCAAATATATATCTCTCCAATTTAGATATATTTTATAAATATTTTCTAACTCCCTGTCTTATGAATCTATTTCTAAAGCACTTGTCTAGGGATATTTTATTTTATTTTTTTTTCGAGAGATGAGTTTTCTAGCTGGTGAGTGCAGATTGTCTCTAAAATAATGGAATGCCTCAGGGTGTTTGTATTTTTCTCTGCAAATTTTACAAGCCTCTTTTTTGCTCTGTGACCCAAGAGAAAACTCAATTCCGAGTTTAAATTTCAGTTTGAGTAAGCCTGTTTATTTAGGAGGACTAAGATGTTAATTGTATGCTTAAGCATTTTACTAGATTACAGTCAAGTTGCTATTCTTACTTCTTGAGCATGTTGTCATAGAGCTTGGGCTACTCTAGAGAAAAAGGTATGAAGTACAAAAAACTTCAAGGTTGCATGGATTTTTGCTGATAAATCAACTTCACCTCACTTACAGACTCATTCTTATTGAATCAAGCTCTGGTAGTCAGTGCCTGGCTAAGAAAATGTTTCCAGGAGGTAGCAGTAGTAGTAGGCTGAAACTTGAGTCTATTTGTTACTCACATACCACCATGAAGCTTGTGAGAGGCTAACGTAGTCTCAGAAGTGAAATTTAGAGTAGAAGTAAGGAACCTGGAGGGAAAAAAAATACCATGGATTATAATTATTTATTAATTTATATTTTACATATCACCTTGTTAGTTTCTGCTTGCATTCTCCTCTAGTGCCCTATTTTGTGTAATTAAAATATGTAGCAGCTGATAAATGCTTGGATAAAGGCCTTAGGCTGCCCTTATGTGAAGTGAAATGGGAAGGACTAGCACAATGTTCATATTCCTGTAATGAAGCTTATGTGTTGTGATATGTATTTGTAAAATGTTTGTTGCTAGAGTTTACTACATTGGCAAAAAAAAAATCAGTTTGCTTATTGGATGAAATTAGTTACAGATGTTTCTGTCACAAGTCTTTGGTAATGGACTGATCTTCTCTTTGCTGGTCTGTCTTATCGGAGTTCAAGCAGAATACTAAATACAGGTGACTTGGTCTTAGTGTTATCTTAAAAGGTGTTGTATTGGGTTTATGAGGCAAGGTTTGGTAGCAGGGGCCTGCACGGGTGGCCACTGTGAGCAGAGCCCAGCAGCTGCCCCATGTCAGATCAGAGCCAGCTCCAGCCGGCTCCGAAAGGGACCTGCTGCTGGCCAGAGCCGAGCCAGGGAGTGACACTGGGTGGGCCTCTGGGAGAGCAGAGTTAGGAAGGGGAAAAAAAATGCTGGGCAACAAACTGGCCCCCAGGAGACTCCCCTGAGCCCCAGGCAGCACTTCTGTGCTGTGCGGGTGAGGAGCCCTGGCACAGGCTGCCCAGAGAGGCCGTGGGGTCTCCTTCTGGGGGATCTCCAAAAGCTGCCTGGAGATGGGCCTGGGCAGCCTGCGCTGGGTGGCCCTGCTGGAGCAGGGCTTGGGGCTGGTGGCCTCCAGAGGGCCCTGACAGCCTCAGGTATTGTTTCTTTTCCCATAATTTTTACAATGAATAAAGCCCAGAAGAACCCACATACTATTATTTTTTTTTCTGCATGAGAATTTGCCATCAATGTAATTGGACATAATTTCCTTTATTGTCTCATTGCTGAGAAATAAGGTTCAGAGAATTATATTTCATTTCCTTCCAAGCTTTCTTAGTGAACACAGTGTCCTTTGACTCTTCAGTACTCACAGAAATGCCTTTTATGGTACAGACAAGGTATTTCTGCTGAGTGACTACAAAGAACTGAATAATAATAAAAAAAGCTAGATTTCTGCAGTTAAAAAAGTCTACAGACTTCTAGGGATATATCTGTATCTCAATATCTCCATGCTTCTGTTAACATCATACACTTTTCTCCTCACAAATCACTGTAGTCTTCACTTATTGCTTTTATGATCTGGAGAAGAGACTTTTATGTGGTCAAAACTTGTGACAATTGCCAGGTTCTTTATATGTTTTCATAGGTTTCTTCCTTGAAGAAGCTGTGAGATTCTTAAATGGAAGAAACTACTACCTCCCTTTCTGTTCTTAACACAAGGCTAGCTGTGTGTGCTGTGAGTTTATCTAGAAAATAATATTCCTTGGGAGTCTTGGAAACTGTTTCTTGCTATCTCTGAATCATTTGGCATATTTTGCAAGGAGAATGGGATTTTCAAACGTGCTTGAGGAACTTAGTCATGTGCCTTTACCTGGGAGGTGTTAAATACATAGCCACTGTAATCTGTTGTAATTCTCATACATGTGACTTGAGAAATTGAGGCCTATGTTCACAAAGATAGGAAGGTGTCCCTCTTTCTTGCAGTGTCTAGATATCATAAATTTTGATGGTACTTAAATACTTATATCAACCTTGGTACCATTGATATTTTCCTTGCATACATAGTGCACACTCAGTTTAGATGGGATTAGCAAATTTAGAAGAAATCTGTAGAATTCGTGGTGCTTTCTGTTAAGTATTCTTCCATGGGAATTTTGGTTGTAAAAACAATATTGTAGTAATAGGGTTGTTTTGATTTGAGGTATAGTAAGACAAGATTTGAAGGAGGGATATCAGGCTGGCTGTTATAAAGAAGGTAAATTTGGTAAAAAGGAGAAGCTGTTGGTGCTGCAGGAGATATCCAACACTTACATGGTTTTAATGATACAGCAGCAATTTCTTTTATTATACTAAGGAGACTGATATCATTAATTCATTATGATGACAAGAGTCACAGTGATTAGTCTACTGCATATTCAAGTTGCTAAATGTTAACGTAAATCAGGTACCATTAAAAATTGAAGTTTGACTCACCAACAAGCGTAGTCAGCAAGGATCTCTTGACCTGAAGGAGTAACCTTGAGAGGCATCCCAGCCCAAGGGGAGATTACTGCCATGCAGCTTGCTGCTTCAGCAAGGAGCTCTCCTTGTTAGCTCTCAAATTAGGCTTTCTCTATCTGCCATGTTTATAAGATAAAGTGATTGGCTTGTAGTCAAGCTTATCATATTGCTTATCATATTGCTCTTGACCTCCAATGTAATTTAGTTCCCCATAAGGGACTTGAATGGTCACCTGCTCTAGGGCTGTACCCCCTTTGTTCGTGGTCATGGCCGTGAGCACTCACCAGGTGCTCTATTATTAATGACCTGTCCAGATTAGGGAATAGTTACATTGAAGCCTACTGTGGTTAATAAGCCCAAGAAAGATTTATGTCAGGTTCAGGAGTTAGGTCACACTGGGTCATGCAGACACTTCATCATGTTTGACATAGACATGGTGAATATTAAGCTGTTGTGTAATCTGCTTCTGTGTTAACATTCGTCTGTGAAGCCAAAAGTTCTTGTGAAGACCGTATGGGAGAAACAGAACAAATGTGATGCGTCACAGTGAACTGTAACAGAGGGGGAAAGACAAAAATGGCTGGGTGCTATTTTGAGAGCATTTTATAAGACCGTCATGCAATTTCAGACCTCCTGGTCCTTACCCTTGAGAGAGATTACTAAATATCTTCAAAGGAAGAAGCTTGGAAACAAAATTCATAGTTCTGTTGAATACAAGAAAGCATAGGCTTGACAGTGGTTCTGAGACATTGGTTTTATGTCTCAGAACAACTTATGTGCCTGCTAACCTCTACAAGTGGGAACTACTTGTCACGTCTCCTGTCAGTGGCACCTTTTTCTGCCTCAGTTGTAAATACTAACCTTTATATTTTTTGTCAGTTGGTTAGTGTAGCATATTTCTACCCAGAACATATTTTTCTCAGTAGGCTTGAAGTTTGTAAAGCCCCTCTCAGATCAGAAAAAGGACATGAGTGTCCAGGACTTTGTGATTGTTATTTATTTATTTATTTATTTTCAGCTGTATGGCTACCCAATAAGAATAAATTACCCATGTTTTCAGACCTTGCCTCTCAGAATTATTTTTGGAAACAGTAGCTAGGGGGCTCAAGGGATAATTCATGTTTGGTAAGGTGTGTCAGGCAACTGAGACAAAGAAATAACTGCCATCCACTTAAACACAGTCCATATATCAGACTCTGATAGTTCTGTGCTTTTAAATTGTAGGTGGATATTTCCCCAAGGTGTATTTACTGCATGGGCACAGTATGATATTTTTGTTACCTAGAAGGCCTGTAGACTGAGGTTGAATTACAAGGCAATCAAAAGTGTGAACTGTAGAAAGATATGACCTTATTCTTTCAATTTATAGAGCTTACTGTACTGTAATAAAACAACTTTCTGTCTAATAATGTCAGTTACTTAATTTTACTGCTTTTGGTGATTGAAGAATTGAGATCACCAAGCCGGTTGCTGGTTTTCCCCACTGTAAATGGAAATGAAAAATTTCCTCCTATATTACTTACCTGCCCCATTCTTGGTCTTTATTTCTCTGGGTGAAATTGTCACTTGATCACATGCTCACTAAACATCTGGCCATCTTTAAGGCAAAGCAGTTTCAATTTTCCTAAATTGGCCTTCATGCATTATGCAAACGTTACTTCATTAGACACTGAGATGAGCTATCAAGCTATATTGTTTGGTCAGAATAATGTAGGCTTGCTTCTCGTCTTGATGCTGGTTTGAAATCAGACTAACAATTTTAGAAAAATTCAGTTCATGCAATCATTTTCGCTTGTGATTCAATTAGGGCATACATAGGGATCTAGGTAAATGCAGTCAATGATTTTGTCTCTGTTCCTGACTTATGCTGATACCTATGTGTAATGTTTGACACAGCATAAACAATAAAAAAGCTAAATTAGTCTCTCAGGAAGTAAATTGAATTATGCCAGGCATAAATTTGAGCCATGTTCTCCTAAAATATTCCGCACAGAGAGACTCATAATAATAAGATCCAAAGTAAACCCAAGTTTATTTTGAGCGTGTCGGATCCTCACTGCCTTCTGTCTTTTCTTTTAATTGACACTGTTGTGGTGAGGGCAAAGAGAAACACCAGTAAATGGGGGAATTTCTACTCTGCTGGAAGGGGCCGAATAAACATGATGTACACAGCAGTGAAGGATCTGCCTGGTGCCTAATGCTGTGCACTGAATTCCACAGAGGGGCCAGGTTCTCACCTGCTGTAAACAGCTGACTACCATCAGCATAAATGGAAATGTGCCCATCCGTGCTAGTGCATCATTGTTTCCAGATTAAAGTGTTAGGTAACAGGTTAGTGTTTTTCTTTCTTTCTTTCTTTCTTTTTTTTTTCCCTGCATAATACTAAAATCTTTTGTAGAGTGTATTAACAAAAAATAAAAAGAAAAAGAAGACTGCAAGATAGTCTGATTGCACTCACCTGAAAGTTGCTAAGTTTATCTTCATTATTTTCGCTGCAATGCATTCTCTAGTGTCTGAAACTGTATTTATGTAAATATGTCTGAGCATTTCTTTGCCATCTGGATGGTTCTGCGAAAGTGGTATTAAGAAAGTGAAAGCAAATGTAGGAAGGCTAGGAGAATGAATGCCTTAAAAAATAAAGTTAGACCTGTATTTTGGAAGCCGCCTAACTGGACTAGCGCACAAAGATTTGACAGGTTGTGGCATAGCTAGATTAATACACTGCAAAGAGAGGTTGATTAAAGGAATGATTTAAGAGTTTCTCTTGGGTTTCCAAAATGTCTGTCTAAACTGGTATCATGTGAATATTCCAGCTACTGGGAACAATGACAGGTGATGCGCTGACTAGCCAGCTTGTGAATGATCTTCAGTTTAGCCCAGATTTATGCATGAAACTTTCGCTGATAGAGCAGTGTTTAGGACTGGGACTCAATGTAACTCATAAAGAAAAAAAACGACAGCTAGATTATGGAGTAAACATGCTTTGCTAATTAAACCCATTGTGCTGGGACAACCAGCAACTGGGCACAACTCTTTGATAGAAGTACCTTTACTGACAGTTACATTTGGTAGCATTGTGCCAGTAAAATTTCATCAAAAACTTGAGAGGGTATCTGAGAGAGTAGTGAAGATGGTGAAGGAGGGGAAGACGTATGAGGAGTGGCTGAGGTCCCTTGGTTTGCTCAGCCCAGAGCAGAGCAGGCTGAGGGGAGGCCTCATGGCAGCCTGCAGCTCCCTCACAAGGAATTCGATTTGAAAGTGTTTTTCCATTATTTTTATGTCTAATTGAACTTGCAAAGCTAACTTCTATTTTCATTAAGAATGTGAAGCCCTTCCATGAGTTAAATCTTTGGTTGGTTGTTTTAATTATGTGTTTTCCAGGATCTGATGCAGGACTAGGTCAGTTTTACTTAGAAAACTGTAGGTAATGGAGACTAATAGAAAAATTAAAATAAATAGAAAATAGAAACTAATAGATAATAATAATGGAACTAATAATATATAATGATAATAGAAGTAATAACAGAATAATAGAATAATAATAGAATAATAATAATAGAATAATAATAATAGAATTAATAATAGAAACTTTCTAAATAGGAACTTATTGAAGATCTATGTGATAATTTTCTTTATAAATACTAGTTTACAGCTGAGTATTATGAATATTTGGGGATGTATATCTTTGACAGCAGATATACATCAGCAAGCTTTTATTTGCCACAGGTGATTTGGACAGAATTGTTTGGCTCTTTCTGAAGCAAAACTAGGAAGAGGCGTTTGTTTTTTTCACATTCAAAAGTGAGCGGCCCTCTGCCTCTCCTTGAACTTTACTGCCTCAGGCTAGTTGAAAAGGACATGAAATTTTAAGGCTTTTGGGAGGAGGGTGAGAGAGAACAGTGCATTTCCTCTATGTCAGGGATGCTTTCTGTTGTCACTGTGAAAACATGCCTGCAAGTCTGTTTGCACATGCTCTTCAGAGAATAACAATTTTAACAGCTTAAATCCCTTTATTCCACCCATGTTGCTTACGTTTTATTCTGCGTGTGGGCCATATTTCCTGGAGAGTTTACATCTGAGCTGCTGCAACTGGTCTGAAAGAATGGTCTTGTCTGGGGATCTTGTAGCACTGCAGCAACATGGAGGAGGGAATTGCCCGACTGCAGCAGGTGTGGGGCTTGGGGTAGAGTCAGGAGCTGGAAGACTTGAAATTAGTGTGGGAAGAACTGGCAGAGACATGGCTGTTTTGAAGAGAGTAAAAGGTAGGATAGGAGACTGGCTGAGTTGGGGTATGGAGAAATCTGGACTGGAGATTAAAAGAGCAGGGTGGAAAAGGGGAGAATGGATAGGACAACCTATTAGTAGAGCCTTCATGCTTCTTTAAAATCTAAGCGGGAATTGAAGGCCATACTTATATTTCTTTTGGTAGCTGTGCACAAGTTTGGATATAACTATTTTGTTCTATTCATATTGCCAGTGGGAATGGCTTCCAGCTATTGACTAGTGTCCGTATATTTCTCCTTATCTGACAGCTACCTGAATCACTCTGATGTTGGTATACATGTGCAGGGCCATTGTATAAGTGGAAGGAGAACCATATGATTTAGGCTTAGGCCTGGGTATGTTTAATCTGACTGAACAGTACAGGTTTTGCCCCCAAATTCCTTACCATTCTTATCCTGACATCAAATTTTTGTGAAACTGTCAGACTCTCCTGGTCCCTGAAGAGGATGGCAAGCAGTGATTAATAGTTACTGAAAACTAAGGTGATCTTGTAGCTCAAACAGAGCTCACTGTAATGGAGCTAATATTTTGAACCTTGCATATGTTATGGTGGCATGTAGTAGATTATTTTGTACATCAACAACTAGGAAAATATTCACAAAAGTTACATTTAAATACTATTTTTTGACTGAAAAATCAAAGTTGTGGCTGACATTTCTTATTCGCTTGCAGTCAGGCATGACGATGCAGTCAAGCATTTCTTGATCTACCGTATTTCTGCAAAAACAGTTCCTCCATCAGCATACACAAACGTGTCAGGAACTCTATTCATTAAAGAAGATTTCTCTTTATTCCTATTGCAGTACAAGCAGGTGTTCGTAAGGAGACAACATGAGTGTCTTGAGGTTGAAGTAGCATGATGCTGCTTCAGTAGAATTGGATTCTGCTTTTGTCAAAGAAAATCTGGTAAGACATGGGAAAATACTTCTAGCAAACTTCTCAGAATGGCTCTTAGTTGATTTGTTCCTTATCAACAATTATTTGATTGTTCCTTACTTTAAGAATGTAATTGGACACTTTGTGGTCTGATAAACAGCAGTGCAATAGATACTGAGCAGATGTGTATTGAATATAAGGTAAGTCCTGTGGCTCTACATGTTGCCTAAAAGAGAATGCTCAGGAAAACCAAGAGTTCTGTGTAGAACGCCAAAAAATCAGTGATTTTTTAATTTATTCTCTGCCTCTGAGATTGAGAGTATGATGAGACTTCGAATCATAGAATCATAGAATATCCTGAGTTGGAAGGGACCCTTAAGGATCATCAAGTCCAACTTCTCTGAGCTCCTTTTCTGAGCAAACATTGGAAGATAAGTATGTTAGCCTACATGGCACATATTAAAACAAGATGGATGGAAAGGACCTCCATGGCATTCTGATAAATATTCTTACACATTAAATATATATTCTTGTCCATAAAATCTTATATTTTCGTATATTTTTCTCTACTATATCCTTAAGTGTGTGTCTTACTGCAAATTGGAACTAGCTACGAACTTCATGGGCTCTCCTAAGAGCACTAGAAAATAGGAATTTCCACTTGCCGTTGCTTCCATCTACGACTGAAAACCACTCTGTCTTGTTCTCATTTTATCATCTTCCTCTGTCTACAGCAGCAAGGTATCAATTCTGCAATTAGGCATGGTTTAAGTAAGTGTTAAAATCCTGTCACTCTTTAAAGGAAGTGCTTATTTATTTAATAGCTCACTCATGAATTTCTGGGATGGCCAGTAGCTTTGAGACTTAAAAGGCATCCTTCACTGGTACTGTGTTACGTGTAGGTATAGCTCCATCTTTGGTGGAGTGCTTGAAATTCAAGTGCTTGAATTAATCTTAGTTTTACCACATACCTTTCATGTAGCTGTGTAGGAGGTGTTGGAAGTAGCTGGGGATCTCACTTTCTGGTGACAATTCAGCTGTTGTTTTTAAAGCAGAAGCCACATACACATGACTAGACAAAATTTTTCTGAGAGATGGATTGCCTTCATGTTTGGCTACATCTGTGCCAGTACTGGTTTTTAACAAACAAAAACTAAACAAGGTTGCCTGAAACTCACCCAGACACTGCCAGGTTCAACAGGTGATCAGCCTGCAAGAGCTGTGGCAGCCTGCTCTTTGGCAGAAGGGCTGCTGAGCATTGCAGAATTGAGGCAGCTGAGAATAGGCAGACTGCTTTTATTGTTTGTTTGTTTGTTTTTTTTTTTAAATAAACTCTAGTATTTTTCATCTGAAACCTGTGAGTTTCTCATAGTCTTTAAAAGAACATTTTTCTACTTAGGAATCAGGAGGATTTCTTGAACTTTATGTAGAAGTGCAGTGAGTGAAGAAGTAATTAGAGCCCTTTCATCTGACAGGTGGGAGAGTGCAGATCAGCTGTCTTGTCCTTAGTGGGAGAGATGAAATCTGAACACCAGAGTTTACACCTCTTCGCTGAATGCTACTGTAACTGGGTAATTAGTGAGTTTTAAGTTATCTTTTTTTCTACTTCACAGTCATCTCCCCAAATATTTTGTGCCCCAACCCATACTTTGAAGGAAGAGACTGATACACTCCAAATAATTCCCAATAATCTATTTCCATATATTTTATGACATGCTGTTGCTGGGGCTGACGGGGCCCAAAGATTTAGGAGGAATCTTTCTGCTTGCTTTCCTTCTAAATATTCTGATATAGTTAGTCAAGGAACGCTCATTTAATAAAGAAGGTAGGTTTAGGTTGAAGCTCAAGGTATGTTGCTTGAAGGCATATGGCAAATTCTATATCATGTTAAGAGAATATGATTGTTGGAGGCAAGGCTTTACAGATTTTTGGTAAGTAAATTCATTCCCTGCTCACTTGTTGATTTAATCCAGTGCCTTATGAAATCAGCCTGCATTTTTTAATGTTATTCTTGTAAATGGTCAAACTGTGTTAAACATCCATACAGATGCAATCTTCAGCTGTTTTCAATAAAAGGAATCTTGCATAAAAGCTTTTAATTAATGGGTTATTTATTATAATACTGTCAATAGTGTTTGTTTATGTGGGAAGAAGAAATGTGAGTGGAACAAACAAACTTTTACATCCGAGAGAGGTTGTTTAGCTCTGTGTTTATCTTGGGATAACAAAACTTGACAGACTTATTCAACCTGTAGCTTAAGGGCAATATGAAGTATTGTATGCTGCTTTTCTGCTTGTTCAAAAGATTCTCAGCAGATCAGTTTTATTTTTCTCTCTGTAAGAATATTTCTCAACCCATTTTTTTTTCTCTCAAAAACTGTGTGTATTTTTAGAAAGCCTTTGAAGTAAATATGATGATGTTGATGTTTTGGGGCTTAGAGGTTTGTTTTCTTCAGAGGACAAACTTGTGGTTAAGTTGCAGTCTCCTTGGGTAGTGGTTCTCTCTTTCTTTCTTTCTTTTCTTTTTCTTTTTCTCATGTCTTGTTTCACTCTAATGTTAGTCATTACATTTTGAGCTGTTACGTATAAACAATTGTCTATTTCCCCCTCTGCACTGATGACAGTTTGACTGTTTTTTTATTGTTGTTTTGTTTTGTTTTTCTTTCCTTGCTGGTCTTTACTAATGGCTTTCTAGGCACATTTGGCTCCAAACACACAAAAAGGCGTAATGAATGCAAAGAAATTTTAATCTGAGAAAACTGTTTAGATGTGAGAACTGAATTAGCACAACTGTCCTAAATTTCAAAAACAGTGATTTCTTTTACTAAATGCCTGCCCACAGACAAAATCTGCCAGCAGCAAACTTCATGTGATGGGTCAACCTACTCCTTTAATAAGGAACCCAAATACAAAATGAGAAGAAATGTTTTTAGATTTTGTCCCTTACTCAGGGAAGACACAGAAAGAGAATAAATTCCTAAGATGAGACCATTCCTGTCTTGCCCCTCAACAAAAACATGCCATTATATCAGGTTATCATATTTTTGTATGTCATGCTAAGCTGGCTGAACAGGTTAACTGCTCAAAGCAGGAAGAGGGATCTGATTGCTCACAAATACCTCCACTTTTGCTAATGATATAAAAAGTTGAAATGTTTTTCGGAGTTCTCAGGTGGTTTTGAATCTTGAGTGTGTTTGACTTTTTCTAATGTGATTCAACTGTGCAAGTCAGTGGCTCAATTCCGTATTTTAATGGATCAAGTGCATGGCAACGTGGTCCTTTCTACTCTTATTATGCTGTAATTCTGTTAAGCTTAACAGACTCCAAAAGTCATGCCGAGAGGATTTGTTGGTTTGCCTGTGGATGCTGGAAGGGAATGACAGAATCACTTTGTACCTGCAGTCTTCCACCTCTAGTGTTGTAATAGGCAATTTAGCGCTGCCAGTTATTCCCTCTACAGGCTGTGGCCATAAAATTTTGTCAGGCCTTTTGTGCAGCAAAGTGGGAACATTGGGGCTATTCTTATGTCAGGTATGCAAAACATATAGTACAGGCTTTTTAAATGCTTCAGACAGGGAGGTGTCACTGCTGACTCAGAGAAGTTGTGAATAGAAAAAGTATTGGATGTTATCCTGCATGTTATACAGGTAATGTTTCATGATGGAGGGAATAAAAGACATGCTATAAAGAAAAGAGAGGTGGATTGCTAGATGGGTCTTCAAGTCAGGGGGATATTTGTGTGTCTTGAATGCTCTGATAGTCTCAGTTGGCTTTGTGACCAGAGGGACCTTTCTGTACTATGCTCTTATAAAGACTATGAAGTTGCACTTACTTTAATATATAATTCACAGTAGCTGTCTTGACACTTGCTTTGTAGACCACAGAATCCTATGTTTGTTTGTTATGGCTGTATATTGATTGGCTAGGTCTTTGTTAGTGAACACTGAGTTGACAATGTCTGTGCTTTTTGCAGTGCTTGCTTCACTGGGAATAGAATCCCTGGCTGAGATTTCTTTGTCTGAAAGGAACAAAAAGACTGTTATGGGCAAGGAATAACTCTATGCCTGAGAGGGAACACTAATGGCAGCAACCAAAGCTGAATTAGTACAGGGGAAGAAATATGGCTATATTTAATGTAAGAGAAATATATAGTTAGAATATTGTGTGGTAAGTGAATGGAAGAGCTACTGAAATCCATTACTGAGGGCATATTACAAACGAAGGGGTCTGGTCTCTGTTCACCTGATTTTTTTCTGCCTAGTCAATTTAATTCACCTTTACTCCAGTTCTTTCTTAATTTCTTACTTTCATTTCTCTTGAAAACTCACGTTTCTGTCTTTTCTTGGCATTTTGTGTAGCTTATCCTGTCCTTAGTTATCCCATTCCACATCTTCATAACATTGACTTCTCCCTTCCAGCACAACTGCTACCCAGTTGGCTACTCTTCCGTAACTGTGCAAGATTTTTTGCCTTTTTTTCTACCCTTGTTCTGTCATGACTACCAATTCTTTAGGACATAGAATATTTATAAGAGTGTTTACAGCAGGACTGTAGTGGATTTTACCCTTTGTATAATTGCTGTCTAATAAATATGATTAATATTAAATGCCTACTATTTGCCTAATATACAGTCTGTTTTGAAATTAAAAATATGAGGAATACTTGAATAAATGTCAACTCTTACAGTTGTAACATTTTAAGATTGCAAATGTCAATGTATGCTATGTAATGGTGTTTGCCTGTGTGTGAAGTACATTATAATCACTGATGGATGAATCTTAAAACTTTCCAAAGTTCACAGAAGTTAATCAGTCCAAAGTTTAGATGCTTTTAGAAAATATTGAAATTTTTCAGTGTGCAAATGGAGAGGAAATCAAGATGGATCAGTATTAACTAAGAAAATACCGAAGCATTGAAAATGAAAATGCAGCCCCCCAAGGAATGTGGGCAATAAAGCATTGCCCAAGATATATGATTGAAGATTCTCATCAGTTTAGACATGCTTATGTGGTCTTGGAAAAAAATATTAGCAGCAGAGGCTTCTCATTCATTATACATGCAATTACAAAAATGGCATGTGAAAGGGATCAAGGGGGGATGATTTTGACTAATCAGTGAGCCAGCTGAAAAAACTGTGATGAAATTTAGGTTTCTCATATTTCTCTGCTCAATTTTTCTTCTTAAATAGAGAACTTTAAATGGTGATTGCAAGAGCAGGGAGCAGTCCTTTCTACAGGCAGTGTTTTTTCAGTTTTTAATCTTGGGCTTTTCAAATGATAGACCAAATATAAAGAAGATATAAAAAAAAAATGGTTAAAGCAGGATGTATTAGCCTGATGATTCCTTTGGATCTGAACAGAGAGAATTCTGACACTCAGTTTCTCTGTAGTTAGAAGGAGAAGGATCAGACCTGGGTGAGCAGAGGTGGACACCTGGGTGATGTTCCAGTCTATCAGGCAGGTTTTTTCAGTTTCAGGGCCTGAATCAGTATCTTGTTTCTTACACACCACTCTTCCTATTTTGTATTGGACTTAATGCACACTAAATGATTCCATGACTTAATTTTTTGCTCTTCAGCATGATTGCAGTTCTGTGCTTTCAATCCTGCTTTGAGTAGGAATGTGTGAATCAACTAAACATGGGCTTGTCTTGGGTGAGAAAAGGTGGTTAAGTTTAAATACTTGTTATTAAACACATTGTTGGTTGCTTTTTAATTCACCAGCAAAAATATGCATATGTTGCTACTGATCTAAAAAATGTAGAAAAAGTCATTCTGCATTCATGCTTAGAATCATGGAATAATTTAGGCTGGCCGGGACAAATCTAGATATCTGATCATCTGTAAATCCAGTCATCTAGTCTAACCCCCACTCAGAGCAGGTCCAGTTTGGTCAGGTTACTTGGGGCCTCAGCTAGTGCAGATTTGTGTTTCTGCAAGGATAGAGATTCCACAGCTTCTCTGGACAGTCTGTTGCAGTATGTTTGACCACAGCCATGTGTGTGTTTGCTTTTTTTTTTTTTTTAATGTATATATAATTGGAAATCTACCTGTGTCTATAGCCTCTCATCCTGTCTCTGTGTGCCTTTGAGTATGGGTAAGTCCTCTTTATACCCTCCCACTAGGTAGGTGATGAATTTTCCTCATCCCTTTCTTTAGACTGAATGTATCCTCTTCTCTTTATCTTTATTTATGTCATGTTTTCCAGTTTCCTCGTGGTCTTGATGGTCCGTTGCTGGACTTGCTCCATCATGTCAATGTCTTGTACTGAGGAGCTCCAAACTGGTACAGTGCTCCACATGCAGTTTCATGAGTGCTGAACAGAGCAAAACAATCACATCCTTCATCCCACTGGCTATACTCTTGTCAATGCAGCTCCATGGGTGGTTGGCTTTTATCTCAGCAACAGCATATTGCTGATTCATGGTTAACATGTCCACCTGAGGCCTCAAGCCCTTTCCTGCAAAGCTGTTTTCTAGTCTGTCAGCACCCAGCCTGTCCTATTCCATAGAGTTATTTCATCCCAGATGCAAAAGTTTCCATTTGCCTGTGTTGAATTTCATGAAGTTTCTGTCAGCTCACTTCTCCAGCCTATTGAAGTATTTCTGAATAGCAATGCAGTCCTCCTGCATGGTCATCACTTCCGCTACTTTGATCCACACTTTGTGAGAGTGCAGCATGTCCCATCACTCAGGTCATTCATAGGGACCTGAAATAATAGTGGATTGAACTATATTGATCCCGTTGTACCACTGCTGACACCCACATGAGCACAGTGGTCCAGCCACTCTTCCGTCCACCTCCTAGCCTGTTTATTGAGTCACCCTCTCACCGATTCACCTGTCAGCACACTATGGGAGACTCATTCACATGACATTTGTCTCTCATGGTACCTCTCCAAGTTCTAGTTTTCCTTTTTTTTTTTTTTTTTTGTATGCTCTTAGTCAGGGTTCAGCTATTGCTTTGATCTAAGCAAGACTGATGTTCTCTAGGAAGTGCACACTAGGTCAAGGACGCATTCTTAATATGACAATTGACTGTGCTTGGGTGATGTGATGAAATATGTGATGAATTTGGCTGCACAGTTTTAATGTAGCAACATGTGGTTAGTTATTGGAGGGTAAGACTGACCAAGGCATTAAGAACAGGTATGTGGTCTCATGATTGTTTTTTTTTGGAGGGGCTCCATATATAGGGGCAAGAAAATGGATGGGTACCTCTTACTTTCCTGTTATTTAGGACAGTGGCTGATTGCTATCATGGAAGGATATAAGTGATACCCTTGAAAAGTTAATTTGAGGTGGGAAGGAGGATTGGGAAAGGGCTACCTACACATCAGGCTGTCAAAATCTCTCTCATGAGAGATTATTCAGAGTTTTCTTTTCAATGGCTTCCTGATGCAGTAACCGATCTTGCTTGATAAGTTGACTGTAGCAAAAGTGAAATGTTAACTGTGCAATACCTTTATTGGCTGAACTAATCTATGGATGAAAGAACACTTTCCCATTGGGGAAATAATGGTGTAGCTACCCGTAATTGCAATATTCTCGCAACCCCAGTTGATTTAAGTTAGCAATCAGACAGAACGGCTAGGAAGCTTCTTCCCAGCCCTTCCGAGCTTTGATTTATCTTCATTTGGCTGACTCAAAGAATGCTGACTATCTAATCCACATGTAGAAACTGCTCTATTTTTAAAACTCTGGGTCACTTTGTGTCCAAGGCAACTGTTTGAAGCTACGAAATCCTGGTATCTGCAGAACTTAGTCCAAGTATGTATGAGTCCAGCTACAGCAGCCTATCTCTCAGGGTCTGACAGTTTATCAACAGAAATATATGGTAATGCAGATATCATCAATTTGTTTCCATGGGATTAAAGCTGGCAATAGTTGTTGGCGGTTTAATAACACTGCTGATGTTTAAACATAGAGAGCTGCTCTTTCCTTTAGCAATCATTTTTTGCTTCCTTTAAAAAGGAATTGTTTTTTGTTTCCTGGGGTTTAGTTTTTATTAATAGATTAGCCATATTAATCACGGAGTTATTCCAGCTCTCACAAAGCGTTATTACAGTTGAGCAAACTGCAAATGTACATGCATGTGTTTGGTCTAATTAGGCAATTCAGTACTTCATTCCTGATAACCATGACTTCGTGATCATCATAAAAGAACATCAGCAAAGTGTCCTGAGGGCGTGTTTGATACCAGCAAACTAGGGCAAGATACACCTCATTGACAAACTTATTAAAAGTATTGTGAAGTGTCTGCTTTGGCAACTCAGAAGTGATTCACAGGCAAGACTGTGTAGCTATTTATTTCTGCATTTTTTTCTACTTTGATTTTTTTGTTAAAGGTGCATCTCTATACATATCTTAATTAAGGTTTACAGCAATCCTCCATGAATTTATAACCTTATTCCTCATGTTCTAGAAATGTGTATGCTAGGTCACAGAACAATAGTTTCATGACAGCAGGCTGCCTCAAGACCATCCTTCCCAAATCAAACTGGGGAGACCTAAGAAAAAGACACAAGCTTTTCTTGTCACTTACCATCACCTACTTCGCAGGTTGTAGGTATGTGACAGTCTCCCTCTTCTCATTTTCTCCTCTTACTGCTTGCTCAGAAATACGAAGTATCTTAAAATATCTAAACCAAATTCCCCAAGTGCTTTCCAGTTGCAGTTGCACACCTTGATTGTATTTTGGCTTCAGTCTGGGAGGAGACCTCAACCTGCATTGTCCCCGGTGTGGTTTGACCTTCAGGGGAAGAATGCAGGGTGCACGGAAGGGAAGGGATCTGAAGAAGACTGTGGCTTTGACCCATTGTGAGAGTGGAGTGGTTTTTCCAGATCAAGAAGGCTTCAACATGGCAATATGTTTATATTGTGCAAAGGAGCTGAAAAAAAAGTGTCCTGTAAACTCTAAAATTAAAAAAAATTAAACTGTATTTTACCTATAGCAAACAGCTCATTTCTTACTGTTACAGATATTCTTATTTGTAAAGGCTTGCTTTAGCTAAAAGCTAAAGAGAGATAGATGATGAGAGATTTCATGAAACATTTATTTGCAGAAATGACCATGTGATTATTCTCTTGAATTCAACAGAACAGTGCAAAGTAATTATGTGGTAGGATGAAAAAAAAAAATGAACAGAACCTGTTTCCTTTTTGCATTGCTAAACTTCTTTTCAAAGATTTGCAGTGGCTCCCAAAAAGGTGGAAATCTACCTATTTCTGTGGAGTCAAACCTATTCTGGAAATGTTTGAGACCTCTTTGGAGGGAAGTGAGTTGTTCTATGGAAAGACTGGGAGATGAATACTTTAATCAAGTAGAGGAAGTAAAAGGGCAAGAAGTGATATACTCAACCTGTTCTGAATTCTTGTTATCCATCTAGCAAGTTACTGGAGTTTATTCTTACTTTACTTTCTCTTTCAGATAATCATTTATTTGCACTTTTGCACAAAGAAAGCATCCACCTGGCATTTACTTGTTCACCATTAATGATAATGTAGTTAAGAAAATATGAAATAACTCCTGTTAATTATATTTCTCTTATCATAGCATCACAGAATCATTAAGGTTGGAAAAGACCTTCAATATCATCTGGTCCAACTGTCCATTCACCTACCACCAATATCACCCACTTGAACATGTCCCTAAGCACCACATTCAACCTCTCCTTGAACATCCCCAGAGATGGTGACTCCACCACCTCCCTGGGCAACCCATCCCAAAGCCTGACTGCTCTTTCTGAGAACAAATGTCTGCTATTTCCAACCTGACCCTCCCCTGGTGCACCTTGAGGCCATTCCCTCTAGTCCTATCACTGGTTACCTGTGAGAAGAGGCCAATCCCCAGCTCCCCACAGCTTCCTCTCAGGTAGTTGCAGAGAGCAATAAGGTCTCCCCTGAGCCTCCTCTTCTCCAGACTAAACAACTCCATTTCCCTTAGCCGCTTCTCACAGGACTTGCATTCCAGGCCCTTCACTGGCTTCGTAGCCCTTCTCTGAATTCATTAGAAAAACAGCAGTGTGTGATATTAGTGTTCTTATGCCTCCTGTAGCTTCTTGGAGTAATTTGTTCACAAATACTATGAGTTTAATTCCATAAATTAATAGTAAAAATAGTGTTTAATAAATAGACATCTTAAAGTCTTTCCTACCAACTCCTAGCATTTTAATTTATCTATATGAATTTATCAAAGTTTGCTGGCTTCTATCTAGAATTTTGGCACTTCATCCTGTTACTTGTAAGATGCCATTCACAATTCTTGTTGTATAAGCTGGGTTTCCAGATGAATTAGTTTTTTCATTTTCTTTTTTTAAAAAGTACCTCAGTCTCAGAAAGGTTGTGGCAAGAGGGCCTAACTGAGAAAGTCATTGGGGTTTAACTGCTAAATATTAATACCTTTCTAAAGATCTTATGATCAAGCTAGGGAATAGATTTGAATAAATATAAAAATATAATATAAAAATATAATATAAAAAATATAAAAATATAATATAAAAATATAATATAAAATATAATATAAAAGATATATGAATATATTTTTATAATGTCAGCAGTGACATTCAAGCCAATGCCATAGCAGACTACCACTTTTTGTTAATGAAAAATGTTGAATAGTGTATTAGTCAAATAAAAATGCTGGAATTTGGCAAACTTGTCTCATATTTTCTTGTGCTGTACCTGATTACCTTGAGTTAAGTAGCCTTTGATAATCCATGGAGATCCAACTCTCATTACCATGCCATGATAGAAAGAATTTTAAAAAGATTAATTTCAGGGTAGGTCATAACAAAGGGAGTTTTGAGTGTACAAGAGTGGCATGAAAGGCTGACAAAGGCTTCTAGATTATCCAAAATTCTTGAAACTAGCTGAAATAGAAGCTTTTTAAAGTTGCTGGTGTTAGTTTAAAGGTACATTCAGGTAATTTATGTAGATTTTTCTCAGCTGTATTCCATGTTTCATGGTTTCCAATGCTTGAGTCTGTTCTTGCTTAATATTACTTTGCTTTTATTAAGGCACCTAATTTTACATTTGCCTTATCCATCTTTATGTGGAAGAATTGGTCTTCCTTCTTGCTAGCATTAGAAAAATTTGCAAGTCTAATAAATATTGCTATGAATGCTACAAGAGAAATTTCCTTAAATTATCAGAAGGGAAAATACTGAGTAGATAACAAGCCAGACGATACTAAAAACTAAAATACATTTTTTTTTAAATGGATTTTTGAGCCAGCTGTCATCTAAACAGATTCTGAAGTTTGCAGATTAGCTTGGAAGTATAGCCGTAAGGTTTTAGGAACTGAATTAGGCATCTTCTAATATAGTAATATTGGGTTTCTTCATAAGAATTTTAAAAAATGAGACGTACTTCATAAAGCATGGAGCAGCCAAAGTAGATTGGCAAAAGCTGTGGTAGTTTTACTTTTCTTTACAATTGCCTGAATATTCATTTCTGAAAGCCTATCACTGTGATCTTGACCTGATTGTAGGGAAACTAAGGAATGTCCACTTTAGTTCAAATTTTATGACACCGAATTGTGATGTGGAGTTGGGGATAGAGCATTGTGAAAGGACTTGGACCATTTTGATTGTGTTCCAGGCTCATTACACAATTTTAATTGATTAGTTGCTCTTCTTTCTACTGTAATTTTTCCTTACCTTTCCTTGTAGGTAAGTGGAGACAACAGAGTGCGGTTGTAACAAACTTGTTTCCTATATTGGACCCAGATGTCCAATCTATCACATCCTTAAAAGTCATGAAATCCTAAAGCACCAGTGCTTGGTACCATGCAGGCAACAAGACCATCCCAAAGACACTGTAATCTACATACTAATGCTTCTTGGAATATTACTGTCTGTAAGATCATGGAAATGTGGAATGGACTATCTATGTGTATTTTTATACAAAGCATGACAAAAGATTAGGATATTGTGTACTATGGCAATTAAACAGATTGATCAGTTGGCTGCAAACTTTTATTCTCCCTGAATTGATCTGATCAGCAGTATTTCCGATATCTAATACTAATAAATAGGGTCCTAATGGGATCCTGTGTATCCTAATCTGAAATAAATTGGGCATTTTGGTCCTCAGTGTGCTAGCAGGAATCCTTGTTAGTGCTAAGATACTTCTGTTAGTAGGGAAGAAAATGTCTTAAACTGAGAAGCCAAAATGAAAGAAGTCAGTGGATGAAGGAATTTATTTTGGATGTTTTGTTTGAAAAAGAGTTGTCTTAAATTTTTGGATGCCAAAGGTGTGGGACATTGTACTTGTACCTGATGAAAGGTGTTTTTTTTTGTTTGTTTGTTTGTTTGTTTTTCTCTACAAAAGAGAGAATGGAGGCCTAAAATGAAACTGAAATGTTGCTGAAATTTAAAGGGTAGTAAGAAAACAGAGTGAAAGTTTTGGGTACAACTCAAATACTTGCAGCTTTCTACAAAACAAGACAACATGAAAGAGAATGTTGTGCTGGGAGTGTAATGTGAGAAATACATGACCATGATAATGAAGTTGAAGAATAAACAGACTGGAGGAAGAGGTGGATATACTGGAAACAGAGGAGGAGAAGCTGTCAAAACATAAGAGAACGCAAGAAATAAAGGTAAAAGAAGATATATGGAGGATTTTTCCTTCTGTGACAAACTGAACTGTCATAGAACAGTTTACTGTGAAAACTGATTGTTAAAATAGAGACTTGATTGATATGTGAAATCTTTGAGTCCTAAAACTTGCAGTGGGTTGCATGGTTTAAAGATACTTGCTCCACCAATTGTTCCCAGACTTCTGCAACAAAATTTCACTGTCTTTCAAGGGGAAACGTTCTGACAGGCATCAATGTCTCTTTACAACAGCACATATAAGATGTAGAGTTTCTGACAATGGATCTTTTACAGAAGTGAGAGATATAACTGTCTGATTGTTATGTCCTGTTAAGGGAAGGTAGATTACGTTTTAATAGCATTGTTGGTTGGCTGTGGCTCCATAATGAAATTGTAGTAGAGGTGGAACAGGCTTGGTCTGAATTCCCTTTGCCTTTTACAAAGAATTGTTGGGGGGATTTTGGATGTTTTCTTTTGTTTTTCCTTTTACAATAACTTCCTATATAGGATACAGAGGATGTCCTGTATATTCCTAGGATTGGACTTTAGTCGGAATAGACATTTTCAAAATACTATCATGAAAAGTTTTGCTAGAATTGTTACTGATACGTGAAGTTAAGTTTTCCTATAACTACAATGAAAAACTTAATGAGAACTTTTCAGTAGGTTTAAATATAGTATATAATATAATGTGGTACAGGAAGTTGAAGAAACAGTATGAGTGCCAAATTACTTTTTGACATTTTTAATTTATGTAAAGGAAAGAAGGTATGATCATATGATTGCTTTCTTGAAACTTAGTTGTCAATTTAGATAGATTATATAAGATTTCTGCCTGTAGAAGTATTTGTACTATTAATGTTATTTGAAATAATAATTACTTTTGATTTAAAATATTTACTTTCCTTTTTAGACTTTTATTTTCATTCTGTCTTTAGTTAAACATTTTTTGCACCCCTTTCTTATCAGTGTAGTATGTCATATCTGTTCTGGTGCTTTATCCTTGCTGACTGTACTGCATAATTAAGTTGTTAGCTTAAAAGAATTTTGCTTTTTAATGAAACAGTCTGGTCACTTTAGGGCTTGTAATTTTCTTAGCTAATGTGTGAAGGTCAGCATAAAGTTCACTTATTCCTGGGTGTAATAGCAGTCTGACTTTTTTACTAAGTAATTACTGGGCCAAAACCCTGTAATGCAGGGTTTTATAAGTATTGAAAAAAATATTTTTGAGAAATAAACCTGTTTATTTTAAGGGGTCACACATGGGTTTTCCTTAACTTTCACTGTAGACCTGTTTCAATTTTCCTTCCAGTTGATTTATTTTAAAAATCATATCTTCAGAAGTTTAAGTGAATTCTTTAATGAAGTCAGGTTGATTGCACATCTCAAGAAATTTAATGTTAAAGAGGCTTGTAGTTACTTCAAAGTTATAAAACTGACTTGTATCCCAAGCAAAAGGAGGAGTAGGATGGAGGTGAAAGGGATAATGAAGGAGAGGGCTCCAGAAAAGTGGAGTTAGGAGTTAGCAAATAGCCTATTAAGAATGGAAAGTGGAGTAATCAGTGAAAAGCCAGCATTTTTATGAAAAGAGTCTGGAGATAAAGTAAGAAATTCAAAAGGTAAAGTGCTGTGCAAAGAACATTAAAACTCCTAGTTGCCATGTACAAACAGGCTATGGAAAACTATGGCTTTTGTGCACTAGGGGTGTGCTATGGTCCCCAAACTAAATGAATACTTGCTAAATTGAATTAGGAGACCGTGCAAAGGAAGAATAACTCAAAGGAATGAATGAATAAAGATGTGAAGTACAAATGTGCAGTCAGGCCAAGAGACTAGCCACTCTCTACCTGATGCATAAAATTTCAAATTTATCACCAGCATAAGACTATGATAGTGTGCAAGGTGGGATGAGAACTGCAATTCTCTAAGAAAGATGGAAGACGTGTGGAGAAGAGCTAGTAAAATTCTACATTCTAGGAAGAAAACCAAAAGATGATCTCAGATAAGCCATTCTGGCTGCAATTGACCATGGTAGGTATCATGTTTATGTGTTATCCAACCCATTTCTGTCAAAACAGAAAATCCTGCTGCAGAAAAATGCTTTAAGATGACTTCAGCAGAACTGCAAGAGGAAATGAGGAAATGAGCTGATAGACAGTTATGCCACCTCACTTGAAGAGGTAGATAATCTGGAGATTTGTATTATGATGGTTTAACCCGACTCAGCTCCACTAGAACAATACAGCTGAACAATCTAAGCAAGTCTGATGTGTTTAATAAAATGATGTTTGATTGCTGATTATTGTATACTCTTATGAGGCTGAACACCAGGGAAGAAGAAGTTCAAAGGCCAAGGTTAATAGAAACATGCAGTTAAAGGTATGCAATAATCCTTGTGAGCTGAGAATAACATTTCTAGCCATTACAACAGTGAAACTAAAGCAATCAGAAGTAAGAGGGTTTTGAGAGAACTTGTTACAGTATGATATTAGGTTGTCACAAGCCACAGTATAGGACTAAATCTAATCAAATTTAGTCCAGTTCCATCATTCCAGGTGACAAATGTTATCACAGAATCACCAGATTACTTGCAATAATGTATTTAATCAATTTTTTGTTCCCTAGTGCTTGCTTGTATAGCTCTGCTATTTAGGTATAGATTTACAATGTAATAATGTTCAGTGTCATGTAAAAAGGATCTTTTAACTTCAGGTTGTTTCTAGTTGAACAATATGGCACTTGTCTTAAATCCCTCAGCCTTTGGAGTTTATTGAAGTAGATCTACAGTCATCTGCTAGAAGTCCTTTGAACAGAATCTTTAATCTGCTTCCAGGAAAACCTGCATTTTATTAGATACTTGAAAGATTCTTAAGAATGTTCATAGGCTTTCAATAACATTTTAGATAACACAGTTTTTTTAGTACTTACTTTGGGACTTTGGAATATAGCTATGACTAAATCACCATAATAGATTTTGTATTTAGATAGATTTTATGTTGATCTGCGGGGATTTTTATTGTAATAAACTTCGATGGGGTATAAAAATGCTGATTTGTTTCCCCCACATCTGAGGCCTGTAGTAGTCCTTTGACCACAAATAAGAAAGACAACAAGAATATCTGTTACATCTTACCATTAAGTGTGAGCAATGAGGCTTAATTGACTGCTTCAGTATAAGCATGACTTTGAACTTGCCATTGCTGTTTTAGGCTGAAATTGTGGAGAATCGACACCTAAATACTATATCATGCAGACATTGAAACATATTTATGTATTTATTTATTTTGTGTGGAGTAAGATACCAAGGTGGAAGAGCAGCTTGAGATTTTGCTGCAAACAGGAGTGTGAGGGGGTCACACTGCACGTTTCTTATGTCCTATACCTTGGTAACAGGATGGAAATTATAACTGAAATCTGCTTGCACACATTTTGTCTGAATTAATTGAAATAGCCAGAGTACTGGAGAGGTCAGTACTTTTGGGACTTTGTGAATATATGTGAATATATTCAGTGACTAGTGAGACCCTGTACTCAGGGACTAGTGAATATATGGAAGGCTCTAAGTGCTGCTGTGTCTACACAAATCAGTGTTGCTCTGAGGCACAATTCTAGATCAAACTATCTACCTGTTTCTGCGTGCAGTTGTTGCAAAGAAGACTCATGGACAGTGTTCTTTAGAGCACTGCATCTCTAGAACTCTCTCCAAAGGTCTCACCCAGAGAGGTCCTGTAACAATTTGTCATATCGTCATAGTAAGCATCAGTCGTTAATTTCCTGGATTGCCTGCATGACTGAGATAACTGGACTAGCTAAGATAAAAGACCGGAAACTCAGTGGTTGCCTGAAATTTCAGTGATGGTGGGGCTGCACTTAGTCCAGGTTGGGATGTCAGCCTGCAAATCAGTGTCAGGATCAAGGAGATCCATGGCAGGACATAGGCATGATTGCAGAGACCAGCACTCCCGCAGTGTTGCTGAGTCAGGGACTGATGGCTCCAGCAAGGGCTGAAATCAGGCCCCGTGGGCAGAGGGCATGAGTGAGGGTCCAAGGTGATGCTGATCAGGGCAAGTAAATGTGGTTAGTGCACTTGCCACTCTGGTGTAGAGGTTCTGCAGATCCTTTAAGCTAGATATTCATCAGATGGCTGCCTGGGCTTGATGAGCACTGGAGCAACTCTTGAGAATTAAGGCATAGTGATCTGCACTGGAGTCCTGTGCTCCAGTTAATGATGGCATTTTTATTACATGTGATTTATGGTCTCATTTTATATGGTGCTGCCTTTGTGATGGACTTATTCTTAGCCTCATTGCAATGAAAGCAATAAAATAATGTGTAAACATTTAATTCAGGACCTCAGACTGACAATCTTAGCTTCTTTTGTTTCTTCCATGTTACTTGGTTATGCTTAAGCACTTACCATTTTTAGTAGAGTTGTTAATAGTTGTTCTAATTATGCAACTGTCTTCATGCTACGCTGTAGATTGCATAATGTCCTATTAGAGCCCTGGTTAGCCGGCAGATCTATCTTGCAGCCAGCTGTAAGAAAACACTTTCAGAAAAGTGCACTCCCAGTGGAAGTTATTCAGATTTTAATGAGCAGGATGTTTTATGGTCTTTGCTAATAAAAATGAAACTAGAAGAGAGCATTCTTTTGCCAGAATGTGTTCCTATACATATTGCCAGAAATTGCAGGCTATGCATGAACTGTTGTAATTCCAAGCATATTCTGTCAGAATATGAATATGTATTATTCAGTTAAGTGTTACAGTATCACCACATAAATAGTAATAATACTGTGTGCTGAAATGGGAAATCCCATTCTTATAATAATAATACTAACAACAGAATAGAGCACTAATGTGTCTTTTTAAACATTCAAGGAAAAGTAGTTAGTGACCTCCCTGCTCAGCAGTTCTCTTCAGGCAAAAGACCTAAACTTTTTCAGATTCTCTAACTGTCCTTTCCAGCCCTCAAATTCCCAAAGGAACAGCATATATTAAGAACTAACTGCCTACAGCTTGTGGGCTTACAAAATATCACTTCAGTTTTTTCTTCATGACAAAAGCTATTTGAAAGCATTCATTCAGTTATAAATAGGAATTGCCTGAACAGTTAATTCTTCTTTTAAAATGTGTTCCTGAATATACCAAATCCTAAACCAAATGCTAATCTAAAATTTAGTCTGGGTGTTGAAAATTATATTCAGCTAATAAATTTGAAGAATAATGTTTGAGATAAAAATACATTTCCTTTTTGCTTTTCTTTCCCAACCCTGAGGAAAACATACTTAAAGCAATTCTAACATTGGTGCAAGGGTCATATTCCTCGGTTCTTTCTGAACATAGTTTGACTGATGTTGCTGTTGTAGCTGAGCCATGACTCCATGTTGCTGCTTTGCCACACTGTTTTTGAAATCAGCAGACTGGGATATTGGAGAAAATAGTTCTCTAATAGGGTCTGCAGTTAGCCTAGTAAGACTCTTTGTTATCTCATTAAATCTTTCTTTACTCTCATTCTACAAAATACAGTATATTATCTGTCCTAGGATGAACTTCAAGCATTTGCCATTGGTATTTTTCAATATCTATTTATCATTCTTATTTGAATGAATGATGACCTGCTATTATCTGGAAGAGTTTTTTTCATGTTTGGTCTGCACCAACATTTTCATCATAAAATACTTCACAACATCTTGTACATAATATGTTTAGCCTAGAACAATTATCTGGTTTAGTTCCTTGCATCATTATCGAGTAGGTACCACATGTTATCTAGTAAGCAAGAAGACTTTTGATGCAGTGGTTGTAGGATGGGTACATTTATGGTGACGCTACCCAGACCAAGTCAGTTTAACGCATAAATCATGATAATCTGTCAACAGTGGAGGAACAACAGCAACAGTATTTATAAGAAATGAGGTGCATAGGTTTTCATGGAGAAACTAGGTAGCTGCTTTATACCCATAAGTAATTTGGTGTTAGCTTAGTTCTCCTTTCTTCCTTTTTTCTTTTCTTCCTTTTTCTCCCTCCATCTCTAAGTTCAACAGTGATAAACAAATTAAATTTAAAATATATCTAAGGACTAGTATTTGACCATAATTCATTGATCAGTGCCTACATGCACAAAGATTTGGTAGTTAGCTGAAGGACTGGTCTGGTTGCACTCATATGTTTGATGACTGGGTATGTTTTTTACATATACATATGTCATTGCTTTGGTGTGAACTGATTTTTCAGTGTATTCTTTACTTAGTGAGAGACAGGTTTAATTTCAATAATCTATATATAATAGTTTGTTGTGCTACAATAATCTGTATTGTGTGTTCTGGTACTATGAACCATTTTATACTATAGCATAACATAGACAGAGCTGCATACTGAGCAGCAGACCGTAAGGCTTTCATCCTGAGGGCACCAGTGGTATGGTATATTGGGTTAAAAGAGGTAATAAACAGATGCATTTTTCTGTTACTGTGCCTAAACATGAGACTGATTGCTGAACGTGTCTAGCTATTTAGAGAATCATCATGGTGTTAGGGTTTACCTCCAACAGCAGAGCTAACCTAAAGCTAGAATTTATTTCTGGTTTTGCAGTAGGAGTTCAGCTGCAGAAATCCTCAGTACTTAGTTATTTTTTATTTTTTATTTTTTCCCTCTGGCAGATATATACCATTTTGTTTCAAGGTTATACAAAAAGAAACTTGTATTCCCACCCACAGTTTGCTTCCAAGAAACCAGACCTAAGGAAATGTAACAGAGTGCAGAATCTAATGTTAGAATAAGTTAATATGCACTATGATATTAAGATGGTGAAGGGCCTGAAGGGGAAAACATATGAGAAGCAGCTGAGGTCACTGGGCCTCTTCAGCCTGGAGAAGAGGAGGCTGAGGGGAGACCTCATCACGGTCTACAACTTCCTCGCAAGGGGGAGTGGAGAGGCGGGTGACCTATTCTCCATAAACACCAGTGATAGGACCTGTGGGAATGGGGTTAAGCTGAGGCAGAGGAATTTTAGACTAGACATCAAGAGGAGGTTCTTCACTGAGAGGGTGGTTGCACACTGGAACAGGATCCCCAGTAAAGTAGTCACTTCACCGAGCCTGTCTGAATTTAAGAAGAGATTGGACTGTGCACTTGGTCACATGGTCTAAACTTTTGGGTAGACCTGTGCGGTGCCAGGAGTTGGACTTGATGATCATTATGGGTCCCTTCCAACTCAGGATATTCTATAATTGTATGATCAAACTTTTGTCAGAATCACATCTAACTTTATATGCTTCAGCATGGTGCCTCTGGAAACTTCATTTCTTTCAGATGATTTATTGCAACTTTGTTGTAGTGTTCAGTTATGAATAAAACTTGTAATAAAAATTGGACTAGTAGTTTGTTTGTCCCACAACCATTTTCTCTAGGGACTATTCCATGTTGGAAATAGTGAGATAGAACTGTGAAGAAAATGTTTTATCATTTCAGATCTTGCTTTGACCCTTTGCAGCAAAACACACTGTTTTGCAAGTGTTACCATTCTAGTTGGGAACTTGGTTCTTTTGTTCAGAAATCTTCTCCAGGTCAGTTAAAGACAATTGTAATTGACCACAAGTCTGTAACCATCTGTACTTCTGAAATGGTATTGATCACATTCTCCTTTTCCAGGGAAGAAACCATTTTCACCTCTTTCACTCAAAATGGTCAGACTTCAGGAATGCATATATCTCAAAATCACTTCCAGTTGCTATCATGATGACATCTGACAGTGATGCTAAGGAATAAGCGATTTGTATCACGTGATTGTAGAGATGAATCCTGCGATGACAATCCACATGTAAACCATCTGTTAACACTTTGGGGAAAAAAAAAAAAAAAAAAAGTGCAGTATATTCAACAGTGGTCCATGGCTCCATGGGTTACATGAAAGTTCATGTATGACCTGTTAAATAGTGTCAGCCAGAAATTGTCTGCTTATATTATTGAACAACTTGAGGTACAAACATATCCACCACTTGCTTTAAATTGAAATTCTGTTTGTAATGGAAGTCTTTTAACAAAAGGAGCTCCTGTTCCTCTCAGGACAGATAAGAGACATAGGAAAGGAGAATAAGGAAGGAGAATTGAAGCTAAGACTAGTGGAATTTCTTGGAAACCAAAGAGAGAAGACAGTGTTGTAAAAATGCAAAGGTTGTGAAATGCTGAAGGAACAGATGATCATGGGATTTAGATAGAAGAGAGTAGCATGTCTTGTAAAAGGAAAATCCAGCTTCCCTGGATGACTACATGAAGAGAAAGGAAACTGAACAAGAAATGGCCTATTTATAGAAATAACAGCTAGATGCCTCTCTGGAGAGGAAAAAAAATATGAACAGACTTCTTGGAGGACTCTGTGCTTAAGAATTATTTTGGAAATGTATGTATTGTTTTCACTTGTCTAGAGTTCTGTTTTAGCTACAGCAATAAAACTGGAAAATAATTTGAATGAAAAACTTCAGTTAGATTTCATCTTCTTTAATTTATGACAGCTACCTCTGATTAGTAGCAGTTTTATGCAGTATTTCTGGGATTGGTTTTCATCTGACCAAACATAGCTGTGTACTTTAGGATGAGATGGGTTGCACCTTACAAGCATGTATTTTTCTCTGCTGGTTTTCAAGGGAGACATATTTTCAGTTCTGCAAGTCCGTCTCCTTTTAGCAGTTGTATGTCCAACCCACTGCAAGATGTTAGCAAAACTTTTTGTTTACTGTGACTTAAGGTGGATAAAAGATGTTGATTCAAATGTTACATCTCTTGGTATGATATACTTAAAATTCTCAGCCTTCTAGTATCCATTATGAACACCACAGACTTTGAGAACAGTGTGGTATGAATGGTTTCCCAAAGTGATTACAGCAGGTTCTTCACCTTGCACAAACAAGCTTGATACTCCACAGAGACTGCATTGAGGTTAGGGCCATTATTTAACAGGTCCTCCTGAGCCAGATGAGAGCTTCATCAAAGGAAAACTAAATTGATGATTCAATATCTAGCTGAATAGGAAAAAGTCTGAGTCTTTAGCTGAGGACAGGAACGTAAATACAACAAACGAATGTTGAAGAGAAACAACCTTAGACTTTTTTTTTTGATTTAAACTATCTTTGTAACAGTGCTCTGCAGGTATAGCCATGGCATAAACAGGCTATATAAATGTACCAGAAGCTAAAAATTAACTGTAATAAGTTTTTACATGAATAAGTGAAAGAGATTTTGCTCTGTTTAAGTACTGTACAAATAAAAGCGTCCTCTGTTCCAGGGCAGCTGTATCTTTCAGAGGATGAAAAGATATTCAAAACAGCTTTCTTCTTTTTCTTTTATTTTTCTTTCTTTCTTTCTTTTTTTTTTTTTTTTTTTCTTTTTAAACCCTCAAAGCAGATCAGCTTGTGGATGTCAGTGAAGTCAAGAGATAATATTGCCCAGTGAGGATGGCGTATTAGGCTTATCCTCAGATCTTATCTTAAGATCATGTTCAAATAATTTGATTCATATCAATCAATCAGTGACAGGACTGCTTCTCTGCTGCAGAGCACTTTTTAACATGCTGGGGATCTCAAAGAGGTCATAAGGTTCTCTCTGAGGTTTGTAGGCTGTGACAATTTATTAACCTCTTGAGTTCTTCATATTAACTTAGTGGTCACCAAGCAGTAAAATTCAGCAATCTTGCAGCTACGGTTAACAGCCCACAAACAAATAGGAGCCTGAGATGGCACAGGAAGGGTGTTAAGCCTGAACTAGTTCCAAGTCAGCAGTAATTGCTTCTGGATTCATGATAGCTGCATTTGATTTAAATAGAAATGGTGCTGTACAACTGTTTCTCTGCTAAAAATAAGGAGGGTGAAGTAACACAGACACAATTGTATCCTTCCTCCCCAAAGTTCAACTCCTCCCTCTTCTCCAACAGGATATTGATAATATTTTTTTCACCCTTTCCTTACCTCCTGCTTTCCTCTCCTGACTCTTTCCTTTGCCAAATTCACCTGTGAGCCTGTTCTTGTCACTTCTTCAGCAATCTGAAGCCCACCTTGCCAGTCCCTGAACTAAAGGGCAGATGTCGTTCCTGTTCTGTAGTTAATGCTGGCATGTTTTCACTGAAGCTTCCTGAAGAGGATTAGACACTTATGTGGCTGTGTGTCATGGCTATCCAAAGGAGCCATAGATCATGCCAGAGCTTCACCTACAGATCTGTCTCTCTCCCTTCAGGCAGAATCCTGTCATAGGTACTGCTGGGATTCTGTCTGGGCTGGTACCTTTATAGCATTTTTTGTCTGCACTGTATTTCAACAGGTAGCCAAAAACAGCGAGAAAACCTTGTACTATGCTGGATACTCTTCTTGTTACTTGTAGAAAGCCATCCACGTACCCATGGCTCTGGATGTTCTTCCCACATTAGGAAGTGTGTTTTGCAGTAGAATACATAACGGAACGAGTAAAACTCTGACAAACCTTGAAACATTATCTTAGACTTCTATTATGTAGGGTTGCATGAATTTAAAGAAATGTGGCAGGAGTCACGTAAAGAAATGTAACTGGCGCTGCTCATTCTGCTTGCTCTGGTTTTGTACATCTCTTTCATATAGTGAACTGTCACTGCTTGGGTCATTAGACCATTGGCTTTATCAGGTGACAATAACTCCATCAAACCCGTAGACCTGGAAATACTTGTGACCTTCACAAGTCTGGGTGCAGTCCTAGGCAGATCCCAATACGATCGTGAGGTAAAAACCCAATGCTTTCCCTTTGTCATGGTTTTGGTTGGGATGCAGTTAATTTTCTTCGTAGTGGCTCTCACAATGCTGTGTTTTGGATTTGTGATGACGATAGTGCTGATAACACCCCAGTGCTTCAGTTGTTGCAGAGCAGTGCTTACACAGAGCCAAGGACTGTTCACCTTCTCGTGCTGCCTTGCAAGCCAGGAGGCTGGGGGTGCAGCAGGAGCTGGGAGGGGACACAGCCAGGGCAGCTGGCCCAGGTTGACCAAAGGAATATCCTGTACCATGTGGCACCATGCTCAGCAATAAAGGCTGGGGGAAAGAAGGAGGGCGGGGAGGGAGACATTTGGTGTTTGGAGACATTTGGGAGACATGATGGTGTTTGTCTTCCCATTATGTGTGATGAGCCCTGCTTTCCTGGAAGTGGCTGAGCACCTGCCTGCCGATGGGAAGTAGTGAATTAATTCCTTGTTCTCAACCCACAAGTTCTCACACTTTTATCTTTCCAATTCTCTCCCCAGTCCCACCTGTGTGGTACTTAACTACCTGCTGGGATTAAACCACAATACCCTTTTATTTCATCAGAAAGATCATAATGGAGTAATAGCATGTGCTCTGATCAGGTCTGAAGTCTGGATGACAAACGACCAGGGCTGTGGAGAACATCATGATGTGTGCTACTTGGTCTAGCAAAGAAATCTCATAAAGTTTGCAACACATGCAAGGTCAGCTGATTTCTAGAGGGAAGGGTAGCAAAGCATTAAACATCTATTACACATGCTATAGTTATAGCTAATTCCTGTTGCGTCACAGGAGCTAGGAGAAGACATGGTAACTTTATTTAGCAGTAGAAAAAGACATTTTGTACACAGATGTGCTTAATACGCCAAGGTCTGAGCTACAGATGAATAAAACACTTTATTGCTGCCTAATTGCTCGATGTTTTTATTTTTATAGATTGCAAGATACTTCTTAGAATAATGAAGTTAAGATTTTGGGGGAAGGAATGGGTGTCTTTCCTTCCTCTACCCTTTCCCACTGGGGAAACTGCTGGTTGCAGTAATTCTCCCAAAGAAATAAAATTTAGGAATAGAAGAAAAGAAGCTAGGAAAAATAAATATATGTATGTAATTCTGATTTTTTGAAAGATGAAAAATGCTAAACTACTCTCTGCACATTCACAGTACATATTTGTTGATCATATGAGGTGATACTCAAATACCACAAATGGGAATTTCCAAAGGTCATCTAAGAATTTGAGTTCACTGCAATTAGAAAGAACATTGACGTTAAGCTCTTTTAGAGGAACATCTTGAATGTCCTTCTTAAGCAGAGAGTCCTGGAAGAATAAATCCAGCAATGCAAAACTGAGTAGCTTTCAGTACAGGTGCGTGCATAAATATTTAAAGACACAATGGGTCAAATAAATAACAAAATGTTCCTTGAATGGACACTTGAATGTTCCTAAAGCAAGAAAGTCATAATAAAACAGGTTATTAAACACCTTTTAGAAAAGCCTGTTAATCACTTAAATAATTTCTTGAAACAATTGAGATAAAGGACAAAAACACAAAGTAGAGAGAATGGCTCAATTTGTATTTTTGCAACAGGAAGGATCCAGGAAACATGAACCCAGGATAAGGATGGCTGTTGCTGTGACTTCTGCCCTGTAGCCACCATGTCTCCAGTATCTGAGGCAGTATGAAAGTATACAGATCTTGCTTTGCTCTAACTGACTGACTTTTTAACTGAGGGAAGCAAAAGAGTGAAAGATCTGTAGGAGAATGGGTATTTAAGCACTGCTAATCTGAGGCTAATACATAGGTTGCGAATCCCGTTTAATTATCAGGAATTCAAACTTTATAGTCCACTTAAAGAGAGCACAGTACCCAACATCCAAAGGCAACTTGGTCAACTGCCCCTAATTTTGCTTGCAGGTTCTGGATGCTCCATGTTACACTGTTAAGACTCTCCTTGTAACACTTAAGTTCTAACTTGTCATTGTTTGATTGGCTCTGGATAACTGCTAGCAGTGTTTGTTTACATTAACATCTCTCCATGGTTTGCGTCAGAGCCCAGTGGACTTTACTGGTGTCATAGGAGAGGAAGGCACTTGGGTGTCATGCCTCTCATCAGACTCCAGTTACTCATAAACCCTCTAGATACCACATCTAAGCTAATCATTTAGGTCCTCTGTAGAGCCAGTTGAGAGAGGATGAATTTCCCCCAAGGTATCAATTTTAGACATCTATCCTATATTTACAAGGAACAATTTAATCTAACCTGTCCCTCTTTTCATTGACTAAGGCATATAGGTGCTAAAATTCTCAAGCAGCTGAACAAAATCTACCTTCAACTACTACTCTTGCTGCAGAATGGTTATTTTTGTAAGTAGAACTTGCAGCTAGGAGCAGTCATTTAATATTCTTAGCGATCTCTTTGAAAAGAGCTTCTTTCATTCTGAAAAGGTTGCCTGAATGTTTTAAGGCATGAGATATGAAAAGCTTTGGATGCTTTTCAATGCTAAAAGGTACTTCAGATGGCCATAATACTAAGTACATTGCCATCTCTAAAAGCTTGGCCAGTAAGCACGTTAACTTGTGCAGACTTTTTTTGTGTAAGCCAGAAGCAATGACATTATGGTTGGAGATGAACAATAATTCACATTTGAATTAGTGCTTAATTATAAGATAACAGATTGGAATTTGCTTAACCTTAAACATTTAGAAGTACTCTAAGAGACCATGAATGGAAACATCAGTAAATAATGAAATTATCTAATTGAAATCAAAAGCACACTCTATGGCCATATAGTTCACTGGAAAACTACAAATCTAAATGAGCTAGATAGAAAAGATGATGAGACATTAAAGATGAATTCCCGAAACTTTAAGGAAGACCATGTAAAATCAGAGTAGTGTTTCTTCCTTAAAATAGATCGTGCTATTAATAGAAGCTTCAAGTGATGCTTCCACACTGAAATGCTTTGGCTCAACATCAAATGTAATTTGCTTTCTGACATTTGGAAGCACCTCTCAAAACGATGGTAATGTTTAGACTTAGGATGCATTAGAAATTCTTTTCACTAGGATGCTTCTGATGTATTTTTTCACTTGTTACCTAGGAATCCAGAGAGAGTATTATGAATAATAAGCAAGGTTTTATACTAATGTCTGCATTGTTTTCTTTCTACCAAGAATATAAAAATGTATCATGAGACAGCAGACTCCTACAGAACACATTTGATTAATTAATTTGTAAAATTACCTACTACTGTTATATTCAGATGAATATAAGTATGTATCTGAAAGTGTAAATACAGCTGTGTCTGGGTCTTTCTAAAAAGGTTACCTAAGAATTTTTCAGTGCAGACGATGGATAGTTTCCTACACAAATAGAAATATGCTTTTAACTTTTTTCCTTTTTCAATGACCTCTTGTTGAAAGATCTTGAAGATACTAGGATCAGCTCAGAAGGCCGCGCTTCTGCTACAGTGCTGCCAACTACAGAAGCAATTTACTACATTTTACCACTTTTAACTTCTCAGTTTTCAATAACATACAGAGTTCATACATTCTTTCCCTTTACTGTCAGTAATTAGGGTGTTTTTTCACCTTGATAACTTCTGAGGTGTTCAACCAAACCTATTTCTTCGTGTGTGTATTGCTAACCATCTAGGGCATGGATTGGTAAAGACAGTGTTCAAGATGTTCTGCTCTGACTGCTGTATTTGCTGCCTTGCAGTTCAGATATCTAGAGAACATCTAGAGAACATAACTTTTATTATTATTATTATTTTTTTGTCATTGGAGACTTGATTAAATAGAATGAATAGAGGGTGTTATTTTGTTTGTTTTGTAGGTTTAGCAATCAATAGTGAGGTGGGACATAACATCATTTTTTGAAGGGTGATGTCAGGGCTGACAATTACTTGAAGAATACAAATGGCATAGCTTGTTTCAGTTTACTTTCTTCTTACTGCAACAGTCATTGTGTGGGGCTACCAAACTAGAAAGGCAACCTTCTGCATCAGTTTCTGTCCTGTGCATCTGACATCACCATGATGGGAGGATTTGGGCTCTGGCAATATCCCCTATATGTTTTCATTGTAGTTTCAGTAAAATGCCTGGAAAATGCGCATTAATGGTTGCTAATTGCTATTCGTACCATGAAAACTAGCTTGCCAGAGAAGACTTGTCTTGCTGAAATTTGATGCAAATACACAAACTCCTCATTTTAGGCTTTAAAGAGCTGGTTTAGCTCTGTAAACATACTGAAAACTCTAGGCTACGTATCCTTTCGGATTTGCAAGGAAAGTAGATCAGTGAGTGAGGACACAAGTTCTTTGCCAAGATGCCCACCACCTCATACATTGTCACGTTTTTATTTAGAAGGCTAGAAGGCTAGACATAGTCGCCCCAAATTCTCTCTCTCTCTCTCTCTCTTTTTTTTTTTTTTTTTTTTTTTTT
>CM021697.1:132256504-132391119 GCA_011074415.1 Stictonetta naevosa | reverse complement strand
TTTTTTTTTTTTTTTTTTTTTTTTTTTGTCCTCTGAGAAGATATAGCATCACAAAATTAGGGTGATGAGAGAAAACATTGGCAAATAAGGGCCATACAGAGACTTCGTACTATGTTGCTGAGGCTATCAGGAGACACACTTCAACACATCTGTTTCTTTTGGAAGTAGTTTTGTTCTGTGCTTGCCAGGAGCATTCCTCCTTTGGTCATAGATGCCTCTACATTTCTATTAGGCAATACAGGTTGCTCTACCTTGTCAGTAAACAGAGAAAAGGTTTACCACTAACATAAAGAAGTGTTAAATGAGACTTTGAGACCTTTTACTACTGAATTGGTACTGAGTAATTGTAAGGAGTAAGAACATAATCCTAGATCATACTTCATACTGACTTGTTTGTGCCTTTTTCAGGAATCTTCACACTGTCAGAATCTCTAACAGTGAGAATTAGGATTAAATCAAAGCTGATTTCCATTAACACCATCAGGCTTTCAATGTGACTGTATTTAATCCTGAGTATGTATCCGTATCACACTTTATTTATGTAGTGTGTAAAAGCAGTATATGTGCCTTTCTCTAAGCACCACAGTGGGAAATACTAATTACAGAATATATCAGTTAAACCTAGCTTGTTTGATGGTGCCGTTCATTTCCATGTAAAGAAGAGTCTGCTTTCCACTAAGTTCTTTGATTTCTAAGTCTTCTAGTCTTGCAAGACACTGTTACTAAGTTGCTCTTATTTTTTCTTTTCAGAGACTATAAATCTTGTTAAACCTGGGACTATTATACCTTGAGTCCCTGTACATTCTCTACATTCTGGCTGAAGTGCCACCTGTAAAAAAGACTGTCTAAAAATATAGCCTGTAGACTTCTCTATTGATTGCAAGGGTAAAACTAGATTGTCTCATTCTTGTTTTGTCAGCTCAGCTTTTCACTTTTGTCTTTCATCTTCAATTTTCCTGTTCTGTTTTCTCTGATTTGTATTTCCTCACTTTTTAAATCCTCTAATAGAAGGCAGGTCATATACTAATAAGGCATCCTCTCTTGCTTATTTCCATTTATTAAGCATTCATTTGGAGTTAAATTATGAAATATAGATCCCTTGGAAAATGCTTATATATGCAGCCAGTTGTCAATCACTTATCATTCCATGTAACTCTTCCCAAAGCCGCCTACTGTAATCACAAAGCCTTGGAGAAAACAGTGGTAAGAAAATGACTGACACAAATCTCATTTTGGAAAGCTCCTTATGCTGAATAGTACCACTTGTTAGCTATTTGCAGGATCTGTATTCATTTTATTTGTAGGATTGCTGGCAAGCATCCTCATTGTTCAGGAAAATCAAAGTGAATCTGAGAGACTGAAATCCTGAGAAGACTGGAAAGATGTTGGTTTTGTTTGTTTTGTCCTTTTCTGTTAATGTTAGTGATGAATTAATTTAAATAATCACTGATGGAAATGGAAGTCTATGTCGTAGCTTAGTACTCTGCTAACAGATTAGTTACTCGTATTTGGTTTTGGGGCTTGAGTACGGGTAATTACTCAGTACTTTGGCATGCAATGGCCAAAGTATTCTCCTGCAAAAATGACCAATAGCCATAACTTGGCTCTGAAATGTCTAGCTTGTGGCTGTGAGATCAAAAAGCCCAAAACTTCTTTGATTATAGCCAGTGGTGCTTTGAAAGACTAAGACAAATAGCTCTAGTTTCTTTCCCTTTAAAAACAGGAAGAAAATGTGCAAGCACACAGGATTTTAATTAAATATTGATGTACTACTTAAACTGTTTTCTTGTTTGAATTTGAAATCAAGATGTTGTAAAAGATTGCACCTCCAAAATTCCGTATATTAAAACATGGAAGTATGTCAGAAAAGTAAATGTATAATATAATATACAAAGCTGTTTTTAAAGTATTGTTTTCCTGGACACTGTGATTTTCCTTTAGCTTATAGAAGTTCTCAGAAATCCATTTCTTAGGTTAGAATTGGGCTGATATGTATTTTGATTCTTAGAGGAATATCACCTTTTCTATTAGTTATTGTTCTTTTGCACTGTATTTGACTTGTCAAACTTTTGTTTTGGACTGCAAGATGCATATGACAGTGAGAATAGGAGGCTGATTGTGTACACTTCAAAGTCTGGAAGGACTCAAGGCCCTCACTTTTCTGACTCTAGCCCCATAGGGCTTAATAGCAATTTTCGGATGGAATATTAGCAGTGAGTCAATATCTTCCCAGGGGTGTAAGAAGGAAAGGATGAGGAATAATAATGCACACAAGAAAAACCACTGTTGGATTATATTTCTTACTGGTGCATGAAGGACATCACTTATCGATCAGTTTCAGACTTTAAACTGAGACTGGTTAAAATCTCAGCCAACAAGCTACAGCTGAATGGAGCAATGTTGTTAGGGATAATTCCCATTAAATAATTTACAATTTTAGCAAACACTTGCTATATTCTTTTTTTTTTTTTTTTTCTGATGGAAAAACAAAATCTGATAGAAATGTGTTGTAAGAAATACTGGCATTGGAAAAATTTTACAGAAGGGAAAGCATCAAACTTCAGGATTATTTTTTTCTCATATTGCTGCTTCCACTGATTGAAACTCAGTTTTCATACTTGATAGAGTGGTACTTCTGTTTCAGATTAACCCTACAAATACAGATTTCTAGTTACTACATCTACTGAATAGATGCCTGCTTTAACACAAATTTCAAAATAGCTTTTTTTTTTTTCTCCAACTTTCTGTTTAAATAATGAGGCAGAACAATCAAAAGTAGGAACAGATTCCAGCCAAAAATCTGACCAACCACTTAGCATGATTTATAAGCCACATTTAATCTTTTGTGTGTGTGTAATGAGTACTATAGTGTTGTTTGTTTTTTTTTTTTATGTTGTACTTGAACAATACCTTTAGCAATCCATGACTCACAGCTTTCTAGGACAGTGATGATACATACCGGAAAAGTCTAACGCACAAGAGAATATCTCTGATCAGCCTAGTCTTCACCAGTAGGTAAATTTTACTGTCAAAATAGAGCAATGAACAGGGAAGTGGGGGGAAAAGAAGCTCAGAAGAAGAAATTATTGTCAAAAAAAATCAGAGCTTTATTCAGGGAAATTTAGGAAAGTTTGAATATGGAATGTCACAGTGAAACCACAAGAGAATCATTAATTTGCCCATAGTTAATGATTTGCCTGCTATAAATAACATTTTATAGAGGGTTAATCCTCATCTTTTCATGGTCTGGCAGTGATTTCTGGATGGCTTATAGCTACATGTGATCACACACTCGGGAGAAGAAAATTTGCCAGCTAACAGCGTACTTTCTTTGTAGAAACTGGGGAATCTGTTTAAAGGGAGAGATCATCCAACTCTGTGATGACTGGGGAAAAGGGGTTCTGCCCAATTTGTGCAGTTTAAAAATGTGAAACTATTGGATTTTTTTAATGGTCTATTATTCAGCCACTAGCCAACAAAAAAATTGTCATGTACCATCTACCCTGTCAGGAAGAAGGTAGAGAACTTGTCAGAGAAGTTAATTCTTAACAACTGTGCTCTCTAAAGGCACTGAGGCTGCCTGAACTGGGACACCATCTGTTCAGCTGAGGTGGTTTCTCAGCCAAGCTGTGACTGTGCTGTAGAGACCTGGTCAATGCAAGTTATGACTCCTGCTCAACCTGTGTGGATGGGTTTCCTTTTGGAAGACACTGGGGTTTAGGCAAAAGACTATTTTATGCCTGAGCCCCACCTTGCTATAGATATGGGTAGGGTACGTGCCCAGACCCTGAAGCCTGGAAGTGTTCCCTAGCCCCTGAATTTAAGCAATGCTTGAATTTATTACTGGTCAACAAGTATTTTCCCTCCACCAAGACAGAAACCAAAGAACAGAGCAGGAAAGATGTTGCACAGATCCATGAGGGGAAGTTTTGGCTATGACAGCAATCACTGTTAAATGAAATTTAATGATGGTTTGGGTGAAGCTGAGGATGAAGTAGAGATGAGAGACGCTCCTTGTTCCAGATGTGGTGGTTTTACTCAAGTGGCCAGCCGAGCTCCACCACAACCGGTTTCTCACTCCCCCCCTCCTCAAAGAGGAAGGGGGAGAAAAGTCAGCACAAACAGCCCGAGGTTTGAGATGAGAATGATTTAATTAAAGGGAAAGGGAATGGGGAGAAAAAGAAACAAAAGAAACAACAAGGCTGCGCAGAAGCACAGAGATAAAGGAAAAAGATTATTCTCTACTTCCCATCAATGAGCGATGTTCGGCCACATCCTGGGAAGCAGGGCCTCAAAACATGTATCGGTTGTTCAGGAGGACCGCCCACCACCATGAGAGCCCCCCTTTTTATTGCTGAGTGTGACATCAGGTGTTATGGAATATCCCTTTGGTCGGTTTAGGTCAGCTGCCCTGGTGATGTCCCCTCCCCTGCTGGCTCTTGGGGGCTTGGAGGGAGTCCTGATGCTGTGCCAGCACCATGCAGCAATAGACACAACACTGGAGTGCTACCAGTGCTCTTCCAGCTACGAGTGCAGAGCACAGCACTGTGTGGGCTGCTGCAGGGTAAGGTGACTCCATCCCAGACAGACCCAACACACCAGAAAATAAACCATTAGCAGGAAAGAGACCAAAGACGGACCCTTGGCTGATGAAAGCATATCAACTATATCTTAACATTTTCCAAAATAACCAAAGAAAATGAGGCAAAAAATAACTTGCATGTCCTATTCCTGTGCTTAAGTTGAAGCTATTCTTGCACTGCTTGTATAAGGAGTGTTTGCTTTGACACTTCTCGCAAAGATTTTTAATTGTGTATGTGCCAAGTCTGTGAAAGATCGGTGTTTCATTGTTTCTCTGCAAATTTAGAGAGGGAAATGTATTAGCACCTCAAAATATCTACATTCATCCTGTGGAATTTCCCATTCATTTTACAGAAAATTGCCAGATGAATATTCTGTGCAGTTCATAAAAATGTTTTTCATTTTCTCCCGTTCCTCCTTCTTTTACAGTACTTATTCTAAACTTCTAGACAGTTTGGGAAGCCTACTTTAACAAGACAGTCACAGAACATGTTTTAGTTCTTTAGTGAAAAATCACATCTCCAAATGCCAGTGTTGCTCCAGTATGCTCATCATCACAAATCTCCATATGAAATATGGTAGATTTTATTTTATTTTTTTTAAGACTAGTTGCTACAGAATTTACATATTTTGCAAATTTTGTGTTGTCTAAGGCTATTAATTCACAATTTTATTGTATGAATATATGAAGAAATCTTATCTGGTTACTATGAGTGAGGAAATGGATTAAATCAAAACATAATTTTGCCTGTGTTGATAAATGGTTTTGGACCTCCAGAATACTTATATTTTATTGTAACATAGGTTAAAGAAATGAATATTAAGAATTCCATTGAGATATTTTTTTCCTATAACATCATAAAAAAGTCTGAGAGTGCTGAGGTTGTTCAGCCTGGAGAAGACAGGCATTTTCATCAACATGTATAAATGCCTGAAGGTGGGGGGTTAAAGAAGACAGAATTGGAGTCTCCTCAATGATATCCATTGAGAGGCAATGAGCAAAACTTAAAATACAAGAAATTCCACTTACACATATGAAAATACTTCTGTGTGGTGAGGGTAGTTAAATACTGGAGCAGTTTGCCCAGAAACTTTGTGGTTTCCATCCGTGGAGATGTTCAAGACCTGACTGGACATGGACCTGAACAACCTGCTGTAGCTGACCCTGCCTGAGCAGGGGTGGATGACCACTGAGGAGCCTTCCTGCCTCAGCCACCCTGTGACCCTCTGAATAAAGCTGACCTGCAAAGTGTGCTATAAACATTGGTAGAAGACGGCTGAGATAGGTAGGTTGAAATTGTCTGTACAGGTCTGCTTCTCCGCTATAAAGCCCAGAACAGACATATTGCAGATATGTTATTAAAATTCTACATTTAATCTTAGGCTCAAGTAGTATTTTCTGTTCCGTTCCCTCTAGGGTATGTTGCAAGATTTGCTCTGATTTGAGAGCAGGAAAGATATAGTACATAACAGACCATTATTCAAATGCAACAGTGAAATTTGAGAAACTGTAGGAATTTGCTGGTACCATCCTGTGTTTGTAATGGGAAATATAATCAGAATGTTAAATTTCTTCAGGGTCATGACCAAGGGGACTGGCAAGTTAACTTCAGTGACATTAAGCTGGAGATTAACAGCCTTCCTTGCACAGTGATATTGCCAACTATTCCATGTCACTGAAGGAAACTGCCGGAATTTAAGGAGTTTGAAGACATGCACTTAGTTAAATACTTATACACCTGTTCTCATTCGTGGCATTTCTAAAGGTGGTTGAGAGAACTATATTGAGAAACATTTTTTTTTTGTATTTTTTTCCCTGTGTAAAACTTAGTCTATCTTCCTGCATACAAGTTGATGCTTTTCTTTCTATAGATACAGAAATTAATGTGTAAAGTAAGATATAGTAACTAAAATAATCCAAATAATTTCTGAAATACCATTTTCAATTAACAGAATATTTTCATTAAATTAGAGATATTAATTACTTTTCACTTTTCAGCTGACAGCAATCCGCAGTACAAAATCCGAGGTAATTGCTGGTATTTGTAGCAATGAAGCCTTTCTGTGCTTGGAATATGAGCTTTAAGTATTTCTAACCTTCAGAGTCTAAGTAGCTGAAAAGAAGCTCAAAGGAAGAATTGGAAATGATTTATAAAAACATCCATTAAGCTGTACAAATGGTTTGTCAAACATCTGACATAAATAAAGAACCCGTTTCTTCCACAGAGCACTACCTGCTGATGTGTTAACAACAACAACACAACAACAAAAAAGCAAAATCAAAACCCCTCCTACCCCAACCCATTTCCAATTGAGTATTTAAGTATTTAAGTAATTTAGGTTTTTAAGTAATACTTTGATATAGATTTTTCCTATCATTTCAGTTCTGGTTCCTCCACCATTTTCTGATCAATACTTCTATCTAAAAGAAGAATCATTTGGATTTCCCTTTCTGTCCACAAGTTCACATAAAATAAAAGAAATTTAATGTGATTCTTATGAGGTGGAAGGGAGGCTGTTGCTCTTTCACTTGAAGCATGGACAGCTCTACTTGTGTCCCTCAAACACGTTTAATGGAGTATACCAGACAGGTCAATTTTCCAGCAGTTTTTTGAAAACTGTTGTTATGGTTTCTTTGCTTTATTTTTAAGTCCTGTTTGGTTCATCAGGAGACTAAACTGAGCATCCGTTGCAAGTGTCAAGAGCAAGAACCTCTGCTTTGCCAGAGAGGAACTTACCATTATAAAGTCAAGTTTGAAGCTCAAAATTCAGATCTAGGAGCTTTGAAAACTGTTCAGCCTAGAAAAATAAAATCCTGCTTTAGTTTGGAGATGCTTCTGCATAACATATTGAATTGTATTTATATTAGGATTTTGATCAGTTCTGAGTTTCATACTTACCTGTTTAAAAGAAAATAAGGATTTCTTCCAAACTTCAGTTTGGAGCTGGGCGTAATCCTAGCCATGGAAAATTTGCATTTAGTATTAGTAAGCAATGTGTCCAGCAGCATCAATGATAGCTAAAACTGAAAGAAAAGTGATTAATAAATGCATTTTTAATAGTTTTTTGTAGTTGAGGCATTTGAAATAGGCTGACTCAAAAATAATTGAGTTCCGGAGATTGCGTTTTGTTTATTTGTTTTTCCTTTGCACCTAAATAGAAGTTTGTAGAAAGACAATGTTCCAGCACTACAGCATTAACTATTTAGCAAACACTCAATGTCTGTGTCCTTATGATCCAGAATAAAACTTGTAGATGCTTTCCTTTATCATCATTTCCTTTATCAAGATCCTTTATGATCTTTCTGACAGTCAATACTGAATATACCAATTACAACAGGATTACACTGCTTTTTGTTTCTTTGTTTCTTTCTTTCTTTCTTTCTCTCTCTCTATTTTTTTTTTTTTTTTTTTGTACTCTGGCAGTCCTCTGGCATACTGTAATGTAATAAAAGAGAAGTTTCTTACCTAATTTCCAGGTAAGAAATTTCCAGGGCTTGTGCGTGCATGTGGGGATTCTGCCTCTGACTGATACATTAGAAATGTTATTGGGGTGCTTCTCACTTTCTTCCCATGAAATGTAAAGTGGGCTCAAAATGCTCCTAGCAAACGACTGTTGCTGCCAATTGCTATGATTGTCAACAAGATGCCCAAACCTCACTTTCTTTATGTTGGAAGGAAGTCAGATTCTTTCAGACTGTCCTGCTCCACCAACTTGATGCTGAATATAACAGAATCACAGAATATCCCAAGCTGGAAGGGACCTACAGGGATCATCAGGTCCAACTCCTGGCTCCACAATGATGGCTTGCAGTGTGGTACTATGGCTTTTAAGCAAGGACAGTCAAATAAAGGTTTGTTCCTCCCTTAGTGCTCTTACTGCAAGCTGGTGCTACTAGGAATCAACAGTGCACAGTAGGTGTTTTATTCATTAACTTTTATCACAGTCTTTTGCATAGGACAGACTGATTAGTTTGGCCATAACAGGGGCACACAAGGAAAATAATAGAATATGGCTCTGGGAAAAGAGAAGTATGGATGTTATTAAAAATTAAAAATTGTCTTTAATTGTGTTATGAAAATAAAAGTGCATCTTTTAACACTACTTAGTTAAAAACTGGTAATGGAAAAGCATTAATAATCTTTTTTGTGCTTTTTGTTTTTAATTTGTTTTTGTGTTAAATGTAAAAATTAAATTTTGCTTTTCTATGTTTTATTTTTATTTTTACTGACTAAAATACTCTCTTTCTGGATCTAGCTGTATGATCCTGTAAAGAAAAATCCTTTGTATTCCTAGTAGGAGTTCTGATATTGTGGTAGACTGACCAATGTGTAGACATATATTCTTGAATTATGAAACTTCAAGAGCTTCTAATCCTCTCTGAATTGTAATCAAGAGATGTTGCAATCAATTTCTGTCGTTCTTGTAATGATACATGGGATTTTAATTTAAATTGGTAACTTGTCCCTCCAATCCCTTGAAAGGGAAATTCAGACTTCTGTAAATTATTTTTATTGCTCATCATTCATGCAGTAGCACCTTGATGTACACAGGCAATATCCTTCAAGGCTTTGGGGATGTGGATTTTAATCACTGTGAGTAGCCAAGGAATTTAATGACTTAATGACAAGTCCACCCATTTTAATGGGAACTGTGTGCTAATTAATTAGTAGAGGTAATGTGTCAGCTTTTCAAGAAACATTGATAACTCGTCTGCATTTGCCCTTTGGGAATATGACTAATTGACTAAGTTTAGCTTCCCAATCAGTTGAATTGGGAGAAGTGGAAGAATCACTTCAGATTAACAAAATTCAGTGATTTTTCTTTTAAGAAAATAAGACCTCAGAGTTTTATGGTCTGTTGACAGAAAAGCTTAATTTAGTCCCATCCAAAATACTTTAGTTCAGGTATTCACTTAAAGCTGAGTTAATGGGAAACAAAGGTTTAAGTTTACTGAATTGTTGTTCCCTTTGTCTACTAACTGGAGAATTTGGAAGCAAGGCATGTGGCAAGACCCTTCGAAAGTATGATGGCTTTTGAGGGGTAAAAGTGGGAAGACTAACCAACTGACAGATATGGGAAAACCCTGGTCTCTGAACCTCTCTACCAGGGTTTAGAACAGTAGTTTGCAACAGACAGAAAAAAAAAAAAAAAAAAGTTGATCTACAGGTCTTCCATGAGAATAAAACTGATTTACATTTGCACCTGTCTCTTTTACCTACAGATGGTTGGGTATCTATAGTTTTATTATCAGAGTGCAGTAGTTACTGGAAAAAATCCTTTGATATACATATTTTTTTGTAGAATATATATATATATATTTCCTTTTTAGCCACGTGCTTGATTCTAGCAGATCCCAGACTACTGTTCTTTATCTAGGCTAAGGTATTATTTTTTGTTTCTTTTGTTTTTCTTGTTTCTTTTGTTTTTCTCTCTTCAAGTCTCCTCACCTTTTCTTGGGTTTGGTTCATGAATCTACAAAAATTGGTTTCGTTAAGGATTCCTTGGAGTTTATCTACTCAAAATGAGCTCAGGGAATAAAGCAAACAAAGAAAAAAACTCTGGTGTCCTGGAGGAAGAAGATGGTCCCAGCACTTCTTAATGTGGTAGGATTCTTGAGTGAAGGGTGTTTTAAGTTCAAAGTTAAATGTCCTGATACATTTTTCCAAGAGAGACATACTTTTTAAATTGTTGCTGTGCTGCTGTAATATTGACTTGATTCCAGCTAAAATCAGTGGCAAAGCTCTCACAATTTAGAAGGACATTATAAGAACAATAATTGGTTTCAGTGTAAAGTTTGGTAAGAGTCTGGAAAGCTGTAACCCAAAGTCATTTGTGCTGCTAGCTGATCCTCAAATGGTTCTGTTTGTGGCTTATTTTACTGCAAAGAAGTTTGTTTGCATTGCTTGTAACTTGTGTTTGTTCTTCATGCAAATCACATGCAAGCATAAATATTCACTGCTTTAGGCTTGCTTTTATAATGGTTTGTCATTCAGCATGGCAACTGATGAAGATAGCTGTGGTGTAGCAAAACATAATCTGAAGTAATTATTCTTGGAACCTTCTCCTACAGTATTTATTAAATATTTACAAATGGCAGCTAGCTTGTGGGTTTTCTGCTTGTTTATATATCAGAAAAGCAGAGGGGAAGAAAGTCTGAAGGTTTTGCCAGTACTGTGTGTAACATTTTTGATGGACAGATAAAGCATATGTTATTGAGAGAAATCTCCTTATATTAGCTAACATTTAAAACCACCAAAAAAAGGCTTTGAAGGTGGTATGGTTACAAGAATGCGTATGTAATAAAATAAAAAAGGGGGTTAATTTTTTTTTGTCCAAGTACCAAAGATAGAGATATGTCAAGTAAGAGACAGAGACAACACCTGAACAAAACCAGGAAAAGAGTTTTCATTGATCCTAGAACAGTCCCAAGCTTTCTGATCTTGGAAGTGCAAAGATTCTGCAAGTGTGGAATTACTTCCACGTAGAACCGGACCTGAGTGCAGATAGAAATGGAAAATTTCAGTACAGAAACTGACTTTAATAGGAGATAATGGCCAGTGATCTTTAATCACAGTTCAAGTTGAGTTGTCAGTGTTGCTGGAGGCTGTAAAGATAGCGATGTGGTGTAGGAAGCTCTTTGTGAGAGCCATTAATTTCCCTACATATTTCTGTTGTCTTTATGCTGGTATCCTATGCTCAAGTAGGCTCGTAAACCTCCTCTTCAGTGCTAACCTATGCAGCATCAAATCAAAAGGCTGGAATTCAGAGATCTAGCCCATCTTCCTGCTCACTATATCAATACTTGTTTTATCAGTTTTCATACATGCAGGGATGGAGATTCCCCAGACTCTTCACACTCCAGTACTTCATACTTCATGCTCTTAGGAACCCAAATACCCCATTCCTGCATTGTTCATTGTAAATATGGAGAATAGAGAGCATGATCCATTTGTATATTTGAAGGCTATGAGGTTTTATTGAGTCTCTCATTTTTCAGCTTAATGTCTCTAATTCCACAGTTCATTCAGTCTTTCCCAGGAATTTTAGATCTTTGGCTTCTGTGATTATACTCTGTGTTGCCTTTTAACTTCATGACAGTCTGTGCAAATCTTGGTTTCAAATCTTGGTTTCATGCTTGAAAGTAGGTCTCAGACTAATTTTTTAGTTGAGGCCTTACCACTGTCATATAGAGCAGAAGGATATTTTCAGGTACCCTTTTTGCTTGTGTAGCTGATGACAGTGACCTACATCTGGAAATTTACATACATTGTATCAAATTTCATCTAGTTTTCCTCCTGCACATTCTCAATTTTCTGAGTTTGAAATTAATTTAAATTTAATTTTAAATTCCCATTCTGTCCTTTAACTGCTTGAAGCCACTTTCATGTCACCTGAAGATGTTATAATTCTTTTTAAAATAATTATTTCTTTTTGGTGGTGGCATCTATTTTTTATTTGTATGGTTAATAAAACTACTTGATAATAGTTTTATATAATAACCAAGATTAGTCCTCACTGAAACCTTGACTGATTCAGCTTTTCTGATTGTTTGGTTTTGTTCTTAATCTATAATGAAGTAGTTTTCCATTGCAGCATCATTTTTCCATGCTCATATACATCATAATGCCCCTTAGTAGAGGAAGTGTAGGTGTTTTAGAGAAAGGGGAAGGGGGATCCATGATAGCCAGTCTCTTTCCTTCTCAATTAAAATGTTTGTATCACCTCTTTCTCTAGCCTGCTATATCTAATGGCAGATGCTTAACAGCAAAGTACCTTGCACAACCTTTCAAAAGACTGGAAAGGTAAACTAAGGGAAATAATTTTTGCTCTTTTCAACATGTTAAATCTACCTGTGATTTTTTTCCTATCAAAAATTTTAACAGAATTTAACAAATAAATGTGTATTTGTTCTGAGACTTACTGAGAGGAATCCATGTAGCAAGAATATTTCAATACAATTCATTTTCTGTGAAAAGGATTTTCAATGGGCTAACACTACCACTTAGGTGGACAAGTCAATACAGTTCGGGCAAAGAGATTTGAATGCCTAACTCAACCGATTAACTCTTGCTAATGAACATGGCTGTTACAGTTCTCCCTGTGGGTAAATGTATAACATGCCACTTACATAACTCTCCGAACTATGCTCAATTAATTTCTATTCATATCATTGTAGTGTGCCTTTTGCCAAAAAGTCTGAGCTGCTTCCAGGAAAGTGACAGCAATATGATCTACCATATGACACCTTTTTTTTGCTTTCTTTCCTTTTTTTTTTCTTTTTTTCTTCACAGGGAGAAACTTCCATGAGAGAGTCTTCTTAGGAAAAAAAAAAAAAAAAAAAAAAAAAAAAAAGGTATGATAAGTAAGAGAACTTTGAAGTCCTCAGCAAAGACTGCTAGTGCAGTCTAATGCAGTGACTGCCTAACTCATCTTGATGTAATTCCACATTATGTGTCAGGGTAGCGTTGAGTATTCATTTATTAAAAATATGGTGTTTGGCGTGAACGGAGATGGACATAGAACCTTCAATTTAACAAAACAAGTTTTCTTTTTGCTTAAGCTGAATTTCATACATGCTTCTCAGGCACAATAACCAAAATCAGTCCTGTAGAATATTCTCAGCAAGAAAACATGTTGCCAAGCTAGCCCCAAGACATTTCCAATGCTCAGATTCTTTTACTTGTAATACATCTGTCTCCTGCAGCCATACAATCTGTTTAGTTGATCTGTCAACATGCTTCTTCAGTTGGTCTAACTACTTATTTTTATGCAAAGTTTCAAATTCTAGCTGTTCTCTGTTGATAGAGGGAAGTAATACATGAGATTTGCTTTCCATTAACAGTTTACAAATGACAATCAGCCTTCTAATAACACCTTGTGATAAACCAATTAAGTTAAACCTTACAAACACAGATATAACAAATGCTTTTTCATGATGCTTTTTTAGACAGATTTTTACCCAGGCTCATTCTTCTCTCTCCCATTTGCTAGGAAACAGACTGAACTGCAAGCTCACCATAGTCTATTTTTGAAGTCCTTGTTTAGTGTTTAGAGTACTGTGATCTTGGTTGTGTCCAAGTGAGGCAGTGAGGTTTTAATACAAATAAATAAGTAAAACCAGACCTCCTCCTCCCAGCACCCTACCAAAAGATGACCTTGTCTTTAAAAATGAAAGCATAGTCATGACATCTCTGTTGACCCTACATCTGTTATAAAGAAATACTCAGTAGTTTATTGAACTCTTTCACCACCATTGGTGCCAGAGAGAAAGTTCTCAATGAATGTCCTCTCAGCTTGTAGGGTGTTCCTAAACACAGAGGAGAGTTTTTAGTATTTTTTCTTTTGGTTTGGGGATATCAGATCAGTAGATGACAATGGTGGTCTTCTGCTGACATGGCCTAATATCTGCCTGTAAATCATAGAGTCATATAATCACAGAATAGGTTGGGTTGAAGGGAACCTTTAAGACCATCTAGTTCCACCAACCCTGCCATGGGCAGGGACACCTCCCATTAGACCAGGTTGCTTAAAGCCCCATCTAACCAGGCCTCGAACCCTTCCAGGGGTGGGGCACCCACAGCTTCTCTGAGTTCCTGTGCCTCACTACCCTCTGAGTGGAGTTTCTTCCATATACCTAAACTAAATCTGCCCTCTTTTAGTTTTAAACCATTATTCTTTGTCCTGTCACTACAATCCCTATTAAAGAACCCCTCTCCATCCCTGAGACGTGCATGAAGTTATCGCACCTTGCAACTCAAATTAGGGTGTGTTTATTTCTAGCATGTTCTAGTTAAAGCAAGGTCACTGCTTGTATGAATACATTATGTTTTATGACTGATACAAACTAGAATGGGAGTGTGAAAGTCAGCTTAAACCTGCTCCTGTATTTTATCAATATATACTGTTCTTCAACTGAAGCAGGCCTGTTCTTTTTTTATCACGTATCAATCATTTCCAGGAAGCTTACTAGAACTGCTTGTGGGGTTGCTATGTTCTGTAGTGCTGGGGACACTTCCTTGCTGGAGATTTTTCCACATCTCGGTGACAGTGAGAAGACAACCTAAGACAAGGCATGCTGTTCCTGTGCCACTTTGGTAATGAGAGGATTCTGCCTGGAGGAGGTTTGCTGTTGGTATAAACGGTCATGTTTACTGAATGGGGTCAGAATCTGTAGACAGATAAGAGTTTGGTATCTGCAGAAAAGCCGAGGGTGGCTCGGAGAATAACTTTGCGCTATATTTATGAAATAAAGCCTCCACAGTGACTCTGAATCAGCAAAGTGTGCATATAGCAGGCTCCTGTTTCTTGTTACTGTCTGTTCACACTTGTTGCGTTCTTGCCTGTAGAGTCCTGGAGCTGTGGGTGACAGCAGTCATCTCCCTCTGTGCTGGCTGGGTAAGGCAAGAAGAGTGCTCACTCCTTGGACAGGCCCCCCTCACACAGATGATGATGACGATGACGATTTAAGAGTGAGTTCCCAGCAGCTGGATTTAAAGTCAGATCAGAAATCTAAAGATCCTTTTGTAAAATCCAGGAGTCACTATCGTTTTTACCCGCAGGGAAGTGGGCATGGCTGTGCGCGGCTGTGCATTCCGAGGCAAAGGATGAAAAATACTTTCAAAACCCCCACAGCAAGCAATTTTTCTTGTTCTCCCCATTACAGTTCTCTTCATAATGTGCTGCTTTTGCCCTTGCTTTCAACTAATAATCCATGCTTGCTGACAGAGGTTAAATGTGATTGTTGAAAGAAATAGGTTAAAAAGAGTGGCAGCCAGTAAGGTCCGTACTGATGTAATAAAAGCAATTACATTTTAAGAGATTAGAGGCACTGAAATGGCAGCTGAAGCAGTTCCAGACTCTGGGGCTGAGTAGGAAGTTCAAATGCCCTGGTTTTGTTTTAGTTTTGGATGGAGTTTTTCAGAGGAGTGAATTATAAATGGTTTCTACTGGGGTGCAATTAGAATTAACCAGTCAAATAAATTGGAAGTAATGGCATAAGTACAAAGCTGATAATTTTTGTTACTGAATGGTCAGGCAGGAGATGAACAGTGGTTTACCATATCTGAGGAAATAAAAGCTACCGCAAATTAAGAGCTGAATTGAAGAAACAAATTTTACTAAGGCTTGTAGATTCAAATGGGCTGTGCTTCCAGACTGTGAATCTAAGTCAGTGGGGAAGTGCAAATGGTTTTAGGTTTTTAGGTTTTATGCACATTGTTTCATGGTAAATTGTAATTGACCTGGGGCCAAATTTTAAAGGTCCTTGAGTTCAGAAAGTAGAGGAGCACCAAAGTGAGTAATTGAACTACTGTAAATCAGTAGATTTACAGTTCCTAGAACTAAAGCGAGTAATTGACCATGTCAGTAGATTTACAGTTCCTAGTGTTTCATTGACAGTTAGGAAATACACAACTTCTGAAAAATCTTAGTAGGAATCTGCATCCCTTTTTCAAGTTTTAACCAATAGTAATAGAGGGACATTGCATCAGGACTGCTCTTGTGATCACACTGAAGTCACTGTGTGCAGTATCAAAACCACCCTGAATGTACATAATGGCAAATCTCAAGGCTTTAGAAAAAGCTATGAATATGATAATGGCACTGAAGAAGAGAACCAGACTGTGAATTTCCGTATTAGTTGGAGCTTGGACAGTATTCACAGTGCCTGGAACAGAAGATGAGAGAAGTCGTGAGACAGCATGTCTTGACTCAGCTGCTTACTAGAGTGCTATACATAAGTGAAACTACGCCACTCGGTGCTGTGCAGATAATTCCAAACCCCGTTTGCAAGCTTGGCATCGCCCCAACACGAGTTCTTTCCATTCGCACACTCTGCTTTTGCAGACACAAGAGGCTTTCAGCGGTGAAATTGCCAAGTGGTTAAAAAGATTAGTGTAAAGTGAATCCAGCAGACCATCAAAAGCTAGGATCTTCATGCTTCCCTCCACTGCTGGGCTTGCCAAGCTCTGTCTCCAGCGTCCTGCAGTCCTTGCTGGGGAACATCTTGTTTCAAACATTGCAGGTTGCTGAACGAACAAACATCAGCTGTTTGTATGCAAGGGAGAAGAGGGCGCTGTCAGAATTTACTTCTGTTGCAGTTTGCATGTAAATGCTGCTAACGCGAACTTTATCTCCTTAATCTAGCTGAAATAAGGTTTATGTTTCCATTTTATCACTGTCTTTATTTGATTTTTTTTATTTTTTTTTTTCCGTGTCTCCTCCTAATCTTGTAATTTTGGCACAGGCTTAAGTGCAATTTTTTGTTTGTTTGTTTGTTTTACTTGCACTTCTATTCCCTGTAAGCATTTCTAACCAATTAGTCACCCAGAATATAGCTGTTGGGTGGAACAAGAGAATGTTCTTCAATTTACCTCCTAGTGAGAAAGAGAAGCAGAGGCATCTTGCAGGAACAGTACCTCATCAGAGGTGTGACTGGCATCACCACTATGACAGGACAAGTAAAAGTGAGTTCATAGTTGCAAGGATCATTACTAGATGTGTTTTACTGAAAAAATGCCATATATAACTCCAATGTTCTTTGAAAAACTCAATTTTATTCAACTCCCAATAGAAATATTCACGTGTAATCTTTTGTAAATAATCTTTTTTTTTTTTTTTTTTTTTTTTTTACTGTTAGGAGTAGGGTGTGCATGTAGATGATTGCACATGTATCTTTCTTTTCCACAATTTTCCACAGTAAGTATAATTCAAAGCAGAGATAACTTTTTGTTTGTTTTTCAAGTTGATTAATAGGTCAAAAACTGTAACAGAACAGAGAGCTGATGTTATTTTATTTTATTTTTTTTTACTGATGCACATTGTTAAAATATATCACAGGTCAGATTTCTACAGGAAAAATGCAAACGTTAAAAACCAGGCAATATTATAGGTGATATTCTCATGCAATGCCCACCCCTGCACAGATATAGGGATGTTGAAAAAAATCAAGCTTTTTCTGTAACAGCATTAGTTTGCAGGGAGCTATTCGAAAGTTTTTTTCTACTGATGGGTAGATCAGTAGAAAAACAGTATATCAACCAGTCCTCTATATGCCTTTTAGGATTGCTAAGAATACTTTGTTAGCTTCGTTTAGCCCAGACAATTTTTTTCCCCTCATTGTACACTAGATCTTACACATGAAAGCTCAGGGTATTCCTATGGAACAGAGACCAGTGCAAAGGTACTCAGTATCGTGTCACTGTATCTTTGTACTTTAGGGTGGTGCAGTGAAATATCCAGTCCTCTCCAGAGTTATTTCCCTTGATTCCATGACTTCAGGAAGAATAGCCACATTGAACTAAAATTAGATCTATGCTTAAACATGTACAGAATTGAAACTTACTGCTAATGTTCTATACAGGTTAATGCATCCCAGTGAAATACTGACTCTTTCAAACGCATTCACTCAGCTCAGTAGGAGTATCTACACCTTTATCTTTGGCAGTCCATTTTTAGAATTACTTTATCTAGCTGTAGATTTTCATAATATGCTCATTGCTAGAGAATATGTGCTGATTAGAAATCTGTAACACTGCTTCTGGGCTCTGTTTAATACAGGCTGTAAATTTCACTGAGCCAAATGCCTCCTGAAGCTTTTAAGTAGCAGTCAGATAGTTTTGGCAATGTCACTTGTTCATAAAAGACAGGGGGTCAAGATGCGGAATTCATATGGTGATATTAAAGTCCACAAACTGTGTATGTGCATACAGGGGGGAGAAGTCATGGCAGGATTACCTCTAAGTTTCTGTATGTATCCAGTGCAATAGCAGCAGTGGTTTTGATTATAGAGTTTTCTATTTCTTTTGTCATTCAAATTCTTGTTCAGTTCTGATTTCTGATTCCTGAAAAGAACTTCTGTATTCTGGAAAGATGCTTTTACTGGCCTTCTCCCAGATTTCCACTAAAGTAAAGTTAATATTTAATTTAATTTTCAGGATCTTTCTTGAGTGTGTGAATGTGTACTCATATGTGTTGTCTCTAGAGAGACAGAAACATTTGTGTAGTAGTCGTCTTATTAGTGTCTGAAGGAACCTGGTGTTTCTGTATACTTGTTCCTCCAAGTTCTGTTGAACTGTTTGTATGAAGGCTGGTGAATCCTATTATTTTTGTTTAACCCCAGCAGGCAGCTAGGCAGAGCTGCTCATTCACTAAAGGTAAAAGTATGCAAACTCATGGGTTGAGGTGAAGACAGGTCACTAGGTAAAGCAAAAGCTGTGTGTGCAACTAAGGAATCCATTTGCTACTTCCCATCGGCACATAAGTTTTCCACTCCCAGGAAAGCAGGGCTCATCACACATGATGGTTTCTTGAGAAGACAAACACCATCTCTCCGAACATCCCCTCCTTCCTTCTTTCCCCCAGTCTTTATTGCTGAGCACGACACCATGTGGTACGGGACATCCCTTTGGTCAGCCTGGGCCAGCTGCCCTGGCTGTGTCCCCTCCCAGCTCCTGCTGCACCCCCAGCCTCCTGGCTGGCAAGGCAGCACGAGAAGCTGAACAGTCCTTGGCTCTGTGTAAGCACTGCTCTGCAACAACTAAACATCAGGGTGTTATCAACACTATTCTAATCCTGGATCCAAAACACAGCATTGTGCAAGCCTCTACAAACAAAATTAACTCTATCCAGCCAAAATCATGACACACATTCACCCATCCACCTCAGTGTAATGATAGTATCCTGTCATCCTCTCCTTTACCTTTATAATACCTTTTACCTCTAACAAAATAGGTATCTCCTTAAGTGAGCAAACTTACTATGCTAATTTTCTGAAACTAACTGATAACTTTCCAAGGTTCTTTTGAAGTGAGAGAAATAGTTTTATTTCATGATGATCTGTCTTTCTTTCTTTGTTTTCTGGGAACATTTTTGCATTCTCACTGTGAAAATCATTACTAGCTTGTTTAAAGGAAGAAATTCAGAATAAGAAGAATAAAAGCAAAAAATGTGACCTTTATATGTTTCTGTTTCTTTTTTTTTTTTTTTTTTTTTTTTTTCTTCCTTTGAGAGACAGAATCACAGAATGGCTGAGGTTGGAAAAGACCTCTACAGGTTGTCTTGTCCAACCCCCCCGCTCAAGCAAGGCAACCTGCAGCAGGTTGCACAGGCCCATCTCCAGGCGGCTTGTGGAGATCTCCAAGGAGAGAGACTCCACAAACTCTGAGAAACCTGTGCCAGTTCTCAGTTTCCTAATGTTCAGACAGAGCCTTCTGTGTTTCAGTTTGTGCCCACTGCCTCTTGTCCTGTCACTGGGCGCCACTGAAGAGCCTGACTTCACCTTTCTACCCTACCTTCAGGTAGTTATATACATTGACAAGATTCTCCCCGAGCCTTCTTTAGGCTGAACAGTCTCAGCTCTCTCAGCCTCCAATCATGTGAGAGGTCCTCTAGTCCCTTAATCACCTTCATGCCCCTTCATTGGACTTTCCAGTATGTCCATGCCTTTCTTGTTCTGAGGAGCCCAGAACAGTACCCCAGATGTGGCCTCACCAAGGCTGAGTGGAGGGGAAGGATCACCTCCTTTGACCTGCTGACAACCCTTTGCCTAATGCAGCCCAGGATACCGTTAGCCTTCTTTGCGACAAGGACACATTGTTGGCTTACTGTTGGGTACACTCAAGGTACTTTTCTACCATGCTGCTTTCCTGATGGGTAGCTCCCAGCCTGTACTGGTGCCTGGGGTTATTCTTCCCCAGGTACAGGAATTTGCACTTTGTGTTGAACTTCATGAGGTTTCTGTCAGCCCATTTCTCCAGCCTGTGATAGTCCTTCTGGATGGTAGTACAACCTTCTGCTATATCGGCTTCTCCTCCCAGTTTTGGGCCATCTGCACAATTACTGAGGGTATACTCCTCTGTCCCCATTATCCAGATCATTAATGAAGATGTTGAATGGGATTGGATTCAGCATTGGCCTCTGGCATACTCTCTAGTTACTGGCCTCCAAGTAGACCTTGTGCCACTGCTCACCACCCTCTGGTCCCAGTCATACATCCGGTTTTTAATCCACTTTACTGTCTGCTCATCCAAGCCATACTTCATCAGCTTTCCTATGAGGATTTTACTGGAGACAGCGTTACTGAACTCCAAGTAGACAGTATCCACTGCTCTCCACTCATCTACCAAACCAATCATTTTGTCATATAAACTTATCAGATTGGTCAAACATGACTTCCTCTCCGTGTATCCATGCTGATTTCTTCTGGTCACCTTTGTGTCCTTCACATGCCTGGAAATGGTTTCCAGTATTATCTGCTCTATCACCTTCCCAGGGACTGAGGTGAGGCTGACCCATCTGCAGTTCTTTGCTCCCCTCTCTTGCCCTTTTTGAAGACAGTGACATTTGTTTTTCTGTATTTCTCAGATGTCTCTCCTAATTTCCATGATTGTTCAAAGATTATCAAGAATGGCCTCACAGTGACATCAGCCAACTACTTCAGCAATGTGGCTGCATCCCACCAGAGTCCATGCACTTATGTATGTCCAGTTTTCTTAAGTATTTTCCAACCTTAGATCTGAGTCAGAGAATCATAGAACAGCTTGGGTTGGAAGGAACCTTAAAGATCATCTAGTTCCAACCCCTCTGCCATGGCCAGGGACACCTCCCACTAGATCAGGTTGCCCAGGGCCTTGTCCAACCTGGCCTTGAATACCTCCAGGGATGGGGCTTCTCTGGGCAACCTGTTCCAGCTTCTCTGGGCAACCTGTTCCAGTGCTTCACCACTCCCAGAGTGAAGAATTTCCTCCTAACATATAATCTAAATCTCCCTTCTTTTAGTTTAAAACTATTCATCCTTGTCCTGTCATTGTCCGCCTGAGCAAAAAGTTGCTCTCCATTTTTATAAGTCCACTTTAAGTATTGAAAGGCTACAATAAGGTCACCCTGGAGCCTTCTCTTCTTTAGGCTCAACATCCCCAGATCTCTCAGCCTTTCTTCATAGGAGAGGTGCTTCAGCCCTCTGATCAACTTTGTAGCCTCTGCACATCCTCTTGTGCTCCTGGACGCAAGACTCCAAGTGGAGCCTCACAAGGGCAGAGTAGAGGAGGACAGTCACCTCCCTTGACCTGCTGGCCACTCTTCTTTTGATGCTATTGGCATTCTGAGCTGCAAGTGCACGCTGCAAAGTCAGACTAATCATTTTGGTGGCACATTGTAGAATCAGCATTATATAGGTTGGAAAAGACCTCCAAGATCATCTGGTTATGTCAGTTGACAAGTTACTTCTTGAAGAACTCAGAAAATTTGAGTGTTTCTTCTAACCCATAAAAAATGTTTGAAGAAGTGTTAAGATAATGTGATGATATCTGGCCTATAGTTTCTCCATTGTTTGTTCTAGGGGGGAAAAATAAGTGTGGCATTCAAGACAGACTTTGTGACTTGGCTTTCCATCTTCAGAGAATGCTTTTTATAACTAATTACCATATAGGTGTCTGTTCATCTGTTTAAGCCCTTAATTTAATATTCTGTGCTAAAAAAAAAAAAAAAAAAAAAAAATCTTACTTGCAATGTAAAACTGTTGAACCACGAGCTAGGATTTTAACAAGCTATATACAGTAAGAGAAAAAAAATCTATAATTATAGAATCATTCAGGTTGGAAAAGACCTCTAAGTTCATCTAGTCCAACCTTTAACCTATTACTGACAAGTCCACCACTAAACCATGCTACTAAGTTCTAAATCTACGCATTTCTTGAAGACCTTCGGGGGTGGTGACTCAACCACTTCCCTGGGCAGCCTATTCTAATGCCACACAACCCTTTCAGTAAAGAAATTTCTCCTAATATCCAACATAAACCTCCCCTGGTGCAACTTGAGGCCATTTCCCCTCATCACTTGTTGTTTGGGAGAAGAGCCCTATCCACATCTCTCTACAACCTCGTTTAAGGTAATTGCAAAGTACAATAAGGTCTCTTCTGAGCCTCCTCTTTTCTCCAAGCTAAACAACTCCAGCTCCCTCAGCCACTCCTCATAAGACTTGCTCTCTAATGACTGAATTCTAATAATAAAATTGAAAGCTCTTAAGAAGAGAGTGTTATATTCAGGGAAAAAAATGTCGAGCCATAGAATAATAACATTTGTCATTGCTGAATTGTGTGAGGTTACTTTTGGTTTCAATCCGTCCAGGTCCCTTTGGAGGTTCCCTTGAAGGTATCAACTGTTCCTCTCAGTTTGATTACACCTGCAAATTTAATGAGACTGAACCTTGACACCTGTCCAAGATCGTTAATAGAGACGTTAAACAGATTCTAGGATAGACTTCTGTGGTATTCCAGTTGCTACTCTTCTCCAGGTAGAGTATGACTCATTGACAGCTGCCTTCTGAGCCTAATCATCCAACCATTTTTTTTTTTTATTTGTATAGTTGCCCACTCAGATCATATCACTTTAACTTGGATACAAGAATCTTGTGGGAGACAATGGTGAAATCCTTGCTAAAGTCAAGGGGAATGACATGCACGGCTCATCCTTCACCCGCATGTCCAGTCATTCCATCATAAAAGGAAAGGCGGTTTGCTGGTCAACCCATGTTTGCTGGTAGATCCATGCTCACTGTTCCCAGTCACCTTCCCCTTCTTGTACCCAGAAATGTACTCCAAGAGGACTTGCTCCCTGAGAACCAAAGTGAGCATGATGGGTGTGTGGTTCCCTGAACTGACCTTCCATCCTTTTTTGAAAATGAATGACAGTATTTGCCTTTTCCCAGTTGTCACATCTCCCCCTGTATTTCTTATATGTTGAAGCTACAGTTTGGGACTGTCAGACAAATGAAAGTAGCAATCTTTCTGTTTCCAGCAACTTATCCACAGGTCTCCATCCGGGCCTTCTGTGTATTTAGAGAACTGCTATTAATATGGAATTTTGCCAGAACAACAAAGATTTAATACTTTCATTTTGATCAATAATAGTATGTGTGTAGCCTCTGTTACTTCTTTCTCTCTCTCTCTCTCTTTTTTTTTTTCCCTCTGTCAAATCCATATGTAGCTTTTCCTTAAATCAAGATGGTACTTTGAAGTGCTCCATTTTGATACAGGGTTCTGAGTGTGCCTCAGAAACAAATGAAACAAATTCTTCCTTTTATTATGCAAACTAGGTGTCTTTGGCTCAAATACAGCAGAAAAGGACTTGGGCCCAAAGAAATGAGAAACTTGCATTAAGCAAACAATATGTGTCTGGTGTACTTCTTCATCAGAGACTCCTGGATCCCAAGCCTTCTTTTGGTTGCCCTATGCTATGGATGCCTTGTTAAATAAAGGCTGGGGAGGGACTAAACATAAATGCAGATCTCACCTATCTGTGTTGCTTCCTTAAGAACAATATTACATTTCAGATTAAAAATACTTAATAGAAAACCTGTATTTTATAAAATGTATACTGATGCTCTGCTGAGAGGAGTCTACAGTTCTTAGGTGGTTTTCTTGAAGAAGCAATGTCTCTACTTGCATTCATTCTACCGCAGGATAACTTCCAAACCTACTTGCTTATACCAAATTAATACGAGTATTAAATACTCTTAATAATAAGAGTATTTGTTTTAAAGATTTACTCTCTCTTACTTATTCCATAAAAAATAATGGGGTATGGAGAGGAGAGTCACTGTAGCAGTGTCCCAGTAAGACAGAAAATTAGCTATATTATTAAACACTAAGGAGTCCATAATGAAAATCATCAACAACTTTGTAAAATGATAATCTGACTTCGGAATCCAACTGCTGCGTTTGTTGTTGTATAGAAAAGCAGTCTTCATTAGTTACTACTGCGTATGGAACTCTTTGTTTGAAGTAAGCTTCATGGGGTGATTATTTCCTTTAGTAAAAGCCCTGGAGGTCTTTCAATACTGCTCAACACCCTTTAAATTAGTTGTATACAAACATTTTGGGGAATGATTTGCCCCCAAGAAAGCATCTGGAAAGCAAAAATCTCAACTTCTATAGTGTATTCATGGAGACATTAATGATGGGAGCATCTAAGCTACCTCTTCTGAAAAGCTTTTGATTTTACCTGTCTCCTCATAGTCATATAAATTAATTTAACTAATTAGGGAGCAAAACTATTGTGATGCAGATGATTATACCCAGTAAGTATTATCCTCTTGATTAAAGCTTTCAATGTCTTCTCTTGGTGCAGAGGCAGGCTTGAAGTCAATATTTTAGGAAGACCAGATGCAGAAATCTAAACTTTTGGCAAACATCTTCAAATAAAGAAAATCAGAATAAAGCTGTTCTCAGAGGGAAAAGAAAAGGCTAAACTGGTTGAATAAATATGATAAGATTACAGTAGCACATGAGAAATGGTAGGTGAAGGTTCTGCAATTATTCATCAGTAATTCTGAAAGTAAGAACCTGTAGTAATCATGCATAAGCTGGCTGAGTTGAGTACACAGATATGGACTTGGTAAAAAATGCAAAAGAACTAAATTCTTCTTAATTTTATTAGAAGATTTGGTTAGCCTAAGAATCGGACTAGTAAATTAGAAACTTGGAAAACAATTTTCCCCTTTTTCAGCATCAAAGATTAATGATTAAGCTTATATTAATGTTATAAAATGTGTTTTATTGTCTCTCAATTATAGAAGCTGCAGGGAGTCATTATGATGCTATGACATCATGAAAGACATCTGAAACGACATAGTTGTCAATTCAGCCAGAAAAGAAGAAGGTTGTCATTTAGGGGTTGGTTTTCAAACTTGCGTAGAAGCTTTAGTTTCCCTTCCAGAAAGGAAGACTTGGATATTAGAAAGAACTTGGTATACTTCAAAGTGCAATGAAATTCTGAAAGAAACTCTCTGGAAAGGTAGTGGGATACTTACAACCAGCAGTTTTGAAGACTAGGCCAGAATCTGACTGCACCGAAGTGGGTATGCATGATCAAAATGTCTGTGCTGGGAGAGGAACTGGTCAGTGTCTTGAGGTCCTTTTCTAAGATTATGCATTTCCCATTCCTCACCTATGTCATATATGTATTATGCCATATATGTAACAACCAAACACAGCAATGTTTATCCTATGAAGCACTGGCATAGCATGTTCCCTGAATCAGTGACAGTCTGATCAGTACTAAGCCCTTGCTACTGCCACTGGCCAGGGCAGGTAAATGGAGGCTCCCCAGCCTCAAGCTTCAGTGTCTTGACACAGGATAAGACAAACTGAAGGAAGAAGGAAGAATTTTGTCTTCACTCAGTCAGCTCTGCTGTTCCAGAGCAGATTTTTCCATTCTTAGGTAAAGCTGATCAGAAGAAGGACCCAGACTGAGAAATCCCTCTGAAAATATTCTTGTGAAAGCATTCTGGACTCGTTTTAAGAAGTTCAGTGAATTGGGAGATTTATGAGAATTGGCAATTAATATGATGCAGGACATGGTACTATTTTTGTTCTGCCTTTGCATCTGATTTTCCACTAGGAGCAAGGGAGATGTTGACAGCAGTAAGTGAAGGGAAAAAAAAAGCAAGCTGGAAGACAGCCAAGGCTTTCTTTAGTTTCTAGTGAAACACCTACCGACTGCTACTCTTCTTTCTGTGCCAACAGTATAAATATTGTCAGCACAGATGTGATTCTAGGAAGTTATACCATAATCATAGAATGGTTTGGGCTGGAAGGGACCCTAAAGATCACCTATTTCCAACCCCCTGTCATGGGCATGGACACTTTCCATTAGACAAGGTTGCTCAAAGCACCATCCAACCTGGCCTTGAACACTTGGAGGGATGGGCCATCAACAATAAGAACATTCTTTGACTGTCCAGTGCTCTTGATTAGGAAGATTACTATGTTATAGTAATATTACTGTGTTATAGTAGTCTAGGTCTGTATCGTGCAAACACCTCTGTGCTCGCTGTGGTTGTTTATATTATTGGTTGAAACCAGTTAGCTTCAAGAACAGACCAAGGGCTGAACTGCAAAAACAAAGAAGACTAGCCATGGAAGACTTACTTAATGCGTGGCACCACGGACTGATAATTTTTATGAAAAGCACTAGTTTGTATTTCTGTAGATGTTATTAAAAAAAAGTGAGTATATATCCAATGTTCTGGCAAAGATAACCATTTAAGAAATGTCGGTGGTTTTCAGTTTCCAAAATGCAGGTTATACCCAGAGGTATTCCATGATTACTTTCTCTTTTTTTTCTTTTTTCTTTTTTTTTTTTTTTTGCAGACCAGTCTGAAGTATAGGCTGCAGCCATTCCTTTTGATCCCCAAAGCTTAGGAATTCATCCACCAGTTATCATGAATGTCCTCAAAATGCTTTTTATTAAAAGAACTCTTAGTCATAAAGTATCTGGTGTTGTTTAAAAGTATAAAAGCTTTGATCTAGTCAGATAAAAAGTTGCCTTCAAAGATGGATGTATGAAAACTACTGTCACTTCTTGTGTTGAAGATGTATTAGATATTTTTTCACTTTATTTTTGGTGAAATACAAGCATGCTTTATCTTATATTTTGGTAGTGAAACAGAAAGAAACTGTTTGTATGAAAATAATGGAAGCTTCAAAACCAAGACACAATGACAATGCTGGGTGAACTTTTACCAGGTGAAAAATCATGGACATGAGAGGAAGAGAATGACTTGTTATAACAAGCAGTGGCACACAATCCAAAATGTTTCCCCAGTACCTCCTTTGTTTATATACATATCCCTTGCAGGCTTCAAATTTGGAAAAAGCTGAACTTTGCATGGGAAGTATGGTGATTCTTTGTCCTTCCTGAGTTAAAATTTAAGCTATTTTTGGAGTTATCCCCTAAAACTTGTAAATATAGTTTAGGACTGTTTCAAAACACTTTTGGATCTCTGAACTGTCAGCTCACTACTGTTTTTATGTAGTCCATTAAACCTGAAAAAAGATTTTTCAGTTCTTATGGGAGACTGGAAATGCAAATAAAAGTCATGGAAATAGTCTGAATTATAAGAGAAGTGTTTGAAAATTAGTTTGACGTGAGGACATGTTTTTGTCTTTATCTTCTAAAGTGAGCAGTAGGAAAATGCCTCAACCTCTTGTAGACAATATAAAATCCATTGATGTGGAAAGCAGCAAAGGCAGAAAATTGAATATGTCATAGATTGTAACAGAGTGAAGTTCAAACAGCCTGTTTGGATAATAGACTGCCATAAATATATCTATGACACAGAAAGCATGCCATCTGAAATTGTAGTGGGTTTTCTTAGTCTGAGGAATACATATTCCAAAGATTGTTTCTGCTTTAATGCTTTCTATTCCAGGAAGACTTAGATGGTAAATTCAAAATATATGTGCATTTCCATCACAACTTTGACCTAGAATATTTAGTGTAGAATATTCAGATACTTTTTTACACTCTACTCCTGTCATTTCTGTCTTTCTGTCCTTTTTCCTGTCCTTATTTTTAACTAGCCACCTTCCCTTTCTCTTCAGATTTTTTTTTGTTTATTTTAATTTAAATGCTTTGAATAGGTGAATTGGAGAAGAGTCCTTGCAGGGATGAATTAGAGCTATACCCATTAGTCTAAATGTCATAATATTCAGATCTGGACCTTTACATTTATTTTAGTTTAACTTCTTTATATTTTGTGTGAAAACAATTATTCTTTTCCAAAATCAGCAGAATATTGTCACTGTCTTCATCAGCAATCTCTGCTATCACAAATGAATCTTTCTGTACCAATGTGAATGAAAATAAGAACATAGCTACCTACATATCAATATCAATATCTAATCTCTTACATATCAAATTTTGTTTATATCATTGCATTTAGCTCTGAATTTCCAATATCATATTTAAAATGTGGGAACCATTACCACTACAAAATCGCATGTAATGTCCCATTATTCTTTGTGCAAATAAACACTGGTTATGTCAATGTTTTTATCCATCCTAGAAGCCTCTCTGTTGCTTGTCCTCCATGACCCAACATTATTTTCAGAGTTACTGCTTCCAGCGATAATGTACAGTCTCAGAGTAAGATGCCTTATGATATGTATATGAATATACATATCTTTCAGTTTGGCTGTTTGGAAATGTGTTTGAACTATGATACTTCATGGTGTGCCATTCTTTCAGTCATGACTTAAAATTTTAGCTCCAATCCCCAAATGTTAAGAATAAGTTATTGTAAATGAGAAGGTTAGACTTCTGTCATTCACATGGTTTGATGGGAGATTATAGAAGGTTACTTCTGTAATTTTTAATAAGCCAATGTTTTTATTACATTAGAGTAATAAATCTGAGATGGCAAATTGTGTACTCTTTTAATTGGCTGTATTATGTATTTTCAGTCACAGTGAATTTCATACTTAGTGTTCTCCAGAGACTCAGATGGGGGTAACAACAATTAAATATGTCACATGCAGCCTCACTAAAGATACATTTGTGATTTATAATGGTAAGGGTTGTTAGAAGTAAATAACACAGCAATCACGGGTATTTTATTTTCATCCTTTATGTTTAAAGTGACAGCTATTAAATTAGTTGCTGGGTCTTTAAAGCAATGCTCTTTTTTAATTTAAACTTAATTTGCCTCTTTACTACAAAAATTGATTTCATGTAACACAGATTTTAGTTTCATTAGATTCCCAGCTTAATTGTGTCTGGGAGAAGAGCAGGACCTGACTGCATATTGCCATACTTGCAAATACAGAGTGGTACGTCATCTTCATAAACTTTTGCATTAGCCTGTCTTTTCACCAACACGCTCCTTGGAGAACTACCATATGAGAACACAGACAATACTGATCATGTGAAATAAAAGCACCTTTATTTTGCTAGCGTAGTTCTTGGATTACTATAAAACATAGTGTTTGGTTATTCTTTGATTGTTTTTCTATTGAATTATCAGATATAAAATCCATTTATTGCCTGGTTTATTGGCATACTTTACTACATATCTAATAAAATGTGGTGGTAAGCAATACTTAGCTTGGATCTTCAAATACTGCTAGAAGTTATAAATACATTAAATGGATTGCTTTTTAAAGACTGATTGCTGGATTGCTGTTTTTGCAAATATATAGATACACTTACCATCACCCACAAAAATGACACATGACTCAAGTCCTCTTTCAAAGAAGAAGAATTTTAACCCATGTCAATGAAAATTTCAAGCAGAATAATGAAAATCATCATAAACTCTGGGAATGAGTTTCAGAGAATTAAAAATATATCAAGAAATAAAACTAGTTATAACTGAATTTAACTGAGATTGTGCATATGATTTGCTTGGGCTTGGAGCTCTTCTGGAGATAAAACACTGGGAAGGAAGCCCTGGGACTGTCTGCCTAGAATTAGCCTGTCCACTGCAAAAAAAAAATGTTTTCCCTTGCATCATGGAGAGCTCAGCTGATGACAGCCTTGTGCAGAAAGACTAAGCTACCTGCTGTGCCCTTGCAATGATGCCCTTTGACCGATGCAGTATTGCAGGGGGTCTACAAGCTTACCTTGAGTCACGAGGAACCACAGCTATGGTAAAGCTACCTTTCTTGCCTAGTGTTGCAAAATGGGCTTTTTGGTTTAGGCAGTGACAAATTAAAATGAGTTACTGAAGTGAATAGCAATTCATTTTACTTTGACTACCAACCCTCCATCAGCTAATAAAGACTTTGTCACAAATGATTTGGTTATAATGATTTCTTTTTGCATAACACCTGTCATCCAGAAGCATCCCAAGATGCTCTATAGCCTAATTTACTGATTACTCAGAAATTGCTTCATTCACTACTACAATGCAGTGTTGGATGAAAGGTAGCAACTGAGTGCTACAGCTCAAAATCTACTTGCCAGAGAGAGATGAGAAATGAAAGTGGATCTTAGTAGGGCTCAGGGAGAACTATCAAGTCCAGGTGAATGAGAAGTTAGCTACAGCTGAGCTTGAAATGTGTGCCATACAAATTTGTAGATGAGGAGGGAGACATGGGAAGGGATTTGTAGAGAGGCAAGACAAATCTAAGGGAAGATAAAATTTTGCTTGCAGGGATATTTGTGTTTTGGAATAGGCAGACAGGTCAGAAGCTTTGTTTTCTGAGAGAGTTTTCTCATGGAGGAAGTCTGCAGTGCAATATAGATTACTGCACATTTTTTCAGATGGAATTTCATCAGTAATCTCCATCACAAGGTGAACAAATATATTCTATAAGTGCAATATAGCTTTGAAAATGGGAGTAATTACTCCTGTTCAGGTAAAGGTCAAGTGAATTCAAAGGATTTTTTTTTTCTTTTACTCAAAGCTGAATGACTTTTTCCCCATGAAATTGAAAAAGTTGTTTTAGGAAATCAGAATAGAAACACCACAGGAAATATTTTAGATAGGATTTCAACTCTCCAAGAACTGAACTCAAATAAGGGTAACTTAAAACACTATAGAATAAGAATGAATTCTAGTGTTCTTGGGAAATAATTCAGTCTGAAGGAGGATAATGAAATGTGTCAACAGTGTTCAAATGTGGAGTATTCCCTCAGAAATTAATGCCATCACTGGTAAAATCATAACAGTTAGGACGGTGAGTATGCCTGTCCTACAAGAAGGATCTTGTAGAAAGGAAGCCTTCTGAACTACTTTTAGAAGTTCTAGGAACAAAATAAGATGGTTTTCTCTGGTGTGATCTCCCAGGAATATAAACCTTTTGCAGAGGAATCCATTTATTTAGTTGCCTGAAATACATTATGGATTCTAACTGCAGCTATCAGTACTGTAAATCCTGACACTGTCCTTAGGGACCGAGGAACTGATCAGAGCTGTAAGGACACTTCCCTGAGAGTGCAAGAGCTTTTTGTCCCCATGTGTAAGAAATCCAGCAGGGAGGATGGGAAGCTGGGAGGGCTGAGCAAGGACCTGCTGGTCAGACTCAAGTGCAAGAAGGAAATGCACAGGCAGGGCAAGCAGGGACATGTGGCCTGGGAAGCGTACAGGGATGCTGTCTGGATGTGCAGGGATGGGGGCAGGAAAGCCAAGGCACAAACAGAACTGAGTTGGCAAGGGATGCAAAAAAATAACAAGGAGGAATCCTACATGTACATTGGCCAGAAAAGAAATGTCAAGGAGAGTGTTCCCTCTCTGATAAATGATAACGAAGAACTGTTAATTACAGACAAGAAGGCTGAGGTACTCAACAACTTCTTTCCCTCAGTCTTCACTGCCAGTCAGGCTTCCCAAATCTCTCATTTCCCTGAACCTGTAGGTGAGGGCTGAGGGAGCAAAGTCCCTCCCATGGTAAGCAAAGAGCAGGTTTGAGACCACCTGATGAACAGGTGAGGAACAGGTGATGAACAGGTACAAGTCTATGGGACCTGATGACATGCATCCCAGGGTCCTTAGGGAACTAGCTGATATAGTTGCCAAGCCTCTCTCCAACATATTTGAAAAGTCCTGGCAGTCAGGTGAAGACCCTGGTGACTGGAAAAAAAATGGAAACATCACTTCCATTTTTAAAAAGGTTAGAAAGGAGGGCCCAGGGTAGAAACTACAGACTGGTGAGCCTCACCTCTGTGCCTGGGAAGATCATGGAAGGGATCCTCTGGGAAGCAATGTCAAGGCACATGCAAGACAAGGAGGTGATCAGAGATAGTCAGCATGGCTTCTCCAAGGGCAAATCATTCCCGACCAATCTGGTGGTCTTCTATGATAGAGTAAATGCATCTGTTGACAAGGGAAGACTTCTGTTACGCCTATGACATGGTCCTTCATGACAACCTCTTCTCTAAATTGGAGAGAGAGGGATCTGAAAGGTGGCTAAGTGGATAAGGAATTGGCTGGATGGCTGCACCCAGAAAGTTGAGGTCAACCGCTCTATGTCCAAGTGGAGGCTGGTGATGGGTAGTATCCCTCAGGGGTCTGTCTTGGGACTAGTGGTGTTTAATATCTTCATCAGTGACATAGGCAGTGGAATCAAGTGCACCCTCAGCAAGTTTGCAGATGACACCAAGCTGAGTGGTGCAGTTGGTACAACAGAAGGGAGGGATGCTATCCAAAGGGACCTGGACAAGCTTGAGAAGTGGGCCCATGTGAACCTCATGAAGTTCAATAAGTCCAGGTGCAATGTGCTGCACCTGGGCCAGGGCAATCCCAGACATGAGCACAGACTATGAGAAGAACTCATTGAGAGCAACCCTGCAGAGAAGGACTTGGGGTTCTGGTGAATGAAAAGCTTGACATGAGCCTGCTCGACATGACCTGCTCCAGCCCAGAAGGCCAACTGTATCCTGGGCTACATCAACAGAGGAGTGGCCAGCAGACCAAGAGAGGTGATTATCCACCTCTGCTATGCTCTTGCGAGGCCCCACTCAGAGTCCTGCATCCAGGTCTGGGGCCTCCAGCACAAGAAGGATGTGGGGCTGTTTGAGCGTGTCCAGAGGAGGGACACAAAGATGATCAGAGGATTGGAGCACCTCTCCTATGAAGAAAGGCTGTGAGAGCTGGGGTTGTTCCTTCTGGAAAAGAGAAGGCTCTAGGGAAACATCGTGTCCTTTCAGTTCCTAAAGAGGGCTTATAAAAAGATGAAAAGTGACTTTTTTTAACAGGCAGATAGTGAGAGGACAAGAGGGAGTGGTTTTAAATTAAAAGAGACGAGATTTAGATTAGATGTTAGGAGGAAATTCTTCACTCTGGGGGTGGTGAGACACTGGAACAAGTTTCCCAGAGAAGCTGTGGATTTCCCATCCCTGGAGGTGTTCAAGGCCAGGCTGTATGGGGCTTTGAGCAACCTGGTCTGGTGGGAGGTGTCCCTGCCCATGGCAAGGGGGTTGGAACTGGATGGTCTTTAAGGTCCCTCCCAACCCAAGCCATTTTATGACTCCATGATAAATACTGGTTTGGGTGAGATTTCTTTTTCAGTTCTTACAGAGATAGAATATCATTTGAATTATTTTGGTGGCACTAGTTTTGATGCCAGTAAAGATAACAGTGGAAGTAATTTTCAATGAGAGCTTGATTTCACCTTGTGACCAAGGGAAAGACTGTGTGAAAAGGTGTGTTGTTGTTGGGATCATGCATAACACCGGGTGAGGAGAGGGTCAGATACAATTTCATGATAAATTTAATCAATATTACTGTTAAGGGAAAGACCGCATCTAACAATCCTAGATCTGAATTAATTCTGAATGTCAGAATGATTCTACTTCTTTTCTTTGTCCTTAGACAGCACTCTTTCAAACTTAATTACTATCAGTTGTGCCTACTTAGAGAGCTACAGAAAATAAGTAGTATGATTGTTTAGAGGCTTTGAGCCATGTATCTGTTATACCAGAAGGTTTATTTTGTTTTATTTTATTTTATTTTATTTTATTTTATTTTATTTTATTTTATTTTATTTTATTTTACTTTATATTTCATGTTCACCCTCATCAGATACCTAAACTGTTGCTTGAACTCCTTGGACAAAACAATTAAACAAGGCCCCAGAAGAGTTTATTTATTTATTTATTTGGTGTTGACCTAGGTTTTCAAACTATGAAGTAGAAGACAGACTTAAAGAAAATACCAAACCCCCACACCATCTGGACTGAATCAGGAATTTGTCAGTTTTACTATTCTAGAAAATTGTTTTATTTTTTTCCTGAAGTTAAAGCCTCTTAAAACTTGTTCAAAGAGAAGGTTACCTTTCCAGAGAAACCAATTATGTTTAAAAACTCTACCCAATATTTGGATGTTCTAATAATTCCTATTGATAAAAAATACATTCAAGATATTGACCCTTCTTGTAACATATCCTAAACTGTGGAAGCTGGAAGCTGTCATACTGGCTTAGAACAGCTGAAGTTGCACAAGATTAAACATTATGCTGATTTTCATTATCATATTTAATGTGGGTGTTTTTTCCCCATCAAGAAGCACAATTAAATAAAATAAAAAATAAGATAGTTTTGCACACAGAGAATGCAAGGTTTTGGAGTAGAGGTCTGATGTTTACTTGTATGTAAAATTCCTTTGGAATTGTTATGTAAGATAAAGCCCCCTGACTTGGAAAGCAAACTTGATTACACTTTTCTAATGTATTTTTCAGTAACACTTAAAAACTGATTCCTTTTCCAAATGATGTAATAAAGAAGATCAAGCTACATCTTCTAGAACATGAATTTTAATAGTTCTGGAAAGGTTTGATGTTACAGATTCAGTTCACACTTTACTTTGAACACAAATTGTTTTTACCTAGTCTCAAAGGATGTTGTTACTCTGATGGGGACTTTTAACAGAAATAACAGAGAGAAACGGTGTACATCCAAAAGGAGAAAAACATTATTTTCAAAACAACACTTTAGAATAATCCTTTGTGATCTCAGCCATGAAGGTACTTAAAATCTTGTATTACTTGTTCATCCTGTTAAAATGTATTTCATGAGACTCCAAACTAGCATGATGCATAAAAGTGAAATACGGATCTAACATAGGAGAGTTCCACAACTTCCCTCCTAGGGAAGGTACCCTACTAGTTTTGTTTTTGATAGAGCATGTCCCCCACTCTCAATCCCCAGCACAAGAGATGCAAAGTAAATGAAGTAATCAGGTCTGGGAAAAAAATAAAAATAATTTTAAAAAATACTTGTTTAAAATGAGCTATGAATGGCAAGGAAAACTTATGCTGCATAACTATCATATAGAAGTTGCAGAGTATATTGATTCCCAAGCTGTTCTCTTCACCATGCTAAGTGCCTTTAGCAATGACTAACATCTGTCGCATATTTATTCTTTTCTCTATACCCCAAGGGAAGAAGTGTGTACAGTGAAATATTTTGTTTGTTTTATTTTACGAAATCTATACTGTATACATTTACTGTAAATACGTTATATGAAGCAAGGTCAGACAAGAAACTTTCTTTGAACTTGAGAGCTCAAAATGTTACTGCCTTTCGTCCTTACAGAGATCTCCCCACGGCCTTCAACCATCCCTGGAGAAAGATTATCTTTATAAAGGACAAACCTTTACCCTCAGGGTAGTCATTTCAATCGAATGTTTAAACTAAGAAATATCTGTTTGTATTAAATATTGCATTATTCAGTGAAATGACTAATAACAACACATATGCTCTAACCAAGAGGATTATAAAGACAGTATTGCATAAATCAAATGAGGTTTATATAAATACGATCCCTAATATAACTAAATTACAATTTACTCTAAAAACAATCAGGAAAGGAAGAAAAAAACCTTAATGATGGAAAGGCAGTTCTAAAAACACGTTTCAGTATGACATTCTTTTAAATACTATAAAATACTATATAAATCCTTCTTTTTTCCCTATTTTTTTTACATTATTTGATATTTAAAAGAAACATTTGTGTATCTAGTTGGAAAATCTTCAGTACATGAATTCCTAAGTAAATTTATAAACAACACTTCTAAATACCTAATTTCAATGGAAGAGAAAGTAGATAAACATAAATAAATAATTGTGATGAGATTAAAAGGTGGAATGCCCAGGAAGGCTGTTTACAATGTATGCTAAAACAAAGAAAAGGAATTTCCTTAAAAGGCTACTATATGCTGTAATTCCTGTGAAATTGCAAAATATTGCTGCTAAAAAACTGTAAAATTCTGAAAGAGCTAATACAACCCTAACAAAGCAGCTAAGCAGACAGAAACAGAATAACATTTCAATTTCTCCAAGCTTCATTAAACAAGCATTAAAACCCTTTTAACAGGCTGGCAGGAATGAAAAATGGTTACTGTTCACCAAATTCAAATAAGTGAAGTCACATCCTCATAAACCTTTAAGATTATACAAGTTACGAGATAAAAAGGTTTCCTACTTCTTTTCATGACAGCTCATGATACATACAGCAATGATACTGGATTGGAAGGTATGAAGAAGAGAGAAATTTTCCATTTAAGTGAGTAGGAAGTAGGATATCTGGCTAGAGAAGGAAGAAGGCTGGTCAGTGAACTACAGTAATTCTGCTGCTGACTCTCTCACTGAAGTTTCAACTGACTGTCAATCAGCCAGATATTAAAAAGAAATATAACCTAAAGAGGTTCATACCCAGACTCTGGCCTTGTGAAAACCTCAGTCTCACTTGGTAGTTTCTGGGAAATTCTTGGTATATATACTCCAGTTTTCAGTAACTTTTTAATAAAAGAATGGAACTGGGGAGGTGTGGGGGGTAGAGAAAGGATTCAAGAAACAACAAAGTCCCTTCCAGAGAAAGGATTCAAGAAACAACAAAGTCCCTTCCAATCTTTTCTTTTTGATATTCACACGGAATATTTTCATTACTATTATGCTGGTGGCAAAAATGACAAACAAGATAAGAGAAATTTCAGAGCCTAAGTAATCCCTGCTGTCCCTGCTGTTCCAAAAATGCCTCTTCTTCTGAGAAATACTTAGCCCAAACACAGTAGGAGCTTTCCCACTGACTCTTGGTGTTCTTTGTATGGAGCATAAAAAACACAGGGACTGTGCTAATGGATTTTTTGCACCTTTTTTTTTTTTTTTTTTTTTTTTGTCAGCTGGAAACAAATGTATTCTGTGCTTGATGCTGTTCAAAGTCTACATTATCATGTGTAAGCATCCAAGTCATGCAGTCATAAGGATGATTTTCAAATAGAAAATGCCGGCAGATTTGATTTTATTTTCTGACCTCAAGCTTTCAGTCATCCTCAGGCAACAAACACAAAGGTATGTTTGGAGCATCAGCCCATGTTACATGGGTGTTCTTGTGCCACTGGGATCTGCATGGTTGCAACACACCGCTTGCTGATCTTAATAGCCATATTAGCACTTGGTGAGCAAGCTTGGTGTGGACTGAATTGGGGCAGAGGACAAGACATTACCTTTGGCGTTTGATAAGGATGTGGGATTATTTCAATGAAATTACTGGCTGCTTAATCCCTTATTTGAAGTCTGTGTAGTAACATCACCATACTCTTACTAGTTTTGTTGAGGGTGAATTGGTATAGTTTGATCTGGCTTTACCAGAATCTCCCACTTCAGTTGGATGCCGCCAGTGTTGCATGCCATTTACAGAAGAGGCAGTCCCTCTGTGGCCAGTGGAGGAAAATCGGCATTTCTAGAACATAAAATTTTGTAGTTTCCAGATTTTCTATCAAACCAGAGATTCAGTTACAGTCTTATGTTTAAGTACATCAGTTCATCTATTATTGATAATGTCAATGTGCTACTATGGTTATGTTTGAAGCTTGCCTCCTATCTCCTTATATTAATTACTCCTTTTCCTGACAATACCCTATCTACTTAATTTCCTACTTCTGTTTTGCTGGATGCATTAAGAAGTGATTCAAAGAAGCTCTTTCATTGCTTTCGAAGGATCGTTTTGAATCTGTATAATGGGTAAGCTTTAAGTGGTATACTTTGCACATAAAAACACATTTATAGATGGCCTAATCTTTATTTTTGCACCTTTCAGACTATCTGTCGTTGTTGTGACATGCAGAAATAGGCTGCCTTGGATGTGATGTTGTCTCCGGTTTTTAACCCCTACCATTGAATCTCTGTCTGTTTCCCAGCTGATTGTTGTATAGCATAATACACAGAAAAAGTGTGTAAAATATATTGATATAGGAAAATAGCTGCACTTATCCTTTAAAACTTTGCTGGCTTATCTTTGGAAAGGAAAGGCTTAAAGGTTATTTTTGTCTGAAAGTTTTCATCAGATCCTTAAAGATCTGATTTTTCTATTACAATCATTAGAAATTTGTCAAAATCAATGATAGCATTAATTCCTATAGCACTTGCACCAGTGAGAAGCCTGTGCATAGGATTTTGATGCAGATGGACCTGTATCAATGTGATTTCTGGTATATCATTGAAATGAGGCATCATTTCAAAGCAGCAGTGATCCAAGCAATGAGAAAAGCCAAAAAAAAAAAAAAAAAAAATTGCTTATTCCCATCTACCCCACCCCAACCACCTTCAGCCATGTAGTGGCACAAGAAATGTACCTCAATATTTCTTAATCTTCCTTTTTTAAGATGGGAAGGAAACAAAAGGAAACAAGAACAACTTCTATGCTGTCAGGATTGTTTGGACTGTATATACTGTGCATTCAAGTCCAGGTTAATGAAAAGCCAAGTGTACCAGCTTATCAACACAATAGTCCTCTCCTCCAATTTCCATTACATGGAGTAAAAGAAGTGGCCCATTACTGGAAGAGCTGTTAAGAAGAATAAACTTGAGTGAGAAGAGGACAGAGATGTTTTTTCTGTCTTTGCCTGACCCCTGCAACAAGTGTCTTCCCATTTAACTGGTTAAAATGTGAGCTCAGATACCTCAAGGTACTGTTTTTGATCTTCTCACTCCCGTTCTCGATAGCTTGTCAGGGGGAGCACAGGCCCCTGCTGGGTGACTTTCTGAAGAACTATTTGTACTGTTTCCTTTGTGTCAGACAAGCACATCATAACTGGGTGGTCTCATAGTGCTTAGAAGGGTTGTACTGTTGCTTTTAACATGGCCATAGATACCAGTCTTTATAGATCCTATGGCTGTTTCAGTGCCCACTGCACTAACTTTGTGTGCTTCTCTACTATGCTTCCCCCTGGTATTGTGCTGCCTGCCTGAGCAATTCTGTCCGGCAGGAAGATGTAGAAAACAGGCCAGGTTTCTCTTCTCTCCCCAGATCAGGGATGCACCTCATGTCCAAGCACGTGTGGAAGGATACAGGACCAGCGTAGGGAACTGACTCCTGAATCCCAGAGGATGGGATGGAAAAGGAAAAAAGCTCTTAGCTGTCTTGCTTTTCTGAAGCCTACTTTTGGAGTTAAGTCACCACAAATGCAGGATATCACAGCACCAGAAAGATCAAACACTCTTAGAGAGAGGTTTAGTGGGGGTCGGGGCACTCAGAACTTCCCACAGAATTGCCCTTTTCTCCAGCCCGGAGGCTGATTAGTTCTGTGGTATCTGGATGTGGTGTTCTGCTTTCAATATTGAGAAAATCTATTTATCATCTAAGCTGTCCTGTTTGAGGAGAGGACAAGTCTCACTTAATAATTCTTTCCCACTTGTTGTCTAAATTGTCTGGTATGCTGATTTAGAACCTGTTGTTTGCCAGTTCAACAGCCTATTGCATCCGAAGTAATGGGACTACTGTGGAAGAAGGTATTGCTAGCTGCTGTAGGGACAGTCATAACAAAATTCCTTATACTGCTTGCATGCATGCTTGCTAGTTTCTCTACTCTTTTGGACTATCTGTATTCGAATTAAAGCTACTATTCAGCCAGAAGCACCGCATCGCTTCCTTATTGTCTGAGGCACATTTGCATTATAGATATTTACAACAGTAGAACAACAACAACAAACAAACAAAAAAGCCCTAATGGAAAAATACTATGTGCCTACATCATGGTAGAATTCACATTGATTTAAATAATTGATAAACCATTACTTTATCTCTTTACAGTGAGTGGAAATTCAGTCTGTGATTCTGTTTTTTTCCCCCTGTATTTATAACAGATACAAGAGTAGTCAAGCTGGGGGTGGGTGAGAGGGGAAAGAGTAGTAGAACTGAGCAAGACAGCTTACAAAATCATAGAAACCCATTATTTTAAAAACAAGTTCTACCAAGTCTAAAGGATATTAAAGAGAAAAGAAGTGAAGTTAACTAGTTATTCTTCAAAACTACCATAATGTAATAAAAAATTGATGATAGATGAATACCATTTGCACGTAAAGGTCTTTATAAATAGATCAGAGATACAGGAAGGAAAGGAAGGAAATGATGATAGCTCAATGAAGTAAGTAATATATTTTGCTGTTTGGCTTAGCAAGTGAAAGCACAGTCCTTGCAAATTTATTTATGACTTTTGAACACTTTGAAAGATATTTTAACTCCCAAATAAGGCATTCAATTATTTTTGAATAATGCAGCAAGTTGTAGACTAAGCAGAATGAGACAATGGAAAACAGGTAATATGTGCCATGAACAAGGTTTGTGGCTTCTAAAACAGGTGTAAATTCTACCATGAACTCCAGGTACCAATAAACAACCCATCTGACACCCCAGAGCTTTGGTGTCTTTATGCTTTGATCTCTGAAGCAGCATTCCAAGTGGAAGGATTTCAAACAAACTAAGGACATGTTCTGCACAGAGCTTTTTACAGGTTTGGAGCCTTACTATTATTGCCCTTATTTGTAAAGAAGAAATTCTGAAGTTGTCCCAAGTACTTTTTTTTTTTTTTTTTTTTTTGAAGAGCTAGAGGAAAAAAATAAACCTCTTAGGACCACATGGGAGAAAATAATAAACGCGCAGTATGTTTATACTCATGCACATGTTGTTTAGGAATCAGGAAAAGGATGCATGTACAACTAGGACAAATTACACCGCATACTGTGCAACACAGTTCTTCAAAGTGTGTTTTGTTTCCTTGTTTTTCTCAATTAAATGCTGCCTTGCTGCATCATGCCAGAAACTATATGGGAGGTCTAGGCAGAACTTGACAGGATTTGATTGAGAGATTGTACAACTGCTTTCATCACAAACGTCTGCATGGAGAACTAAAGGAAAACCCTGTGATGCTGAATGTTCCTAGCTATAGAAATGGAAACTTTCGCATGATAGTTAAGATACTGGCTTTACAAACACTGTAAACAGGCAGGTGTAGTAGCTGTAGTGAGAAATAAAAAGATTCAGTCTTGAAAGAGCTTTTCATTTTTATTTTTTATTCCAGCCAGCCACCCATGAGAGTCGTAATGAGATCTGCTGTGCAATATCTTCTGAAATTGTTTTTAGAAGCAGGATGTGATTTAAAGAGCATAAAGCAGCCTACATGATCTGATACTTTAGCTGCTGAATATTATCAGTTCCAGAGTCCCCTGAAGTCTCTGGGCAGCCTTCTGAACTGACTCTGTTCCTCCATGCTCTTCTGTAAGTAATGTTGTTGCCTTGCTATGAACTGCTCAGAAACCCATAGTTCGTATCACGTAAAGCCATGGAAAGAACAGGATGGGACAGGAGACAATGAGTGAGTTAAAACCTGATTCTATAAAGATTTGTCCATGCTCTTGAACTTTTAAGCACAGTGAAATTACTGTGAATGATTGAATTACCTTTTATTTGAAGTTGTGCATTACATCATCCACCCAGATGGGAGATGAACCAGTTGCTTGTTTTGCAGTCTTGAAGCACTCTTAAGGTCATAGAGAGCATGAGGAAGCAGGCTGATTTTTTCATTTCCTTTTTCTGAACATAACTGGTCCAGCAGGTTGGGATGGTGACGGCATTGATGTGCACAGTCAGGGCCTTCCAAGCAAATTTTGGCCTGGCACTTTTAAATTTCATTGATGCTATTTGAAAGGAGAGGGTTGGTTTTATATGTCATGACCTTTACTTCGGTGATTCTTCCTCTTCTGGAGGCTGATGAGTGCAGATCATGTCTGCATATTTGCAGGGAAAACCATAATGTATTTAGGAAATTGTAAAAGCAAAATAGAGGGAACAGGTTGCAGTGTGGCATTAACAAACTGCATTCTTTCAGCAGGCAGTCAGAGAGGGAATATTTGCTAATGTCAAGATGATTTTTAAGATAGCATGTAGCTGTACAATTGACAGTGTGAGGTAAAACAGTGAACACAAATATATCTAGTTCAGAAAACAAAGCTATAACTATATAACTGGGTTTCAAAGCCTCTTGACAAAAGCAGCTATGTCAAGACTTGTCAGCTCTGGAAAGAAACTCATTTGAAAATAACTGCTTGAGCATTTGGACTAACTATTGAAAGCTAGTCTATGTTCTAGCAAAGTGAAAAGGCTTTCCAGTTGCTATAAGTTATAATTAAATTAACCCATGAAGGAGTATTTTCTGCCTCTAATGACCCCATTCTGAGTTAACTGAGATCAGACTATCTGTTTTTGTGGTATGACCCTGACTGCAATGTTGAGTAAGACTGAAAGAAAGCCTACTCTTCATCTTGACACCATTTTTTCTAGCTAATATTTTCTCTCCCTATTTTCGTAGAAATGGTGTGTGTGTTTCAATTCGACTATATATTTTTCTAGTGGTAGCTTTTTATGAATGTGATTCAATGCCTGGCATTTCACACTGACTGTGCTTTACATACGTTATGCCCTTGAACATAAGCTCCTGTCCTTCCCCTGAGAAATAGAAAAAAATAAACTCACAACCCACCTCTTGTTCTGAAAAACTCTCTTCAGGAAACTTGAAAAGCCTTTAATTTTGCATGTTTTTTTTTTTTTTTTCCCACTTTCTTTTATTTCTTCTTTCATAGCCATCAATGCCACAGTGCTCCAATAACTATTTCTAAAAATAAAATCTGCAAATTACAGGCTTCGGTTTGCTACAATGTTGCAAACTGTTATTAACAAACAGTCTTCAAAAGCCACTGGAGCTGCAAGCTATGAGGTAGCTCAAGTCCATAGAAGTGTATTGTTCTCTTCCAGCTCTCCTAGACACGGTATATTTTAACTAATTGTTTAAAAAGTACTTAGCTGTTAGTGGAAGTTGCTGGGTTTTTATCAGCAATTACTTCTGCAGTCTCCTATCACTCCCATTATTTTCCAAGGAATATATGACTTAGAGGATGAATAATTTTCAGAACATGCTCTGATTATAATTTCAGTGGAGTTTTGGGATCTTGTGCCTGCTGAGATTTAGTGCTCAGTTTCATTCACAGAGTAGCATAGCAGTGGTGTGTTATCCGCTGTGCCCCATGGTATGAAATCCAGGATGGAGTGATCCACACCTGGGAAACAGATTGGAAAAGTGCTTTTCTGTGTGCACTCATTTTCCCCACTCTGTATGCTATTCATATGCCAGTTGTATGTAGGCTACTTTTCAAGACACTTCTGTGAAGTTGTCTATCTTGACCAATGTTGTTTATCTAAGTAAAGGTTTGTGTGTACTTGACAAGGTGGTGTTGGTTACATCCAGATAAAGATGACTTTTTCAATTAGCTCTGTAGCTGGACATTAAGATCACCTGGTCCTCTTTGGCTGGCAACTTCATGAACTAATCAAGTGCTAAACTGATGTTGGATGGTTCAACATGTAGTTTCAGAGTAGCAATAGGAGCCATCCATAGGAGCCCTCTGAATGAAAATTCCCAAGATTTACATAACTGTGAACACACCCTGTTTTTTACTTAAATTTCACAGACTCAGAGATCTGTTGCTTTTATGTCCCATCTGCTGCCACTTGCCAAGGTCTATCAGGGGATACGAGGGCAGATGGTTATACATTGCTGATTGTACTGACCAGCAAAATTGGGCATGATATTAATGCTACTGCCTGTTCTCTACTCACATTAAGTCCTGTGGCTTGCATACCTAATCCCTCCCAGTGTGCAATTTGTACATTGTCTTTTTAAACTGAAAATTCTTTTTCCTGTAAGTTAAATTTTATGCTTCTGAAGCTCTAGTAATTCTCCAGGATGTGTCCCTATCTTGAACTGAAGAAAACAGAAGGAGAGGACAAGATAACTTTCAATGTTTACTAAATGGTGAAGAAATTAAGCATTTAATGTAGCTCTTAGATACCTAAGTTGAAAACCTAGATCTCCCAAACTGCCATTCAGGTGCTGCAAATTCCATTTATCACTATGATAAGGAGTGTGTGTGCACTTTGGTTTGCTTCTAAAAATCATCTCTTTTATTGAAAATACATGGCCTTCCAAGTCTTGAGACCCAGTCCCTCTACCCAAGTGATCACCTTAACTGCTAAGCTAGTAGGCTATCCTTCCCTGCAACAGTGCTATATTTATTTATTGCATATAAGACCTTTATTTATTGCATATAAGACCTAATAGGTTCAGTTGCATCAAGTACTGATTTCCCTTGTTGTCTGGATCTGATTGTCCTCCTGAGATGGGGTTCAAGCTCTCCAAGGAAGATGAGGCAGTTAAGCTCAAGTCTTGATTATAAAGCCATAGCATTAACTGTAGACCTGTAGTGTATATTTTATGAGTGATTTCCTTTATGAGTGATTTCCTTTTCCTTTTCTACAATATTTGAAAAGAAAGGCTAAGATGTTCATAACCTCCTCACTAGCTCTTTTATTTGTTTTTTAAATTAACGGCTTTTTAAATATCTACTTTCAAGAGCAATTTTGGAACTTCGATTCCCGAATAAATACATGTGCTATTAGGATACAAAAAGCTTTTTATTTTGAAGAGAGTGATTTTTTAAAACTAACCCTTCTAACCTTTTCCATAGGCAATGGTCAGACAGCTGGTAAGACTCTTCCTGTATTATAGGAAATGTGGGTGTCAGATGTCACTGCCTGGCCAGAGAACTTCAACATTCAATATTTTGGTGCTGAAGTCCCTTTGTAGATCAAGCTTCAGTCTTTAATCAGTCAGAGACTGTAGAAAAGTAAATGCAAATAGTGATGGATTTGAAAATGCAAACTCTAATTTAGACTTTTAAAACTCACTTTTGCTGAATCACAAAATTATTGTTTAATGAATAATTATTATTTATTGGATTTTTTAATGAATCCTTACTTCTAAGGCATAGAGGGAGCGAGTGATGAAATTTTGTAATATATCAAAAATTAGACAAACTATTTCCCTCAAGAGCTTTTAAAGTAGCCTTATTTCAAGAGGACTCCATGAAATAGACTTTTGTACTTTATCAATGTGTTATTCTACAATCCTTAAAATATAATTGTTTAGAAGTAGCACCTAATGATGAAAACTGGAGAGAAGTATTCACTGATACTGCTTCTTGAACTGTATCAGTATTTTTCATTGTAATCCCCCCCAAAAGCCACCACTTTTCTTTTGGAATGACCACAACCGTAGTCAGTTGTGTAATCAGCTATGTAAAGCTTAATCTAGTTTCAGAATATGATTTAGGAATATGTTGCTTTTTTGTTTGTTTTTAATTATAACTTTTATTAATGTTGTATTCCAATTGCAGTATATTTTTGATTGTTTGAATAGAGGTAGATTCATATCTACCTGCATATATAAATACAGTTCTATATAGATACATAGTTGCCACATAGAGTTGTATTGAAATAATAAAATTGATATATGTAGAACAATCGTGCTTTTTGAATGTAATGATTATGTGATTCAATTAGCTATGTTTCAGTTGGCAAAAATCTAAAGCAAATGGATACTTTCTAATTCTGTGACTAGAACACCAAAATATTTAAGTTACAATGAGTATTATGGTACAAGAAGTAATTTAATTTGAATTAGCATCTCTTAACATAATATTTTTATTCCAGTGAATCAATAAATTAAATATTTACTTCTCTTTAACACGAATGATTCTTGGCAGATTGTAGGAAAATTGACACTATGAAATAATTAGTAAACTTCAAAGACAACATTGCAATAGGAAAGATGACTTGAGCACATTTCTGATTAGACTGAAAAGATACCTGAATGTTGATGACTAGTTGTGAACAAAATAATTTGATCCATCTAATATATTAAGCACCACTTAGCCTTCTAAATTAAAATTTAAAGTTAGATATATGAAGAGAATTGATACTCTTGTCAGTCAATCACTGCAATAAGTTTAATATAGTAGCTGGAAAAAATAGAAATTGTGAAGCTTCAAATATCTATTAATTACGTGTTTTAGAGTAGAAAATATAATTTCCAGAGCCTGAAAAACTTTGCTCAACATATTTTGCATATAGCAAGGTGTCACCAAATTCACAAAAGATATTTAAATTATGTCTCAATTAAAAGTAGATATGCTCTTTTTCAACTCTATGTATTAATCACATCTATAAAGACAAACAAGTAACAATTAACTAAAACTCAGGTGGCCTGACCTTGTAGGACATTATCTAACATTATCTCTGGTTTAACAAAACAAAACAAACAAACAAGCAAAAAAAAAAAACCAACCAAACAAAAAACAACCACCAGTGCAGCATATTACTTCATGTTTTGCTTTGTTTTGTTTTCAGAATGTTTCTCGCTATGCTCTTTGCATGAAATTCATTAAGACTTGGACTGATATTCTAAGATTTTTCCTAGGGGAGAGCAAAGACTTGTAACTGAACACAGGAAGTTTTTCTACTCTCCTACATGTGTGGCTTTTGAAGCGTGGCTGGAATTGCAATGATGTAGGTGGCTAGACCAGAGAAGCTGTGCAAAGATAAGCTAGGATAAAAGCCCAGATTCTTAGTGTTTTGCTGGAGTTCAATAAGTCAAGTGTCTTCTCTTCACCATCCACTTGAGGATAGACATATACTCCCCATTAGAGGCATTTTTTGCAATGCACAGCTTGTGCTAGTATGTCATGGAATCATGGAATCGTTAAGGTTGGAAGAGACCTTCCAAGATCACCTGGTCCAATCATCACCCTACTACCAATATCACCTACTAAAACATGTCCAACCTTTCCTGTCATGGTAGGGTTGTTGTTGTTGAAGTCCCCATCACCCATACATGATGCAATGTGTATATATTCCTGTGAGGAAAATCCTGGAGAAAAACCTGGCAAATCTATCCCTTTCTAGCTTTAAAATAGTAATAATAATAATAATAATAATAATAAATAAAAATAATAAAAAAGTAAGTAAGTGTGAGGCCTCTGTGAGACTCCAAACTTCGGCCTTGTTCTGGCTCTACCGTTTTTTTTTTTTGAGAAAAGCATTAATTTCTCTCCAGCATAGAAGAATTTATTTCAACAGGATGCAGAAGCAAGTATAAATCAGTTTCTGGCTGTTTAGCCATTTTTAATTCTGCCAAGCAGAGAACCCACAGCAGCATGGACTTCAGCAGGGCTACCTGACAAGGTTAGACACATACTAGTAGAAATTATGAATTAGCAGGCTTCTGAATGCAGCACAGCACGTACGCTTTTTTATTTATTTTTTTATTTTTTTCCCAAATCTGTTTTCTTTTGCATTCTCACTCTTGCTCTGGAAACACTTGGTTTTCCAAGTTTGAAGCATCAGTTCACACTTAACATGATACACGAGTTACAGATTAATGTTTCCTTCCTTTCTACACTGCAAAATTTTAAAATGATGTTTCGGGGGGGGTGAGGGGAAAGATATTCTTATATTCTTGCAGATTATGGACTACCCTTTTTATTTTTTTGCTACACCATTAAAAAAAAATAATATTTCTCTTTATTTAACTTTGTTAATAACTATTTTTCTTAGTTCTCATGTCCTTCATCTGTTCTGGTCTCCCTTGTGCCTTCTTTATGTTGCCTGTTATGTCCATTAATAAGTAATTAATGGGTATTTTCAGGTTGTTCATGAGTTCTTCTGCCTTAAATGATTAGTATTCTGTCCTAAATGCACAGGATTGTGGCAGTGTTGGATGTGAAACCAGAATTCTGACATATTCCTCGCAAAATGTATTGGGTATCAGATGAATGCTGAACAGGTGATTATTTCAAAGCTTTCTTAGTCTTGCGTATGGGACAAAATAATACAGTGTCTACTCACCTTAAGCATACATTTATGTAACTGGAGGAAAACAAACAAACAAACACACGGGAAAGCTTCACCATTTACATGTGTAAATGTGTGATAACTTCTTGTTCAAAACTGTTATTGAAGATTTTCCAGCAAATGTTTATTCTTCAACTTATCTGCAATACTGTTTAGAGCTACTCACTGAAATATGGTAATATGGTAAATGTTAATTTTAATTATGGTTATATTTGTACTTTTCTGGAGGTATAAGCAGCAGGTTAGCTTGTGTCAATAATTTGGGAAGGTAGGAATGGCTCACTGTTCCATGTATTCATTTGTAGCAGCCTTATGAACCTGCAGAGGACCATTTCACTCTGTGCCACTTTAAAATGAGCTCAGTTCTTTTTCTGCCTTTCTTTATCCTGCTTTAATGCATCTCTGTTTGGACAGCAGGTGAGCCAGAAACTTTTATAGGCAGGTAGCTAGCAAGGCTATCTAAATCCCTTTGAAAGCAGCAGGATTTTTTTGCAAGGGCTTAGAGCAAGCCCTAGAAGTATAACTGGGCGTACTCACATACATAAATACCTATTTTACAGCATTTTAATTATATACCCAACTAACAACATGATTTATGTAGTGATATGCAAAAAGTTTCAGTGATGTGAATTTCTGAAAATGTAGACAGAGTCCTTTCCTGCACACAAATGTTCATTTTCTAGTAGGATTTTTGCTGGAAAAGTGTTTCCGCAAACCATTAAGTACATAGAAAATATAGCCTATTCTAGGATGAAGTAAAAACTTTGATAGTATTACACAGTATTGTTGTACCAGAGAGTGTAAAATTATAAGCAGTCTTCAAAGCTCATAGATTTAATTTTCTAGAACTGATAGCTTTAAAAATATAATTTATATCAGTCCAATTTTAACAAAGAGTTCTTACTGTAGTTACAGAAATAAATTTATCAATGACAATCTATTAGTCCTCTCAACGAGAACAATGTTATAGTGATATTTTTTTTTTTCCAACTAATGTATGTCTGACCTTTAAAATTTCCCTTCGTTACAGAGGAAACTGTTCAAGGTGAGTAATATTTGTAATACAATGCATCCTTATGCATTTCCAAGCTTATTTTTGCAGGAGCGAAATATCCAACATTCTTATTTTATTATACTTCATTTTAAAACCAGCCTACCATTGATGATATACCATTGGTGATATCTTCAGGTAGTTTGTACACTGCTCTCTTTCCGTTCTTTTTCAGCAAAGCAGCTGAACACCTTTTATAGCAAAAGACAGTTAGAGTAATGCAAAGGATTAACTCATTCCCCTTTCTCTTTCTTTGCAGTTTCTTCAAGCTTTTAGATTACATGGGTAAAATTTTGCTTTTACAGTTGTCCTGGAGGCACCATGTTCTTCATCCCAAGTATAGTTAGGGCATGGCTGCAGGTTACATTTGGATCCATTACATGTCCATGTAATGGATTTTAAGTAATCCCCAAGCTATCCAAGGATATTGAAAACCATATAGCTCCTTCTCAGCACTTCAGATCCACATACATCAGCAGACCTTTTAAAATCTTGAAAAGTATTCAATATTTTGGAAAAGGTTTCTTCCATTTCTCTTATGTATTCAGTATGGTCATTGCACCAACGTACTGCTGGCAAAGAATTCTTAGGTTAGAAACTGGAGATTGTGGAAATCTCAGAAGAAGCAAATTTTCAAGTGTTTTCTGGTATAATATTCCAGATCCAAGATTAGTTTAGAAGTTCAGGGCAAGCAATATTCCTATAGCACTATTGGAGCTTTTTCACTTATGGCTGTCTGGATAAAAGAAGGAAATAAGTATGCTACCAGGACAGTTAAATGAAGAGGCTGTTGATGAGCTGTGCCATGACAGCTGTCAGCTCTCAGCTTTCCTTCATGGTTATTCAGGTCTTTAGATCTTTTGTTTGCCAGAAATTGAAAGATATTGATTTTAATGCAAAGATCCCAATCCCACAAATGCTGTCTGTATGCTGCTGAAGTTGAATGTTTGAATATCTCCATTTAAATCAACTGAATTACTCATGGCAGTGAAGTAGCACACAGGTATGCATTAATGGAAGAAGTCTGAAGTTTGAATTGCCAGAACAAAAGCTGTTGATAAGTGTTTCGAGTAGAGACCAAAGAGAAGTTCATCTGAGAGGCAGCAGCTGTCATTAACATGTCAACGTGAGAAGAGCCTCATCCACAGTGACCCATAATACAGCTTTTATGAACTGAGAAAATGCTGCAAATTGTGAATAAATGAGACATGCTATCACAACTGCTTTGGGTGTAGTTTTGTTTTTTTGAGATGAATGGTTGACAAAAAAGCTCCTCCACTTAAGAAGACTTACAGGACTAGGGACCCATTTCCCTCATCAGCACCTTCTGTATAGAAAAAAAAAAAAAAAATTGATACTCTTCATGAACAAATTAATGGTGATTGCAGATATCTCCTATAACCAAAGGCTAAAGTTTCATGTGCCAACTTGGCTTCACAGGAATTGTATATAAATATATAGGTCTGCAGATGCTCATATAGATGCATACATGTGTATGCTGTCTTCATTGCTTTCTCTCTCATGACTCGGGCTGTCATTTTAGCTATGCAATTCACATTTAAGAAAATGTGATTTCATAGGTAAGGTCTGAAGTAGAAATCCTGACCCTAGTACCTATTTTGTGTATTTTCCACTAAAGCAGTTTATGATTTTTGACAAACGAACTAATTTTGGTCCTTTGATTTCAGTTTCTCCACTTACAATGATGTGGAGCTTTTTCCTTTTCCTTTTCCTTTTCCTTTTCCTTTTCCTTTTCCTTTTCCTTTTCCTTTTCCTTTTCCTTTTCCTTTTCCCTTTCTCTTTCTTTCTTTCTCTTTTTCTCTTTCTTTCTCTTTCTTTCTTTCTCTTTCTCTTTCTCTCTCTCTCTTTCTCTTTCTTTCTCTTTTTCTTTCTCTTTCTCTTTCTTTCTTTCTCTTTCTATTTCTTTCTTTTTCTCTCTTTCTTTTTTTTTCTTTTTCTGTTTTTCTTTTTCTTTTTCTTTTTCTTTTTCTTTCTTTTTCTTCTTTTTCTTTTTCTTTTTCTTTTCCTTTTCCTTTTTCTTTTTCTTTTTTTCTTTTTCATTTTTTCTTTTTTTTTCATTTTTTTTCTTTTTCTTTTCCTTTTCCTTTTCCTTCCTTTTTTTCTTTTCTTTTTTTTTCTTTTTTTCCTTCTTTACTTTTTCTTTCTTTTTTTTAATTATTATTATTTCTTCTTTCTTCTTTTTATTTTCTCTTTTCTTTTTTTTTTCTTTTTCTTCTTTTCCCTTTCCCTTTTTCCATTTTCCCTTTTTTTCCCCCCTCTTTGTATAGAAGAACCAGTTTAAAAATATGCAAAGGGTTTCAGAAATAAAAAAGGCAATTACTGTTTTTAGTGTGATATAATTTATCCATATTGTCCCCAAAAACTGCTGAGGGAGTTATGCTGGGATTTTGTTTATGGAATCAGAGTACTCCATAGTCTTTACTCAACATTGCTTCACTCAATATTATATACTAAATATTTTCAGAATCTCTTGAAAATTAATTACAAAAGCAGGTAAATGTAAGCTACATTAGTTTCTGTTCATTACAAACAAGGGAAAGCTTCAGCTTTCTATATAATTAGAAGTGGATTTTTTTTTTTAACTTTACAAATCTTTTATTATTATTATTATTACTTCTTAAATGTGTACTTAGGTTTCAACCAGCTCAGCTAATATTTAGAAGAATAAAGCTAATCGCATCAGTGGTACCTACAGCAATTCTAGGGTCATTTCTTCACAAAGTGGTTGCAAAAATAGAAGACTTCCTTCTCATACAACAGAGCTCTGCTTTGTGCTTTGGAAAAACAAAACAAAGCTAATTTTCTTGAAGTTCTTCAATATTTTAGAAAGGGTCTTTTTTTTTTTTTTTTTTTTTCTCCCTGTTGTTTATTTTTTCCCTTCCTCTACATCCAGTTGGCAAAGTTGTTTAATATTTTTGGCAATGAACACAAATGCAAGTGGCGTAAGTATCTCAAGGAGGTCTGTTCAACCTTGTTTTTCTAAGACTGAAACATCTTGAATAATTCAGATCTGTGGAACTTGCTTATAGATAGGTATGTGTCTGACAATCCTGTTGAGTCTGAAGTACTTAGATGCATTGTCAATTACTTCTTAAAAACTCTCTAGTGCAAGAAGAAGCAGAAAAAAAGCTCATTTTTTTTTCCCTCTGTGAACATAAATTTTGTCCATTGTCTGAAGAATGGATGCATGCTTCCCAACTTCTTTGTCAGCTTCTCTAACCACCCTGGTATGTCACAAGTTTTTCTTTGATGGTTGGATTTTGTTTTTATTTTTTAACACTAGAAAAATTCAGAGCATGAGACTCCCTTTTCAGGCATTCAACATTTGCTGTGCTCTAAAGCCTGGGAAAGGCAGATCTGAGGCTGTGGAGAGAGCACCTGCACCTTTTTGCTGTCTGTCTACTCTCACATCATTCCCTTACTCCCTAACTGGAAGAATTGAGATTATCATTTTTTACAACAACTTTACAACTTTTTACAAACTTAATGCCAATATTCCCATCTGCTTTGGGTTGGGGGTTGCATAGCACTACACATTTCCTTGTAGCATGCTTGTTACGACTAGATTAGTGTCTATAAGCCTTCAACTGATGTGTAACATTTTAGGTTTCTTTTTTTTTCTGTAGAAACTGTTTCTATTGTGTGATTGAGTATATTCGGTAGTCAAATGGGAGTCTTGGGGGTTAATTCATTTTCCCCTCTTCACGCATATAACTTTCTTTTGAGAATGCCCACAAAGACCAGTTGAAAGTGCACAACCATCTCACTATAATAATCCATGGCAAATGCATGCTGCCTTTCTCAGCATTATGCTGATCTCTCTGATACAATGGTAAATGACTTTACAAATCTATCCTGCCTAGTCCTATAGTCCTGCAGCAATTTCACCTCTTTCATGTCAATACAATTTTGGTATATAATAAAATACTAATTTTTCCTGTTGCTTTAGCTTCTGATCAAGAACAAAAAATAAAAAAAATCACAAACTGTGCTTTGTTATAGCACTTCATATTAAATTACAGGTACCAGAAGGGGGAATTTGTCCCAGACACTTTGTTAATATAAAATGGTGCTCTGGTTTTCATTTCATATACTTTCATTTTATTTGCTATACCAGTCATTTTGTTTAAGCTTTGTTCCAATAAATGCCAGTTGCACACAGATTTTTAGGGTCAATTTGTTCAAATTGTTTCAAGTAAAACAACAACAACAAAGCATGTTTCTGTCTTAGTAGTTATTCAGAAAAGTCAAGTTATTTACCTTAGCTGCTACAAAAATTTCATGTCAAAAATAGGTGAATTGTACACCTCTGTGGTTATTTTCTCCTCTGCAAGGGGATGGAACAGCATCCTCTAATTCAGTCCCCAAGCATGCTTTATATAAACTATTGACCACTTTTATAGATATGTTATGCTATTATTCTCTGCTTCTACCGGAGTGGTTCTGTTTTGCATATGAATTAAGATCCTATTGACCGTGCTTTTAGCTAACTCTAGATGGAAAATAGGTGGGCACAAAGTCCCATGAAGTGTACAAATAAATATAAAAGAAGAGAAAAAGCCTTTTCCTTCACTGAGTTAAAATTTCAATACTGTTCAAATGCTGCAAATAGAACCAGTCAACACACAGTTTTGATCTGACTAAGATTATCACTATATAGTGCTTTTTAAATGTTTCAGTCTATTTTTTAAAGAATAGTGAAAAAAGTCTCAGAATGCTGGAATATATAACAGTGCTTTGAGGAAGTGGAAAAGATACATATTTTCTTCACAAACATACATAAACCAGTAAGGCACTGCAAACTGTACTTGAAATGTAAATCTATAACTTTTCTCAGAAATGCTGCAAGGGGTGTGAAGCAATTTGTCGATAATTCAAAGAGCATGTGGAGTTCAAACCATTTAGAACTTCTCTTCACAGGAAATGAAGTGAACCTGCTGTACAAACTAGAACTGACTTGAGAAATATATCTGTGTTATGTGCACATGCAGTCCAACTTAAAGAGTTGAATTTATGGAACATATCAGAGTGTAAGTTATGGGACAAAAATATTTGTAAAAAGAGAGCACATGTGTACTCTGTAAGTCATATAACATTAAGAACTCTTAGTTACCATTCTAGACTAGAATAACAGGTGGATGTATTACAGCAGTAACTGACTAGACATGCTAACATATAATGGCTGCCTCTTATATAAGCAAAGGAAACTGATGCAGACATAGTATGAACCATAGGAATGGTTCATTCTCACTCTCAGCCAGATTTTTGGATCCTTCATATTGCAAAAATGTCAGTGCTGTTTTTTTCATGCAGAAAGAATAATTTCAACCAACGAGATATATGCATATTTTTCCCCTCTCTCTTCCTTACTGATGCAAATTTAATTTCCTTTCCAATTCCTTTGTCCATTTATGCCTCAGATTTTGAAGGAGGGATAAGGGACGATTTATGTGATATACATAGTATTGTGAATATTTCCTGCTGATACTTGTCCTTTTCACATACAAGATATCTGAGGCATGACCTATTTTTTCAATTCAACTAAAGGACAAAACTTTTTCCCAGAGATAAAACTCTGACCTCGTTGTATTGGGAGAGATATGACCTTAAGGGTCATATTTACCACTGTTAAATGTTGCAAGGGTAGACCATTTCATTAGACTTTTTTTTTTTTCTTTTTTTCTGTAGTTATATTGGCAAAGGTTCAATCTCTGCAAGTTTAGAATGACCTTAAAAAATAAAATGTCTGTAAATCAAGTGCTTGACAATCATTTGGCTGCTGTAGTGAGTATGTAGGTTACGTTGAATGTAGCAGACAAAGCTACCCTGAAATCTTCTACACTATTCCCTGACAGATACAATATTAAAATAAAGGAGAAGGCTCAAAATACATTAAATAAAATGGCTTATTTGCAATGTGGAGATGACCAAACCAATTATCAGAATCTAAAAGCCAGATGCAGCAAAGCTTAAAGGTAATTGGTTATTAACCAAACAATACAAATGCTTGCATAGATGCAGTATGTGGAGCTATTAAAGTAGGTATTTTGATGTCTCGAGGTTAAGCAGCATACCTGTCCTAAAATATATTTGTAGCAAAAATGAAAATCAGTGAGTAGTTGACATGTGGACAGCTATTTTGTAAATATCTAATGTTGAGTAAGATAGATCCTACCTGAAATATTTACCTTCAAAGAGGCAGCATTCTTCTTTACTTTACTTCTACTTAAAATCTACCAATCAATTCTATTTTAAATCACCACTCAGAAGGTATTTCAGTACCTTCTCTTTTGTAATTTTAGTCAACCTTGATTTCTTTGTTCTTTACTACTTATCCCCACCTTCTCTGTTATTTCTGGCTAATTTGCTGTTCTCTGGGATCAAGTGGCCTCCTCAGCGTGTTTTCCTCCCTTAGTTGGAAGGCACACACCTATCTAAATTGCTTCTGTGGCCATCTGCACCACTGTCACCTATAGGAAAGGAGAACAGCAGACCAGTTTGTAAAGGCAGATAGCATCAGATAGGTCTGGCAATGTAAGCTGAGAAGTAATCTATGCAACACATACCTTTACACAATCTTGTCTGGATTCCCTTGACTAACAAACTTTGTGCTGTTTTGATGTTTATCTATTTTATGTAAGAAAGTGAATTGCTAAATCATAGGCCAAATCAGACATCCTTGTGGAGTATTGTTAAGGAGTAGTATCTCAGAATACAGTTTGATACATGGAACATCTTTCAAACAATTAGATGTACATGGATACTTGGTAATGCATTATGTCTTGACGATACATGTATTTGTGTGGGATAAGATTCTGTCTCACGTGTGCCAGGGGTTTATTGAGAGGCAATTTTAAATCTTTCTCAATGTGGTTACCTCCAGATTGTGGCTTTCAGCTGTTACCTGTGATTAAGTGCTACTTTGACTGCAAATGTGCACTAAACTGCAATCAAATATCTGGCTTCATTGCTGAGAAGTGAAAGGAGGGTGGTGCTCAATGAGCTTTCCAGTGGACAGTTAATAGCTTATCAGCCATTGAAGAGACTTCATACATACTTTCCCAGTATAAAATACTTGTCTGAGGAGAATTTCTAGATTATCTTTTAAAGGCATATCTCTCCTAAAGAGATTTTCAGTTGTACAGGCTTTAACATTCTGAATCTAAATCAGCCAGCTACTTGCTTTTGTTGGAGATTTACAAGACCTTCTGAATTGTCTAAAAATATTCCTTCACAGCAAAGTAATTTTAAGCAGGACCTGTCCTATTGTTTTGTTTAACTTTATACCTAACACTCCTAAGGATTATATATTTTGTCAGTGTTACATGGAAATGATGAAATAACTTACCCTGCACTACAATGATGTTAAGTCATAAATTACATCTTGCTTTCATGAATATTTTTGGGAGGGAAGAGGATGTGCCCTCTACAGATTTTAAGTCATTCTTGTGAAACTGAATGACCGTATTTTAAGAGACTTTTTAAAAAATCAGCTGCATATGATCTGGGTGGCTTCAGGTATTTAAGACGATTGGCGGACAGATATGAAGACACAATAGAATATACTGTTCCATAGTTCAATTAGAAACTTCCCTTTTACTATTTTGTATAACAATAACACCTATGTCAGCAGGCACTTTCCCTGACTTCACCAGATTTTTCTGTTACTTTTATGAAATCAGAATAACTAGATATTAACTATGTGTCCTTATTTAGTATTATAATACCATCAAAGATTCATTTCTCTTTTTGTACTCATTATGTGTTGTCATGGGTCTTATTTATGTCTGTAGGACCTTCTGTAAATTAACAAAATGGGTTGTATCTTGTTAGCTTCCTAGTATATATAATATAGTTCAAAGAGGTTGCCAACCATTTTTGCAGTGAATTTTAAGCCACAAGCAAATGCCATTGCTGTATATATATAGTTTAGGTTTGTTTCTTTTTCTAAGATTGTAGGAAGAGCTATCACCTCTGGATCTACTCGTCAATTTGCCATAGTGTGCTATCCCCACTCGTGTTTGAGATGTTCAAATTGGTATTCACTTATGTGGGTATTGAGACCAATGAAGATGTTTCCATATGAAAATTGGTGTTTGGGTAGAGCAAGACCAACTTCTTCAGCATAAACTGGTGCACTACAACACAATATCCAATATGTATATCTTTGCAGTTCATTATATATTCCATGTTTTCCTTTCCAGTTACAGCAATATGGACTTTTATCCAAATATCATGAAGGCATTTGCTTATAACCAGTAATTTGTTCTTTGGAAGTACTTTGATGTTCCTTGGCATATCAAGTACACAATCATGCCTTGAAGATCCCAACCATTTTATTAAACAGAAAATGTATTGCATGGAATACAGTGTGATGAAAAAACACTGCAGATGATGATTGCATTTGCCTCTTCTTAGAAGTTTTAGACATTGTTTTAAAATGAGTACTGCAGACTGTTCTGATTTGGTCTGATTAGCAATCCTTGCATGTGTGGATGTAAGATTTTGTAAGAGACTGAGATGTTGTATTAGGCTTCTCATGATCATGTCTCGTATCTGCTGTCTTCCTAGAAAAGAGTTAGGGAGTCAAGAGATGTTATGTGTGAATTTTTCTTTTACAAGAATTTACACAGCTTTAATAAATAAACTAAAAATCTCAGTAGGAGTTTGAATTTTCTTAGTGCCTTGAAGTGGGACTAATTTATATTGCCAGGCTTTTCAGCTAATTATGTTGTGATAAATCACCACACCTTTAATATAATAGTAGCGATTGAGTTGTACAGTAAATGTTAAATGCAAATCACCCACTGATAATGTTTTGAAACTGTGTTCCATCAGATGCTTTACTGAATTACATCTATCAACTAATTCATAATTGCTAAGAAAGGTTAAATTAAGGTCTGGGGAAGTATGTTCAGAAATCATTCTGCCCATGCTATCACCTCTGCATTTTGTAGCTACACCACATAATGCCTTAGAAAGTATTCTGAAGATGAAGGAAGTAGTTAAGTTGTAACAGGGAACTGGAATATATTTCAAAGCTAACACAGTTTCACACCACTCTTCTGCCCTCAGTTTTCCCATCTCTAAGATAAGAGGAAAGCAGTGCTGTAAGTTCTGTACATTAAAAATTCTGTATAAATGGCTGAGTAATCAAGCTTTGGAACAGCTCCATAAATAAGGAAAGGCTTAATGGCAAATATGGGACTTACATAACAGGGAATACTTACAGGAGTTTTTGTTTGTTTATTTGTTTGTTGTTTTTAGTAATGCTATTAATCTGTGTTTAGTCTGTTTCCCCCCTTTTTTTTTTTTAACTAGTATTTGGAAGTGGCTCTTTTCACACTAAGCTGCTTTTGTTTTCTGATTGTTTTTATGTTTTATTTGTTATCCTGGTTGGATACGCTCAGTCAAATAGTCATGCCTACATTCATAGATTACAATGGTAGAAGGATGTTTAGATCATTCAGCTTACCTCAGATATCTCAATGACCACAGAATCAATGCTTATTCTTCCAGTACTTAATTTAAGGAATTAATGTAGAGCCTACTAATTCTAGCTTATATGATACAGACACTACTGGGATTCTGAAAACAGGCTTCATTGCTAGATTCTCAAACCTGCTCACCTGAAATGCTGGTTATATATAAGCCCCACTTTAACTCCCAGGAATAGAGATGGACTTGGTTAGCAGAGTAGATGCTCATAAATTTTTAAATGTAACATTAAAAAGTGCATAAAACATTAGTGCCTGTGGTACTATAACTCTGTATCGCCTTGCTGTACTTCCGTCTGTATGTACTTATTTTCACGGCAGCTAGCTATAAGGAAATATTCAGAGACATCTGCAGTGCTAAAAGCACAGTGATAGCCCAAGAGACTGCTCCCTCAAAATACAAAATATTTTCCTATAAATATTAATCTATTGATAGTAAAAATTGCCAAAATATTTCCAGTCCAACAACAGCTGTTTGGGGAATTTATTTTGTTTTTTAGCAGGCAAAATGAAAGAAATGCAGGATAATGTAGTTTATCTGCATATTTTTATATCGATTTTAATTATGTTTGAATACTATGACATTTGGAATAACCTTTACTAAATGTAATTTTTGACTTTTCTGAACAGCGGGTGGTGGTTTTATTGTTGCTAATAACAAAACTATAATTTAGTCATTTCCTTCCCTTACAATGTTATTTGAGTATTTTCATTTCCTTCACATTACAAAGGATGTAGGCAGATAGTATTTTACAGGATGGGGAAATGGGAACTTATGATTTATTTTCACCCAGTAAAGCAGTCAGTATTAAACTTAGTTCTCATTTCAATAGTTTTAGCTGTCTGGTATTGCATATTAATACAACCACTTCCCTGCCTTGTCCAGTAATTTTAAGAGTAAAATTATTGAAATCATGTACATGAAAACTTGAGGTTTGTTTGTTTATTTATTTATTTATTTATTTATTTATTTATTTATTTCATGTCATGAGTAAAAATTACATTGCTACCCACCTAAATTTCTGGCTAGACAAAATGTTAACTATTGTCAAACTTGCTCGTGTGATTTTAAGTGGCTTTGAATTCTTCCTTTTCCATCCATCACATGGGACGAGCTGAGATGAACTATACATTTAGAGTGCAGATTTCTCAAATTGCGTTAAAAACTTTCTTAACAGTCTTTGTGGGAGACTGTAGATTCAAAAGTAGAAAGCCTTGTAAAATGCCTATGATACTTAGAAAGCTTCTCCTCTTCTTTGAAAACTCATGTTAATTTCTCCTTGTTTTCATGATTTGCAGTGTATCTGAAAACTCTAATAGTCATTTGGTTATATGCATAGCACAATGTCTAATCTCAAATAATAACATCTGATATTCTCTCTTTCTTTCCTTCTCCCTACTTCCAAACACCAGATAAGAGGTCTGATTTTTGAGTAACTTCTGTACTCTAATAATTAACTTTTTGTTTTATATATCTGTATATCTAAATATTTAAAATCACAAAATCATAAAATAATTTAGGCTGGAAGGTAACACCAAAGGTCACCTAGTCCAACCCCATGCTTAAAGCAGGCAAGTCTGATGGGGTTACTCAGGGCCATGTCCATTCAGATCTTAACATCACCAGGGATGGTGATCCCACACCTCTCTGGTGCCCTTTTCCAGTAGTTGACCACCCTAAAGGTAAAATATTTTTTTTCTTTTTATCTAATCATAATTTCACGTATTCCACCTTGGATCCTTTGCCTTTCACCCTGTTGCTGTACACCACTAACATGAGTCTTGTTCTGTCTTCTAAGGTAGTTGTAAACACTGTAAAGGTCTCCCCCAAAACATTCACTTTGAGATTGAACAGACCCAGTTCTCTCAGCCTTTCCCTGCATGTCGTGTGTTCCAGCCTCTGACCATCTTGGAGGCCTCCACTGTATTTGCTTCAGTGTGCCACTATCTTCCTTGCAGTGGGGAGCTCCAAACTGGACACAGTTCTACAGATGTGGTCCCACAAGAGCTGAATAGAGGGGAAGGAATGTCCCTGGCCCTGCTAGCTACAGTAGTACTAATACTGTTACACATTACTAATATCTGTTTATCTAGCTAGCCAGCTATATTTATTTCTGCAAAGTGACTGGAAAAAGTGGTAGACGAGCATTTTCTGGGGCATCTTGGTAGCTGACATCTATCTCAGCTATTCATACATGCACTCACAAAAAATCAAACAAAACAACCCAGCCACTACATTAGATCCAGTTAAAATTATTTGATCACACATTTGCAAGTCTGTATCAGGAAATGAAAAATTATGGAGAATATGTTAATGCCCAGTGTGTTGTGGTCAAAGTGGTTTTGTTCTGTGAAAGTGCAATGTCTGACTTTAAACAGTTACCAGATTGTCCAAAGCATACCCGTATATAGTGTCATGCCCTCTGTTATCATTGTGTGCTGAGAGTCATTTCAGAATGTATTTCTTTTATGCACTGACTGAGAAAAATGTTTGTTTCAGCGGGCTCTTCCAAGTGCACTGAAAAAACAAACAAACAAAAAGGATGCTCTAGATTTTGAATATCAAAAATAATTTCTAAAAGATTTAGGATTTTTTAAGATTAAACAACATCACAGATGCACTGGTCAAGCCAGTTTTGTCCCCAGGGAGTATGCTGGTGCTCCAGTTGCTGTAGCAGCTTTTGGCACTGCTACAGTTCTTCCTCACACAGCAGAGCAGCAAAAGACCAGCTATTCACAGCAAACACTGTGAACGAAGCTAGCTTTATTTGCTATGTGTGAATAATCTACTGTCAGGCATTTCTTTTTTCATGGAGCTGTTGATTACTTTGAATCCTTCAGCATAAACTCTGATATCAGCCTTTTCACCTTACAGCTTATTCTCAAACTATTTTCTGTGACTGTTTTTAATTTGTTATTCATGCTGGGATTGCTCAGCTAAGTTATTTAGTTTCCTAACTGGATGACTCCTAAACCCACCAAGAGCTTCTAAATTAGCAATATGAATTATTTTGTCTGAATACTAATGTGAAGTTTTGTATAAGTCTTCACAGCCATATAACACTTTCCCTGATCTGTATGTATATAAGCACTCTTAGGTTGCAAATAGTATAGAAGCGTAACTGAGATTTATCAAAGGTTGGGTGCAGCCAGAGTGTGACTTGAGTGAAGACTGTATGGTGGTACAGTGGATGGCTTGTCATCTGACCTGGAAGACGTGGCATACCAGGCAGTGTGTATGGTGAGAAGAGTGCTGTGGCTTCTTGTTAAATCTGTTCTGGATCATCATGAAGAACACCAAGTATACTCATTTTATTGTTGTATTATTGCCCTAATTCTAAGGGTGATCCCTTCTTTTCATTCAGCCTTCAGATCCTTAAAGCTCCCATCAGTTTTGATACTGTTTAATTTGGGATACACTGTACCTGATGATTATGCTGTTCTCTTTATAATCCTATTCATTTTCGACTGTAGCATCAGTGAATTTAAGCAATTTAAAGTGTATATTTATATATATATATGTAAAGACTGAATAATTCCATCTGTAAGAAGCGTGGTTGATAATTAATATCCGTCATGTGAGTTTTCTTTCATATATTCGCATAGTCTACTTTCAAAGATATCTCATAAATTATAATATCATATAAAATAGTATATATCAATTATAAAGGGCACTTAGCCATCATTTTAGCATTTTCTTAAACTATGGCTGTGGAAAAAGAACCAAAAGAAATGCCTCTGTTTCAAAAATGAATGTATATACTTTAAAACTATGTGAATCAATTGGAACCAATTCAGAAATATAGGTGGATGCATCGTGTAAATGAAAATAATATATCTTTCTTCACTCCTGTAGAATATTTGTCCATAAGAGATGAAATTTTTATACTAAGTTACAGTTTCTGCTGACTTCAAAAGCTAACATGACCAAACTACATGGCAAGTCTCTTTAAAACATATTTTTCTTAAAATTTATTTAAGTGAGTTGAATTATTGGCATCTTTTAGAATCAGAGCTGATTCTGGCTGCAAAATGAATACAATGCAAAGTATGCATTAGTAGTAGTGTCAAAGAACTCTGCTTATTTAAAGTTTAGGTCTTTTTTTGTTGTTGTTATTGTTGTTGTTTTTTCTTTCTTATTGTAGACATGCCTGGTACCTTGATTTAAAATAAAAGGTAAAAGCAACTCCTGGTATACTGACATATCTCAATACACTTCATAAACTGATATAGGTCAGTCTTAAAAGCAGTTAAATGTTTTTCTCCTCTAAGTCCTACTGGTACTCTGTTTCAGAACCTTTCCTGGTCATCAAGTCTGTGGACACAGAAGCATTTTCAAACCAGATGAACAATAAATCAATTTGTTAAACATGCATTGCAGGCTGATAATTATGAACACTAGTTAAACCATGCAACTGTTTCAGGCTACATCTACACACTGAGTTACCCAAGCAGTCTAATAATTTCTTATAATCTGCAAAAAGATATTGATGCTTTTCTATAAATACTGTCTTTCTTGATTGGGGTATTATAATACCCCAACTAGTGTATTCAGCTCTTGCTATTCAATTTAGCTGATACTCTTAGAGCTTAGTCCAGCTACTCAGCAATTGGACTAGGTCTTACAACTTCTAAGTTTTTAAAAACATGACATTTGAATTTTAGCTGTTCTTCAGTGGTGTCCATTATTTGTCATTCTAAACATTATTTGCCTTTCCATTACGAACATTTTTGAATTCTACCCTTTTGTTCTGATCACTTTTTATGGTATTGCCCCTATCTAAGAAACATACTGACTCCATTCTTTTTTGACTGAACATTCAGGATACCCAGATGTCTTTTATTTATATCAGCTTTCCTTCTGCTATGAGGCAGGAACGCCGAAGCCTCCTTTCTCCTCTTCAAAGATGTTGCAACTTAGAACATCTGAGGAGCATAGATGAAAAGCTGTCTTGCCAGACTTCTTGCAGTAGGAACAACTTGAGCTTTTAGACCAAATTTTATCCATACTGTGGCCATGATATTCCTCAGAGAAAATTTTGCAAATCACTTTATTAGTGTAAGCTTCTTGATTACTACCAAACCCTTTTCTCAGTCAAGAGTCTCTTGTGTTTACAGAAATTCAAAACTGCCCCTGCATCACATTCTGTAAACTTTCCAGTCCAACTAAGTCAGGGTCTATCCTTTTCAGAATCTTGAAGCTTGAAGTAACATCCTTTCACTTCTATTAAAGTGAATTGGCTTACATACATAGAACCATGGCTGCTTGTTATGATGGGGTCCAGTGACTGTAGAGGTAACCTATGTTCTTAGTTTAGGCTAGGCACATAGTTCTGCATTCAAACTACATTTAGGTCTACTGATATAATCATCATGTTCCATATTAGTACTTTACTCCCTCTCCCAGAAGTAAAGCCCAGCATTCTACCAACTGATACCCATTTATCCTTTTGTCCATTGCTGTGTCTACATTTTTGTTATTTTCCTCCTTTTCTGTGCCAGGAGGTGAACATCTCAAGTCCTTCCCAGCCTTCTCCCACTACATTTAACACATAAGACTCAAACAAATATAGTCTTCCCCGAGGAAGACACAGAGAAGAAATGAAATTTAGATTTTGCATATCACTTCCATTAATGTAGATATTTTGCTCTCTGCAAGCATTTTCACTTAAAATTTGGTTTGTTGTGTTGGAATGGGCAGAAAGAGTACAAAAAAGTGATCCTTTTCGAGGGCTGTGTGCTTTAACCAGTGTCTGGTTGTCTCTACAGCTATCCCTTTAAGCTTTTCCAGGTATAAATTCAGGAATTCTAATATTTTATATAAACCATATGTAATGAAATGGTAAGAAATTCCATGTCCACGATGAACTCACAAATTTTCTTTAATTCACTCTGCACAAAATTCCTCTCTTTAATGTCTTTTTTTGTTTGTTTGTTTGTTTTTTGTAGAAAATCATCAGTATTTTCTAGGAGGCCATTTTCCATCTTTTCAGTGAGTCCATTAGAAAATCAAGCATTCAGTGAAGTATTAACCAGTCCTTGACAGGTTTGTGTCTCCTAAGAAAAGAAAGTGCAAGGAGTTTAAATAGAACTTGAAGAACACGGTAAAATATCAGAGAGTTATCTTCTGGCATTGTCTTTGTTCTAGACAAATGTTCTAGAAAAATAATTAAAAAATGGAAGTATGACTAGGTGATGCATTTCCATTAAAGAGATATGTAAAAAATGAACACTTGTGTACTAGAACTTCTCTGTTTTTAGCATTCATAGTCCATAAACCAACTGAGGAAAATACCAGCAGTATCTTGTATTTTCTCAGATATTTTAACCCCACTCAAACTTAACAAGAAGTTCTGATATAACTGATATAACTTTTGTATTAAGTTATAAGGAGGGTTATTACATTAAATTTGTAAGTGACTTGCATATGGAAATGACCTTTGCACACAAGAATTAAGCTAAGGGTATATTAAATGCTGAAATTAGCAGAAGCCATAGATACCTTTTGGAAATAATTAAGGGTTTAATAGGCTGTTATGTTACTGTCCTCCCTAGATTGTGGTTTAACCAGCTGTTGTTCTAAACCACTTTTCACACCTTCAGTGAAAAAAAATCCATTGATATTCTTTGTCTTCATATAGACTGGTTATCCTCCAGCACCCCATTTTAAAGGCTGGTGGGCTGCTGTGGTTGAGTCCTTTCCAGTTCTTGGCTCCTGGCCTTATAAGTGTCGTGTTATAATTTGCATTACTACACTCATGGATCTGCAGAGTGCCCTGTGTATTTGCCCAGGGTTGGGAAACTGTTCACTGCTGGTGTCTCCTGAGCTTTGAAGCAAAGGGCCAGGAAGTCTGAGTTTAGTTATCACAGCAAGGATGTATTTAATGTCAGTGCTAAAAAGATGCAGTTCCAGATGAAGGTAAAGAAGTATATATTGGCTTATAGGAACACTAGAGATGGTACTTCACTTTCTCTTATTCCAGAGAATGGTGTATGACCTTACTCAGAAATAACATCAATTTTCATTTTACTGGGCATAACACCAGAAGAACAGAGACACTAAGGATTTTGACAGTGGCCATGATTCTGGTGAGGAATAACACCCTTTTCAACAAAAGAAACCAAGACCTCCTGAAAGAAAACCATCTACATCCAGTCCAAAACCTTTACATACCCTAAATTAAACTTTATCACACAGAATTGATATCAAGTGCTTTTCACGAGTGTCTACTAAATGCCACCATAGTGTTTGAACATTACCTAGTTGCTCTTTTGCTGACTGTATTCATATTCAAATCTCTTGGCACGACAAATCTTTCTTCTTTCCCATCTGACATCTGCTGTAATTCCCTTTTTTGCTTCTTATACTTCTAATCATGATGCTTTGCTGCTGTTCCTGAGACATTCACATATTTCTTTCTCCCCTTCTTTTCATTTCTAGATGCTGTTTCTTTCAATTGCCTGCTGTGGGAAACTCTCCGCATGCCTTACATCTGAGGGGCAGCCTTGCGCTACCTGTCATCTCTCTTTTGACTTGTCAGATTTAAAAAATAAAACCACATATTAAACCTGTGATGAGCAGTCAGAGCCTAAAACTAATTTGTCCAATGCACTGCTTGAAGATAGAGCTTTCACATTATCAGATACAGTTTATAATGCAGTCTGAAATATATTTTGAAGCATTTTCATCATTTCCTATGAAGAGAGAGATTTTACCGTGTTCTACCCAGACATTTCTTCCTGGCATCAAAAATAGCATCCAAAAAGTAAATAAACTGATTAGGAGACCCATGAAAATGCGCTGGGGGTAGTAAGGCAGGAGTAATGTGAACCAGAGGATGCTCTTAACCCCTAAGGCTCCAAATAATCATTATAAAACTCCATTTCTTTCACAGCAGACTTTCTGCAGGAGACACAAAATAGATTTTAAGGTACAGTGAGTGCTCTCTTTTGGATGAAAGGGCCTAGACAGAGCTGCTTTGTGATTTTGTTTCAGTTTGTCCTTTAATCTTTCCAATTCTGCTGGTGGAGACTATTCTGGTGAATAATATTAATTCACCTCCTGTTGAGCTTTCCTTTGGTTTCCTAAATGGATACTTCCTCCATTTCTTGGGCACAGGGATCATATGTCACCAAAGGAAAGACAGACGTTAAATGCATGTGCAGTTCTTAACCTTTATTCTATCCACCATCCTGTTTCTAACTCTGCCTTTGTTCCCTCTTCCCCACCCCAAACAAAAACAAAAATAAACAAAACACAAACAAACAAAACCACAACATAAGCAGCAGAGTAAATTCCTATCACCAACACCTTGAATAGTTTCTGTATTTTCCTTACTTGGTCACTCTTTTAGCCTCTTCAAGATACTGTACACCATAACTTTGCAGCAGCAGTTTATGGAGGAGAAAGCTTGACCATGCCATTTGTGCAGATATTCAGTTCTGGGAGAAGACTTGCATTTGTGCCAACTCAGAATTCAGTTGAAATATTTTTTCTGCCCTAGAAATAGTGAAACAAACAAACAAACAAACAAACAAACAAAACCAGCTATTGCTTGTTACTTGTTCCTTTTTACCAAAGTCTCAAGGAGAGAAATTTGATCAAATCCCTGATTCCTGGAAAATCTGAGGGGAGACAAAAGGCAAAAGCTAGATATTCAGCGAATATCTTGTGGCCAAATGAGTGAAGACAGCTCAATAATAGGGTCTGAGCAGAGACAACCTTGCCATTTCAAACCTACTCCTCTGTAATGACACAGAATCTGAGCAGTTCCCATGTTCACAAAAATCCTACAGCTGAGGAGCAGAAGTTTAGACCAAGAAGTCCCAGACACATCTCCTTTCCCCTGCTGACTATCACATTTAAAGTTAAAAGGCTTTATGTCATTAGCTGTGTCATAACACTTGGAAGACACCTGCAGGACTTCTACCTAATCCCTGTAAGCTGAGTTTGTGTGGCGGGAGAGGTATACTCTGCACCAGTTTCCACAGAACCCCTTCTCCTCTTGTTAAGTGGAAGACCTACAGAAGCTTCCCACAACTGTTATCCAACCATGCACCTGGGTTTCTTTCCAAATAAATTGGGAGCCATGAAGGTATGATGTGTAACTAGATCTCATCTCTTGTGTAATTAAAATATGGCCAATGTGCTCTGCTAGGAACTGGTCTACTAAGGGCACCATGGGTTATAACAACTTTTAGTTCACTCACACTGGGTGAAGTTTTCTCACTTATTTTAACTAAATGCTGTGTTGCACAGCATCCGTCATAACATGGCAGAGATTACTCACAAGCCTCCCGTTCCTGTCATGAGACACTGCTGTCTCCTGAACATATGCTCTTCCATGATATTTAGGCAGTTCTTTCATACAGTCTGGCTGGCTGGGAAATGGCCTCATCAGCCAGCACAAAAGCACTCTGGAGAGATGCAAAATATAAACACCATTAGTATTTATCATAGTCCTGGAATAAACTGACCTTGGATATTAGTTCATCTGGTATGTAATAATTCACTCTGAATTAATTCATGTGATTAGTACAGGTTCAATTCAGAAAAGTGCCCTTTTCCATTTTTGGTATCCCACACTGGCACAGGGAATGAAAATCAGGAATATTGTTCCATACATTTTCTGAGTCAAATCAGAAACTTCTTTTAGTCTATACCAAGGATGCCTTTTCATGTCTTCATCAAGAGTGTTGCAGTAATCTGTCTGCCAAGAACAAACTTGTTATCTTTTGGCCAGTAGTGAAGGAGGTGTGTCCATTGCCAATTAAAAACCATTTTTCCAGATGGTTAGGAAAGCTTTCGTATCAGGTACAACTAACAGAGCAGATGGATGATATCCATGGATAACTCCAAACAAAGACCAGTTGTAATCCTAAAATGTTGCTACCTCTGATGGTCAGCCAAGATGATTAGCCAGTTTTGGAAGTTAAACTACTGAGTTTACTGTTTTTGTTGGCTGTGTGTGGCTTCTGATATTTATCTGGCAAAATGCTGTGGAGCAAAACTGCATATGATGCAAAATAGAGTGCCCAAGAGAACAGGACTGGGATACCCATTCACAGTGCTGACTGCTCACCACTGTGAAAGCAATGATCTGGATTGAAGCCTGGTCATTCAGGCAAGTTTGTTCCAGAACATCTGATATGATTGCTTTTGAGGTACCTGTTGCTGTGTGGACACTTGAGCAGAAAGCCTGTAGCTCAACTGGTTTAAGAATGATTCTTTTTTTTTTTTTCCATGTCATGTTTCTGCAACCTCTTAAAAGGTGATAAATTGCAGGTAAAAGAAACTGTGTATTCACAAAAGTGTTAGTGCACTAAAATGTCTTTGATTTTTTTTTTTTTCTCTACAAAGGAGTCATAAAAAGAAACATATTATGTCAAATTCTTCCAATAAAGTGACTGACTTAGGAATACTAATGTTATTTCAGATACTTTTATATAGAATAAACTTGACTCATTCCTGGTTTTATCGGAACATTCACTGATTTCCTTTGTCGTAGCATGTTACCCAACATTATATATAAGCAAAATAACCCCATACCCAAAAAGCTTTTTCTGATTCCAGATTCATTGTGAAATACTGAAATTTATCTGCTTAGGAAGCATGTCATCCTTCAATCTCCACCAATTTCCACAGTTCTCTTGGTATGCTAAACTTTGTCTCTCTATTCCCTTTTTTATTTCCATCTGTCATACTCTCTGTGGTAAAAACAAACAAACAAACAAACAAACAAACAAAAAAACCCACTTCTCTTAGCATTTCATTGCAATTAATGTTATTACTAGACAAAAGCATATGATGGCACTTTAAAACCAAACCAAAACAAAAAATCAACAACAACATAAAAAGAAAGCAAGCAACCAACCAAAACCAACAACAACAACAACCAAGCAATACAAATAAAACCACATGTACAAGAATAAAACCAAGGAGGCTTGGAGAAATTTAAAACTGCAGTAGCTTTAAAGACAGCCAATATCTAATCAGCATACAAAAAGCTTATCTCAGCTCTAGAGAGCCTGGAGAATTTAGTGGCTCCAGCAAGCTGTTCTGAGTCAGTGCAAAGTATTAGCATTGGCACTACTAAAAATATATAAAGAATGAAAAGCATGACTGTGAATCACTGTTTTGAGTGAAGCAAACTAGGTTTAGTGAGTCTAGCTAGCATGCCTGTAAACCCAGCTGGTTTTGCAGTGGCTGGGATAACACTGTCTATATTGTGATTATGGAAATAATATTCACAAACTGCATAGCATTTTCTGAGTCTGCACGTTATCCATGTAGTCTTAAGAGATATTATTTCACTTAACCTATGAAGTAATATATAGTTCCACCATCCACATGCATCTTACCTTACAAGTGTTGTCTGATCTTTCATCTTGTGTTTCTCTAAAATCTGAAACTCTGAAATCTGTTAAAACTAACCAAGGGCAACAAGGTGCCTGTGGGCTCAATGAGCAGCATGCTTAAAGGGATCATTTCTTTTCCACATAGCTAGGTTTCATTCAAAATACAAAGAAAACTTTAAATCGCCATTGAGCAGTTTTAATGATGCAGATAAAGAGATGGTCTGTTAAAGACAAGGCATTAATTTGCTGAGAGAAATCTTGAGCTGTAAAATGTGAAAAGCCCAGGAAAGAAAATCTAACAAAATAAAGACAAATAACTCATCTAACACTGTGACAGAATAGGAAAGGTCAGGCTTAAATTCAAAAATAAGAAAAAGGACAAGCCTTGGAGGTAAAGAAGAAAGGGAAAAAGCACAACCTTAAAGATAGGGAATAAATAAATATAAACAAAAACAACAACAAAAACTATGAAGAGTACACAACTAGAAAGCTCAACAAACAGTGGACAGAATAATCCTCTAGAAGACTTGAGACATGAATAATTACTCCTTTCATCAAAATGATGGGCCTTTTAGTTGGTGTACACTGTGACACTGTACCCATCTAGCAGTTCTGGCATGAACTTCCAAAGCAGCCAACCACCACAGTGAGTAATCTGGATCTATAATTCTTCTTGAAACTGATGCTTGCCTGCATTTAAAGTTAGTGAGGAAGATGTGTCCGTGATTCTGAAGGGGTGTCTCAATCTGGAGGAGATGAGATCTCACCCTTTTCAGAGATAATAATAATATCTTTTGGACTGAATGCTTTTCTGGGGCCATGTTGATGTCTGTACACCACATTCCTGCTTATTCTGCCATATGGTTACCTCTGTGTGAAAAATCTGACATGCCTTTGTTAGTTAACACAGAGAAGTGTAGGAGGAACTTCTTCATTCAGAGGGTGGTGAGGCACTGGTATAGGCTGTCCAGAGACACTAAGGATGCCCCATCCCTGGAGGAAGGCCAGGATGGACAAGGCCCTGGGCAACCTGATCTAGTGGGTGGCATCCCTGCCCATGGCAGGGGGTTGGAACTGGATGGTCTTTAACGTCTCTTCCAACCCAAGCCATTCTATGATTCCATGATATGATTCCGTACCACTGTGGTTGTCTTCTGCTATATCTTCTGCTGTACCAGCAGTACCAAAGTACTGCAAAGCATAGTTTTACAGTACTCCAAATCCCTGACTATAAATTGGCTATGGCTTTTTGGAACTGGGAGGAAAATAAAAAGGATGTCAAGTCTTTGTAAGCAGCAGATATCTAGATCTCTGTTTTTCCTCAAAAAAAAATAACAGTAATACCAAGTGAGTCCCATATGTTGCAGTGGGCTTGGTTTTGCTTATTTGTTTGTACCTTTTTGTAATGCAGCAGGAATGCTTGTGTCAATCCTAATGACACATAGAAAGGAAATGTTACTGATACTATGCCGAAGCAAGATGGGCCTGCTTATCAGGACAAATGGCAGAGGCAGGAGAACTCCCACTTCTTGTCTTCTGAGGGAATGCCATGACTTCTGCTCTTCAGTCCTTTCTCATTGTTCTCATTGTTGTGTGAGATAATCAGATGGAGTCTGGCTTTAGAAAAAAGCACTTGCCTCTCAATTATCTATCCTCATTCTATAACACTTGGAGTTGGAGTTGGTTTATTCCTCACCCGTATAAGTAACTACATAAAATCACTTGCTGCAGTTTTTCTCCTTCTCAAGTCATTTTCTTTTCAACAGTGATAGCTGATGAAGGTCTGACAAGTCTATAAATCAAAATTGTCTACTGACAGAGCAGAGGGAAATGACTTGAGAGGCATTCAGATCTTCTTTACAGAATAATATCTCAGCCTGCACCTCTGATTGTTCAAGCTGGAGAATGTTCTGTAAGTTGCCTGAACACAAAGCTGGGTATAGACATCTTTTTTTAAGCTCTTGCTCAGATTGCTGGAAGCAGGTTAGATGCCTTGCTTCTCTTGTTCTTCAGTGTATTTAATGGAAATAAATCTGTTTGCTAAGCAAATGGCGTTTGCTTTTCCATTTAATAGGATTATTTATTTATTTATTTATTTTACCATATCTGATAAGAAAGGCAGCAAAGCACAAAAGGTAAGGGGGAGAGGTTTTTTTTGTTTTGATATGAGCTTATGCCTTTTTAATGTAAAAAATGAAATCATCAAATCATCATGTGTTATACCACATGTCCTTGGCAGTAGTAAAGCTTTGTCCCCTTTGTCAGCAAAACCTTCACACCTTGCCACCTTCTGGAATCCCAAACTCTGAGCTGGGTGGCTAGGCTCCTTACACAATGGACAGGAAGAGATGGCTCAAGGTGAAGGGAAGCTGCCTAAGTTGCTCAGGGAAGATGTTAAGGGGTTAAAAGAACCAAGAGCTGACATTTGCACTGAGGTAAGACATTGTTAGGGTGAGAGATATGAAGTCTTTCTACTAGGCATTCAAAATTAAATTAATATTATGCTTCTCTTCCTCTCTGTGCCTCTCAACATCATTTTTGAGAACAGAATGGTGTTCAAAGTCAGTCATAGAATAAACTAACAGTGTTGTTTTGGGGCACTGACCTGGAACAGGAGAAGACTTGAACTGTGTTCACATACTCTTCCTAATCTGTTTAGCTCTCTAAAGCTCTTCAACATGCAGCTTTTCAACATGAAGTTGTTGTTTGCTTGTAATAGTTATCTGTATATCAAAGCTCAAGCCAGATTGTCTTGCAATCATTTGTGACAGCCAAATTTATGTAATGAAACTGTTTCAGCAGCAGTCTTCTCTCTTCCTTGTCCATCCTCAGAAGTGATCCATATTCCTAGTTTTGCTACCCAAGATTTTCCTGAACCTTGCTGAAAGTGTGCCTTGCCTGTCATTAGCTTTAGATAATTACAGCCATTCAAAGCAGATATTCAAAAGGCAAAGGTGATCTGTTTCATATCTTATTTCTACTGGTGAACCCACTCAAACTTTGAAAGCTGGCAGCAGTTTGTCCTTTATTACAATTGCCCTAATATTGTATATTGAGGATGGCTTGGGAGCCTGGGACCATGCTGCTTAGAATGGTCTGAGAAACTGTTCCTTCTTGGAGCCTGAAGGCAGAGAATGTGCTCTGATATCCATGTGCCCTCAGGAGAGAGATTATGGAGGTGAGAACACTTCCTAGGAGCTTAATTGATGGAGATATCAGTGAACAGCTGAGCACAATATAGGTCCTTGTGTGTTCCAAAGGGACAAGATCTTAGCTCACATTAGGAATCAGCTGCTCTGTAAGTGTGCTTCCATGTGTGATAAAATCATGTGATTTAGACTGAAATGCAAGGTATTTGAAAAATAAGTTTGTGCTCAAGAAATGCATCATAGATTCATACATACGAAGCACACAGCTCATTCAGATGAAAAGGCAGGTATCCTAGATGATTTTCTGAAGTTCAGGCAGTCATGTATTTTGAAATGCCTGTAAATATGTTGTCTAGAGCTTAGTTTCACTGTGTTTATAGGTAGTTTTAAAAGTGAAGCCTGCATATACCTCAAACCTGCCAGATGGCTTCGAATCAGAAACTCTGCAGCCATGTAGCTTCTCTTGCAATGTTTTGGCTAAGAAACTTGGCATGGAGCTCAGTGTGCTATCATTGCCTGCAAAAGTCTGTTTAGATGTACTGAAAATATGAAAGAAAGCTGCAATAGGACTGTATGTGAGTTTAGATCTTTTCAGTGAGGATTTAATTATTCTTTTATTCACTGTACAAAGCTTCAAGAGAGGGGAAGGAAAGGAGAGACACCAAATAACATAAATGTCCTACCAATAAGAGTACTTCATGAGTTGAGTTTTGAATGTAGTTTTCCCATATTCCAGTTTGGTACTTTTCCTAGGGCAATATATGCATGTATTGTGCCTGTCATTATTTTTTATTCTGGACCTTAGGCAAGCTCTGAAACTTTTCATGGGTTTGTAGATTTGGAAATAGGAAAGCTTCTGGTTTCTGTTGGGATACAGAAAGTTTATTCCCAATGTAGAAGTAACATAAGATAACGGACTTTATCATCAGAGTTCAAAGGCTGTTTTTAACTTTTGACTTTTTTTGTTTTCCTTTGTAGAATGTGTTTTAATTTGGGGCTCAGTCTGACTCTTGAACCCAACCTCCATATCCTGGTTATTTCTTGTTTCCATCTTCTGCAAAAGCAGAAGGCTTTTGCACTTCTGCTCATATCTGAATTGAGTCTGTTGGCAGCCCACTCTCTCACACCGGTGAAGAGACTGGCTCCAGTTCTAGTATTGCCCTGCAGGCATTTGAGAAGCACCAAGTGTTTCTTGGAGAGAGCAAGGGAAGCAGGATAGGTTTCACTAAAATAAATAAATATCCCCTTTTCCCCTTTTCTGCTGTTCATAGCTGAGGAGGTTAAACTCTTATCTGCTTAACCTCACATCTCATACCTCAATTAGACTCTTAGCATGTTGTCTAGAGGCCTCCCGTAAGCCCTCTGGTGTTCTGTGATCCATAATAATTATGAAGGCAGTGGTAAAGAAATAGGCGAATAGGATTGACAGTCCAATACTTTTCAGCATTCCTTTCCCAGGCTGTAGGTTTTATTTCTCAAACATCTGTCTGTCAAATTCCTGCTGATGGGAAAGATCGAAAGGTGCAGGCCAGAAGTTACAGGGGACTGATTATTTCTTTGCCCAGGGAGCCTTGTAAAAGAACAACACATTAACAACAACAACAAAACAGAAATTTGCCATCTTATAGAAAAGAGACAAGCAATGAAAAGAATTGCTCACCAGAAGCAAAGGAGCAGGAGAACACAACAAAGAAAAAAATAATATTTTCTATTCTCATTTAAAGGTGAAAGAAACATTAAAAGTGCAGCTACCTAGAAAGATATCCACAATCATCCTCAGTAGGCTTACTAGAGCACTTGAAAAAGAGGCCTTTTACAAATCCACCTCCGTCATCTTTTTTCCCCCCTTTTTTATTAACTAAACAAGTGAACCGGAATTATCTTCAACCACTTTCATTATTTTCTTATGAGTTCAGTAAATGTTTTAATAGAAGAGAGATAAACAAATAATAGATTTTATGTAAATATCACTTGCTAATGATGCTATCAAGAGACTCAAAAGCAGGAAATGGGAGGAGTTGATAAACAGGAGAGGTTAATTGAAAGTGGGTTTAAGACATGGCTGCTGGGTGAGGAGACTGTTGTGTTCCTGCAGTTCATCCAGGCAATGAATATATTTGATTAGTTGATTACAGGCTAGTGTACATGTGAGTAATAATGCACCTAAGAGATGATGAGGAAATATACTGCAGAAAGACTTTTGTTTACTGGGATCAAGAAAATTCATAGCCAAGGAAAATATACCCAGAGAGACCTAAGCATGTGCCAGGTGACACCTGGACTTTCTTCAATGTCAGGTATGAGAAGACTGTGATGTACCATGTCTTGTTCTTCCTACACAGGAGCTCTTTCAGGCCCTACCCTCCTTCCACATTTTATCATGTTCTGCATATTTTCTTTCCTCACATGACTGTGGCTCATCAACAATGATAGCATTCTCTGAGTCCCCAAACTAGAGTAAGCCTGGACCAGAACAGCACCTGACTAGAGCATAAGAAGCTAGGAAATCTTACCAAGACATGTTTATTTGGACTCACAAACTGCATCTAAATAGAGCAATGGAACTATGGGGTTAGAAAATATTTCAGAGACAAGGGACATTCTGTATTAAAGCTGAATTAATGTTTGGAAAGCGTTATAAAGTGCCTAGTGTTGTATTTCATTAGAAATAGATGCATTAAATGACTCCAAATTACTTGGTTTCATAGCACAAAATGGGACTTCACTATCTTCCAAAAGTAAGGCTTTTATAAATATTAATATGGAGACCAAACTATGAGAAATGAGGAAGCTGAAAGAGATTGAGAGGGTTCCTAGACCTTGACAGCTATTTCTATATTGGTCATAGAAATGTTCACTGAATCTTAGTTTCTGCAGAAGAAATATGTTATCTGGCAGCTAAAATGGCAAGGGTTTTATATTATTACTGTTTTTTTTTATTATTATTTTGTTGTTTTGTTTTGCTTTTTTTTTTTTCTGTTTATTACATTACTAATGTATAAAGAAGAAAGACATTAAGATAGCTCAAGATCAACCTATTCCAATGTTATAGGTAACCCCAGTATGACTGGTTATTTTTGCATCTTACTTGTCCTTATCAGATGTTGTCTTGGTGTAAATGTATAAATGAATGTAAAGAAAGGTCAGATCCGAAGACTATGAAAGTAAAGCAAAAAGTATTTGAGAAAGAGAATCTGCAAAGGAAATGCTGTATGAATAAGATAGGTGAGGTAGATTGCACATTTATATATACATTGAATAAAGTATTATCTAAATAATTGCAATGACTGAGCTAATTAAAAATAACTCAGCTGAGTCTGAGCAAATTCACAGTGGAATTAGATGAGTGGAAAAATGCTAACATCATTGAAGCCCATCCCATGTTGAAGATAGATGGAGCTGAATTTCTAGAAGAAATTGTGCTGTTATCAGACAGAGAAAGTAGCTGTACTTGGGTTATACATGTTTCTTTTGCACTCGCTCTTGACTCTCAGGTTTTTGTAAGTACAGCCAGTACTGCTCATCTGGTTCTGTTCATCCAAGATGCATTGAAAATTGGTCTACAAAAAGTATCTAGACCATTGTCCATATTAAAGGTAGTATTATCTTCTCCAACATTATTATTGATTCTGTTGGTCATTTGGACACTGGTGCTGTTTCAGAGTGAGGAAATATGGATAGAATGACTCTGTAGTGAAGAAGTTGGTGGTATCTGTCTTTGGTACGTTCTAAACATGATTTGTGTTCACATATAGACTGGTTCTGAAAATAGATGTTCAAACACCATTAATGTAATTTGTTTCTAGTTTATATCTGGTTTCTAGGAAGTAATTCAACTCCAGGAACAGAATCTGCTAATGCTATTGAACTGTCTTCCCAAGAAAAGCTTAGCTTTTGTTCCACATTTGCCTCAGCAAGCTGCTGGTTTTTTTGTTTGTTTGTATGTTTGTTTGTTTTTAATCCAAAGAAGCGCATAGTTGGGCCCTGCTATAATGTAGAATAGCAATGACTGTCTGGTGTTTTCAGCTAACTTGTCTGACTTCTCTGAAAGGTTTTCACAGTCAGTTGCAACAGAGAGGTGGTGTGAGGAGTTGTTCTTACTGAACCTCAAGTATTACACCTCAAGTTCCTTGCGCTGCATGTTATTCTTCTAGCTCACCACTCCCTAGCCAGTGTTTATGCTTGCTTTCAATAATTATGATCCCTTCCCACCATTGCCTCCCTCCCAGCAGATCCCAGTCTGTGACCTGGGAGGTGAAGTAGCCCAATAGTTATCCAGTAGCTGACTGTGGTGACATGAGTGTCACTCAAGACGCTTCTACACTTTAAACCACCCAACCACACTGCGTCCTCCCCAAGCCCAGCTTTTATTTGTATTCTAATGCGGATTTTGAGTCTATGTGAACAGTGACACTTAGTGGCAACTGCCAGAACTATGCCTTCAAGAGTGTAGCCTGTGTTTGCATTGGAAAGTTTACAAGTTTTGAAATTGCAACATATCTAACTGGCTGGTTCTCTCTCTGAGGTAATCGGAAAGGTCAACAATAGCCATGCAACTTGGCTTGCCAGTGGATTCATTCATGTTCTAGCTAAACTCTGCTAAAAATGGAAAATCAAGAAAAGAAAAGGAAAAAAAAAAAAAAGGGGGGGGGGGAACACATACTTGTCTGAGTCTGAGTCACGTTAATTAATGTAGGTGATGGCATGTGTAAATGCTCTTCTCTGTATAGTGTGATTAAAATTATTTAGTCTTAGTACTTGAAAAATCATGAAGTCCTGGTACAGAGACCAGGTTCAATTCTTTCTAAATCCTTAGTTCTTTCTTTACTATGTATTAGTCTTATTGTTCTGTGTTGCTGGCCTTCACCTGACCTTTTTTTTGCCCTTTATAGGTAGTGCTTTTATTGGCTACTCTACTTCTAGATGAGATAATGGTTGGACAAATGTATTTGACTCACTTGCATTTATGGAAATGGGAAGACAGACTTAGTTCAAGCCACCTTTCATTAGTCCTCTGAAGACTTACATTTTTCTTTTCTCCCTTTCTTCTTAATTTTTCCTATTGACTCTTGGTTTATGTTGCTGCTTTTTCTGCATATTGTAAAACATTGCCATTGCTGAACATGCCAATTTCTTTCATTTGGTAAGAAAACTATTACCTGAAATTGATAACTGCTATGTGTCTCAACTAAAATGTGCAGCTGATTACCTGTGGTTGTGATTTCTCCTTGAAGAAATGGAAATATCCTCATTGTTGACTGCAGATCAGCTACAGAAAGTGGGGAATTGCTTTACACATTATGTTGCACACAAGTAAATGTTGTCTGTGCTGTCATGTGCATTATGGAGCATTGTGTCTTACTACATTGCTGAATACCTACATAGCCTGAGGGGTATAATGCTGTGAAGACTGAGTTAACTGAGGATAAGATAGAGACTTTCCATTTGGCAGGTAGTGTTGCTAGATGGCTATACAGATTATTATTTTTTGTCTCTGCCATGGGTGAGATAGAGTGAACAACTACCCATAGTGGATCTGGATACTTGGCTTTATTTAGTAACAATTAAGATTACGTTTGATTGTCTCATACAATCAGTTGCTATGCCCTCAGCACTGCATTCAACAGGGCTCAGCTTCCCTCCCCATCAGGGAGACTGCTGTTGTTCTGGGAGGGTGGGACAGAAAGCTGTGTCAGTTTGTGCTGTGCAGCTGCTTTCCTGTCTTATCTGTTTGTGACCAAGGTCCCTGGGTGTCCACAGTGTATGTTCCCATGCACCTCCCTTATCTCCAGAGATTTCCCATACTTCAGGGGTCTTTCTTCCATTGAGGATCTTCACCTTGTGGGACCCTTTCTCTAAGCTGCTAGCACCCACTTTTCCCAAAATCACAAGGCATGATCATCCTCCTAATCGGTGGTACTGTTTCATGTTTGTTTTTAATTGGAGGATTCAGGATACAGCACTCCTCTCTAGACCTGATGTTATCAAAATCTCCAAGCAACCCATACAGTCTGCAGATAGCAAGCTGCACACTTGTATGTGAGGGTTCAAAAGTTCAGTTTGGATCATTCACCTGCTCCTCATACATCCAATTATCTGCCACTAATAAGCATTCACAATTTAAGTTGTTTTTGTTGGTGGTGGTGTTATTTGTTTTGTTTTGCCTACAACAGTTTCAAAGCACAAGTTTAATTTTATTTAGAGATGCACCATCCACTTGTCTTTTAGCTGCAAGTAACTCACTTCTTGCCAGATCTTTTCAACTTCCAAAGCCTGGAGTTTGTTAGGCTCACAAGAACTTTGCAATAAACTTCCTTTTAAATTTAGTCTGTACTTAGTTAGTGTTGGTTGACATACACTCCTTTTTTTCCTCTGAATCTGCAACAAATTTACTCTCTCTACTGAAATCTTTGAGACATGGTCTACTCTTCAAGAAGTTCTCTTTCTTCCAGTTCTGCTATGCCTGAAGTTATGTCTAGATAATGTGATTAAGAGCAGGCTTAAATGTGGACTAAGGCATTTTGTCTTTCCCCAGGATCTGCCTGCTTTCTGTATTGGTGACCTCAGCTTAGATTTAGCTCAACTGTAGATAAGATGATGGAGCCAGATTTGTCTGGTGCATAGTGGGAAAAAAGAAAAGTGCAACAAACTAAATCTGCAACACAAGACATTTGTATTTGATATAAGGAAAAAAATACCATGAGCTTTATCAGACTTTGGACCAGGCTGCCCAGAGAGGCTGTGAAATTTCCTTCCTTGGAGATATTAAGAGGTCCATTATATAAAGTCCTGTTCTACCTGATTTACATGGACCTGCACTGAGCAGACTGTTAAACAAAAAAAACAAACAAACAAAAAAGACCTCAATCTCAAAATCACCCTGGAGCTTAAGACATGCTTGAAGAAAATGCTTATCTAAAGCCTGAAGAAGGCCAGTCAAACCTTGTTATATTTGTTGCTTGAATTTTCTGACTTGTAGTGATCATAACAGAGATAGTGAATTTAAACAAATCAATCATTACCACAGTCGATATTTTGCCAACTAGAACTCCAAATAACATATTTAATGGCAGAGTCAAAGAACACAGAGGCAAGGCAGGAGGAAGGATAACCATGTTTTTTTCATAGTCTGCTTGGCCAGAATTATCAAAATAAACAAACAAAAAAGACCACTGAATCCAAAAGAAAAGCACTATAAATTGAGCTAATTTTTAGGTGGTGACTTTCTTCATCTTTTCTGAAAATCAATGTCTCTTTGGGTATCTCTCAGAAGAACTACAACATGGAGGCACCACAAATCACTAGTTACTTTGAAAAACTAGCTTTTATAAAAAAATAATTATTGTTCCAAATGAATAGCAATCAAAACAGCAGATCTAGTTAAATGAGTTTTGAAGAAACAGTCTTCCATGGAATTACATATCTTTATTGTAGTCACCAACGGTAAATTTATTCAGAAATTGGTATAAAGGAAACTAAAAGACAAGTTCCATGCTATGTAGAAATGTCTTATTTATTTATTTATTTACTTTCCCCTCTATTGTTTGCTTTAAAGAAAACATGTTTAATTCATTTGGTATGAAGCCAATGTCAGTTCTAGTTGTGTCTAGCTTATATCTGATAACCTTACATTTTAGAATCATGAAATGACATGGACTTGAAGGGACCTCTGGATGTCATTTGGTCCAACTCACCATTTAAATCACAGATGACTCAGATCAGGTTGCTCAAGCTTTTGTCCATTCAGATTTTGAATATCTCCAACAACCTCTCTTTGCAGACTATTCCAATATTTGACACTGTTATGGTATTTTTTATCTGATCAGAAACTCCCTTGCTACGCCTTGTGTCTGTTTCTTCTTGTTCAGCCACTGTACTCCTCTGAGGAGAATCTGACTCCATATTCTCTATGCCCTCCCATTCAATAAAGACAGAAAAGACTGAAGCACTTTGACTGAAGAAAATATTTTGATTAAAAAAGTAAAATATAAATAAAAACAGATAACAAAAATGGATAGATTCTTGCCCACTTTCTATATGAACCTTTTCCTTTCTGCATGCCTTGGGATAAAAAGAATGTGTGTGTGTTGTAAACCCTGAATGAGTGAGTAATGAACAGCTAGTACAAATTTTGAAACAAAACTAAGCTTCTGAACTTGTGGACTTTTTTAAAATGAGTACTAAGTTGGAAGTATGAAAGCATATTTGAGGGAAGAGCTTTAAATGTAAATATTTGCATCTTAAAAACACATTTTCTGTTTCAGAATATTTCTAAGAATAATCTTGGAGGTGTAAAGTGCAATAATATTAAAATCTTCTTTATTTTTATCTCTTCATGTTCTATATATTTTCACAGAAGAATGAGTGCAGTTAAATTATTCATTGCCCCCCGTTATTTCGATGATGAGCTGTTTTGCAAGTGCCATTCTTAATAAATTTTACAAGGCAAAATCTGAGAGCTGGTAAATGTTTGGAGTGCCTGACCCTAGAAGGATCAGTGTTAGATTCTTGCTGCTCAACAATGTAGCATTACTTTTCAGCTCTGAAAAGCTGGTATTTATATTTTCTCTGTGTATCCTTTCACACTGAACAACACATTGCTTTCATTTCCAGGTATTCCTGTAATTGTGCCTTCCAAGTGCAGCACCACAGCACCTACCAAGTGCACTACACAGTTTGATGTGATTGCCTGTTACGATCTCTGATTATGATGGAAGTGTGTTTCCAGCTACATCACTCCATCTCTCCTCAGTCAAATTCAATTTCAGTTGGCGGGAGCTCTGCCATCCCCTGCCCATCATTTGCTATTGTCTTCTTTCACTGAGTTCAACCTGATGATGTTCTGAGTGCCAAAGGCATATCATTTGATTTTAAAAAGCCGCCTCCTTGGTGAACACCTCGGGGTATTTTCAGCTCTATTTAGATTTGGGCATTGCAGTTCTAAATTGCTACTTTGGGCTCTATTAAAACAATTTAAAAAAATAAAATGTCAGTGTGCACAAACAGGTAATTGAAAATAGCACTGCCTAGGAACAAATACAGTTTTCCTGCAGATTTCCTTAGCTTTTGTTTAAAAGCTCAGCATTAGTGTTGTTTTTTATTATTATTATTAGCATTTTATATTTTTTTTATTTAGTACAAATGTTAATCATGATAAAATGTCATTGGCTTGGGTAGCTGTATAATGGTTGTTAGCATATCCATTTATGCAAGAACAAATGATCTGCAGGAGCTGTGGTACACAAAAGTGAGAAATCCCAGGTAGTCCTCCATTAACCTCAGGAGTGTAGTTCCCATTAATTTATGAATGTTTGTTATTATTTTTCATCATAAAATCCTTTATTTATTCCACACACATTCAGGTTATGGTAGTATAGTGTCTGTGAGTGGTAAAATACTCAATATTCAACATCCTATAATCATAAAATATTTTTATCCTGGAGTCACAAGAAATCTTTGAATTCTGACAAAACATACAGACTGCATAGCTAGTATCTTGATGTCTTGTCAACTCTGAAGTCATTTATACTAGTGCAAATGGTTAGGCAACATTTTATGAACTTAGCCTTACCTTGCCTTCCTTTTGCATCTGCGTAAGTTCTATACAAAGTGCAAGATATTCATGTAGCTTCAGTGGGAGCACTATAGATGAAGGCCATAGAGAGAGCTCAGATAATTGTCTGTGACAACCTAGGTTAAATTTTCTTTAACAAACATTGTAGTGAAGTGATCAGTGTTTTCATCTCCAAAACTTCATTTAAAAAATCTATTCCAAAACATTATTTAAAATAAATTTAAAAAATCCATGAAGAGCAAATCAATATGTTTCATCATTAGTTTGCACTAATACTTCTCAAGCTAGCATTTTCTTACTCTAAATACTTTATTGGCAAGATATTAGTAGTGAGTAAAGCATAGATTTCTATTGAATTTGGTAGACCATTTCATTTCATTTACAGATGGGTACAGGTCTACTGTAAAGCATTGCAGACACTTGAAGAATTTTTCTGTGTATCAACTGGTGCAATGCAGTTTTCTATACCACATTAAATGGTGTAATTGGATGATTCCACAACCTTCTCTTCTTTTCTTCTGGTTACCTTAAGTCAGTGTCTTTCACTCAGTGCAGATGTACCTGTAAATAGCAACCTGCTTTGACAGAAAGTGGTCCACACTGTTGCCTTGTGTGCTCTTGGTCCTCCATAAACATGAAAAATTTAGGTAAAGAAAAAGAACCCTGTAAAATAATCTAAAAAGCAGAAAGCATAATTAAGTTGTGAATGCTACACACGCTCCCAGGAAGACATAAGGAAGACTGAAGGATGGGAGGATTTTATTGACCTAAGCATTTTGGAAACCAAAGTCAAAATGATGACTTCAGTCTGTGGCATTAAACAGGTCAACCCTGAACTGTCTTGATATCACACCAGACTGGCTTTTGGAAGGAGTCAAGCACTTTCTCTGCTGCTCGTCAGTTCCTTCCTATCGGTTCTGACATCACTTGATGTTTATATAGTGCTATAGTGGCTTTACATTTGTTGAAATTCTAGGTCTTACAAGATTGACTGTTGGTATAAGAAAATGTGGATGTTGATCTTTAGAAGTCCAAGTTACTGAAATTGTGTTCACTTCCAGTCAGTCTTCACTCATTCACAGATATCTCCCAAATAAATCAATATGCCTTTTCAATCAGTGTCTCTTTGACAATTGCTATTAGAGAAAAATCCTTGCTGATGTTGCCCGCATGTCCATGAGGCAAGTCACAAGGGACCCATATTCTCTGTTATGGGCAGGTTGTAAGGGGATCTGAGCATGGAGCAACAGTTACTTTTGGGTGTGTTTTACCCAGGGATATGACCCAAAGCTGTTCCTGTGCCCAGCCTAATGCCTAGGTAAGCATTTTGCCTCGTGTGAGACCGTGACATGGAAAATCTTTTCCCTCTCTCAGCAGTCCTGTGATCTTGTAGTTTCTGGTGCTGGGATGCTGAGCGCAGAGCGCTGGTGATTTAAGCTGTTTGGCTTTGCTGGAGAGTGAGTCAGGAGCACTTGCTTAGTCAGGCGCAGCTGACAGTCGGTTGCAGAAGCAGTCGTGTATCGCCTTCCATCTGTGACCGTCACCGCTGCGGCGTGGCTGACCACACAGCCTGCATACCTGCCGCAGCTGAGGCTCTCCAGGCAGCTCGGCTTGCTCTCGTGCCTTCCTTCTGACGGTCTTCTCTAACTTTGTGAGAACAGTTCAAAGCCCTTTCTTCACAAAACAGGCAGATTTTCCTCACAGGACAGGCAGCGAGGAGAAACGATGGGTATGCTCACGTTGTAGGCAGAGTAATGCTGGTGTATGAGGTGCCAAAACCACAGGATCATTCCATAGTCCTTGTACACTGAAATCATAAATGTTTAGAAGTGAAAAATGGATTTATAATGTGTAGATATAGACTCTAGCACAACTGGGGGCACAAATGGGGTGTGTGTGTCTCAGAGCATCTAGATATTACTATCCTATGCGTAGTAATATCATAATTTAAGATACGATTTCTTCAGCTTTATTCCGCACCTAAGCCATTACTCATCTTGACTGCATTGTGTATTATGCATGAAGACAAACTTAGACTTTGTGGAAAGAATGTTAGCTTGGGATTTCCCATGTCCAAAAGTGCATGTTCTTTAATAATGTGTTTAGACAACATCAGCTTCAATCTAAAAGGATTTTCTGTTGTATTTTGTTCATGGTGTCTGTTACTCTGCTGCTTGTGACACCCTCAGGCAGAGGTACATGCACATACAAATGGAACAACCTGCAGGGGAAAATGGGAAAACCCCAGTCTTAAACAAAGATGATGAAAGCTTTTAAAAAGGCAATATTCTCAAATACAAAAGTGGTTAAAGAGGAGCAAGAGGAAAATATTTAAATGCAACTCTATCCATTTCTACCTGCTAATAAAGAGTGTTTTCTGTGCCTTGTCTAATGGGAAAATAGAGCAAAAGAACTTCCTTTCACACTAGTTTCTATAGTGACAGTATCCTCAAAATCATCTTTATGCAATCAAAAATAACTTGATAGTACAGTGTACAAACGGAGCTTAATCAGTTTTCTATCCTGCAAAAACAAAACAGTTAATGATATTGAAAATGAAAATTTAAATTGCATAGAACATAAAATTCTTCTAGGTGAGTAACTGAACATTTGTTTCTTCCTGCTAATGAAGTGAGAGGTTGCAAAGAAAGGCCATCCTACCCAGACTCATAACCTCAGTCAAGGTCCCCAGGGTTCACCATGCTTTTGTGTTTCGGTCCACAGTGTTACATCTTCCTGTTCCTTCATTTGTCCAGGTGTAAGTGAGTTCTCTTGTTTTCCGTGGGGTCTGTGGCATTCCTTCTCAGCACAGACACTAGACAGCTGAACCTGTTTCTGTGATGGACTAGGAGCAGCACAGATTCCATCTGGTCACATGAACTGACCTTCATGCTAACACCCAAGAGGTCCAGACCCAGCCCTCTGTCGTCTCCTACCCTGCTGAATCCTCTCGGTGAGGTCAGATGAGTTACTTAGCTTCCCTTTCCCTCCACTTTTCTTTCCCCCCCAGTTCCAGGAGAAGCCTTCAGGACTGGCACAGATCATTCCCCAGTGGGTGGTAGGGGCACAGTGACTGAAACAGCAGAAACTGAAGGACACTTGTTCCAGAAATTAATTGTGTTAGCGCTTAGATAAAACATTTTGTTCTTCAAGGACAAATGCTAGTTGAAACACGAAATTTGAGAAGTTTTCTCTGTCCTTGAAAGTCCAAGAGAGAGCTAAATCTCAGCAAAACAATAGCAAGTCTGGATGATCTTTTGTGCCTGAATTTCCTCATTCTTTGGGATTTTATCAGGTGGTCCAGGACACCCACAGCCCTTTCTGCAACTGGCATCTCCTGCCAGTCATCACAGCTTTCTTTCTCCTCTCTGCAGTTGGTGTCTCTTTCCTCAGCTGCTCTCAAATCAAAAGTGAAATCATTCCCCTTTTCTCACTGCCTTGCCCCCAAATTCTTCAAATTCTTTTTTTTTTTTTTTTTTTTTTTTTTTGGTTTGACTGTGGGGTTCATCCAAACCCTAAATATTTCAGTTAACTTCTGTCTTGCATTGTCTGTGGGCTCATCTTCCAGACAGAGTGGGCAGTAATTTGCAAAGGACTTAGCTAGTTCACGGCTGATTCATTACACACTGAGACATTAAATATTGAGCAATTTTACATAATTAACCAGAATTCCTAAATTACATGCAGGCAGGTTCCTCAGCCAGTCACAGCTGATTATGCTTCAGTCACTGATGAATAGTAGCAAAAAAAAAAAAAAAAAAAAAAAAAAAAAAAGATTAGCTTCTTCCCAGGATTGTTTTTACAAACAAGTCTGTATGTTGTGATGTAACCATCCCAACAGCATGCTTATTTAGCTGTTTAACTGATTTTACCCTCAGAGCCACAAGGTACTGTTAGAGGAATAGTTCACAAAGTCTAATTAAAAAGAATGACACCATTATTTTTCATGTGTATCTATGTTAATGTCCTCTTGCACATCAGGCTTCATTATTCTTCATGATTACAGCTCTTTGTTTGCAAATATGTGAGTTGAGAAATAATTACGAATAATGCAGGTCACCCACAAGATCAGAGAGGCAGAAGTGATCACTGAGTAGTTCTGTTCCTGGAAAATCAGAGAGAAGTGCCAGAGCATTGAAAGACTGCAAGGCAATATATGCCCGCTGCTCAGAATGTGTAAGGTGCCACCAGCTGTTCAAGGGTTATGCTCAGCAGAGACCTTTGATGCATAACCAGTTCTGGGAGGCCTGTTGTCCAGGTGTGCTCTCCTCCATGGCTGGAGCCCGTAAGTGGAGAGACAAGGAGTGGTGCTTCATCCCTGCACTCCCTCTAAGCTGCACTGCTTCGTGTGTGAGTCCCGGAGGTCACCATCTCTCTTGATGGGCAGATGCTGGCGGTGTGGAAAGCAAGGGCCTTGCTGAGTTGCACTACCCACCTCTGGGACTGCGTTGCAGGGCTCTATAGAGGAATATGATTCCTGGCTGAAAGCTTAAAAAAAAAAAAAAAAAAAAAAGGTCATTGCAAATAAATACTTTGCTTGTGCACTGCTGTTTTGAAAGCATTGATTTACTTCTGGTGAAGCTTCTGCAGGAAGCTTCCCCACCTTTTGTTGGAGGGGAACAGTGAATCTTACCCTGACTTTTCACCTGCTAGCAAAATGCCAGTCTCCTGGGTTGTGCTTCCTACCTGAAGTCATCCAGCAGTACCAGGGGCCACAATAGCTGCCACCCTCTGGCCCATCATTGTCCTTAGACACATGGCATTTTCTGAGGGAGCCATTTGGAGCTATGAAAAACAACTTAAGAAACTCTGATATGGAAGAAAATACCCATAAAATCATTCCTACTAATTTCATGAATAAGCATGAAATTTAACCATTTGCATTCGGACCTAAATCTTGGGTTAACATTTTTTAATTAAAGATACATTCTGAAAAAAGGTAAGACAGGTTGTTTTGTTTGAGTTTTACCAACTTACTTTTGTTTCTCTTGGTTTGTTTTTTGTTTGTTTGTTTGTTTGTTTTTTAAGGAAGTGTTGAACTTTAAAGCTTTCACTGGTGCCTATCATGATCCTGTTGTATCTTCAAATCAGAGATAAGGCAGTAGGATAAAAATAAAACAGACAGTTTTCTTGCTTTGAATATTGCAATCTATGGCGTAATATTATTGCCTTTTCTGTGTTAGAGGTCTGAATTATCAATGACCCAAAGGCTTTTTTTTATTCATTAAAATAATTGGTTTTACCTTTCTATTCTTCTAAGGCCAGTGAATTTAAAATTCTATAATTTTGCCTAAATGAAAACATATATTATGCAGTAGGGAAAAAGATGCATATGTGATTAGTCTATGATTATCTTGCTGTTAAAATAAATCTAAACAAATGGGATTTTTATTGTTCCAGTGCTGACTATCTGGATGGTAAATTATTCTAAATTGGTCATAAGCCACAGCCCATTCAAGTTAGTTCAGAGAGCATAAGCTAATGTGTAGTTTTCATTATTTTTGAGTACAGTTGTGTTGCTGTTTTCTTTTTTTTTTATCCTTGATGGCCTTCTCTGGTTATAGGTTATCTACTGCTTTGTGTACTTGTTATGTCAGCATGATATTCTTTAAAGCACCAACGATACAATTTGATTTGAATTTTTAATAACTGAGCACCTCACAGAAGCCACTCTAAGTAAATGATGGTTAAAATTAGATAGACACATAAAAAGAACTTGGTGTCAATTTATCTTTGAACTCCAGAAGCCCGCTGTGAGAGGCAGCAGTGAATGACCATAGGATAAGTAAACAGTGTGTACAAATTTAACGGTGGAGACAGGTCAATGTATATGTGCTTATAGAGAGAGATGTGAGTACAGTCCTGCCCAAGTTGACTTTGGGCCATCTTCTTTGGTGAAGGGGGAGCAATGAAGATGGTGAGGCATCAGCTTTAGCCACCTGCGTTGGATCTGGTACCGCTGCTGCGCCTTCCCACTAGCTGCTGTGCTCAGGCCTCACAAGATTCATGCATCATGTCTGAGATTCAACTGATGTGTGGTGGTCTAGAGTGAAACGGATCTGCATTGCTCCTTCGTAGAGACACAGGACATTGCAGAAGCAGCAGCTGCTTCTCTGTTATACAATCCGGACTCAGTGGATCCCCTTTATTCAGTTGCCAGTGTAGTAAAAACATAATATTCTGCTTTGTTTAAAAGTTGATTTGTCTTTCTTTGCTGTTGCACATATATCTGAGCTTGAAGGAGAGGCATATCTGACGAGGTAAGGTGAGAGAGGTGACTAAAGGGGACTAAACCCAGATCTTTTCAGGTGTTAAATAAATTAATATTGTTTAATCTAGCAGAAATAATAACTGTCTGCTGGTTAGCAGTTGCTTACTAATAATTATATTCTGAGGCATGCTATGATGCTTCTATGATCTTAAAAATTGTTATGCATTTGGTTTTCCTATTATGTAAATTAAATACGTAGTTTTATTTCAGGGAGAGCTGGAAACAGCACATAGCACTTGTACACTGCTCAGCTGAAAGGAACTGTCTTGTGCAGTCTTAGAAGCTGGTTCAATTGGTGCCTCAAAGTGCTCCTCTGCTATTAGAGGAGTAAGAATAAAGGTAAATAGTTTCCCCAGTTAGTAAAAGGTAATAACTCATGTTTTCCTATAAGAATTTCAAAACTTGTAATTCAACCCTAAAGCACCATGCTTTGGGATTACTGCTTTCTCCGCCAAGCTATAGCTGAATGGTGTGGAGATGTTATCTGCTATCAAACACTGGCATCACCTTGTGTTGATTTGGCACAGTGATTTTAGTAAGCCATATGGATAAATGGGTGGTATTTTGCTCTATTATATGGAAGAAGTCAATCTTATTCTGTTCCCAGTTTCACTATGAGTAACCTTGTAAGTTTTCTTTTCATTTACTGAACAAATAATTTAACACCGTTGCTTCCTGAGGCCAGCGAGAAAAAATTCTGATAGTAATATACTAGGAAATGTTGATTCAACTAAATTAAGACCTTAGCAGAGAATATAACTTTTGTTGAAAAGGGGTTTTGGCAGAATATTATTGAGATTCTCATTTCTTGTCAGATTTATAATGTATCAAAATAAGATGTTTATGGATAAACGAGTTCTAGAAGGTTGAAAAAATAGTCTTGAATGATTCACTTTGTGAACAATTCTGATATTTTAGTTTTTCTTACCGAGTCATGGTGAATACAGTGCTTAATACCTTAGAGCTTTCAAAAACATAGGCAGAATTTTTGGCTAACCATGGTTAACTGTGCAATGATATTTGATAGCAGAGACAATGACATACACCCATACCAAATATAGTTCTGAATGAAAAAGTTGAGGCTAGTCCTGATCTGATTTCCTAACTCAATGCATTTCCTTCATGGAAATAAACTGTTCCAAGATGAAAGTCTCCATGAAACTGTCCCATGGAGAGTGTTTAGACTGTGAGTAGTGTTCTGTGAACAAGCTTCATGAAGTGATGATTTGTACACAAAAATATGTTTCCGTCATAACTCAGAATCAGATAAGTCTTTACCTCAGGCTAATCGGAGATCAACAGACTTGCTTTTATTTATATATATATATATATATATAAAGTAGGTTAGGAGGAAGAAATATAATGAAAGAATTTTAGACTGTGCACTTCTATTGACAGGATATTGCTCTAGGAAGATGCTGGTGGTGTTCAAAATGTGACACAGAACCTACGCAATTCAGACCTGTACTGCTGCATATTGCTGCAGTTCCAGCAAGTAGAATGAAATGTTGTTTTACATTCTAAGGGAAGATTTGATGTTGGTGCTTGCTCCTTTGCCTTGGGGACTACTTTGAGGCTGGAAAATTGTTGGACTAGGCGCCAATATACAACTGACCTCTCTGACTGAGGCTTTTTTGTTTGGAAGGACATGCAGTAGGGACTTGTCACAGGTTTGCAGACACGGATTTCTTCACGCAGACCATTACCTTTCTGTAATAGACAATTCAGGTAACACAAGTATGAGCTTCTGATAGCTTTCTCCCTGCTTTTGTCCTGCAGCCAGAAGCTTTCATGGGCTTCCTTCTGCAGTAAAGGCACCTACTGTGAATTCAGCTGTTCCCAATGACCAATAAGAGTCACAGACATTTATCACAGCCAGCAGGATTTCTCCTGCCACTGAAGAGCCTTCTGGGTATTCCTCCCCTTGCCACTAGCTTTCTGTGCAATACTGCAGCTCTATGGAGAGCAGGGGAGCTGCTTTCTGGTTCAATTTTACTTTCCTCAGTGGGGTTCTTCCTGGCAAAGGTCAGTATTTTGTTATGTGGCCTTTTTCATGTAATACATTGCCACCTGTAAAGCATATAGAGTTCTTTGCTATTTGTTGGTCCAGCTGAGACCTGTAACACAAATAATGAAATGGCTGGATGTTTTCTAGACTTTTCTTCCTGCCCATAATCGAAATGGTGTAAAACCACCCTAAAATACATGCTCCATTCAAAAATGGAAATGACTGTGTTAATTTATTGTTAAACAGAGTAAAAGATGTGAATTTGGGTGCCCAAATTTTGGCATGATGTTATAATTAGGTATTCAGATACATATTCCAGTCTTCAAAAGTACGCACCACCTACCTATCAGTTACCAGTAACTGCTTGTCCTGCCCGCTACTAGCTGTGCAACTCTGCCAATCGGGCACTTTAGGCAACATAGATGTTGCTGCAGGAACTACACACAAGCAACAAAACTTGAAAGCTAATCACAAATTTATACTTCAATATTTTCCTGGAAACATATGGGGAAAAATATGTTTACATCAAACAGCAGTGTCTTATTCTACAAATATATCAAGACAATATATACATGGATTTGGTTAAGCACGTGTATAAGTAAATATCAGTATTAGAATTGCAATCTTAGTAATCATTCTCTCATATAGAGTTTCACCTTAACAGTACAGTCTCTTCTTCATGTGACTTTCATGCCATTTCTAGCCAATACAAAATATCAATTAGCTTTGCAGTGTGAGTAGGTTTAGTAACTTTTCGGTTCCTATCATATCAGCAGAATTTTTATATTTTTATGGATGGATCTGTATGTAAATCTTCTGTGGGAATTTCAGAACACTGGTCAGGAGATGTATATTAAATTTTTTTACACAAAAAAAAAAGAGAGAAAGAAAGGAGTAATATACTCTTTTTTGGCATCTTGTAATGTTCTACCTGGGTCTTAGCTTCCTCTTCCCTGCACAGCTGGTAACTGGGGTGCTCAGGCACTCCACAGTGATACGTTCTTCAGCTGCAAACTTAACAAGCTTAGTGCTGCTAAGGTAATCATGTACAAGGTAATATTTCAAGGGCTCATAATTGAAAAAGGAGAATTTCCACTGGGTCAGCCTTATCCATTGTGTGAACTGTTTGAAGGGAGTTTATTATAATGTCTTCCCAAATCATTCTGGAGAGGCCTGTAATAAAAACCCTGTCCTTCTTTAAATCCACAGAGGACTCTTAGCTGCTACTTTGGAAGGACATTCTGGAGGCTGCCTTTTGCAGGATAAGCAGCCCTTTTATGCAATTAATTGATCAATCTGATAACATTTTTTTTGGTCTGAGCTGGCACTCTTGCAATAGAGCAGTTCAAGTTCCATTTTGTGGCACTGAAGTGAATGCTTGGAGTAAACCTAACAAGCAGCATCACAAAAATACATCCAGCATGAACTGCTTTAGAGCTAACTGCTTTTGCAAATGCAGAGGTAGGCACTGCTTCAAGAATGTGGCAAATTTTTCACAAGCAGAATCAATTCAAAATTGAGTCCCGGGTGAAGGAAAAACGATCCTGTTTGATTATGAGCTATGTATTTTGCACTTTATATAGTTATTTAGTGCCTAGTGTAGCAAGTAATTTTTTCCAAATGTACTAATTGATTTGAAGATTTTAATGTCAAAAGTAATTAGGAAGTAATACTTGAAATCATTTTACTTGTTGCATCAAAAATACATTTACATAAAGAAAATTAGACAATTAGTCTGTCTCCCTTACTCTGTACCAAGCTGCCATCTTAGTAGAACTGATATTTTAAATCCTTTTCCGCAACTTATAGAAGACAAATAATAATATTCTGTCACGTGAAATGTCTCACTAAGTTGATATGGTCATATCACCCAAAGCAAAGGGTCACACTGAGCATGCAAAGGATGTTGTTAAATCTGAGATGTACCGTGTTGTTGCCTTTTTTTTTTTTCGGGGGGGTGTGTTTTTTTGTGTTCATATTTTTTTCAGAGCCCTACTACAAGAGACTGTTTAAAATAGATAGTACAGATAAGGTAGCTGATTGTAAGGAAATTAAATAGTTTGAGATTGACAGATCCCTGCCTTATGATAGCACTTTAGGGAGAGGAAATCAATTAGCACAATGCACAGGCAGCATTGTTCAGCATGTTGTTAATGTTTAACAAAACAAAAAATAGTCCTGCCTTTACTTACTAAAGACACAGAGAAATATAACACTCTGGGTATGCCATTTAACCTTTAGGAGCTTAAGTCAATAACAAATGAAAGAACAGAGGGATAACAGAAGGTGTACTGTTGTTGCAAACACAAAAAGGTATAAATCTCACCTGAGAATCAAGAAATGACAGAGACAGGAAAAAAGGCAAAGGGAGGCACAGCTATGTTACTGTAAATTATACCAGAGTGTTCTTGACAATTCCTCTGACCAACTACAAGTGCTTTCCAAACTTAAAAAGCATCATGATGGACTGCTTGCTTCAGGTGGCTTTTGGTCTCAAGGTCCCTCTGCTGAAGCTTTACATGACTTCTCGTGATTTGTATCAGTGTTCCTAAATTGAACATCATGTGCTTTTTTTTTTTTTTCATATTTGTGATGATAATATTCACGAAAGCATAGCATTAACATTGATGTGAGTCAGAGCACATATCCTTGAATCTTTCTCCTTGTGGCTCTGTCAAGCATCTTGTCAAGCAGCCACTTGGGCTGTTCCTCCTTACCCTGCTGTTGTATTGTACACGTGCTCAGGCAATCTCTGCTCTTCTCCACATCCGCGTCTCTACAGCAAGTATTGAAAACCAGCCTGTGTGGTTTCATAATAAATTGAAGGTCTGAGTTTTAATAGAATTTGAGGATACCTGAAGGCACTGTGCTCTCTATGAATATAGTAGGGTTGGAGGGTGCACAAACCCTTTTCACAGACAGACCACTAAAACAACACTCTTTTGCTTGATCAAAGCTTGATCCTAAGCACCGTGGTACGACCACCAAAGATAAAAATCTGGATTCTCTGTTAGTGTAAATTGACACAATAGCTTGTTTCACTTCAACTTATATATTAAAAAGGAAGATCTCTAGATTTAGCTTGGGATGATTTTTATTTATTTATTTTTAATTTTACTAGTTCTTGTTTAGGTTATGGAAAGCAGGTAAGACAAGCTTACCTTCCATACAGTGATTTACAAAATGTTTAAAAGCAGACAGAAAAAAAATATGCTTAGTGTGTAGAAGGCAAAAAAGAATATCACCACTCTTTGAGAACCTGAGGATGATGAAGTTTAAACAGTTTTCGATATTAAATAGTGTATTTTTTGCAGTAGTCTAGAGGCAGAACATGGATACATCCCTTGAATGTATAGAATGGAGCAATAGCCTGATAAAAACAGGAATCAAAGACAAGGGGTTCAGAATGAAACTTGGATTACATAGAATCATAGAATGGTTTAGGTTGGAGGAGACCTTAAAGATTATCCAGTTCCAATGCCCCTGCCATGGGCAGGGACAACTTCCACTAGAACAGGTTGCTCAAATCACCATCCGGCCTGGCCTTGAACACCTCCAGGGATAGGGCATCCACAGCTTCTCCAGGCATCCTCTTCCAGTGCCTCACCACCCTCATAGTAAAGAATTTCCTCCTTATATCTAATCTAAATCTACCCTCTTTTAGTTTAAAACCCTTACTCCCTGACAAAGAGTCCCTTCCCAGCTTTTATGTAGGCCCCTTTAGGTATTGGAAGGCCGGCATAAGGTCTTCCTGAAGCCTTCTCTTCTCCAGGCTGAGCAACCCCAACTCCTTCATCCTGTCTTCACAGGAGAGGTTCTCCAGTCCCTTGCTCATCCTCGTGGTCCTCCTCTGGACTTGTTCAAATACTTGGACTTATTCAAATACTTCCATGCCCTTCTTGTGCTGGGGCCCCTAGAGCTGAATGTAGTGCTCCATGTGGGCTCTCATGAGAGCAGAGAGGGAGAATCACCTCACTTGCCCTGCTGGCCACCCTGCTTTTCATGCAGCCCAAGATATGGTTGGCTTTCTGGGCTGCAAGTGCACATCACTGGTTCATGTTGAGCTTTTCATCAACCAACACCCCCAGGTCCTTCTCATCAGAACTGCCCTCAATGTGTTCTCCACCCAGCCTGTATTTGTGCTTGGGATTGTCCTGGTCCAGGTTCAGGACCTTATACTTGGCCTTGTTGAACTTCATGAGGTTCACACAAGCCCACCTCTCAAGCCTGTCCAGGTCCCTCTGGATGGCATCCCTTCCCTCCCGCGTGTGGACTGCACCACATACCTTGGTGTCATTGGCAAACTTGCGGAGGGTGCACTAAATCACACTCTCCATGTCACCAGCAAAGATGTTACACAGTGCCGGTCCCAATACAAAACCCTGATGAATCTGGCTTATCATTGATCTCCCCCTAGACTTTGAGCCATTGACCACAACTCTTTGTGTGTGATCATCTAGCTGATTCCTTATCCACAGAATGGTCCATCTGTCAAATCCATGTCTCTCTAATTTAGAGACAAGGATGTAATGCAGGACGTTATCAAATGCTTTGCAGAAGTCCAGGCAGATGATGTTAGTGTCTCTACCCCTATCCACCAATGTTTTAACCTTGTTGTAGAAGACCACCAGATTTGTCAGGCATGATCTGTCCTTAGTGAAGCCATGTTGTCATTACTGAATTGTTTTTGTGATTTTACCCTGCTGGGCAGCTGAACTTCACCACAACCTCTCTCTCACTCCCCCTCCTCAAGGGCAAGTGGGAGAAAATATGATGGAAAGGGCTCAAGAGTAGAGATAAGGACAGGGAGATCACTCAGCAATTATCATCAGGGGGAAAACAGACTTGGCATAGGAAGATTAATGTAATTTATTGCCTATCACTAGCAGACTAGAACAGTGAGAGACTAAAAAGATATAAAAACACCTTGTCCCCATCCACCCTCTTGTACCTTCTTCCCCCAAACAGTGCAGGGGAACAGGGAATGGGGGCTGCGGTCAGCCCCTAACACTTCATCTCCGCCGCTCCCTCACGGTCCCTCCCTGCCCCTGCTCCCCGTGGGGTCCCTCCCACGGGATGCCGTCCTTCCCCAACTGAGCCTGCGGGGGCTGCCCACAGGCAGCAGCTCTTCAAGCACTGCTCCCACATGGCTCTGGGGGTCCATCCCCCAGGAGCAAACTGCTCCAGCACGGGTCCCCCATGGGTGGCAGCTGCTCCCAGACCCCTGCTCCTGCGTGGGCTCCTCTCCAGGGGCTGCAGCTCCGGCCTGGGGCCTGCTCCTGCGGGGGCTCTCCATGGGCCACAGCCTCCTCCAGGCCACCTCCACCTGCTCCACCGGGGGCTCCTCCACGGGCTGCAGCGTGGAGATCTGCTCCATGTTGGACCCATGGGCTGCAGGGGGGCAGCCTGCTCCACCAGGGGCCTCTCCACAGGCCGCAGAAGAATCTGGAACACCTGGAGCACCTCCTGCCCTCCTGCTGCACTCACCTTGGGGGCTGCAGGGCTGGTTGTCAATCCCCTCTCCCAGCTGCTGTAGCACAGCATTTTTTTTTACCCCTTCCTTAAATCTGCTGTCCTAGGGGCCCACCCAGTGTCACTCCCTGGCTCGGCTCTGGCCAGCAGCAGGTCCCTTTTGGAGCCGGCTGGAGCTGGCTCTGATCTGACATGGGGCAGCTGCTGGGCTCTGCTCACAGAGGCCACCCATGCAGCTCCTTGCTACCTAAACCTTGCCGTTTAAACCCAATACAATTGTGTACATAATGAAAATTCTAAATAGGTATTTTAAATTCTGTGCATTATCATCCCATTTGTATATTAGAAAAAGAAAGGTAACATTTATTTTATGCGGACAGGGGGAGGGCAGTAAGGAAGAAAATTGATTGAAGTCTGTTTTATGTGTAGCGGGATTGTCAATTCAACTTACTTATGTGGGAAATGAAGTCTATAGGTTTTGCAGAAGCAAGGAAGTGTTATTAATTTCTTCAGTTGTTACTGATATTTTAGTAAACCCCAAACAATTTAATTGTATATTTTCTGTAGGAAGTTTTTATTGTTATTAATCCAAATTTGATAGTTGTTCACAGAAATCTCATGTCCAATCTTTATCCTTCAGTTTCTAGCATTTGTCCAAACCAATTTGTCCAACCAAAGTCAATACTTTACTCTGATTTATCAGATATATCAGTTTATTGTTATATAAGTCAACATCTACCTGCAACAATACAGCAGTTTACATACATTTTGAGCTGTTTGTATGCGTAGTCACAGTCATTTCTCTCTCCATGCCCATATCCCACTGTAAACAGCACAGATTGAATAACTTCTGAAATACCTGGTGTGATGCAGTGCTCTTTGTGAAATTGTGTAACTTTTAACTTGATGGAAATGTATTTGGTCAAGTTCTTTTTTTCTTTATCTCTGCCACCTGGCTAGAAATGTTGCACTGAAGTCTTTCTGGGTTCTGCTGAAAGAAATGCCCTCCAGCCACAGTACATATGAAAAAAAAGAATGGGCTGGTCAGAAAAGACGGGATATTTGTTTTTCACTCTGTAATAGAATGTGCAGGTCAGAAAAAATGGGATATTTGCTTTTTGCCCTGTAGCTTAGGCTTTGGCACTTCAGAGCAATGATTACAAAGTCCTGTTTACTGCCAACTGAGAAAAATGTCTACTTTGAACAGATTTTCTGGGAAATTTAGCTGCAAGAATCTAGCAAATTTCTATCAAGAATGTACAAACCGTGATATGAGTGGGGTGTTATTATTCTTATTAGTTTAGTTTAGTTTAGTTTTCTTTTGATTACATTTGGGGCAGATTCTCAGCATACAAAAAAGGTATGTTTTGTAACACAAAGCTACCCTTCTATGCAACTTTTGTGTTCTTGATCGAACTCATAAGAATATCTGTCAACAGTTTTCAAGAACTTTTTTGTAACTTTAAATAAGATGATGTTGCTATTATAACTTAATACTCAGAAATGGCTGTACTTTTTACTGAAATAAAAACAATCATTATGAAGTAATTCCAAGTCATTTACTTGATATTGATACTGCATTTGGAATATGTAATGAAAATCGTTTTCTATAATGGGACAAGTCACATACCCATATTGACTAGTGACATTATAAACCTACTTGCAAATACTAAAATGATCTTGATGTTAAAACTCTTCATCACATAATAGAACTGTATTTCCTATTGAATTTATCTAACCTGAACCTTGTTTAACTGCCAGATTTTGAACTTTCGGTGTTATAATTCTGGGGGGTATAATTTAGACCAACATTATGCTCAGTTGTCCATGCAGTTCCTACTGTTTGTTATAATCCTTTGCTGATCCATTAATGTGTTAAGTACAAGTCACTTGGGTGTATATATGAAAGTATTTCTGGCAGGAGTGGGGGCTTGCTTGTGATTAATAGATTCAGTATTTGGGTCCCTGATAAGAATGGAGATGTTTCTTCAGGGTATTAATATACTTCCAATGTAGATATCATTTGGGCAGCAGGTGTAACACTTTGATCATTTACTTCCATTTGCTTGCTATTTATCTTGATCAGTTTAGGCTGTTTGCCATTTGATTACTTTATCGTTGCTCTACTTAAGAATTCTCACCTGTTTAAATGCATTTGAATATCACATCAGCTTTGTGTCTTTATTTCTAATGTCTTTGCTTTTCTATGTAAGAAAGCTGACTGAACCATATCAAATATCAGGGTTTCCTCAACTGGCTTGAATGGCTTTTTGTTTCAATCTTTGTTATGAAAAACAGATTTCTATGTATTATGCAAACTTTCAAGGGGTGGTGGAAAAGTACCCTTTTTCTGCTACATTTCTTGGTCTATTGCAACACTTGTCAAACTGAAATAAGAGGTCTTAAGAGTTGTGGTGTTCATCCCAGGCTTAAGCATTCATCACCTGTCTCTCATACTATAATCCATATGCTTGACTGCCTCCCCGTGTACCCAAACACTGGGCAAGTTCTGAGATTCATTCCCATTTCTACATTTATAATAGCACTAATCTGAGTTCTGGGATACCTAAATTAACAAAAAGTACATTTTATTTGAGAAAGCATGCTTTGAATCACTGTCTTTTGCATAACCGGTAGCACTTCTGTGAAACTGTGAAAGACAGGGCCAGAAGGCACTTTCTTAGGCTGGGCTGGAGGACTCAGAAGGACAAAGCTTTAGCATGTTATTTTTTCTTTTAGATCCAGTATTGGTCTAATGTGAAGTGCTCATCTCATGTTGACTTGTGTGAAGCAGTAGACTGCAGTCAGACACACTTTTCTTCTTGTGAGCTCTGTGAAACTTATCTTTCTAGTGAAGCCTTTCAGTGGAAGGGGTGAAGCCATCTAGCTACCATCTAGATCATCCATCTTCTTCGGCCTGCCCCCAACAATATTCCATTCTGGGATGTGGGAGCTCAGGCTCTTCGGCTATGGCCTGCTTACCTGTCACACTTTGCTCCATGGCATTTTTTTAAGGCATTTAGGAAGTCTGAAGCATTTCAGTAAATTTCATAAGAACTGTCCTGAGTTGTTCTCCTGAACCAAAGCTTCTAAACTTAGAAGCATGATTTAGGTACTTAAATACTTTGACAAATATCCACTCTCATCTAGATAAAGATTGTCATGCATTAGAAAAAGTCTACATTTTTGCATTTTTGTCTTCAGCTGTCATGCATTGTTAGTCTCCAGATCATTTGTCTTTGATTTTAGATGCATTCAGTAGTATTGCACTGAAAACTGTCCAGAGTTTGTCTCCTAAGAACTTTTTTTTTTTTTTCTTCCCTCACTGGCTTGAATAATTAGTGTTGGTTTACTTTCAAAAAACCAAAAAACATAAAAGCAGGTAGAACTATTCCCATCTTTGCTGTTGTGATTGCTCAATCTCATTAATCTCTGAAGAATTCCTAAACCTCTGCATTGTAATAAGAACAAGATGAAACAAACCTCAAATGAAGGTTCAGATTCTTTGGTTTCCTATTTGATCACTCATTTCTCCCAGTCTGGTAATGCCACTTTTATTATGAAGGTCACTAAACTAAAATGAGCAAAGTTGCAGCAGGTGGCAATTATGCAATCCTGATGAGTGTTCTTATGGATTTACAGAAAGACATAAATTACATCAAGTTTTGCTCATTCCAATGACAGCTGGCTTATATGTATGTATTTATCAACTAGGACAGAAGGTTGCTTTTTAAGAAATGCATAATTAAAAATTCAGTAGTTCAATAGCTGCTTTCAAGAGTTCTTAGATTCCTTAGTTCAAATTTTTTTTTTCATGCAATTATTGCCTCCAGAACAATTTCAACCATCTTTCTCATGGCTTTCATTCCATATTTTAAGAATGAGAAATATCTGCTTAGAACAATCTGTACTTTGGGTCCTTTGTTTTCATTCTTGCTGTTATCCTAGTAAATTAAAAAGTAAGGATTCATGCAGGGTTCCATTAGCAAAAAACATGTCCACTTCTTTCATGTTGTTCACAATGAACTAGTTTTTGGTATTGAAACTGCCATAATAACTTTTCCCTTTCGTAGGCAATTGGAATGTGTATTATGAATTGTTTCATGAAACACTTTTAAAGCAAAACTTCACAGCTGGGCATTATAAAATATGTTTTAGAGAATAACAGTGAGATAGAAAATTGCCATACAAAATAGATCTCTTTTTCCATACTGGGATAAGTTGTTGAATTAGAGCTGAGTTTTTAACTCCTGCTACATCAGCCTCAAGTCTGGAGCTGCTCAAGTGAAGAAAACAATATGAATGTGGATTGATAACAGGTAAAAGTGAACACTATTGTTGGCCCTTAGGCTTCCAGTTGCCTTCTTGCTGGACATCAGGTTATATGCTTCTAACAGTTCAGTTGTGGTATAGGTCATCAAAGATTTATCATATTCCTCTGGTGAAAGAAGCTTTAATAAGCTGGGATAGTTTGAAGCAGTTAAGAAAAATTCAGAAAACTTTGTGTTTGACAGCTTATGAAGTTGTAGTGGAAAATATTCAAGGATGGAGAACCTTTAGCAGGATTCAGCAACAAATACTGTAAGATACTGAGCTTTATTTTCATATTCCTTTTGTTAAAATTGGGATAAAGCAAAACAAAACAGAAATCAAAGTAACGCCCTTATCAGTTTAAGAAGGGTATTCAGAAATGAAAGAAAGGCAGACCAAAGCCAAAAAACACAGTTAGATAAATGTGGCTGGGTCAATGTTATTGCTTCTCTTTTGCCATTAAAATAATACAGGCAAAATTATACAAGCAAAGAGACTGCACTAAAATTAATTACCAGTGACACTCACTGCTGTGCAAAGGATCGGCCTGAGTCTGTACACCACAGCAAGTGACATACGAGCATTATGTTGACCCTATGCCTTTCCCCTGTAGCATTTATCTGCAGAAGTGCATTTAAACAAAACAAGCAGCACCTCTGCAGCCTCATCGGTGCTCTCCCTACACCTTCCTGCGTTACGTTTCCAGCAGCACGGTGCTGAAGGAAGGCTGAGCATCCCCCAAGCAGGGTTGGGTGGGTGTCCAGTGGAGCCACAAGGAGATACAGGGTGGCAGAAGGGGGGCTGGTGTCAAGCAGTTACCGTAGCAGTGGGGAGGGGGGCACAGGTGGGAGTGTTTCCACAGCAAGGGATGGAGCACCACTTGGGCTGGAGATGCTGCTGTCCTTTCTTCTAATTCCTTGGTGGTGCAAACATGTAAGGTGCACCTGTGTGTGTTACTGACTTCGTTTGTAGTTAGACACTGGGACAGTACAGGAGATGAAGCTTTTTTTCTCACACAAGATGCACTCATTTGAATCTCTTTATTAATGACAGTATAACCAGTTCACAAGTAGTAGCAGAATCACTGCTTATTCTTTCAAATGTGTTGTAAAATTACATTCCAGTATCAGTTATTAATCCTGCAGTGCTAGCACAGATGCTGAGATAGGAAGTGAGTTTAAACTGTGGTAAGGGAGTGTGTTTACCATACACATCATTACATGACTGTATTCCATTTTTCCTAATGATCTTTGAAAGATAGACCTTACTATTTTTTCTTTAGGTGCTCTATTATTATTTTTTTCTGATAATATCAGGTATTGAAAATTTCTGGTAAACCCCTTTTGAATTTCCCCAGCTGGGGAGTGATGGAGTTAGTGGCTATAAGGGGAATGTGCTCATATGAAACTGAACAGCCCAGACTCCTGAAATTGCTGTCATTGAATGGCCCAGTGAATGGCAATCAGCCATCTGCTATTTCATCTGTTGTCACTTTTCTCCCCCCAGACTAGGGACAATGAAGAATTACCAATGTCAATAGCTGATTTAATATGAGTCTCATATCAAAAAAAATGTACTGAAATCTAGGGGGATCTGGAATTTGATCAAACTTAGCTTGGAATGTAGGGTCTTAAAGGGAGACAAAGCTATTCTGAGTATCAAGCCACCTAACACGATAGGGCTTGGAAGGAATCCTGACCTAGCTGAAGGGAGCACAGGGTTTACCTTGGAACAGCATGCAAAACTGCACATGAAGTCCCAAAAGGTGAAGACACTAAAGCAGGGATAGGCCTTCAGGTACTTGCCCTTTGGAAATGTCTCTATGCCTGTGTTGTGAAGATGAAGCCTCAAGCCATTTCCCTTTCTTATTTGACTTTGAAGAGCTAAGCTCTGATAACTGGAGTGCCCTCTGTTTGGAGACGTGGGAAGGCTAGGCTCAGCCTGCTAAAGGCAGCCAGCACAGTCTCACAGGCTATGTATTTTGGCTATGGAGCCTCAGCCTCTTCTCTGAGCATGCCCCCCAGCAAGGCAGAAGCAGAGGAGTCTGGTTCTGCCAGAACCAGCAGTGCAGAGGGGTGCAGACTTGCGCTGGCTCCTTAGGAGGCTGAGAGCAAGCATGAAGTACTTGAGCTCAGCTGAGGCACATTGCAGAGTGTCTCTCCATGCCTCTGTGGCAAAACAGTCTTGTTCTCATTTTAAAGTGGTTAAACAAGTGTATTTCCCTCAAATGCCGACGAGGGCTTTTACAAATGTGCTTTCTCTAGCATATCGTGCGCTGTTGGCTTTTTCGTGCATCTTTTTGTTGGATGCCAATAGCACCTACTCAAAAATTGCTATGGATGCAGGATATAACTCCCTCTCTCACTATTATTTAGTTTATTTTCCTGATTTCTGTCATCCTTTTAGATTCCATCTATGTTGCAATGAATTTAGGCTTTGTGCCCAGGGTATGTCTATTTGTGTGAATATACGATGGCCAGGGATCAATACTTGCCCCCAAGACTGAGTGGCACCAACTGGAGTATGTCTAGGTTTTTAGTGTGAGCTGAACCTGTGGGAGATTTGCCTGGGAAGGGATAACGTAAGGAAGTCAGCTGGCAATGAAGCTGCTGAATGACAGGGAGTGCAGTGCTCGAGCTATGTCTGCAGTCCCCCTGTGTTCAGCTGTGTGGGTGTAATCACTGAGTTAGTGCTTTCTTTGAGGAAAGTCCAACAAATGCAGAACTTTATGTATTTAGTTATTTTTACCCTTGAAAATGTTCAGTAATGGGTGACTGATTTCCATCAGGAGGGGTTTTGAAGGACTGGGTTTTTAAATCCTTGATGAGCTCTAGCTTTCCTGCACAGCCCTGGAGGAAATATTGATGTCCTCACTATCTCAGCTTCTGAAAAAGAAAATGAAGTTTATAATTTTATTTACCTAATGAGGATATCATAAGGATGAGTGAGTACCTTTCTGTGAAACTAGGCTACAGTAGTGTGTGGGTTTTCAAGCCTCAGGAAATACCCTAAAAATGACAGTGAAGGGGGACAGTTGGAACAGGACTTTTCTCCAACTGATTATGCCACCTTCCTTCTTACAAAGTGCTTCTTACCATCTCTTCTCTCACTCCCAATTCTACATGAGACCCTCACTTGTACCTGATCCTTCAGGCTGAGATGGGTATCTGTTTTTTCATCACTGCCCTGTCTTCTGTTTCTTTACAGCTGTTTTTGTGCTGAGTGACAACATGCATACAAATATTAGGGTAACCTCCTCTTTTCTATTTTGCCAATGGCATAAAAGATGTTTCAAAATGCTCTTCCACTTTTTCAGCCAACAGGCTTTCTCACCATCTGTAAAAGAAACTCTTTTTTTAATACAGAGATTATTTGCATGAGGTATTATTATCTGCAATCTCTGAGAGTGCATTTATCTTCAGGAACAGGGAAGTTTAGCTTCTGTTTTGAATAAGCTAACACTCCAAAAGGTATGCTTATGAAGTTGATTAGTCTTTTATAATAGATGAAAAATACTGAGTATCATTATAATTTGTTTTATGAATTTTTCAGATATCAAATATTCTTAGGAGACCTTAATAGTGTACTTTATTATATTAAATACAGTCATTAACATATGTTCACAGAATTCATTTTGCTTTTTTTTTTCTGTTCAGTGATTATTCATTTTTATTTCTTTACTATTTCTACAGGAGTTAAGCTTGTCCTTGTGCATTTATCTTACTAAAATCACAAGTTAGTTCACATGAAACCTTTGTTTCTTACCACATAGAACAACACTTCTGGAGACTATCTCCCCCCCCCCCCCAACCCAGGAAATCCCCAACTGGCGGGTGTCTTTGTAAAACTTAAATTACAAGTCAGAGTGGGCATCCCTTTTTATAAAGGGTATATTTTGGGCATCCCTTTTTCTAAAGGGGCCAATTTTATGTACAGATAGTTGGGACTATCAAGGCAGAGTTTATCATCAGGCCCTGCCTGAATCAGGTTATGAACTCTATCTCTCTTCACACGCCCTGTGTTAAGTGCAGTTGTGGAGCAGTGATAACAATCCGGATGTCTTTAGCAGTGCTCTAAGAGAAAAAGAATTCAACAGACAAGTCCCAAAAGAAATGGTAGGCAGCAATATTCAGCAAGAATGACTGGTCTTCCGTCAAAAGGGATGGGTAAAGAAGAGCAGATCTACATTTGGTTTTCTAAAATAAGCAGTATTTGTTCTAATTTCATGCTTTGTTTCTGATTGTGGCATGGATGATTGAACGAGAAGAGATAATTCATCAGTGCAGAATAAAGAGGAAGCATAGAGGGATCTGTGGGAATAGGCTATGGCAAACATCTCCTGACCTTCCTTCTACTGAGTGTCAAAAGTCTGGAATAAAGAGGACTGGAGCTAGCCTCCAAGGAGCCAAAATAGGTGCAGTGACACAGATAAATGTTTCCTCAGGGAGAGGAAGTGTGACATGATTTTTCTTAATTGCGTGTTTTGTTTTTAGCGTGAGGTTAGCTGTCTGTTGCCTCATAGAACAGCAAAAAAATCAATGAAATAATCTCCTAACACAGCTGGAAGGCAGCACTACAGTGAAGAAGATGAGCTTCCGTCCTCTTTGCTCCAAGATGCCTGCTGAAGTTACGATGAGAAGAGTTTTATTTATTTATTTATTGACTCAAAGTGTTCAGCTGACAATTGTATCTACTTCTTGAAATATTTTGCCTAAATAGTACTGGTGGCAATCTCAAAGTTGACTTTGCTTCTTCCCTTTGTATTTTCTCCATGTAACCATAATGCTTATAGCTTTATGAAAGTGTCAAACCAAATTCTCCTGAAGGAGCAAGTTTTTCAAAGCATTTCTAAACAAACAAACAAACAAAAACAGTTTGGAAAGTTCTTGGAAATGCATATTTTACTGCCACTGTAAATCTGATCATCCAGGGTTTTTGTCTGTATATTTATTTTGGAGGCCTTTTAAAAGTACTGCCTCAATGATGCTAGGGAAGATAAATTCATCAAGAGAAGAAAAAAGCTCAGAAGTAGGGAAATGTTTATTGAGCTCTTCCACCTCTCAGAACCTACTAATAATAACAGCAGAAGTTGGAGGTGGAGCAGGAGCATGGAGAATTGAAACTGAGCAGGTTGCAGAAGAATGAGAAGATGAGCCATAATGTCCTGTCCCTGAGGCCCTGAAACCCACCGCTGTGGGTCATGTGAAGCAAATCCCTGGAATTCAGCTCCCGAACAACTTCTGAAAACATGATAGCTCTGCACTGGCAGAGCTACTTCAGGGCAAGTTTGTGGCAGCCCTTATGGTGGGCTCCACTCCTCCCAAACCATGCAGAAAGTGAACTTTCAGGATGTGTCTGATAAATGTTGGCCTCACAGAAGGCTTGTGTTGGTCTTGTTGATACAAAAAGGGTTTTGCATACACACTGCCAATGAAATGCGTTATTTATTTTACCAGGTTTTCTCCAGCAGACTTAATTTATTCCTTTCTGCATTATAGGTTAAAATGGAAAAAATAAATAAATAAGTGTTTATGGTTCAAAATGGCTTCACTGGAAAGTGTTAGGCTCCCCCTTCAGTTCCTCTCCACAGTATATCTGAGAGTTTGTTACAAATTTTTGAAACAAGAATGCAAGTTGCACTCATGATTCCAAAACAAATACTGAGGTAACACTTTAAGACTTACAGGTCTCTCCTGGAGTTGCCGTGATTCCTGGCTTTTTATAATCTCTGTACAATGCAATCTGGGGAAAAAACAGCACACATCATGCAGCAATTGCTGTGGGAGTATTTATTTCTACCAAGATAAAATCTAGCCATGAGCACAGCCTGTTCCCCTTCAAATGATCAAAAGCCGATTCCAAAGGCTTCCCACCCAAACAGATGACAATTCTCTCCTTCTTGTGGTCTGTTTATCCAGGGTAAGGTATCACAAATCAGGGAAGCTGAAGGTGGGCTGTGCACCTTGGAATTACTCTTGATATTTTGAAATCAGGTGTGTGAATCTTCTGGTTCAGGAAAAAGAAACCACTCTTTCCTTATTTCAGGGAGCATTTCTTTTTTCATTTGTCACACAACTAAAGAGGAGGCTGAATCAGTCAGACAACCCTTTGCAGGGTAATCTTTGGCAATTCAGCTGTTGATTAAACTTATACCTTTCAGCAGTGAGCTTGGCTGGAAAAAAATATTCTTTTATTGAAAATGGACTTCTTCAAGTGCACCATATTGCTGACTAAACAGACATCATGAGTGTCTCTTCAATGTCTGGGACATTTCTTATAAAACAAAGTATCTCAAAGCCTTCTTTTTGTACTTTTAATCTGAGCATGGCAAGGGCATGTAGAAATAACATTTCTGGGAGTGTTTAGTGCGTGCTGTGGCTGGATATAGGAAGAGGGAAACTCCCACCCTTCAAAGGTTTTCCTCTACTGAGAGGGTGGTGTGGTGTGCTGGGAGGACAGCAGAGCCATAATGAATGAGAAAGAAACAAATTTCCATGAAGACAAGGGCTCGGTGAGGGGTTCAGAGAACTGAGGCTGAAAATGACCTTGAATTATACACCAAGGCTACATCTGTGAAGAATCTGACCAGGCTGATGTAAAGAAGCGGAAATGACAGACAAAAGTTACAGGCACTTGCTGTCACAGGAGACCAAACTTAGACTGCTTTGTCTTCTGCTTCTAAAGGGAAGTTATAAACTACAAAGTTTCTTCTGTTTGAGCTCTGAAGTTTCCTCTCATTTCTCTCCTGCTTCCCTGAACAAATGTGTCTGTAATTTTCTATAATATTGTTTATATTGTTTGAATTTTAAAGACTCTACTTTTTTTTTTTTTTTTTTCATACTTCATACAAAATGATTTGTAATTAAATGTAAAAGGGAACCCCCTTTTTTTTTTTGTAATTTGTAATTAAAGGTGATTTTATCCTTTACATAGTTTATTGGGCTAATTTCAAGTTTATGGGAGCAGCATCTGCAGTGTTTTGAATTATTACATAAGGGATGCGGACGACACAGAATGGTCATAATCTACATTGGACTCTAATTATTTAGATATTTTTAGTTGATTGTGTACCAGCCTCATAGAAATCCCAGTAACAGCTTTAATCAGATAGTCTTACTCCATCAACAAACAAAACATAGTCACAACAATGAAAAAAATAAAATAAAATTGGGGAAGAATTGGAGAAAATACTCCAAAAATATCAGGAAAATAGCAATAGCTGTGAAGCCTAGAGGCTTCAAATAATGTGGGCAAATAGTGTCTTGTGGTGGTGCTACTTTGATAGGCAATATTAAGAATCTGGAAAGCATCATGCAGGAAATTCTTGCATGTCTTCCAAGAACAGGACTCTTGATTTTGTCATTGCTGTTATTGTTGTTGTAAGGAATTGTGAAAACAGAAAATGAGAAGGCTGCAGCAGAAGCAACAAAGGCATACCATGCTATTATCTATAGTCATTCAAATAGATCACCCAACTGTGACAGCCAATTAAATAGTATTTTCCAGGATTAACCCACAGCTAAAATCATATATCATGGTTGGAGAAAAGCTTCATGTATTGCCAACACATGTTAACTCCTCTATTGACTGAGAAAACAATTGAAGACCTGGTTGAAAACAGTGTGTTTTTCTCTGTGACTACAGATGCCTCAAACCACAGCACTTTCAAGGTATTTCCAATCATTAGTCATTATGCACAGTTTGAGGGCAGATAATTCACTGCTGGCTAGATTTTTAAGGCACTAATGAAACCATACTAAGAATATTTGAAAATGTGAAAAATATGCTAAAATCAAGTAGAATGAATCCTATGAGTCATTATTTGCAGCTGATAATACTGGTGTTACCTCTTGGTTATGTCCCTTTGCCCACAAATCAATAGAAAGAAAGAAAAATTGTCTCTGGCTTACTGTTCTGTTCATAACCATAAAGCAAACAAACAAACAAACAAAACCTCTAATTAAATCATCGTTTGATTTGGAAAAAAAAAAAAAAGTCACTTTTTCTCATTATCTCAAGACATTTTTCTCAGCAAATGTTTCAGATCTAAAGGAGAGTTTATAAAATTTGAATGGAAATAAATATTCTCCATGAGATGATTAACTGCTGCAGTATAGGTGCAAGGCTCATAATATGTTTTCCTGGATTTGGATGTTACTTCTGAAAGTTAAGTGAGTGTTGTCAAACACCAATTTTAAAGTTCTCTATATAAAGATAATTTGTTGGAGGTGCTAGAGTTTCTCAGTGACAGAACGTTACTTTCATTGCTTTCAGATTGTACCGAATATTTCTGAATAAGTCTTAAAAGTAGAACAAACTGACTTTTTACATCATGACAAGTATAAGATAATGCAGACACCTAAGTTTAAATTGAAAAAAAAAAAAAAAAAGAATCGATTACATTTTCTTTGGTCATAAGCTAGTCATCATGGGGGAAAATAAAGAAAATAGATACTTTACTCAGCTACACATTAGCATTAGTATTTTGATATGATCTAACAAAATAAATGGATTTAATTTTACTGAAAAGTGTTAGACTTTCCAGAAGCAATAAAAATTATTGAAAATATAAAATTTCTTAAAAAGGTCTGACGATGTGAATATAGAAATTCAACTGAGTATTCATGTGTATCGGCAGGCTACTTTTGGGAAACATTCTCATGTTCTGGTTTCACCTACTTGCTCTTTCAATTTCTTAAATTCATTTCATTTACCATGTTGTGAACACAGCACAGAGGGAAAAAATGTTTTCCTTATGTAATCAGATTTGGAAAGATTGTAAAACCCTGCTGCAAACAGATTCCATTTTGACGAACTTTATAAGCATAAGAAATTTAAATTATAAATGCAACACGCTCTGTGAAATTATTTTTAAAAGCCAAACATAATGACATCTATTAAAGTTGATAAAGTATTTTTCTATCAATGCCTTCAAGTTTATAATTGAATTTTGCATCGGAGAACTTTTATATTATTTCAGAAATCTGTGCTATACTGAAGAAAACAAGATTTCCGTAGAATTTTCCTTCCTCTTAACAAGTAGACCTATTTTGCCCCATAGAGTTGTCCCTTACATCTTCTCAACAAGAAGATCTTTTCGGAAGTGTGCCTGTGCTGGAGCATAGCTACAATTAATATATCCAGATACAGTGTGAATACATGGTATAAGCAAAAAAAAAAATCTTAAGCTGGTTCTGGTAGCATAGCAAGATAGATGCTTGGAAAACAAGGAAACATGGCGACAGAACACTTTACTGTATGTCAACTTGGCATCATTTTTTGAGAATGCTGTTTCACCTTTCTGCAGTTGAGAAGCCCTATTGAAAATGTATTATTATTACTAATAATTTCTTCCTGTGTTCATAATCAGTGGTTGCTGCCAAAGATTAAACAGGAAAAGAAAGAAGCAGAAGGGTATTAGCAACACGTCTGGTATGGTGGTAGACAAGCACATAAAGACCATTATTAGAGCTATAGGATGTTGCTTCATCTGAAGCATCTTTTCACTGAAACCCTGACTTGCCTGAACACTCTTAAGTGCAACCATCACCTTTCCTAAAGGTTTTTCTTTGAATATAGGCATTCATCTAAATGGCAGCTATTAGCTAGCAAAGGAAAAGCATTCTTTTGTTGTATTATATTGTATTGGTCTGTATGTAGGAACAACATAGAAACCTTTCTTCTGGCTGTTTCTTGTTGGATGCTGTGTTCAAGATCACTGTACCAGCTTTGTGCAAAGCAGTATATGCAAGCTTTTGACTTCACTGGGAACTGAGTATCTGTTTTCAGTGAAGATAAAGGTAATTTTGCTGAAGTGTGCCCAGCAACTAACTCCATTAGAAGTGAAGAACTGAGTGCCAGTCTAGAAACTGACCACGGTCTCTTCCTTGTAGAGTGAATATCATACCCCATTATCTGCTTGGTTGAAAACTGAAGCAATTACAGAGAGTAATATAAAGGATGTACTGATCTAACATCTGTTCCTAAAAAGGATTAATGTAGACAATATAAAATATGAAATTGAAATTCAGATATTAAGTGGAAATGTGTGCTTTTTTGTACTGAGAAAATTTGTCTTGTAGGGGCATTTTTTTTGTACATTCTGAACTAAGCATTGTAAATATTTTAAATCAAAAATAACGGTAAAATGATGACAAAATAAATGCAACTGTTTTCAAATTTTCATCAAATTTCCTTTTTGAAGTATTACTTTGCTTTTTATGACCAAGGTTTGTAAGAAGAAAAGTGTATTGCTAACAAAATAAATGCCTAAATACCTCAGATAATCTGTGAATCATTTAATCAGAGCTGAAACATTTTTATTAACGTGCAGAGCTACAGTATCCTATTGGAGAGATATTTTGAAGAATGATCATTTCTGAGGTGTTTTAATTGCAATAATAAGTGAAGGAAAAGAAGAGTGGGAGTTGGACAGTGGTGTTAGCATGGTCCTGCTTCTAGGCTAACGTAATCTGTTTCTCAGCCAGAGTAGTGTACTTGGCTAGAAGCCACACTGATGCATCTACACTGTTTCTGGTGCCCCCTGTGCTCAGATATAGCTGCAGTACCTTTCAAGACATTGTACCACATAGCTCAGGGGCTTTCTTTCCTTTGGTATGGGAGAAATCTAAATATTATAAATCCTAAAATCCTAAATATCATTACATATGTACAATCTACCAGAAGGGAATTATGACTAACCCTATATTTAGTAAACGTTTGAGAGCCAAAATAAAGCATTCATGTAAAATAACTTCAAATATGAATATCATGCAAAAACTTGTCCTGTGAAAAGACAACACTGTCATTAGCCAGCTGTATACAAATGGTCTTTGATTCTGTAAATACTGATTCTCACATGTGAGCTAAAAAAAGCAACTCTACTCACTCAGCATTTGGAGAAACCCATAGACATGTCTGGCATATGCTTTTCTATAGAAGCGGAGTGTGCCAAACTAACTCTTGTCACTGGACTTTCAAGGATAAAATAACAGAGTTCAGTGTAATAAAACAAGATCAGCTCTCTGGGTAGCAATAACAGTGTGCTGTGTACAATACATTGCAGCCTTTAAGTGTGTGAAGATGTGTAACTGTGATCATCAAGATGAGAGAAGAGTCTCTTCAGATTCAAATCTGTCTGCTTCCCTGAGAAAATCAAGTTAAAACAATGAAAAACAGCAGTGACATAGGCTACAAAGAAATGTGGTCCTTAATTCATTTGGTGGCTTGGCTTTTATTCCTAAGGTGATCTATTATTTGATACTTGGATACATGCTAGCACCACTAGCATTGATCACCTATTGATCATTTGCCATTTAAAGATGAGAGGCCGAGAGCATATTTTGGATTAGTATTATCAGTGAGTTAGGTTTACTGGTGTTACAGCATCAGCCCTAAAAGGATGGCCTGCCAAAAATTTAATAGTGCAGGAGAACCAGATGGCTCTTAACAAAAATGCTGTCCTCAGTTCAGACTACAAGCTCTTCTAACTATCTATAAATAAAACAATATAGAATACTGTTGGTATAATAGCGTTTCTTTTTACATGTTCCCTTTTAAATGAAAAATTTGGGAAGAGACAAATGAAAATGCAATAAAAGCAAGTTCAGAGCAGTCAAAAGCAAAGACATACTAGAGAACCTAAATTCTCCAGAGCCTAATTTCTCCTTTGTTTAGATATACCAAGAGTGCATGTACCAGGTGATTTAAGGAGCTTGCTTCCTCTGGTGTAGCTCAGCCCCTGCATTAGCCTGCATAGTAGGGCACACACTTTGTGTCACGCGAGAAAATGCCATCACATTGTGGATGCAACCCGTACTGCAACACTGAGAGGGTCTTTCTTGACGTGATCAGATTTCTTCACAAGATTTGCAGATAAAGCAGTCTGGAAGGATGGTGAAGAAATGGGACTAATGCAAATGTGAACTTTCCTGTCTTCAAATGACTTCAGGTCACAATGCAAAACTGGTTTTAGCACAGTTTCTTCCATGGGGTATTAAATGCATTAGTGTGTTGATGTATTCTGGTATATAGTACTATCTGTATGTCTGTGTATATTTTAATTTCTGCATTGTTATACCTACTATGGCTGCTTACCTGCAGTAACAAAAAAGTAAATGGGGAGTGAAAGAAAGGATGAGATTCATTTAAGCTACGATATTCATCTGTTCAGGGCAGAAAGTTAGTGGCTGCACACCTCTTACCATTTTAGGGTTCTTTAATGAAGCACAAACATGCCTTTTCAATTCTGTTGTAAGAGTAGTTAAACAGTTGGTAGCAAACAGAATAATTAATTTAATGAATTTACACACACACACACACACACACAAAAGGCATTGCCAAAGTCAGAGGAATTTATCATTCCCCAGTTTACTTGTGCTGTTCTTGTTCATTTTTCACACCTCTTTCATCATTCTGCCCTATGACAAAGAAGTCTCTACAAATTGTATCTTGTAGCTATAAATTCTTAGAGAACATGGAAAAGAATGAGCTAGTGCAGAAATTACTACGGCATAAGACAAAAGTAAGAGAGGTTGTTTTGCTTGTTTTCTAAAGAAAAAAAAAAAAAAGTTGGTCACAATAAATAAGAAAACACAGCTCCCTTAGCCTGAATGTATCTTGCTACTTTACGTCCAGATAGGCCTTACCCAAGGTCAAATGAGAAGTATGGAACTGATTTCAATTTGCATATCATGCTTTCATTGCAGGAATATCAAATTGATATATTTTTTGCCCAGACGTGGACAGATAGTCGTCTTCGCTTCAACAGCACCATGAAAATACTGACTCTGAACAGCAACATGGTTGGGTTGATCTGGATCCCGGACACAATATTTCGGAACTCCAAGACAGCAGAAGCTCACTGGATCACCACCCCCAACCAGCTCCTCCGGATATGGAACGATGGCAAGATCCTGTACACCCTCAGGTGAGCAGTTGGAGCACGAGGTGAAAGCTTCTCACACCGTTGGCTCCAAAGTAATTTTCAGCATTCTCCCCATTCTGCTCTGCTGTTTTCTTCCTGATGCTTACCTGACCTTTCTTGACAAAACAGTGAAATATTCAGGTGAAAGCACTGCAGTTTAGAAGCAAAGTCTTGTCTTTTAAGAATGAAACTCTAAGTACTGGAAACAGGTCTGTGTAAATTGTTGAAGTAATTTTTTTTGGGTTTGTAATAAAATCAGGAGCATGCAGTCCATAAAACCTGCCAGAAACCGTTCTGATCAGAGTTAGGTGCAGGACTGGATAAAATATTTCTAAATTCATGCTAATGCCAGTACTTGATTCCTCAAATAAGTCACGCTGAAAGATAGTCTGTCACATCTCATCACAAGGGTGAATTGCTGCAGGAAAGGCTTTTAGAATTTTTCTAATCTTCATGATACCATCGACTGTATGGTATTAGAAATACTGTATATATTTGCATGAAAAGAGCCTGTGGAAATCAAAATGTTTACTTACAGAAGAGATGAATTGTTCAGAAGGGAGTTCTGCCATGAGCCAGACTCCACAAGGCAAACTTTTTCAGAAACATCTTTCATGCTACATTTTCTGCACTGATTGTGTTCAGCCTTCTCAGAGCAATAGCATATCCTGGTCATACTTGCAACTGCAGTTGGGCTCCAATGGCATGTCTTTGTCAAATAGTAAGAAATGAATTAAACAATAGGAAATGCTATTGACATTTTTAGCGTACTTCCCTTCTTAGGCTTGCTCCTCAGTGACAGAGCTCTTGCTTATTTCAGTAGCCTTTAGCTGAAGACCTTGGTGATTAAATTGACAGCTCTCATCACCTTGTGTTTTTGCTTGTTTGGTTTGTTTGTATGTTTGTTTTCTAGTCTTATTTCAGTTTTTCAGGGCAAGTTGCATATCTCCCTAATGATTGTTAGACTCACATACTTACGTAAAACTATTTGTCACATGGACTGCAAAATTTACCTAAAACAACTAAAAATGGATTACTATTTGACCAAGTTTGAATGGGCATTTTTAACCTGTGAAAGCTATTCTGAGTCCTTTTCTACACTTATGTCAGACTCCTTTTTCTCACAGGAGAAGCTGTTAGAATGACCATTGCTCACAGATAACACTCTTTAATTCAGAAACAACTAATTTGTTTGACTTAGGTGACCGCACAGAATCAGTATGGCATGGGAGCAATAACTGTGGCATATCTAGGTTCTGTGATGTGTTGATAAAACATTCTGTATTCAGGAGAAAGTACAATTCTGTGTACAAGGTTCATTCTTGCTCCTTGCCTTTCCGTCTTCTTGCCTGCCTAATTTTTTCCCTCTTCTTGCCTGCCTACTCCTGCTGTAACACCCCAGATCCTCTTCTAGCATCAACACAAATTTCCTCATAAGTGACCTTCTCCAGGACTCGGAGGTTTTCTCCATCCCATCCCAGATTTGATACACAAATCTTAACCAATTCCTTTTGTTAGATTTTGAGTAATAAAAACAAAACAAAACAAAACCACCACCAACAACAAAAAAACATGCCTCACACTTGCTACATAAATTCAGGCATGTAATTAATGTAGTGTCTGTTTCCTGAAAAACACTGGACAATAAACAAGCACTTAAGTTAATCTACTACTACTGTAGATTCACTTTGAAATGTTTCAGAATAAAGATTATCTGTTTATAATAGTCATTTTTATATCAAGTCCTTTCATAGTGTCCTTTGTGCTAGGATATCACACAAAAAAAAATTTCAAATGGGGCTGAAGGCCTTCCTGCTGATTTGTGTTTGCAACATCTGTACAGCTGAGATGTATACAAAGTTTTTATATATTTTTGAGATTCAGATTCTTTATGAGATTTTAATTTTGTGGAATTGCATACATCAGCCACTTTTCTGTTATTTTTCTAACGGATAGTTGTTTCCATCTTTAATGATAAAATCTATAATAAGTTTGACAAGTTCTTTAATGGTAAATTGTCTTGATTGGTGTTTGTCAAGAAAAACATATGCACAGATTTCTTGGGATCAGGAAACTCTTAGTGATGTTATTGAAATTATTTGTGTTTTTAGATAATAATTGTTTTGGAGTAGGCCTAAATAGCCAATAGACAATTTGCAAATATCAAAGCTCTCTTGTATGACCACTTAAGGTTGCCCAGCTTCCTCCTCTAGCTGTTCATTCTGCTGATGTGTAGTGACAGTTACTTGGTTTCTCCATAGGCTTACCATCAATGCTGAGTGCCAGCTGCAGCTACACAATTTCCCAATGGATGAACACTCATGTCCACTGATATTCTCTAGCTGTAAGTACTATTTTGACTCTTTATTGTTGTATGTGAGTGGCATGTAGAGGCATGAATTTGTTTCTGATTTCTGTTAGGTTTCTCAACCATTCCAGAACAGGTATAGGAAACTTAGGTTTGTTTAATTATTCAGATGATTTTTTTTGTTTCCTCTCAATCATTCCTGGTTGAGGGATTTATACCATGAAGTTTTCCATAGATTTACTCTTTTATTTTTGCTAGCACCAGTCTTTTTATTTGATCCTATAGTCACTTTCAGCATGAGCAGATACTCATGCCATTCCTTGCTATATTAATCTATGAAATTAAATTAATCTATAAAATTAATAGATTAATAATCTAAATGAAAAAAGAAATTGCCGTTTTCTTGAGGAGGTGCACAGTTTAGGGATAAGCCCAGTAATCTCTGAACATGAGAATGTATAGCATGGTAAAGCCTCTGTTCCATGATCTAAAGTAAATAGAGTAGACACTTAAAAACTCATTTCCCTTTTATTTCTTAGCTTGTCCAGTAATCCTAATGTTGTATTGTATGTATTGTCCGTATATTTTAAACCTACGTAGCAGGCAAAACAAATGCACTATTGAAATGGATGGAAAACAAAAGTCAAGCAAGTTTAACTTGAGATCTAATATTACTGTGAGAGAAAGTTCATTTCATGCAGATTCATTTGAAAAATCTTGAGAGCTGTCTGCTCATAGATACAGCAGCACAGTAGTGTAATCCAAAGTTACACAACACAAATGTTTACAAACAATGTTAAAAAGGTCTCTACTAAAGGTTTTTCTTTTGATAAACTACAGGTCTCGATATCTGTGTTCTCCAAAGTGAATGGGAAAAGCATTGTATTATCCCTCTATTTAGAAAATAGTATTTTCTTCATTCTCTCTTAAGAAGTGATAAAAGACTAACACTATTTAATACCTTCATAATAGATATACTGCTGTGATGGAAGGGTATTGACTTCTCTTTACGAATAGTATGCAAACAGTGTCACTCAATTAGAAACTGGATCTGGGTTTCAGCTAATCCAGTTTTCTTCTTTTTCCCCAGGAAAGTGTTTACAAAAAATCTGCCAATGTAAACATCTTAATTCCCCCAAACCTATTATCACTGTTTTGCTGGGTTTTATGATCTACATTGATAAGTGAACCTGGGCAAAAATACACAGTTGTGTGCTTAATTTGGATATGTGCAATACATGTATACTCAAATGGACAGGAGGCAAGTACCTCCTGAATGAGCTTTCCTGCTAATGAACACTTGTCACTGAACTATATGCACCTCAGCTACGTTTAGTTATTGCATAAAGCTGCTCTTGCCTTGTGGCAGACTACTGCTTATTTGTTGCAGTACTGGCAGAGGAGAGTCCAGAGATACTAATTAAATGTACCACAGAAATCTGATAGGTCCTGCATTAGCAATATCCAAAGAAGAAGGTGAATACTAACAGATAAGGAAACCACTTCAAACCTTACCTTCACTAGTAGCAAGTCAGTACCGAATGCAAGTAAGAAGTAAGTTATGCTCTGAGATTTTATTAAAAAGAAAAAAAGGAAAAAAAAAAGGAAAGAAAAAAGAGACAGGCTATCAGTGCCAACTTCAGAAGGCTCCATGGCAAAGTTTCGAATTACATCTTGATTTGAAGATACGCCCCCTAATTTAGATATATTAGCTTAGAGCCATTCTACCCTTGAAAACATACATGTGTTACCATCTAGGAGATGAAGGTTACATAGAATCAAGCAGAATCGGAGTGTGTCTGGGTTTGTTCTGTACGTATTCCTTATAATCTCTTGTCAGATGGAATAACACGTGGAAAAATATTAAAATAATGCTTTATAGCTTTGGTAATCTCTTTGCTCATGTTGATAATAAGAGCCTATTTCTTTAACTTCATACCAAGTTTTGTTCCTTTCCATGAACTCTTTTAGCACTACTATTGTCGTAGGACATTCTCCTGTGTGACTGGTTTGTTTTCTTAATCTGTTATATTTTCAGTGTTACGCACATTCATAGCAGTCTCAAGATACATGATACACAGTGGGACTTTGAAAGTGAATGACTGAGTGAATGCCTGAATGATTTATTACTGCCTGCTATGACAAGTTTCTAAGGGGACAAGCTTATTACGGATTCCAAGACATATATCCTTGGATAAAATAGAAATGGTTGTAGAATTCACAGCGTAGCACCCCTTCCCTCTGAATCCCTTTTGTTTGTTCTCCTGCATGCAGACAAATCTTTGCAGCTTCCACTGTAAGCAAGCACAAAAAAGCACAAGTTCTGGAAAATACTCCCTGCATCTCTACACAAACACAAACAAGATTAATATATATATATTTTTTTTTCTGGTTGGTTGGTTGTTTTTTACCTTTTGCATACATTTCCCTTGATAGTTCAAAAATGTGAAACTAAGGTAAAATTGTTTCTGGAGGATTTTCCTCTAGTGACAACAAACTTACACCCTAACCCTTTCATTGCTCTGGGGACAGTTAATATTCCTTGGGTGGGAATACTAAACTGTATTTGATCCAATTGCCAGAATAAGAACAACAATAGTAGTTTATAAACAAGAGCCCATTTCAGTGTGCTAACAGGGCTAAAACCTATCTACCCCTTCCTGTTGTTTGGAACCTATTTTTATCCTCCTCTGAAGTGATTTTTGAGTGCCTATTTTTTGGTTACATCTAAGGAACACCTCATAAAAAAAATTTGGAGATGGACACTAATGTGGGGAGCATTTCCACAGTAACAGCTGGCCTGAGCATCTAGTCTTGTTCAAGAGCCATTCCTGGAGCACTCTGATCAGTGTTGCAATGTGGCAGATCTTTCCCAGTCTGTGAGACAGTCTGGTCAGAATAACCACGTCACAAGCAGCTTCCCTTAATACAGAGAGGGTGCAACACTGGTGTAAATGCCAATGAATGGTATTAATGTGTGTTTGCTTGTGAATGGGTAGAAAGAGTCAATGCTGTGACTTGATCCCAATGTAGCAAGCATGTTAGATTTTTCTCTAGGTGATCACATATTCTTTACATGCTTTTAAAGTACTATGTACTATTGCAAAAACATATTCTGTAAGTGTGGTTCTTCATTTGGGTTAATTTATCTTTCTGAGCTGAGGGAGTCTGCTGTGATACTTCTGGTACTCAAGTATACTGTTAAACTTCCTTGGTTATATCTATTCAATGCTGGTTTGAACATTGTAGAATATTCATCCTCATTTCAAGATACTGCCAGAAGAGGTAGTTTCTTAAGGTAGTTAGGATTCACATAAATATCAGTAAGGAAGAAGAGGCATTCTGTCTCAAGGACAATGCCAAAACAAGAATAAACAAACACAAGCAGAAAAATGCAGTCTGGAAATGAGAAGTTAAGTGCAATTTATTGTGAAACATGTGCCATCGGATACTCTGGTTGCAAAAATTGACTAAGATCCAAAACTGTTTGGACAAATCATTGGAAGAGAAATGCATTGGTAGCTATTAAGCATAAAGAGATCACTCTGTAGAGACTGCTCAGGATTACCCTAGATTTGTGACACTCCTTCAGGAGACAGAACATGACAGTCACACCTAAAATGAAGCCTTACCAGATGCAGTAATGTTGAGCTGCAGTGCACGATGACAGAATAAAGATTATCACATTGAGTTGATTAATGGGGTTTTGTTGCTTTATTTTGTTGCTTGCTGCTGTTGTGATAAAAATCCCAACAGTATTGTTCATTTAAAAAGCCCCTTAGATTTAGGCTATTGAACTGATGGTATTTTTGTAGCCAATTTTATGTTTTACCAAGTGAGAAGGTCTACAGACTCCTGAGTGGACCATTATTACAGAACTGATGCAAGGCAGGAAAAGGTGGGCATCCCTGGAATGCCATTCCTACTGCAGACACTAGCATATGCACATGAACAACCCAAATGTTTTCAGTTCAGTTGAAAATAGGGGCAAGCAAATTTGCCAGCTGTAGATGGTTCGTTTGCTCAGACAGGCCTTAAAGCATGTACTTTTAGCCTTCTAAAAAGTTCGAGTGTTTTTTTTTTTTTTAAAGTGACTTACAAAAGCGTGTAAAGTATTGCAGCAAAAAAAGTATGGAAATGTGAAATGCATTTAAAAAGAATCCATCGAAATCAAACACAGTGCTTGAAAAAGAAGATACCCATTTTCTAAATATAAACATAGTTCAATCAAATGTTACCCCTTTGAACATGAAACCACTTATGGATATGCAATTTAGATGATCAGTACTTTGAGTCTCATGTTATTAATTTTCCAACAGAAGTAGCTGTCATCACCAATTTTGATATGTTTCTTTATTACTCCTTCTAGCCTAGAAAAGGAAATGCTGGTTTTGTGGAATTTGTTGTGCTTTATTTCATCTCATATATCACCAGTAGAATCACTAATAAAGTCTGAGGGCAGAATTTTACTCCTGATGAAGAGCAGGCCAGAAGGAACACTGTTTAATGTTCACATCTCAAGGGGAGCAGCATTAAAGATGCTAGGAAGGCTTTGCAATGCACAGAAAGAGCTTTAATCCAAATCTGAACTTCCCATATGTGCTCTCTGTAATGGGTTGAACCAGATCATGGGTCATCAATGGAATTCTTGATTAAGGTTTTGTGACAAGCATATTTTAAGCTGTTGCAGCTTTGTCCTCTTCTAGGAGGACTCAATACATTTCTCAATGCATAACAGATACTGTGTTAAGTGTCTTAGATTTTTATGACCCTTCATCTCCTACTCAAGCCAAGACTCATAAAATTTTACAAGATATTTGAATTGGAATTTCTGCTAATTATCATCAAATTACTCCAATAGGATGTGCTATATATCTATGAAATCGGCCAAATTCATCCATTATGTAAGTACATTCATTGTAAAGTTATACTATCTAAATCTAATTTATGTTAGATTTATGTCAAACTAGTGCATATTGTATGAGGTATACTAGAGACATCTTTCTAAACATTTACAGTTCTGTTGTTCTATCCTGATTCCAAATTTAAGCCCTACATTGTGATACAAGTGTATCAGACTTAAAACCATCTGATATTATGTCTGTACATAGCCACTAATAAACACACAATTTCTGTTTAACAGAAAAGACAGTGAAACTTTGCTGAGGTTAAGGATGTCCATTGTCTCCTAGATCAGGGATAGTTGATGGTGGTGGTTAATTAATATATTATCCCTTGCTCTTCTGGGGATTTCTGTTCCTCACAGAGAGCTAAGGTTTGGGGCTAATAGCAGACCAAATCTCTCTCGTTTTATAGTGACTCTTGAGACTTCTCTTCATGAGATTGAGGGCTCCTCTGGAGAGGCAGAAGCTGCCATTACTTCCAGCAAAAAAATGAAACCCTAGTGTAAAATTACAACAAGTGATGATTAGCAAAGCCCAAAATGCTTGACTCATGGTATCCTGGCTCCAGAAAACTCTTGCTGAGATTGGATTGATGGTAGGCTATTCCAGGAAGCTCATACCTACCCCAGTTTTGCAGCAGTCTTCTGAGGATCTGTGATATCTCCATTTGCCCTGCACGGCTGTCTGAAGAAGATAGGAGAACTCTGTCACAGGCACAAACTCTCTAGGCAATCTGCTGCAGAGCAAGAACAGTGTTAGCATCTGATGTTCAAGGTAGGCAAGTGGATTTCATAGCTGGGATTCCCAGCTGTGACTTACTTTCAAACAAGGAAACAGCAAGTCTAGTAAGGAAACGGGCAATCTAGTTTCCCGGAGAATCTAGTATTCTTTCTCTATTTTTTTTAATATATAAATAAGAAATGATGAGACGTATTTATTTATTTATTTACATTTGCATTTATTTATTTATTTATTAATCAGTACCTGAACAAGTTTGGAAAAAAATGCCAGTGAGTAATTTCGATCAAGAATATAAATAGATGGCTAATTTATATTTACAGCGTCAGGGGAAAATAAGAGAAAAATTCTGAAGGAAGGCAGGTGGCTCTTCGCTTGTCTGGCAGATGAAGGTATCAGCAAAAGGCACAGAAGCCTCTGTCATGTGACAGTTATTGTTCATTCCAATGATTTTTTCACATGCCACATCATAATCATTATTTACTTGAAGCCAAAACCGCTTTAAGCATCTTTCCATGTGCCAGTGTGAGCTTGCTTTTTTTTTTTTTTTTTTTTTTGACAATGTGATACCAATGCACTGGGAAAAGTTCCACAGAGAGAAAGAAAATAACTTTCACCTGGAAATGTAATGTAACAGTTATTATATTATACATATTTATATTATTGCTATTTGCTTATTTAGGTATGTGATATCTGGTTTGCAAATGAATCTGATCTCTATGGTGAGACCGATCCATCACTCAAACTCCTAGCAACACTGCGCTTGTAGCTTAACATATAGAGATCATTTTGTAATACATACAGAGCATCAGGAGACAGTCACATTCCTTGGCATCCTATTTTTTTTTTTTAACATAAGAAAGAATGACTTGTTTTGGCACTCTGTAAGAAACAATTGCATCACAGGACAATGAGGACAATGTGGGGACATTCTGGAACAGAAAACTGCTCTGTCTCAGTTTTGGAGTCATAGCAACAAGAATTTTCTGTAAGTAAGATAAAAGGGCCCCTTTGTGGGTGTTTTATTTCAACATAAGAAAGCAAACTGAATGGCAAGCATCACGTTGCTCTTACAGGCAATAATCAGAGATAGATCAATAGTGGGCAGTGCCCAAACTCCTAATGATGCTGTGCACAGTTCACTCTTGTTTGAGTTATGACAGATTTTGTTCTTTATTGGTGAACTTGTTCCGTGATGAAACTTCCTAAGGCACCTTCCAAGATGCGTGCTCCATTGTGTATACACCGGTGTTACCCCATATGCAGAACATACAGTTTTCTAATTACTTTAGTTGTTGTAATGAGTGGATTTTTTTATTTTATTGTTATAATTGCTTGCAATGCTCTCTTCTGGAGATACCTCAGAGGCCACACTGAGGATCCTTTAGTGATGCATCTGACAACTGTGTACTTGAATTCACTGGTATCTTATGAGAAGTGAAGAATTACTGAAGAATTGCCCTTAAGGGTAGAGAAGCCATTTGGCACATTGAGAACCAAGTACGGTACAAATGTTAGAAGCAGGATAAATGCCAAGCAAAATCACTGGGGAGGTGAGAAAAGAAGATCAAGGAGAGACCCTAATGGGCAAGGTTGGATAACCTTCACTATGCTACAGAAGGTTTTGGGTTTTTTTTTGTTTTTTTTTTTTTTTGTTTTTTTTTTTTTGTAATAGTGACTACTGACTCTCAGATTAGATGTATTTTAGCTAGAATCCAGTCAATGGTTTTTACTTTCACTAAGTTTGACTGACTAATGATGATGAGATCAGTAGAAACCATCAAAAGTGTCTAGCAGATTCAATAAACAGGGTGAAAGCATTAAGTCCTCAGGCTGGTAGTTATGTCTTGTCAGTTGTGTTTACCTTTAAGACCGCCTGGCAAAACAAGTCAGCCTGGAAACATGAAACTTCCATGAGAAGAGGCCCTCCCTTTTCTTGCTTATTGATTCTGCTTCTTCAAAATTAACAGAGAAAAAAAACATATCACCAGGGTCCACAGAACCAAGAAAGGGAAGGAATTAATGCAGTAGTGCAGCTTTGAAAGAGGTTTTGTTATCAGTGCTAGGAAGTCACGGAAATGTCCTTTATATCTGCTCCCATTAGAAGGATGTTGCTGTGGTCTGTCCGGCTGAATCCCTTGCTATGAATGGCAGGTCTGTCTCCTTAAAAGGCAATTAACTTTTTGTAATGGACATGCTACAGGACAAATAATAAAACTTGAATCCTTTTTTTGTTTGTTTGTTTTGTTTTGTTTTGTTTTGTATAGAATCATAGAATATCCCGAGTTGGAAGGGACCCATAAGGATCATCAAGTCCAACTCCTGGCACCGCACAGGTCTACCCAAATTTTTAGACCATGTGACTAAGTGCACAGTCCAATCCCTTCTTAAGTTCAGACAGGCTTGGTGCAGTGACTACTTCACTGGGGAGCCTGTTCCAGTGTGCAACCACCCTCTCGGTGAAGAACCCCCTCCTGATGTCCAGCCTAAACCTCCCCTGCCTCAGCTTAACACCGTTCCCGTGGGTCCTATCACTGGTGATTACGGAGAATAGGTCAGCGCCTGCCTCTCCACTCCCCCTTGCGAGGAAGTTGTAGACTGTGATGAGTTGTAGACTGAGATTGTAGTTGTGTAGCATATATGTCTGTCAAAATAAAATGGACAGGCATTATGTCTCTTAATATCAGAGAACCCCTCAGGCAAACAAGAAATAAGATTTAGATGGGAGAAAAGCAGTAACATAAATCGAGACATCAAATTTAACTTTATTTTTAAATATTTTTACATTCTGCCATATGCTTTAGATTTTTGATTCCTCTGTTTTTTTTCACAAAACACTGTACTTTTGTATATCTAAATAGAATCATAGAATCATTAAGATTGGAAAAGACCTTCAAGATCATCTGGTCCAACCATCACCTTACTACCAATGTCACCCAATAACTGTGTAATAGAAATTGTTATTATGTAATGTTTGCATTAGTCATGAATATTATAGTTGTTTATGTTCTCCCTAAATTTTCATATTGTGGCTTCTGGCAGTCTTACTGCTAATGTTACGGTTCAGGAACGGCTGCCTTTCTCACAAAATCTTTCCATCGGTTATAAGAAAGAAAACATAGGGAGGCATGTAGATTGAACAAAAGCTACATGTTCTTATAGTACAATTGGACAAATCAGAGAGCTTGTGCAGAAAACACTGAAGCCCCCTCCATTCCATCATCTTCTGCCTGAATTTATTTCCCAGGGAAAGCAAGCCACTATGGGGAGGGCCACCAGCTACTACATAACTTTAAGCAGACTGGTTTAATTCATCCGTTGCTTTGCTGCCACTTGCATTGATGTCTTTTGTTGGGCACTGGTAAGCAAAGTTAGCTGCACCTCTTCTTGGTCAGTCCTGAGTGCATCAGTTTAGGAACATACCAATTAATGGCCCCCCACCCCCTTTTTTTTTTTTCTTTTTCTTTTTTTTTCCTTCACTCTGGCAGCCTGATTGGACGTCTGTGTTTCTTTTGGAAAACCACCACCAGTGAAAAAATACAAGCCTCATTAAAAACAAATTTGATTATCAGGAAGTGGAGTGAATTGAAATTCACAGTATTTAGGTACTCTCATCAATATATTTCTATTTTTGTCTTTAGCAACACAGGTTACTAGTAAACTACATTAGAGTTGTTCCATGGCTGATACAGCCATCTCATAGAAAGAAAAGATTAATAAAGTTTCTGGCCTGGGTCTCTAAGTTCAAGTCATTCTATACCAAGTCCCATGATATATTGAAGCCTACAAAATTCCTAATTAAAAGTATTACTCCACTGGAGCAGAAGATAAGCATAAATGTGGAAGGCTGATAAGAAGGTAGTCCTTATTTGTAGATGAGTATATTAGAAAAGGACATCCATCCTGATGTCTCGATCTGCTCCAGTTTTGTCCTCAGTAAAAAGTCAAGGAATATAACAACTACAAACCTGCACAAAGAATCTCTTTTAATCTCTCTCTCTCTCACGGGCATGCATACTTCTGCACGATTACTCTCACATACACAAACCATGAAGAATGAAAAAGGATGAGAAAAGAGAATGATAAGAATAAAAACTTTCAATCTGTTTATTACTGGCAGGTGCTCAGCTAATAAGGCAATAAGCAATATGCAAGAAGCTGCCTAGAGTAAAACAGAATGAAGCAAAAAGAGGAATAAATCCTATTGCAAATCCTCTGAAACAGACAAACTGAATGCACTTTAGCTGTTCTTAAGGGAATATGAAGTAAATATTCACTTGTAGCCTTGAGACGCTGTGACGCTGATATGCTTGTAAGTCTTTCTCTTATCCATATTAATTGATTTGACACTTGAAAGCACATTTCCTATAATGGTGCTTAAAAAAATAAAAATAGGGAATATTATTGTCTAGGTAGATTGCAATAGTATACTCTGTGTTGATCATGCTATTTGAACAGGTGAAGACAATGTCAGAACTGAGGAGGAATTTTCACAGACTTTTTTTTTTTTCTTTGGGAAATTATTCCTGTGAGATACAAACATAACTTTTTGATGAATATATATTTTATCTTTCTGAAGTATTTTAGGAATATTTGGTCTTCAACAGAAAGAAGGATGCACCCTATGATATCCTGAAACACCTTAATCCTGAATACATAACGCTTAGTTTCAAATCTTGTCTGAAAAAGACAATGGATAGATTCTCTATTTACTTTTAAATTTTGCTTGTAAATGGCTTGATCACATACTGGCTATTTAACATTTTTTTAATCATCTCTGACTCTCTGATTTTTTCACCGCAGAAGTTTTTATGTGAAGAACATATGCTTAATGTATTTCAAAATATAAGACATAAAGGAAAAATAATAGCTATTTTACACTGGCAGTACTTCCTATGCATTTGTCTGAAACAAAACAGAAATGCCACCTCATTTAGGAGGAAAAAAAAAAAGGTAATCATTTAGAGCAAACAGTCAGCGTTGTCCACTTTTAAATTCTGTAAGCTCTGTTGCCCTTTTCAAGTTAAAAAGGAAAGAAAGAAGCAAGAGGTGCATGTTTGTACCTTACACGTACTTTCTTCCTGTATTGACTGACTTTAAATGAAGCTACTAGACCACATGAGCATGGAGAAGTTTGCCTGATAGTGATGACTTTAAACACAGGGGAACTTTGTGATCTGAACAGCGTATTTGTTCACAGCAGTTTCCTGAAAATCAACATTTCAATAAGACAACATTGCTTGCCTCTGGCAGCCAGAGAAGGCAGCCACAAACTCTTGGATAAATGTCTCTTATGATTAAAAGGAAACTGAGATACCCAAGTATTTCATAACATGGTTTCTCCTTTCTTTCTTTTTGTCCCCAAAACCTTTCCCCAAAGTCCAGAGTTGAAATCTTTAAAGGTTTTCTTGCCTAACCTACACAAGACTGCAGAGAGGAAGATAAAAGGCTGCTCCCAGAAACTTGCAAACCTCAAAGTTGTTTGGGGGATTTGTACTGTAGGCTTCTATTGATTTATGTGCAAAATATAGCAGTATTTACTATGTCAAGGCTTAGCAAAAATTGGCAGCCAAAAATCCTTGTCTGTGATACTATCAGATTTCAAAAGTTAAGCAAGCTGAGACTAATCACTACTCATATGGGAGTTTCAGAAGGAAAACTCAGGTGCTTCTGTGATTCCAGAGTGACAGTTGCACATTTATTTATAATCCTTTTTACTGTGATTCATTACACCCACAAAAAGGTGTCTTCCAGCGAATATTTTACCTAACTGTATATACCAAAGGAAAACACAAACCAGTAGACGATGTAGTAATCTTTAATGTTTAGACACTACACTAACATGAACAGCAGTATAATGAGATAACAGTCATTAATTGAAGCAAGGGAGGTTCTGACTTGGTAGAAAAAAAAATCACCAATGGCAGTCAAGCATTGGAGCAGGTTGTCCAGGAGCAATGTGCAGTCTCTGGTATTAGAGGTTTTAAAGACACAAGTGGATAAAGCCCTGAAACACCTGACCTGAGTTCAGTGTCAACCCTATTTTGAGCAGGAGGTTGAACTAGAGACTTACCGAAGTGCCTTCCAAACTGTGAGGGGGAATGAATGAGGGAGTGCAAAGAATGAAAAGTTGTTGCAGCTTCCTGTAGTCAGTTTATTTTTTCTGGATGACTGAGTGTATGTCCTATTAGAAATGGTAATGCTGTTTCTGTATGTTTTTATTTTATGATGGTTATTACCACCAGCAATCATATATTATTAGCAAGCAAGGTAAACTTTGGTTGATCAAAGCCTTTGATTCTTCCGAAGACTAATATAATAAGGTAATAAGTTCAAAAGTCAGGGAGGATATAGAATTTATCCTTTGATTTCCCTAGAGCACTTCCCACACTGCAGATTCCGGGAATTGATTTTTACATCACTGGCATACTGCTGTGAGAGCTCATTTTTCCACCCATTGGCTATCAACATTTCACACCACACCAGTACGCAATGACTCTGACACTGACTCCAGCAGTTGTTTCCACTCTGCTCACATTAGACACTAATTCCATTTCTTGTCACAGGTCAGGTACATGAGATCTGTTTACTTACTCTCTTTTCTGACATCTAGTCAGTCCCCACAGAATCACTTCTTACCTTTCACAACTGTTTTCAGGTGTCTTCTAGGTGTCTATATACAACCCTTTCATTTTCTCCCTGCTTTTTTTTTTTTCCTTATTTTTCCTTACATCCTCCACACACAACCCATGTCCTTTCTTCTCTTTTGCCTTTTTTCTCTCCCTCCCTGCTTTTTTCCCTTCATTCCATTGTCTTCTCCCCATGACTATTTCCTCTTTCCACCTACCCTATGTTTCTTTGCATTCCTGCGTGGACTGGCTGTGTCCAGAATTCCCTCCCTGGTCTGGTCTGGTGAGGAAAGATGTTCCTTCCAGCTTCTTCCTTCATTGGCAAGGAACAGAAAGGAGTTGAGAGGCTGAGATCCACCTGCGAAACCACAGCGGTAAACCCTAGAGAGTCTCCCTCCTTGGAAGGTCAGGGTGGCCTCTGCATATGAATGGCAAGTCTCAAGTGACGTTCAGCTGGACAAGTAAAAAGGAGGAAGAATGAAAAAGTTGAAGGAAGAAAACCAAGAACAAGCAGAATATTTAAGGACTAGAGAATCTTCTCATGATACAGATGTTGACAGGGGAAAATGGATAATTGTGTACGTGTTTAAAGGGACACGTAAAAGGAAAAAACCTAGAGAGAAGTAGAATAATTATATGTCTGGATAAGGTATTCACAGCAACAAGAAGCTTGGAATTAGGAAGTAGAGAGAGAAGGCAGAAAGCTAGTACACAAAGTAGACCAAGACCAACAGAAAAATAAAATGTATAATTATATTACTGTTTAAGGCTTAAACATAAAAAGAGAGAAAACATGCTTATTGCAGAATTCATATAGTTTCTTTGGTCTTGTTTTTCTAAATTCTATTTCATAAAAATCAGTTCAAATCAGTTCAGATCAGTTCAACTGAGCTGAAATTTTTGTCCTTTACTGAAACAAACTGGCCAGCTTTTGCATTTCTCTAAACAAACAAATAAATAAATAAAATCTCAACACTCCTCTGTTCTATAGTTTTCTTATCATATGTTTTTTATTTTATTTTTTTTTAATTTTGATCAGAACTTGGAGCAGAAGTGCTGAAATACTGTAAAAATGTTCTCTTGGTATTTCTCAGATGAAAAGGAAGGGTACATCAGAAATCCTTAACTAGTGGTTTTACCTCTGTAGGATTTCTGGACAATTGTGATAATGGAACGTGAGACTGAAATATTGTTCAGATAGACATACACTTCTCTGTGATTATCAAAACAAAACCTTTTGAAGTTCTGGAAAGAACTCATAATACAAATGCTATCATGAATGATTGCACTTCCAAATCTGCTTCATCGTTTTCATCTTAACTTCAGCTTAAAACCAATATCCATCACAGGATTAAAGAACTTTTGAAACCATAAGAAAACCTAATACCTGCAATAGTCAAAAAGTTTGTATCTCCTTAAAGTTAGAGAAACAAGGTTTCAGGTATCTTTCAGAGAGGTTTTTGTAAGTTCTTTGAAATAATATTTAGCTTAACCTCTCAAGTCAGATGAATTAATTGCTACTTTTCCAACTATAAAAGGCCTTTAGAAACGAAAGAGACTTTCAAGAACTGACCTAAAATATTTGTCTAATCTATCAAGTGTAATTATTTTCAAATTCTTTTTTTTTTCAATAACCACTTTCTCTTTGTATGACTTTCATTTTCAGCCCTGAAGGATTTTAAGGCACTCAGTATCAAAGTTAGAGCAATTTTACACCTACAAAACTTATTACAGTTGCAAGAACAAACTTACACCTTACAAGTATTAGTGACCGCACAAGATATACTGCAGTCACATTTATAGAACAGTAACATATGAAATGGATATTGCTGATCTGTCTCAATTAAGAGAGAAGTAATGGAAGTTGCTTCTCACAACTCCTTATCTTTAATTTTTAATTTATAAGATATTTAAAGAGAGACTTATTTATTTTGTATGCAAAGCCAGAAATTGAACAGTTGGTGTGACTTTCCTCATTTAGCTGTTAAACCTTTCAGGTGATGTCTTACATACAATAGCTTTTGACAGAGACCATCTCTTTCTGGGTCTGGGTCTTTTTTTTTTTTTTACTTTCTTACAGATTGTCTGTTCTTTTGTTCTTATACCACTGTGAATGGGATGTGATCTTATAAATGAAAAGAGCAACAGACCTACTTAAAAAGACTGAACAGAGATCTAGCAAAATGTACATGAATTAATTAAGATGTTGTAAGTAGTATTATCTTCACTTTCATTTTTGGTAAGGATAACTAATTGAGCATTAACCTCAGGTATATTTAGCGTTATCCCAGGTTTAATGTGTTCAGTGTTTATGCAAAAGTAAATAACCTTTGATGTCTCTGATGGATTTATAAGATGTCAGTGTTTTAGTTTGGACAGCTGTGTTGCACTCTGTTACTGTAAGAAATCTACAGGTGTCCATAATGCTAATAGATTGATGCCAGGAAGACTTCAGGTTATTGGCTTGGAGGAGGAGAGACTTCTGTGCTGTGGTATGTTACAAACCAAACCCAAACTCATGTGCTGTGATAGCATAGAGACCCAAAATTCATATGCCGTGATGGCATAGAAATGGATCAGAAGAAGTTGAGAGCTGTGGATATCCTCTTGGCAGTACGGCATAGGAGATCTGCTAAAGATCTTTGAATGCAAAACTAGCTGGTCCATGGACCTGTGCAGGGGTGTCACCAAACACACAGTGCTTGTAATGCTTGAGTCACTGACTGATTAGTTTGCTGTGCATTGCCAATAGCAAATGTACGAACATTGTGCCAGGTGCCCAAATTATCAGATGAGAGGATTTCTGTACTCACTGAGTCTTATTTTCAGTTATCTGTCTGCAACTGTGAGACTTGCAAATTTCATTTTAAAATGCCAGCCTAGAAATGTGTCTGTTTTTGTTGCTTGTAGGCATTGAGTCTTTAAGTGAAACAGCAGATCTACCAAGACACTTTTTATATAGCATGTAGTAGCATGTAGCTGGATAGTAAAGGAAAACCACAGGACATATTAAATCTCTGGCTTTGGTGTTTTTATTTCCTTAATTTGTTGGGTTTTGTTGTTTTTAAGAGGGGGATTTCGTATTTTAGTCAGAGCAAAATATCACACAAAATTACCATTTTTCTTCTCTCTTGTCCCAGCCTAGGATTCCTCTAAATTTCACTTCTGCCCACGTGCTATATAGACTATCAATTCATTCTAGAGTATAACAGTATATAACTTGATATAAACTACTGGCCTATTCAATAAGGAACTGTCTGGTTTTGGCTGTGCTAGAGTTGGTTTTCTTCACAGAGGCTTGAATGTTGCTGTGTTTTGGATTTTTGCTGAAGGTAGTAGTGATAACACAGTGATGTTTTTGGTTGTTGCAGAGCAGTGCTTGCATGGAGTCAAGGACTTTTATACTTCTCATGTTGCCCTGCCAGTGGGGAGGCTGTGGGGTTTGTAGGGAGATGGGGGGGACACAGCCAGGACAGGTTACATAAGCTGACCAAAGGGATGTCCCATCCCATATGACATCATGCTCAGCAATAAAAGCTGGGGTGAAGAAGGACGGGGTGTGGGGTGAGTATGTGTGTGTGTGTTTGGGGTGGGGGGGGGGGGAAGGGGGGATGGAGTCAGAGCTTAAGAGAGCTCATTGGCCTTCAAGGACAGACTTTTCAGGTATGATGAGTCAACAAACCCCTACAAGGGAAGTAGGCTCAGAGGAGATGGGTGAGAATGAGGAGCTCAAAGTAGGATGTAACAAATGAACTCAAATTTTTGTAAAGAAAGATGAAATTATCTTGGCAAAAAGGGGATTGGAGGATGACCTTTGTTTTAGGTATACGGCTGTACCAGTGGATCATCAGAATATGGTTTTGTAAACAGCCATCCCTGAGATAATTAGTAGAGAGCAATGTTTTCCTGAGCTAGCCAGACCAGTATGGGGGGGGGGGGGGGGGGGCGGGGGGTGGAGAAGCACGTATGTTATTCAACCCAACGTAAACACTGAACAAGTAACAAAATGTGCTTTTAAGAGAGCAAAGGGCTTGAGCTGGATTTAACCCAGTTATTCTTTCCCAGTGTCTGGGGAAGCTCAGTGTTATGATGGTAGAGTGTACAGAGATCAGTAACGGGAATCACATTTGTATAGCAATTCAAATGTGTATTGCAATTGCTATATTGTACTTGTCTTGTCATTTCAGTACATTGCCATAGCAGCCTGCTAAATCAAAATTTTGTGTAATGTCAAATACCTACAAATAAGTAAGTTTAATATAAAATGTTAAGCCCTCATCATGTGGAGGATCAAAAAGAATCTGGTCAGAGAGTAATGTACTCTGACATCAGGGCAAAAGAACAGTCTGCTCCAGTCTGCAGGAAGTCAAACAAATGGGACAGAAGGCCTGCATGGATGAAAAGAAACTCCTGACTGATCTCAAATGCAGAAAGAAACTACACAGAAGGTAGAAGCAGAAAGAAGTTAGCTGGAAGGAATATAGAGATGATGCTGAAGCATGCAGAAATTGAGTTAGGAAAGCCAAAGAGTAGTTAAACGTGAAACTAGCAAGTGAGGCAATAGCAACAGGAGGAGTTTGTACAAGAACACTGGCAGCAAAAGGGAGGCTAAGGCAAATGTGGGCCTGTTGTTCTCTGGGGCAATGTTCCTAGCGACAAAGGGCATTGACAAAAATAGAGGTACTTAATGCCTTTTTTCCTCATTTGTTTCTAGTACGGACTGTTCTCAGGTCCCCAAGCATATTGTCAGAGTCTGCAAAGCGAACTGTGAAAGACAGAAGTAGAAAGCACTTAACACTAGCTGGACATACACAATTCCATTAGACTAGGGGAAGTGCATTCAGAAGAGCTGAGAGTGCTGGCCAGTGTCATTGCAAAGACACTTTGTATCACCTTTGAGAGATCACAATGAGTAAGGGAGATTACTGATGACTGTTAAAAGGCAATATCACACCAATCTCGAAGAAGGAGAATCCAGGTAACTACAGTCCAGTAAACATAACCTCAGTCCTCTGGAAGGTTATGAAGCAAGTTCTCCTTGAAGCTGTTTTCAAGCACAGGAAGGAAATAAAATCTTTGATTTATCCATGCAATATCCAGCATGGATTTATCATGGTCAAATCAGACCAACTTGATTGCCCTCTGTGATGAGATGATTGGCTTTGTTGATAAGGGGAGAATGGTGGAAGTTGTATGAAGCATTTTCATGGTCTCCCATAGCATTCTTGTAGCCAAATTAGTGAGCTATGGATTAGATAAATGAATTGCAAGTCATTTGGAAAATTATCTGAGCTGCTAGATCAAGGGATCAGTTGTACAAAAACTACCTGATGGACAGTTACTTGTGGCATCCCTCAGGCATCAATGCTGTTTAATATATTTTTTAATGATCTGGATGACGGGACAGAATGACCTCTCAGCAAGCTTGAGGATGATGCCAAACTGGTGGAGGGAATGGGGGGGAGTTGGTAGCAGTACGCTGGAGGCCAAGGCTGCCACAGATAGGGACCTTAAACAAGCTGGGGAAATGGAATGACAGGAACCTTATGAAGCTTAACACAGAGAAATGCAATTTTTTTTTATCTGGAGTGGACTAATCCCATGTGAGAGGGGGTTACTGGCTGGGGGTTCACTGGCTAGAAAGCAGCCTTGCAAAAAAAAAGTACCTAGGTGTCCTGGGAGACTTTCTACAGAGGAGGAACAACTCTGTGAAAACATCGTGTGTCAGTGGGAACACAGAGATTAAACAATTTGCAAAATATAGCAGAGGGGGGGATAAGCCATAGATCTCAGATTTTTTTGAAGGAAGCATTTTTTAATAAATTAAAATCAAGCAATGTTATTTCAAGTGCCAGCATACGAATGGAATATTTGACAAGAAATACCAGTGAAACAGGTAGGGGTGGGCAATGCAATACATACATATATATATATAAATAATTTTTTTTTTGAAAGAGGCAAAAGTAAATTTAACTTGGTGTCCAGATTTAAGTTCATTTGCAAATCAAATACTCCCCATGAAGGCACATAATATTCAAAGGAGGTTTTGAAAACTGGAAGTAACATTTTGATTTCTTTTTGGCTGGCTTGAATAATGTACATCAAAAGCTTACATCAACTATTATTTGTATGGTCTGTATTGAAATTAGATTCCCTATATCTATTCTACAAATTCATTCAGCTATTCAGTCTTCATTAGTTGTGTTTTCCTCCACCTCATTAACCAAGCAAGAGAGAAAAGGAAGAATTAGGAAAGAAAATCTTTAAAATTTCTTCTAATATTTCTACAGCAAAAAATATTCTTAAATTTTCACAATTTCAATAATGATAGTATTGAAAGGGAAATTGATGAAAATACCTGATGGCTAGTAAATACAATGGAGACTGTCAAGATTCACAAAAGTCTCTGCTTCAAGTTTAATGGGTATTCTGTATAATATATTATTTCCTCTTTGAACATTCCACAAAGGCACACAACCCAGATAATTATCTAGAAGAGAAAAATAAAATAAACATTT
>CM021697.1:132207532-132256404 GCA_011074415.1 Stictonetta naevosa | reverse complement strand
TAAATTAAATTAAAATAAAATAAAATAAAATAAAATAAAATAAAATAAAATAAAATAAAATAAAATAAAATAAAATAAAATGGAAACAAAATCTAAGATAAACTTGCAAAACAAATTGATGTCCCTGGAGAAGTCAGGTGAAAATTTCTTCCCAGTTCTTTCCCTAGGAATTGTACTCTTTCTGTCATGATCCCATTATTGTCCACTCTTTAGGACCACAACAACATCTATTTTTCCCTCTTTCTCATTATTTATGGGTCTTAATTTATTTGTCTTCCTTCTGTCCCCTTCCTCTTTATTTTCTTAGTTAATCCCTGGTCACTGGTCAGTCTGATGTTGTAAGATAGTGCCTTCAGGCTATTGCCTGGATGTTTCTGGCTATGCCATCTCTGCTGTTTCCCTATGTCACAAGAGAAACACTGCATACAAAATCATAGTCAGCATAGCAAGCAAATTTGGAATCATAGGCCCATCAGTCTCCATAGTAATTGCCACCTGTTACCATGGAGGAAGCATCTGCTGCCTTCCCATTCTGAATATGGTGTCAGTGCTTTTCTGTGATGAGCGCACACCAGAGACTTGTGGCTGTCTATATGTGTGTTAAATATAGGGTTACAGTGCTCTACAGCTGCTACTTGTCTTCCCTGTAATGAAATTCTTGGATATCTTGCATAGGTTTTTGCTCTAGACTGTAGTTGTTTTTATTATCATTATTGTTATTATTATTATTATTGTTACTATTTTTTTTTGAGCATTTTCCAAAACAGTCTTTGTGCCTGAGTTAATTTTAGAAAGAGAACTCACTAACTCCTAATGTAGTATTCCTGGTTCTGTCAGTACTTCTGATTTTGCAGAAGTGAAATTAAGGTAAAGGTTATTTAATCTTCTCTAAGCCAAAAAACAACAGATCAAGAAGCAGCTGACCAGGTAGTACAAGTCACTCTGGCACCATATTGCCTGATGTAGTTCTTGACTTTCTGTCAGTCATCTCCTAAGTTGAGTGGCAGAAAAAAAATATTTTTATTAATCAATATATTTTCTGAATCAGCTTCAACCAAGAACCATAAGAACTGATGGCAGGTACAGGCTTCGATGTTGTCTGTCTTCACCCTAAGGGGATGAGATAGGCAATAGTTCTTGACAGATATGTACTTCCATTTGTATAGTATTCTTCTAAATAGCAAGTGGGAAAGAAGCCACATCTATTCTTCACTGATAATGTTGATCTTCATTTCTTTGCATTTCTGCCACTTGAACACTGAAAATAGCCTCCTCGGTTTTCAATTCTGTTTATGCTTGCTTTTTCTTTTATCTGTGGCAATAAACCTACGGCAATATTACTAAGCTTTGCAAACATTTTAGATACATTATCTCCTAAAATGCTTGACCACAGGAGTTTACAAATAAATTGCAAAGATTTTTATTTTATTTTGTTGTTGTTGCTTTTGTTGTTGGTTTTTTTTTTTGTGTTTGTTTCCTAATTATTATTATTATTAATAATAATTTTTCATTTTTTCCTTTTTTTGATCAAATCTTATTGCACTAAACTAAATTCTTTAATCTAATTGTATTTATTATTTTGGTTTTGGGTGGCACATCACTGGAATTTTACTTAGTTTAATGGGACCCAGTAATTGAACATTTTAGTAGTTGTGTTTTGTGCACATTGTTTTGTATCAACCATATGCTGTGGATTAATCTAGCCTTGGAGAATATTATGTCCTCAACTGATGTAGAGGTGTTGCTTTTAGAAGAGCACCTTTCCCTCCCACACACACCAGCAAGCATAAAAGAGGTAGCAGATCTTAAGGGAACTGTGAGGAGTGAAAAATAATGCCTATTTGGCTATAGCTAGCTGTGATCTGGTGATGACCACTTGTGACTAACAGGGACAACTCAGCCCAAGTCTCATAAACCTCACTTTGTGGGAGTTTGTTGGTGAAGCAATTGAAGTAAGGCAGCCATTTTGATCAGACTGTATGAATCTCAGGAAACTGGCTGTGTATTTAAGTTACTAATAGAGACTACTTTCCCTGTAAATCAGTATTTTTTTGTAAAAACAAACAAACTCATTTGTGTGAATTCCATTAGATGTATTTGAACAGTATTGAATTTTATATTAATTAATCTTTCTCAACAGAATTCTGGCTTTTTTTTTTTCCTGTTAAAATTAGACAAGAATTCTAATTATGCATTTTTTAGACATTAGCTAGCTAATCACAGCGTTAAATTACACATTTACAGAAGGACATCACTGTCAGGGTAACTGTCTAAAACTTGGTGAGATCTATTGTAAACTAGTCACTTTAGACTCACTGTTTCCAGCTGCAGCTCATTGAAAAATAGGATAAAATTCTTTAGGGCTAAAGTGAAGTATCTTATATTAATTTTTAAAAATCTGTATATGGAAAATGTATTTTTTAAATATGCTGGTGGGCAGAGGATGTTCTTAACCTATATCATATTATCCTACTCAGCACTAATCTATACAGATTTCAGGATGGGGGAAATCAGGAAACTTTTTGTCCTGCTGTGTTCTAATTCAGACAAAAAGGATTTATCAGGTAATGAATGTGTTTCTACTTAACATATAGAAAATGATACACAGGTATGAAAAATAATTCACAGAACCATCAGGTTTTTTCTCCTGTGGCTTTGCTCATTTTTTGAACACTACCTTTTGCAGATTTACCAGTTTATATTATAGGTGATTTTTTGTTGGTGGTGGTGGGTTTTTTGGATTATTTTAGATTATTTTTAACCTTTTTTTTTGCTTTCTTACTGCAGTGTCCCTTTCCATCTGATTTTCTCTATTCTACATTCAGAGAGGGTTTGAAGAATTCTTGACTTTCTTGAGCAAAAGGAGGAAACCTCAGGAGTAAGCATGGCTGTTAAACCTTTTTTTTTTTTTTTTCTGTTTATTTTGACCGTTTTAAATTTCTGATTTGAACTGGGAATTTATTCTCTTCCATGTTTAACCTATATCTACATGCTTCAGACTGGGAACTTCACTTTTTGCCTGAAAGCTACATACCCTATAATGTCTGAAAGTATTTGGAATGGCCCTCTCTGTGTTTGGTACAGAGATCAGGCAGACTTACAGAATGGAAAAAAGAATGGAAAGGGATTTCAAGCTCTGTTTTGTCCTCACTCCTGTGTCACTGGACTTTTTGTGTCAAGCCACTGAAACAGTTGCAGTAAGGTCAATCTTTGCCAGGCATAAGGACAAGTTCTTCTTTAAAAGGTTACTATCAATACATCAGCACGTCAATTTTAATAGATGGTAGATGGAGGCAAAAGAGTACTTCTGTAAAGCAAAATGCCATCAGCCTGTTCCCTTTTAGACATTTATCCTTTTTTTTTTTTTTTTTTTTTCATGTTTGATATCATCTCTGGATTAGAGGCAAATAGAAATTGTATTTGCTACATCTTAAGCAAATTTATATCATCTGAATTTTGTGACATTTTTTTCCTTTTCTTGGTGCTTCATTTTCCTATTATCCTGATTAAACCACTTGAAATTTCAGATTTGGAGTGGAAAATCTCATTTTGCATTTAAGTATTTGTAATTGGATTTTAGAATTTGAAAAAAGAACAAAACAAAACAAAACAAACAAAAAACACCCACCACCATTTTGTGAATTGTCTGTGAGAGAACATTGTCTGCTTTCCAAACTCTGTCAGAGAGTAATATTTTAACACATTTCCCCAATATGTACCTGGCCATACCTTCTAAAAGATTCTCTTCCAAGGCTGTCTCCTGCTTTCAGTTTCTTCTAAAATGCTAACTCAATATTTTTTATGCCCTGTGTATGGGAATAGTGATGTCTTCTTGTTCTCAAGTCAGGTATAATCCATGACAGGTATCACAGTGGCAGCGATTCCTCAAATGACCCACGTGGTTCAAATAGAAAACTAACAGCTTACAAACAAAATGATAAGGCTATCTCTTCTTATGCTATTCTGAGAAAGGATACCCATGGTATAATGCTGTACCTTAACCATATGCAAATGTATGCATCTCCTTTGATGACTTTGCTATTGATGACATTATCTCTGTGTTTTGAACAGAGATTTTTAGTATTTTTTTTTTTTTTCAAACCCAAGACACAATTTGAATTCCTGGAAGAAAACCAAGTGTTTACTTAGAATAGGTCATTGGGATATTGCCAGCTTGCTCAATGGTAATTTTTTTTTTTTTTTTAATTGGGTGGAGGAGGGTGGAGGGAGAGGGCACCAAAGGTGTCAACCATATAAAGTTTGAGACCATGGGTAGTGAATGTTTAAAAAAAGAACAGGACTTTTCCAGACTTTGATCAACAGAACACTTCAACATCCAAATCTACCAGCTGGGTTTTATTGTAACTCTCAGAGGTACTTGGAACTGGAAGAGTTTGTGGAAATGCCACTACAATATAAAGTGAATTTATGGAAAGTTGCTTACCTGATAACTCTGAAAACTGGAGAATAAACTCCAGAGCAGAGTCAGCTAGCCTGGAATTTAGGCAAATTGTTTCAGCTAGAAAAATGACCTATAGTTTCATTCTTATGAAAATCAAGAGTTCAGGAATACCTGGCCACTTGTTCTCAACTCATGAGTTATCCAGGAGTCTACTGGTTGTTCCTCCTGGTGTTGTCTCTGTAGTAGACTATGGATGCACCTTTCTAACTCCTGATTGGAGATTTTGGATTTTCTAACTCCTGATTGGAGATTTTAATTGGAAATAAGGAGCAAAGATTAATATTGTTACCATTTATTACAGATGGAAAGAACCATTAAAAGCTATTTTAAACATAATTTTAATTCTTAAACTTTAAAATAGCAGTGTTTCGGTTCTTTACAGTTATCACTTCCTTTTTAGAATGGCCCCTATACTTATTGTTAAACCAGTTACAATAATGTAAGTGCACCTAGCTATTTCTCTTTTTTAAGCTCAGCCACAAAGAGTCAAATTGTTTCAAATCACACGTGTGAGGGAACAATTTTGTGTCTGTTAAAATACTATAGCTAACCTATAATTAAATTATAGCTTTCTTTCCTGTGCTTCAGTGCTGCATTGAGTGTCTAATATTGGATGATATCTAGGGTGAAAGGGGACAGTGATATGCTCATTGGCTTCCTGAATTAAAGGAGGTCTGATTAGTTTAAGGCATGACATTTTCCCTATGAACTGAATGTATGAAAAGTCAGAGACAGTTAATTTCTAAGTTAAAAAATAAATGAGTAGAGGATACTTTTCACTGCTTTGGAGGAATGAACTGTGTGAATGCAGTTTGAGGTAGAATGAAGAAATTCCCACTGCACAGTAGGCGTGTGGTGCAATGAAAACATTGGCCATAAGAACCTGAGCAACATAAAGTACATTCAGAGCACTGCCCTGGGTATCACGTCCTGACTATTACCACTATTAACACAAGGTCATCTACTACAAATGTAACCAACTGTAATGTAACCCATTCTCAAGTCTCTAAGAAGACTATATTTCTGTTTAACTTACTTTCATCCCAGCATCCACAAAGGAGCTAATTGTTACCGTGGCATTTTATTTCTCTGTGTGCTTTTAATGGACAGGAGGAATCATGGGGTCATGGGATGGCTGAGGTTGGAAAGAGCCTCTGGGGATTTTCCAGCCCCAGCTGCTCAGAGTTGGGTCTGCTACAGCAGGTTGCTCCATTCCGTGTCCAGCTGGGTCTTGAATATCTCCATGGATGGAGCCTCCACAGTTTCTCTGGACAACTTGCTCCAGTGTTCAACCATGTCCACAGTGAAAAAAGTGTTTTCTTATGTTTATGTTGAACTTCAGTGTATTTTAGTTTGTGCCCATTGCCTCTTGTTTATTCACTGGGAACTGCTGAGAAGAGCCTGGCTACATTTTCTTTACTCCTGCATCAGGACACAAGGTAAGGCTCCCCTGAATCTTGTCTTCTGCAGTTTGAACAGTCCCGGCTCTCTCAATCTCTCCTTATACATTAGAAAGCTGGTGGTTTATGTGGACATAAATTAATCAATATGTATAAATACTTGAAGGGAGACTGCAAAGAGGATCATAGAATCATAAAATATATGAGTTGGAAGGGATCCAAAAGGAGTCCAAATCCTGGGTCCCCAGAGGATTCCTCTCCCCTCTCCTCCCCCAAATAAATAAATAAATAAATAACTAGAATCAGACCATGTGCCTTATCCAAATGCTTCTTGAACTCCGTCAGGTTCAGTGCCATGACCACTTCCTGGGGAGCCTGTTCCAATGCCCAACCACCCTCCCAGTGAAGAACCTCTTTCTGATGTCCAGCCTGAACATTCAAGTCCTTCATTCAAATCTTTTATGAAAACGTTGAAGAGGACTGGTGCTAAGATGGAGCCCTGAGAGCAGGGGGCTGGATCAGATGGCCTCAAGAGGTCCCTACCAACCTTAACCATTCTATGTTTCAGTGATTTTGTAATTCTGTGAATCAAATGGGTTGGAAACTGTATGTCTCAGTGCCTTGTAGGTAAAAGCATTACTGCAGTGGTATCTACTCATCCACCAAGCATGAAACTCCTGAAACTGAATTTGTCCTCATACTTCCCTCTTTCTGGGACTAACCTTTTTTACAATTTCAGGGCAAAAATATGACAGACCCCCACCTGTCTGATGCATTTGGTAAGTCCTTTCTTCCATCAAATTAAAATACAAGTCTCGAGTATAACATCAAAAGAGCAAAAGATTGGCCATACTCGTTTATGGTGGGGAGTCATCTTAAAGGATCTTAAAAGGATCATGTGTGAGACACACAAGAATTTTCAGTCTCCACCTTTCTAAATCCTATAGCTTCTACTCCTCCAATGGCTAGGCATTACTGATGTCTCAGTGACTGAAACAGAGGAATTAGAGACATTTCTATGTTGCCTTTAGGCCTGCTGATGTTGCCAACAATGCTAGAATGAACCCCACTTTGTACTTTTGGATACCTGCCATGGCATACACTGTACGGATGCAGGAGGGTACAGCAGGACATCTCTGAATGTCCCGTGTATCCCTGGGAGTGCCTTTGTTATAAAGAGGCTCTCTGTTCATGCCTGGAACTAACATGCTGTTGTAGCTCCACTAATAATGTAAAAATAGTTATTACCGTTCAGCATCTCAACGATGTACTAATAAAGTGACGAGAAGGAAGGGGGCATGTTTTTGCAAAGCCTTCTCCCAGATCATGTACTGTCCATCATTTTATAGTACACAGATGACTCAGACCACCACTCTTACCTGTCAAGTGTGCTTAGCTCATCATTCCTTCCTGGATTCACTTGGAACAAGGACAAATGTTGATAGAACAGGGAAGCAGAATAAGTTCACTATGAAAACGTTCAGTCAAGAATATTTTCTTCCCTCATTAACCACCCTCTCTGGGGTGTATGTTGACAAGAGTAGATGTTAAAAAGATTTTAAAAGATTTGTCATCTCTCAAATTAGAGAAGGATGTACCACATGGTTAGAACAAGTCTGCAGGAATCACATTAGTATCTAGGAAGATGTGCCTTGGACAGTAGAGAGTAATTAACTCTTCTAGGGAGTACTACAGGCCCTAAGAGAGGGGGTTTCTTTTTATTCATGAAGTATCTGAAGAAAAATACTTGCTCTTCTGAAGGCAATGACAAAATCCCTTTGGCAATAGGGTTAAAAAAAAAAAAAAAAAAAAAAAAGTCTCTTCTGAAGTTCTCTGACATTCAGTGACTTTGAAGAAAAAAGAAAAAGAAAAAAGAAACGAAAGGAAATGAAAGGAAATGAAAAAGAAAAGAAAAAAAGAAAAGAAAAGAAAAGAAAAAAAGAAAAGAGAAAAGAAAAGAAAAGAAAAGAAAAGAAAAGAAAAGAAAAGAAAAGAAAAGAAAGGAAAAGAAAAGAAAAGAAAAGAAAAGAAAAGAAAAGAAAAGAAAAGAAAAGAAAAGAAAAGAAAAGAGAGAAAAGAGAGAAAAGAAAAAAGAAAAAAGAAAAAGCATTGTATTTGTAGCTTTGTCCATTATTGGAGTAGCACAAAATATGCAATCATATGCAAGTTGTGTTCAGATTTGCAAACTCTAATAGCCTTAAGGTATTACACCATGTAACATTTCACAAAGAAAATGCATTTTTGTGGTGTAAATCTGTATCCAAATATATACGTTAACAGGTCAATTGCAGGCATTGGTAGAACTGTGCAAGAGACATTTTTCCTCTGAAGGAAATTCATTACTGATTTTTCAGGTTTTGTTGCTGTGGAAATCAGTGTGTTTCTGCAGAGAAATTCAGTTCACTGACAGTGTCTTTTCTGGCAGAAAAAGGTTCAGGTGGAAAATTTTCAGTGAGCTCAAGTATTACCACTTATAGAAAGTATCTTTACGAGAAAGATAAATCTTATTTTAGCCTGAATCAATATTTTAGCTGTGTCTAGATTTCAGGGTAGGTGCTTTCTGTAATTTGACCCCTAATTGCATCCAGTCTGAGGGTACTTATTTGCTCCTTTCTCTGTGCACAGTCACAGTACTTCCTTCTGAGAGGCACAGAGGTAGATATTGTCACCTTGGCTAGGCTGTGCAACAGCATGAGGGAAGGGAGAAGTGTAAGTGATTCCCTAGTTTACTTTTAAGACTCACCAATATTTGAATTATCTTACTGCATTTCAACCTCTTCCAAGGAAAATCAGGCAATTTGACAGGTGGTGCATCTATTTTTTCTACTTCTACTTCTACTTCCTAAGGAAAGAATGTGTTGTTCACTGGAACTAGAAGCATCACGTGATGAATTATGAATTATATTTTAAGATTGAAACTATTTTATTTTATGTATAACAGAAGTCTAACAAATGTTCTATAGCTGAATATTTTCATTGGTATGTTTGAAATGCTCAAGTTTCCAGTGGAAACTGGTACTTAAAGCTGTGATACTGAGTATGTGAAGATATCAGTGGCTTGCCTTCTTTGCGAAACCAACAATAAGGTTAGGTCATGGCAGATTTACAGAGCGAATTCTTTACAAAGATTGATTATAAAGAGAGGAATTATTAGAAGGCATTATTTGACAGTCAAAAGTGCTGTCATCTTTTGCAACATTTTAAAGGCCAGGTTCTTGATTCGTAGGACTCTGTAGAAAAGACCTTTTCCAAATGTTAGGCACTGAAATGGGACAATAAGAGCAAGATGCAAGTGCATGATCTCAAATTAGAGATTAATGCTCTGTTGCGTAGGAGTCTTTGGAAAAGATCAGCAAAAGGAAATGTCATTTTCTAATTCTACAAAATTTCTTACCTGATTTATATATGCCTTTTTTTTTTTTTTTTTCTTTAAGTAGTTGCCTTTAAGACTATTCTGCATACCCCAGTACTGTATCTCTCACCCTTATAATCTTTTCTGTGCGCTAGTCTTTCCTGCACAGGAGTAAAACGGCACAAACAGATCATTGTTGCCTTAAGTATTCCACTTAAAATATGGTCCTTATTCATCCTATATTTCTGAGTTCTGTGCAAAAGAATCAATTGTTTTACTTAGCCTCCCTTCAGTTATTAAACTATATGGTGTCTTTTATTAGTAATGACAACTTAAATGAAGTACATGTTGAAAATGTCCTATGATCTCTACACAGCATTACTCTTCTGTTCTTTCATTACTACAGCCTTTCTAAATGTTTGCAGGTATGAATATATTGATATGAATATGAATATATTGATATGTAGGAAAGATGAAGGAGGAAATAGGGAGATTTCAATCATCTAACTGAGCTACTAAACATCTGAGTGAAGACTTTCAAGGTAGTCAATGAAGAGGGTTTGGCTTTTTAACAGGATGATTCAGAACACCTGAGCTATACAGCTGCTTTGAGAGCTTACGAGTCAGACATTTTAAATTAGATGCTATAAATAATCATTCCTCCACCTCCATGTGTTAAATTTCTCATATGTCCAAATGTAGATTCATGTCTGGATAGTTGTAAATTAAAATTCTATCATAATCTTAATGTATTTCTACTGATTAAGTATTGTTGAGATAGCAACTTAATTAGTTATTAGTCATCTGGTAACCTCTACCCAAATATAATAATCTTTTTACCCTCTTGTCTCACAGAATGCAAACAGGCAGAGTTATTACTAAAAATAATAATAATAATAAATTAATATATTTTCTATCTATTATTTTAAAAGTGACACATGCCATTGGGATATTATGGAACTGAACTGGTGGAGAGCTACAGGAAGTACTGCTCTGTGGTCATGTTCTGCCCTTACTTTCATTTGTTCCCTGTTTTTCCATGTGCAATTCTTAACAGAATTAAATCTTGATACTTTTGGTGGTAGTTGTCTTTATCTCCTGTTTGTTACTATTGTGCACCTGCTTTAATCAACAGTCAAAAAAATCTGCTAGAAACAAAGAAACTCAATTTTTCTGCTAAGGTTCTTGGGTGTGGTGGAGTACACAGACACTCACTGCAGAAGCAAAAAGAATTATCACTACATTCATCAGGGCCTTGACTTTATTTTCAAACTGAAGTACATGGGCTACTGTAAAATTCTGGGTCAAACATATGAATTTTGTTGCCTTACAGCTTCAAACTGAGTATGCTGTTCTGTTGCTTCAGGCTTCATGTTGCTCATATTAACCAAATGCACTCGTGGATGTGGACAGGGGTCTCTACTAACCGGAGTCTAACTAAGAATTAAGTACATGTTGCTGTAGAGATTGATAGCTGTGACATTAAATTCTGTCTATTCAAAGCTTTCAATAAGATGTCTAACAAGAAATATTGGTCTGCTTGTTAAATCATTTATAGTAGAAAACCATGTTAAATGAATTCAAAGACTGTTACAAAATGATTTCATTTAGACTAATGCAATGGAGCATAATAAATAAAATAATAATGCATTCAGTAGATGTAAGTCTACTACAGGTGTATGGAAGATTTAGTAAAGGACAGATCGTACTTTGAGTAACATAATTATAGAGATTCAAATACTGTTCAGATGACCTTGCAAGCTTGGCTAATTTGAAAACATAATAATAGAGAGAGGTCACAAAATTGCTGCTGATTTTCAGTATATATTGGTAGTCTGAATTTTCTATTTTTCTGCTTTTTAAACATGAGAATACATGGTTTAAAGGATTATTTCTGCAACACTATTCCATCTGCTAATATAAGCGTCTGAGACATTACGTTAAATTTGTCCAAAAGGTACTAGTGTAATTGTATTTGAATTTTGGACATGCTGCAGTTCTTCCATAAAAAGTTCTCAGTGGAGTGCATGAGCTGTGATCTAAAAAATGACGCACTTTGTTGTGTTGCATTGGAAGTTTCTTTCAAGTTCTTGTATAAATACATGTATATAAACAGTCTGTAATATTTGAAAAATATTGTCTCTTTATTTGCTAGAATATTTTGGAAAAAAAAGGCCAAATTTGAGAAATCTCCTTGATCACTTGAGTCACAAGGTAATACTTTCAAAATGCAAAATTTGCTATTTGAAAAGTAAAGTAGTAATGTTCTTTTCAAAACAGAAATATATTAAGTCAGCACAATATGTTTACTTTTAAATAATCCAATATAAAATTATAATCAAATTAGGGATTAAATTTGTTATGTAACTGAGAAAGTTACATGTTCTGTCTTTGCCTGAAATACTTGTCTGTACGAGAAAGTGGTTCTTGGAAGATAAATGCTTCTAAGGACATGTAATAAATTTTGATGGATTTAATCATTAGTTCAGATAGAACTTATCATCATTGCTTCAGCATACCTTGCTGTTATGAAGGCCTCAAATGTTATAGTCCTGCAGAACATGTAGGATTAGTTTTATTTTAGTCATTTTCCCAACATTTACTCATACAGGACTGTGGATCAAAGTCTGTGTATCCTCCAGTACGCAGAATCATGAAAACCTTGGAGCTGTAGCTAAATGATCTTAACTAAGAGCAACCTATAATAAACCTTGATCTGAATATTCTCCTCAGTTTGGTATGACATAGTAATTCAGTTTTACATTGTTGTTATATGCACATTATTTTCAAGGGAGCATAGCTTGTGTCCTGAAATGTTTAAGAAGAAATTTCAGGTATAACAAGCCTTGGTCCTCTCACTGGTTAAAAGAAAGACAGGGGCAAGAGTAAGAAATTACATGTATATTAAGAGAGGTATATTTCACTGTGTGTTCTAGAGAAGATAATTATGTAAGTCAACATAATATACTAAGCAGTTATCAAATAAGAAAGAAAAACTATTATTTTGGCAAGTTCAAAGTTTAAAGAATATTTTAATAAAAATCTTCATTTCATCAGGTTATTATCATAAAATGCAATAACCAATAACAATATGTTGCAGTATTTGCAAACAAAACAAACCAGCCAAAGTAAAAACTTGTTAATAGGAATGTGTTAGACAAATTAACCACAGCGATATATTTAGTGATAGAAGTTGGTCTATTTTCTCAGGTGAAAAAGTGATAGTATGTGAACAGCCTCAAGTTGCACATGGGGAGGTTTAGATTGGACATTAGGAAGAATTTCTTCACAGCCAGGCTTGTCAAGCATTGGAACAGGCTCCCCAGGGAAGTGATGGAGGTATTTTAGAGTTGTGTGGGTGTGGCACTAAGGCACATGGTTTAGGGATGGGACTGGGTAGGTCAGGTTGATGGTTGGACTTGATGACCTTGAAGGTCTTTTCCAATATAGATGATTCTATGATTCTATAAATACCTGCTCTTTTGGATTAACTTCAACTGTAATGAGGGACAATTATTACTGAGGGAAGTTTCTTAACAAGAATGACTAGATGAGCTAAAGTGAAGACACTATTTCCTTTCAATTTTGATTTCTGGCTTGGGAGTCTGGGAGTTTGATCAACTTTGCTGTACCACAACCCAATCATATATGTGTAATCAACACTTGTTAACAGTGGAGTAATCCAATAAAACTAAATTATTTTTAGTATACAATAATTTTTAGCTCTCTAAAATAAATAAATAAATATAGCATATTTAAAAATATTTCCAGAACATCATAGCAGTAGACATTTCCTCTGTAGGCATTTTTTTATTTTTTTTAGCCAAGGGTTACAGGTAGTCTAGTTAAATGTAGCAAACTTTAAGCATATTTGAAGCAAAATGTTTCCTTATAGTAAGGTTTCTGGGAAACTTTGTGGAGATCAGATTTTAAGAGGTTGCAAATAAAGCAAAATATTTCATAAGAAAATGTTTGGAACATTGTCCACCCATTTGGCCATATACTACACAATATTAAGCTAATTAAGAGCTAATTAAAGCATATATGTTTGCAGGTAGGTAAATAAGGACTTTACCTTTGTCAAATTTCTTCGAAACTGTGCCAACTCATAGCTTCATACTTTACAGATTAGGAAAGGACAGTGAGCGTAAGTATATAGAATAAAGATAAATCTAACTGCCTTTCTAACTGGGGACTTTGTAGACAAAGGTGATGTAACTTGGAACATTAGATTTATGTAAAACCCAGTGTCATTCATTACTGTATAATTTTTTTAAAAATAATAAATCAAAAAAACATTTAAGATTATCCCAAGTATGATTTTAAGCTGTCTATGAAATGCAGTTGAAATGCTTGGATAAGGGTGTATGCATTGTTTAAACAAATATAAAGAATACACTAATTCCTCCACTGCAGCAGTTTGAAAGGAAGGGACACACTGAACATTATTTGTTCATCTTTTCAAACAGAGCTTTCAAAAATATATACTTCAGCCAAATTATTTTTAGGAAGCCTTAAAAAAACTTTTTTTTTTTCTCTGTTGAATTAACTATCATGACTCTGGACTTATAGTAGTAACGAGTGTTGTCAGTAGGTTTCTTAAGCTGCAGAATTATAGTACCACTGAGGTCATGATTCAGTATTGTGGAACTGTTCTGAGCATGTCTAGTCTTAGAACAAAAAAATGTAATTTGTGATTTTTGCATGTAGAATAGAATCTTGTATTTAGCTATGTGCTTCCTTGGCTAGTGTTCTTTTAACCTCACTTCAATCCCTTCCATTTTTAATGAACTAAGAAGCTAGCAAGAACAAATAACAATAGATCAATCTAACCATAAATTTTATTTTCTCATATAGTTTCATTTATACAGCTAAAAAATACACAGTTATGAAGGTTGAGTTAGTGCTTATTTGAATAAATATATTTCTGTTTGAAAGGATAAAGCATTTTAGTTCCCCATCATATGGAATGTGCCCCTAGATTTATCTTTATTACTTTTTTATGTATTTTGGGTGATATCTGATAGGAATTTAATAACCACCTTAGTAGATTTTCCTACTGAATGTAATACTAGTGCAATTCAAACATCCTTTGATATTTTATCAGCTGCCTCAGAGAAAGATCTTTCACAGAACTAGAATGTCAGTTCTAATGTGTGTTTTTAAAATAATCTTTTTGAGCTTTACATCTTTTCGCTAGACAAACTGTAAGTTTCCCAAGTATACAGCAAAATGCATTAATCACAGCTCTTTGAGTATGCTAATCACCAATCCATGCTTAATATACAAATTTGCAGAAAGACAATTAGATAACTAATTTCAATTCCTGTGCAAAAGGATGAACTATAATAAGCTTTAAGTAAATATTAAGTGGAAAAGATTAACATTTCATGAAGCTAAGCCTTAAGCAATTAAAACTCCATGTAAGATTGTTGAATTTATACCAGTAGTCTAATCATTTACCCAAAAGTATGTCAACACTGTGACAAGGTGGTAGAATGAGGATAAGATTGACTTCTAATGCCTTGGTTTATCTTATGTCCTGAAGTGGAAGTGTCTCCCCTGTACATGGGCTGGGAACTTCCTAATTCAAATCTTGGTTGCAGGGCACTTATATGCCTGACCAACCTCATCTCCTATGACCAGGTGATTCATCTGGTGAATGATGAGGGAAAGGCAGTTGATGTAGTCTACCTAGACTTCAGCAAAGCCTTTGACACAGTATCCCACAATATTCTCCCGGAGAAGCTGGCAGCCCATGGCTTGGACAGGTACACTCTAGGTTAAAAACTTGGACAGGTACACGCTGGGTTAAAAACTGGCTGGATGATCCAGAGGATAGTGGTGAGCAGAGTGAAATCCAGCTGGGGACCAATCACCAGTGATGTTCCCCAGGGGTCAGTGTTGGGGCCCATTTTCTTTAATATCTTTATTGATGATTTGGATGAGGGAATTGATTGCACCCTCAGTAAGCTCACAGATGACACCAAGTTGGGGGGAAGTGCTGGTCTGCCGGAAGAGGGTGGGAGGGCCTCCAGAGGGACCTGGACAGGTTGGATCATTGGGCAGAGGCCAATGGGATGATGTTCAACATGGCTAAGTGCAGGGTCCTGCACTTGGGGCACAATAATCCCATGCAATGCTACAGGCTTGGGGCAGGGTGGCTGGAAAGTTGTGCAGAGGAAAAGGGTCTGGGGGTGTCAGTTGATGCTCGCCTGAACATGAGCCAGCAGTGTGCCCAGGTGGCCAAGAGGGCCAGCGGCTTCCTGACTTGTATCAGGAACAGTGCAGCCAGCAGGACCAGAGAGGTGATCGTCACCCTGTACTCGGCTCTGGTGAGGCCGCACCTCGAGTACTGTGTTTGGTTTTGTGCTCCTCACTACAAGAAGGACATCCAAGGCCCTAGAGTGAGTCCAGAGATGGGCTAAGAAGCTGGTGAAGGGCCTGGAACACAAGTCCTATGAGGAGCAGCTGAGGGAACTGGGGTTGTTTAGTCTGGAGAAGAGGAGGCTCAGAGGAGACCTTATTGCTCTCTACAACTACCTGAAAGGAAGGGGTGGGAAGCTGGTGGTCGGCCTCTTCTCACAGGTAACTAGCGATAGGACTAGAGGGAATGGCCTCAAGTTGCACCAGGGGAGGTTCAGGTTGGAAATGAGGAGACATTTCTTCTCAGCAAGAGCAGTCAGGCACTGGGACGGGTGGTAGCGTCACAGTCCTGGGGGTGTTTAAGGAATGGTTGGACGTGGTGCTTAGGGACATGGTTTAGTGGGTGACATTGGTGGTAGGGGGATGGTTGGACCAGATGATCTTGGAGGTCTTTTCCAACCTTAATGATTCTGTGATATTGTAGCACATCATTGAATCACAACACAACACAGTGTTTTGAACTTCTGAAAACAAAGCTTAATGGTATATAAATAGTACAAAAAGAACAATACGGTATTTTATCCCAATGTGTCATAATGGTTTTAAGTGCGTTTACCATATTTATTTTGCAGTGTTCAGGGACAATAATGATACTAATATGATGCTATTTTCATAACTGTAACCAAGAACTCCCTTTTCTTTTTCAATGTTTCATAACCTAAATTTTAGTTTGCTCATGATGGGGGCTGTATTATGCAGGTGTTCTGTAAATGCAAAATCAACTGCTCAAAGTAACTGACAAATGTGAAAATGCTACATTTCAGAGGGTGGGAAATGAATAATAGAAAACAGACAGTTTATACATAAATATATATATAAAATATTGGACAACATATTAGAATTTTGGACATAGTGGTGGAAAAATGATCATTTCTGAATAACTACAATGCATGTGTCAAGTTTTCATGAACTGTAACTAAACCATAGCTTATGACAGAAGATGAGAGAAGTTTAAATCCTTGCACAGGATTGTTTATCGTGAATTTTGGAGGTTACATAAATGAAAAGTTTCTGGATTCAGCTGTCACTAGCTACTTGCTGGTTAAGGAAGAGTGAAAGGTGGCACATCATCAGAAGGGCTTTATTCACTGGAAATAATGAAAAGCATGCACATGACTTCAATATGACCCTTCAACTGACAAATGTGACTTGTGCTTTATTCATGCATTTATATGGAAAAGTATTGTGAAAGGGTAGTGTCCTTAATATCCTGGTTTTCAGGGACCTTCTCTCTGAGGACTTTGTCAAAGGAAAAGCTACAGGAAGACTGAAGAAGCACAAAATAAAAAGCTGAGATACCAAACAAAACAAAACAAAACAAACAAACAAACAAAAAACAAAAACAACCACCAGATCTGTCAATATAGCTTTTTTTTTTTTTTTTTTCCCTCCAGTGATGGCATTTCTGTTCTCATTGCCTCCCAAGTAAATAAAGAATCAAAAGCGTCAAATTCTGCCCTCCTATGTTCGTATGGCTCCTCTTGACCTTAGTGCAAGCCATGTTATCACAGAGAATCATAGAATCACAGAATGCTTTGGATAGGAAGAGACCTTAAACATCATCCAGTTCCAACCCCCCCACACCCCGCCATGGCTAGGGATACCTTTCACTAGACCAGGTTGCTCAAAGCCCCATGCAACCTGGTCTTAAACTCTTCCAGGGAGGGGGCGTCCACTGGGGCTAGTAACTCAGTTAGAAATTCCTCATCTCACACAGGGCACAACGGAAAGCCCTCTGAAGTGGGCATCAGATGCAGGTAAAATACATGTATATATACATGTATCTCTGCTGATCATAGACAACTCAGATTTCCCCCAATATCATGGTGCCTGCAATACCACCCAGACCACATGCCTGCACACATCCTGTAGGTGAGATAGGTGACACTTTCACACTGTGAGACCAAGGGCAAACAAAACCAGAGTAAGAATTTCCACACTCTTCCACTTCTAAGGTGCTTGCAATTTCTTCCTGTCTCCAACACCACATGCTGACCTCTCTGTTGGTGCACAGGTGCTGGCTCACCTCACTGGTCAGGTCCAGAGTGCAGATTTGCCAGCAATTGCTTCTGCACAGCTGAGGAGTAAAAGGTGAGGAGAAAGTGAAAGAGGCAAGAAACAAGCTTTGCCTGTGCTGGGGAAACCAAAGCATATACATTTTCTGTGGCTATATCTCTGGTACTCCGCTGCAGATTAGTCTATGGAAGCAGCCTAAATAAATAGTGTGTGCTGGATTTAAATGTTGATTTTATTATTTCAAAGTACCATTCTATTTATTCTGGTTCTGAAGATATTTAAATCATATTTGCGTCAGGCAATATTATGTGTACTGGAAGGTAGAAAAATGCTTCAGCAGTTAAGCAGAGAGGAGGAGTTTTGAAAAAGACCAAATCATTCTGGCAATAGTTTCAGTAATTAGGAACTTTTATTTTGTTGAAGTTTTGCAGAAATGCAAAACTGAACCCTTGTCAGGTAAAACTGATTCCATAACCTCAGAAAAATGATTATCTTCTCTCCAGATTATCCATCATTCAATACATGCTTCATTTCTAGTCAAACTGAGTAGAAGCTGGGAAAAAGAAAAAAAAAAAAAAAAAAAGAGAACGTTTTTAATCTAATTATGCAATATTTTAATCTGAGATGCAAGCAGATCAGAATTAGTTTCCCTAAAATCTTGGCTAGGGTGATCTGACAGATTTTTTTCAATTAACTAAGTACAAATAATATTTAATTTCTTCAATAAAGGGCTTATGTTCAGATTTAGAATATGTTTTGATAAAGCTTTTTTGTTCTATGTACAACATATTCGAGGTATTTTTATTGAAACATTTTTTATTGAAACAATTCCAAATGCCAGTTTTGTTTACTTAAAATAGAACTGAATTTCCCTTTAAATACAGCTTGATACAAATCACTAGTAAAATACGAAGTGTGCCCAGCAGACTGCTTACTCAAGCTTTATATTTAATATATGATATCATAGCCTGCAGCAAAAGTGAATCCCTGCCAATGTATTTGGACCTTTGAAGTCAGCAGCTCAGAGTCAAATTTGATCTGGCTTCTGTAACCAGTGAGGAGAGAATAGTAAGGAAAGATCTTTTCTTCTTTGTCCCATGTCTGCTGAACAAAAAAAACATCCACACCCAGACATCATACATCCTGAAGAGTGACTGCTGGTCTCAGCCTGTTTGAAGTGCCCTGCCTTCAGTCAGACTCCATCACCCACCTAGGTACACTACTCTAATGACTCTGACAAAAGCCGCAGTGCACCCAGTTGTATAGCAGCAGGGACACCTCTTCATCTGGATGTAAGTAAGAAAAAGAAGTGATCATACTGATATTTATTTGGTGACTTTTAGCTGTACTAATCCCTGGAAATTCCAGAAAAGTTTTCATCTTTGAACCATGGTCTCTTGGGATCAAAAGACAATACGGCATTTCATTCACAGAATATTAAGGCACTTTACAAATTTCATTTCCATAGAAATGCTCGTGGCTATCCTAAACTTAAACATTCTAATCAAACATAAAACATACAAAGCTGAAAGTCTGAATGCTCAGGTTTCCTTTTTTAAGTCCTTAGCTTTAATATTTATTTATAAAGCAATGTTCATTCTCCCAAATATTGATCTGAAATCAATGTTAGCACTAAATTATTAGTGGTGTGTGACCTCTTGTGCCTTGATGTTTTCAGCATCACATCTCAACTTCAAGGATGCTTCTCATGTCTCTAGAAAGGTTAGGTTCTTTCACAATTCAGTCTCCATGGTGTTTTGTAAAGACGAATCTAACAAAATGATAGTTTATACTTCAAATACTGTTCTGTTGCTCCATGCAGAGTCCAGGTTTAGAAGTAAGTTAGTGAAAGCATAGGGTATGAGTATGGTCCCCAACATTACCCCATTGCTTTTAGGGGCAGAGAGGTAAAACAAAAAAAAAAAAGAAGCTACGCTTTTTTTAGCCTTCGTGTTGAAGTAAAGGAAACCAGGCCTTGAGACTGGAGAGAAACCATGCCTCAGTAGATCTGCATGTCCAGAGGATGGGTGACACCTGTCCAGCTCACACCTATCCAACATTGAGATACTGCCATCTTCATCAGCACCTTTTCCAGGACTCAACTGACGTGTAGGCCTCAGAAAGGGAGTGTTTCTCTCTCTGATGTGTGAGGAGTGGTAACATCTGAAGAATAATAATAGCACCGTGGAGACTTCACAGTATAGTGGAGTGTGAAGTGCCAATTCATTTTCTGTTACTGTTGCTGTCTTAAACTTAGGCCTTTCAGCAAAGAAATGACAAGAACAATCCATCAGTTCGTTCCCCTCCCCCTTTACCTTATAACAAGTTTTTGTTTGTTTTGTGTTTTTTAAGTATTTATTTCTTAAACTTGTAAAACAGATAAAGAAGGAGCCCATTTCCAGTAAATTACTCACCACAGCACTGAGCAGGGAACTGGCAACTCTCAAGAGCCTCCATGGGGAGGCTACATTTCCTTCTAGACAAGAAACAGCATGACAGGTGTAAACTAACCACAGCTCTGAGTTGCAGTAGAAAATGGAGGTGGAGGAAGCCTGGGAGGTCCAAGCAAGGACTAGCCAGGTGTATGTATGGTGTCCCCATAAATACACCCCATGCCTGTTCTTCAGAGCTGCCAGCCTGCCAGCTGTGAAGGCTGGAACCAGCCTGCCCAGGCAGGCTGTACTTGCACTGTACTTGCATTTCACTGTCCTTACCACTATGTTTTGTCCATTTTGTCTGGGCTTATTTTTTTTGTTTGTTTTTACCTTAATGAATTCATCTCATGCAATTTAAAGCCATTACTCTTTTTTCTTGTCATACAGGAGATGTCCTTTTATGAAGCTGAAAAAATTACCTAGGTTTCTTATGCCCACTATAATATTCTCTAGTCTAAACAGACAGTTTTAGTTAATGTATTTAGATAAATGATGAATAGTTATTTCCCTCTCTCTAATCACTTTCCACTTTTTTTTTTTTTTTTAAGTTGAATTAAATGGAATGGAAAAACTTACATCACAAATTCAATATCTGTGTTTCTTCCTATTGAACTATATATCGTGTTATCCTTGAGGCATTTCCCTAGTCTGCCCAGTTTGTTTTGAACTTGATGTCATTGGAAAGTTTAATTTTGGTTTATTTCATTTCTACTAGTAACAATATTGAGAAACACTGGATCCAGGACAGACTTCTATGGAACTGTACCTTCTGTTTTGGCATCAAAGCACTGCTAGGTGCCATTGAAAGATGAAGTGTGTACTAACCTTGCATTTATTTTTCTTTTGGAGAATCAGCACATTAGCACAATGTTGGGCTAAAACTATTTCAGTCTCGGAGCTTTGCACAAGCAGGTATCTTATCATATTGCAGAGTCTGCTATCATACCAGCTGTCCTGTTTTTATCTGGGATAGAGTTATTATTATTTTTTTTTTCCTAGTAACTTGTACGGTGCTGTGTTTTGGATTTAAGAGGAAAATAATGCTGATAACACACTTGATTGATGCTTACACTAAGTCAAGGACTTTTCAGCTTCTCATGCTCCCCTGCCAGCATGGAGGCTGGGGTTACACAAGAAACTGAGAGGGAACAGAACCAGGACAGCTGACCCAAACTGGCCAAAGGGATATTTCATACCATATGGCATTGTGCTGAACAATAAAACCAGTGGAATTGGCCAGGGGGTGCTACTGCTGCTCAGGGACTGTCTGGGCATCATCCGTCTGGTGAGCAATTGTGTTGTGTATCACTTGCTTTGTATATTCCTCTTCCCCCAGCCACACTCACTTTTCTTTCCCATTAAACTGTCTCTGTCTCAATGCCTGAGTTTTACTTTTTTCCCAATTCTCTTCCCCATCCCACTGGGCAGGAAGGGATTTGGGGCGAGGGCAGTGAGCAAACAACTGTGTGGTCCTTAGCTGCCTGCCAGGTTAACTTGCAACATCAGCTCAAACTGCTATTTGTTTACTGTGTTCAGGCACAGGATTTTGTAATAGAAAGTAGATCAGAAAGAAATAGGAAAATACTGTTTTGCAAAGATTTTTTTAACAATAATTCTGTGCTAGAACTTGAATGTTTTTTCATGACTGTTACAATAGATGAAAATATGCATGAGCTAAGACTAGAATTAATGTACTTATAATTAAGCTGCTCTCAGAGTCATTAGATATTTTAAGCTGTTGAGCCATTTTTCTAGCCCATTAACTTTATTTAGGCATAATTACATTTTTTAACATGTTATTCCAGATAACGGCTTGATAGTGGTTTTACATATGCCACAGTGCAATGAACATATGCAGAAAACTATCTTTGTTTTGTCTGTCTTTTATGGTCCCAGTTATTTGATTGTTTTTCTTTTTCTTTTTCTTTTTTTTTTTGAGGGGGAGTGGGCAATGGAGCGGAGCTGCTTTGAGGTGGTGGTGTGGTTTTGTTTTGTTTGATATTTGCATTCTTCTCAGGAGTTTTTACATTCTTCATCAAGGCTGTGATTGCTTCTCTGATTGTTGCTCCTTTTCCTTTCACGACTACTGTAATTACACCCTAGCTCTTGTTTCACAGTTGGCATCCTATTTGCCATGGATGATGGTATTACATGGAACCATTCCAGAATAAGGAGAATCTCTATTTTACTAAGTTTGTGCAATTGTTGTGGAATTTAAAGCTTTGTTTACTGCCTGGCTTCTGGTAGCCTGAAAAGTATTAACCAAGAAGAAATACATTGGCCAAGTATTTCTCCCTGCACAGAGGCAGCCCTCAAACATTCAACCAGGAATGTCCTTGTTTGGTGGATGGAGATTGTTTGGTGAAATTGAAATATGTGCTTCACATTTTAAGGAAAAGGAACACAGTTTGCCTTTTGGGAAGTTGTTAGGAAATCTCAGTCCGCGAAACAGGAGTCTGTAAGGAAGGTTAAGCTGCTATGTTTGGAGAGCTCAGGGAGAGAAAGATTCAGGGACAGTTTCATTAATTCCCTTTTGCTTTGTGAACATTTCTGCTTCTGACAGAGGAGCATGCCCTGTCCAGGTATCAACACTATGTTCTGTTAGTTAACAAGGCATATCAAATCAAGCAGACAGTCTGCATTAGATCCAGTGGCATGCTCACGCGTTTAAAATGATTAAGTTTATCCCCACAGAGGAATTAATAGCACGGCCGGGAAGTCTGCCCCTGCCATGGTGGGGGAAGTTTGGCACGGCTGCTGGGATTCGCAAAGGCTGGTCCTCAGAGTTTGAAGCTGCTTAGCGATAGGTGCTAGACAAAGCAAGGACAGGGATGTTTAATTATCTTTTCTCTTTCCAGCCCTTAGATGTCTAGTGAGGGCTTCAGAAGACTGTCTGCTACTGTTGCCCTGGAGTCTCTTTTGAGTTAGGTCTACAGAATCTAATATAGGGCTTGTGAAAATGGTATAGAACAGTATTTTCATCCCTATCAAGTAGCAGCTTTTGCCCTACACATAAGAGAACAGTCATTCTCTTTGTAATCTCCAAGGGCTTTAAATCACTATATAATGCTGACAGTGGAAAAATACAAAAATAGATGTGGGAACGTGGACCAAGTCTGTCCTAACTATAAGTCATGCCATTGATTAATTAACCCAGTGAATCTTGGTTTATATTTGGCCTGTACCTTACCAGACAGCAAGGAATCCTAATCCATCCAACCTTGTATACAATGTGAGACACTCCTGTATTTAGTAGATCATGTAGATTTGAATCCCCAGAGACTGAGGGGGGATTTTTTATTTTTTATTTATTTTTACATTTTTTCATATCTTCTAGGCTAATATTCAGTGAATATCACCTCTCTATTGTCTCACCTAAATATAGTGTGAATCTGACAGTCTCAGTTAGTGTCTTTTAGGTGTAATCTGAAAATGCCCACCAAAATGAGCTCTTGAGAGTGGAGGTGTTCCCCTGCAGAGGTTTTGGGCTCTAATCAGGTCTTCTTAGTCTGAACCACATTCTGGTCACATACAGCCTTCTAATATGAATTAAAGTCAAATTGGGAAGAACCTCAAGAATTCCAGTGCTTTGTGTATCACAGAGAGATCAGAGAAGGTTTTGTGGGGGTTAGAAGTGGAAACGGATGCACTTCCATTCTGTTTTATCACTTTGGTGGATTTTGTTATCTATGATTAAAGTGAAACAAATCATCTCAGCTATAAGGACTGTATAAAGAGGTACAACTCACCGTTGAAAAGGGGGTAAACTATAGTATTTAATTAATGGGTTTAATTACTGCATCTAATCATTGTGTTTAATTACTGTGTTTAATTAAGATAACATTAGCTATGTGTAAGCTATTTTGGTCTAGATGGAAAACCACCTCTCCACTACCAGTCTCCCAGGGACAATCTGCCATTACACACTGAACTACCATTTTCTTTGCATATGACTTTTTTCCTCCCACGTGAAGCAAAGAAGCATTCTAGGGGGGTGAGCTTGAGCTTTAACTATAGTAATTTAAGGCTTGTGCTGCTTTACACCTTTGTCTCTCTCTCTTGTTTGTGGATTATAACTTCACTCAGCTATGACAATTTCATTGCTGGACTTCAAAGGTAGCCACATACCTCTCCCAGAAGTAGGGAGTCTGGATTAAGTACTTGAGAGCAAGGCATTGTACACATGAAAGGTACTGTACAAATTTCAGTCACTTCAGAGTTGCATAATATTTTGCATTTCTTTTTGATCTTTATAATTTTCTATTCTGTGGTGCTGTGTCTGTAAACACAAGTAATATTTTCTGAAGGGTCTTTTTCTTTGATATCAGCATTGAATGGGTCTGTGCTGCAGACCACCAAAATGATATTTATAGAGATTGCAATGGAGCATTTATGGTCCATGATCTGGATTTGCATGGGAATTTATGGGGAATATCTGAGGATGTAATGTGCCAGGATGGAGACACATTTCCACTGTGTAATGAGGAAAGCAACAAACCTGGCTTACATTACATAAAAGACATACTGTCTTTTAGGAGTGGTCCCTGAAGTGAATCAAATCCAAAAGAGTAATGGATCTTCATCTCAGAGAAGTTAGAAGTTTTACTTCAAATGAGTGTTTTGAAATTAATACTTATAATATGGACAATCTGGGATCCAGGGAATGGGAGCTAACTAGAGAACTTAGTTAACTGCCAGTAAATGTACACTGAAATTGTCTGAGTCTTCTGTTAATGTGACAGCTTGTTGCTAGATGCTGGTTTCAGTTTCCCATTTCCACACCTGCAAATCTCCATGGCTGCCCTGCAGACAGTTCAGCCGCATGACGATTGAGATAGTGGCTCATTGTGAATTTGAGGGTTTAGGGAACTTTGATTTCTTAAGACTTGCTTGTTTTGTTTGTGTCCTGGATGATTTCTTTTGACATCAGTTGTGCTTTTCCTTGAAAACTAGTGGTTTGTTTTTCAGGGATTGCTGTTGTAGGTGTTCTCCTTATTAGAACCATCTATCCAAATGAAGTACCTGCTGTGTGCGTAAACCGAACTACCTGTATAGCACTTCTGCTAGCAAAATATATGAATATTTACAGCTTTAATAATTCCAGCATCTATGGAAGTCTGCTACCTTTACAGTTACAAGACTCATCTCCCCTTTTGAATCTCCAGAAACACTGCAAGACTCATCTGTATATGGAGTTTGGGCAAAGATGGAAACATACATCTCTGTGCTTTTTGTAAACAATGAATGCTCTCTCTTTTGTCTCACTTTTAGTAAGACTGAATTATGCATCCTTCAGCTGATAGGCTTCTGAAGGCGAGTATATTACTTTCCCCTTTTGTTCCTGGAAAACATAGATCGTGTCCATGTGGAAAGAGGTCATTAGTTTTCAGAGGAAACAATCTTTTTGCTGGTATTTCACAAAGCTTTAAAGACTGCCAGATGTTTTCAGAAGTTTATCAGGTGAAGAACAGCTGACTGAAGTAAGTTGGCAGTTGTTATTTCATGAAGTTCTTTAGCGTTTCTACAGTAGATTCTCTTACTCTGTTATTTGCTGTAAAGTCTAGGATACAGATGAGTAAATGATGTGAAGAAATAGAATGCGCAAAACCTGAATTTCTCTCAAGTGGAGAACACTCCCAGAGGAATTGTATACTTTGAATAGAATAGGTATAAAGAATGCTAAGAATACTTTGGTTCATTTGTTTATTACACCCGACCTGTTTTTGAACAAAGCAATATATATATATATTACAGTGATTTCGTCTAATAATTTGGACTAATGAAATTGGTTTTCACTTATTTTTACAATGACTTGCAGTTTTCACTTACAACCCTGTAAGTATAAAGTCACCGTTTCAGCTCATACTATTGTTTATAGTGTTTTGTTTCTTTTCTAAATATCTAAAGGATTTCTTATATTGAATTCTAAGGAAAATAAATGAACAGTTCCAGTGGTATTATATTTCTTGGCTTTTCTTGGCTGATTTGCATCCCAAACAAATGCAAAACTTCTTCCTGAAAGCAAACTGCAGGAACACCGTGCACAAAACATTAAGAGTCACAATAGTGACAGGAACCAAATTAGAACAAGAACACTGCCATTACTATGCATGTCCAAACTTGATGGGCAATGAGAATAAACAGAAACACAAATACAGTTTAAGTGAATGTCTTTACTTGCAGAGAAATAGCTAAAACACGGAAAACACATTTTATTCCCTTGTATTTACAGTAGGGAGAGAACAATCACTGTCTCTTGGCCTTTAAAGTCGATTGTGCTTTAAGGTGAACCACCGCTGATACCGATTGCAACATAAGGTCAGAGATACAGTCGAAGCTATTTCCCTTGTAAGTGGATAAGAAGGATAAGAAGTGGCTTCTAGGGCACAGTCGTTCACTGACTGGTAGAGGTGAGAGAGACAGAGGGCAGGCAAAGAACATAACCATAGAGTCAGTACCAGCACAGGGGGATATAATACTTCCAGATGTATATTTGGAGCCTGTGTCTTGTGCTGCTACTCAAATTAACTCTGGATTTTCAGCTGAAGGCTTTGTTCTCTATCACTGCACTGCAGAAGTGTGGATATCTGAGGATTTGGTCAATTAGCTTTCAAGGGGGTGTAAGAAATTATGTATGGAATCCATTAAAATTTCCTTTTCTGTTATTTGCAGAAATAACAGAATATTCTTTTTCTTTTGTGCATAGGAACTTGCATCCAGTCTTCCTGTGGTGATTTCACACTGATGGCTAGCTCAACTCCCCCACACTGCTCTCTCACTTCCAATCCTCAAAGGAACGGAGGGAGAAAATATAATGAAAAAAGGTCTCAAGGGTTGAGATGAGGACAGGGAGATCACTCACCAGGTACTCTCAGGGGAGAAACAGATTCAGCGTAGGGAGATTAATATAATTTATTGCCTATTGATAGCAGAGTAGAGCAGTGAAAACTAAAAGCAAACTAAAAACACCTTCTCTCCCCATCCTTCTACCTCCTCCGCCCAAGCAGTGCAGGGGAATGGGAAATGGGTGCTGTGGTCAGTCCCTCACACTTCATCTCCACCGCTCCCTCACGGTCCCTCCCTGCCCCTGCTCCCGGTGGGGTCCCTCCCACGGGATGCCGTCCTTCCCCAACTGAGCCTGCGGGGGCTGCCCACAGGCAGCAGCTCTTCAAGCACTGCTCCCACACGGCTCCGTACCACGGGGTCCATCCCCCAGGAGCAAACTGCTCCAGCACGGGTCCCCCACGGGTGGGCGGCAGCTCCCCCCAGACCCCTGCTCCTGCGTGGGCTCCTCTCCAGGGGCTGCAGCTCCGGCCTGGGGCCTGCTCCTGCGGGGGCTCTCCATGGGCGACAGCCTCCTCCAGGCCACATCCACCTGCTCCACCGGGGGCTCCTCCACGGGCTGCAGCGTGGAGATCTGCTCCATGTGGGACCCATGGGCTGCAGGGGGACAGCCTGCTCCACCAGGGGCCTCTCCACAGGCCACAGGGGAACTGCTGCTGCCTGCCTGGAGCACCTCCTGCCCTCCTGCTGCACTCACCTTGGGGGCTGCAGGGCTATTCATCATTCCTCACTCTGCCAGCTGCTGCTGCCCAGCAGCTATTTTTTTTTGTTGTTTGTGGTTTTTGTTTGTTTGGTTGGTTTGTTTGGTTTTCCTTAAATCTGCTGTCCTAGGGGCCCACCCAGTGTCACTCCCTGGCTCGGCTCTGGCCAGCAGCAGGTCCCTTTTGGAGCCGGCTGGAGCTGGCTCTGATCTGACATGGGGCAGCTGCTGGGCTCTGCAGCCCTCACATCCCTGTGCTACCAAAACCTTGCCACATAAGCGCAACACATTGTCCTGTTCCATGTGTGCTGTGCACCTGCATTCTCCTTGGAGAGTTCAACTCCTTTTAGATATACAGCAACTGCTGGAAATCATCAGTCTGGCTTGAGAATCCTCCACCTGATCTGTCTTATATTTGAAGAGCTATGTATATTTTATTTGTTAGACAGAATAAATGAGTACTGTTACAATTTCTTTTATGTGCTCTGACAAAATATGACTGATAAGTTTTAGTTGTTTGGATTTCTCAGTGTCCCCCAGGTTCATCCACTTGGAATCAGCCAAGAATTACAGTTTAATTTATTTTAAGTAGAGATGTTCTGTTTTCAGTTATTTACTGTTACCTCCCAAAAGACTGTTCTATCTGGGTATTTATTTTTCCACTGAGGATTATGGTTACCTTCCTTGGATCATTTATTAGCTGATGACGGTTTGTGCTGACTTGGTAGAGAGATTGCCATGGAAAACTAATACCCTAGTCTTCCTACTACATTAAGGACTTGAAGTTGTTTTTAACAGAAATCAGGGAGAGAGGTTTTTTTGTTTGTTTGTTCGTATTTTCCCTTCACATTCCCTTTAGCAAAACTGAATCATTTGTTTACTCCTGAAATTGAAAGCAACATCTCTTAGAGAAAGTTAACGTTGGGGGAAAAATAAAAAAAATAATAATAAAAATACCCGCTATACTGTGTTTTCTGTTCTTGCTCTAAAGAACGAGAGTAAATCCAATCTTCTTTCACCTATCAGCTGTGTAAGGAATGTTATCTGAAGATGTCTTACTGACATTTTGCCTGTCACATTTCATTATTGGAGATACTGGTTATATTTTATAAAGCCAGTCTAACTACTCAGCATTAATCAACTTAAATTGTTACATGAGCCTGGTAAATATATGATTGCTTATTTGTTAAACTGTGTGGTGAAGTAGAGTACTTGAGCCACTTTGAGATGAAAGTAAGTTGAGAATAAAAAGATAATTCCCATCACTGTGGCAAATTTACATAATGTGTTTTGTTGTTGTTGCTGTTTGTTTGTTTCTGGACCTTAAGTACTTTATGATTATTACTATATATACTGAACTGTTGTTTCCAGGAAAGATATTCATTAATATGTTCATCACCATGACATATATGTGAATTGGGATATCCTTTATCTTTTTGCAGTCCTATTTGTATTATATAAACACAAATGTCATTGATAAATGACATTTCAGATGAAAACTTTAGAGCAAGCTCTGCCTTGTAGGTGCAACAGAAGACACCTTTCACTTTGTATTCAGTTCCACCCTGTTCTATTTTTAACATTTTCCTCTCTGTACAAGTGTGTGAATACGTGCATGTTTTATTCCAAAAAGAAAAATGGAAAAAAAAAAAAGAAGAAAGAAAAAAGGAAGAAGAAGAACCTACCAAGAAAGAGACCATTGGCTTTTAAAAGAGACCAATTTATTTTCTTTTTTTGTCTGTTTTCTGTTTTTTTTTGTTGTTTTGTTTTTTTTGTTTGTTTGTTTTTGTCTTTCTCCATATTCATTCTAATAACTGTTAGGTTATTATGAGTGGATATCTTTATATAATTAGACCACTGGATTGCATTTGATGGAGCCATGTGTTCTGCCTTTTCCTTGCCAAAATTTCAGTGGCAGGACTGTCACTGATGACTAGCACAGATTTTTCAGTACAGCCTTGACAGCCTGACTGGTCTCAAATTCAGAGTTACAAGAGAAGCTGCCTAACAGTTACTGAGAGTTATAAATGGATTGTCAAGGAATTCCTCATTTTTTCCATCTTCCAGAACTGCAAGCATAAATAATAACTGTAAAGCTTTCTCTGTAGTGCTTTCTTCATTTGGAGGTACTTGGCATATCATGCAATCTGCAATTCACATCTTGCAAGGGTAGAATTTGAAAATTAGAGTGATTTTTAATACTAAAACCGTTTGTAAATACAAATATATTAGCATATGAATATAAATATGTCTACTTTGGGGGTACCATCTGCCCACATTATAGTTTACATTTTGGGAAAAGCTGAATAATCTTTTTTTTTTTTTTTTGGGGGGGGGGGGGGCGGTTAAAATAATGTCTATCATTATGTTCATACCCCAGCTCAACAGGCATCCTCTGGGTGATTCTGAAGTTAGTGAATGCATGTAGTCTCTTTCTCCTTCATGATACATTAATCTTTTAGGTATAATTTAATGAAAGGCAATTGCTTGCTTGCTGTTTCTCTCTATAGAACCCCCTCAAGGATGTTAATCTACAGTGTGATAATGAGCAAATATTTTTTAATGTCTGGTATTAGTGTTCCACAGGGTAATACCACAAGAGGTGATTTCCAAGTAAGTTATTCCTGCTGAGGAACCAAAGTAGCCAGAACTGTAGTATGTAACTGAATGTTAAAATAGCTTAAGGTGGTAGTTTGTTTGTTTGTTTGGTTTTCAGAGCTAGAACTTGAGCTGTCCGATTTTGCATTTGCTTTTGAAGTGTGAGGCTGACTTAGTACATGTATTTGTGATATAGAATAGCTGTGAATGACTGCACTGGAAGCAGAGAACACTTATTACTAGATTAGATAAAGCATTAAAAAACTCTGATTCACTACCAGCACAGACTGCATCATAGAATGGTACTGCTCAACCTTCCACCAGAAAGAATTACAGGCAATCAGGAGGGTTACAGTCTTACAATGTCAAATGAGCATGTCTTTTCTAAGCCACTCTTCCAGCATGACTAACTCATGACAAAACCGAGTGAATATCAATTTTATGCCAGGTTTCTTTTAGCTGGAACAGAAAATGTGTATCTAAATCCCTAAAGTAGCTTCTACTCTTGGAGAAATTGTATTGTAGTCCATTAAGTCCATGATGGAGGGGAAAAAAAAAAAAAAAAAAAAAAAAAAGGAGTGCTTTAAATCAGTCTTTTGCTCCCTGTAACAAGTGTACTTGGGATGCTAGTTATATTTTAGCAACTGCCCATGTTGTTTAAGTGCAGCCTGTTCTGACATCTATGAATCTATGATAACAAATTGTTCCAATGAGACATGGAGATAATACAAATTGTTCTAACGAGACATGGAGATAATAAAACCCCATTTCCAACACACTTTGTCCCCAATACCTACAGTATCCTCAGCTTATGCCCCAAATCCTAGGGCATGCTCATCAGACTACATGGGACACAGACTTACTTTGTATGCACAGGAGCTGTAGCTGCTACTGGCTCAGGAAACCTGTGAAAACTTCAAATCTTTGAGATTTCTTCTTTTTTTAAAATATATATATATATATATATATTTGATTGAAACTACCCTGTTGGTTTATATATCAGTGGGGAAGGAGATGACATGCAGACAGAAAACAGCAACAGAATAGCTGATATCCTTTGAAATCAGACTAAAATTAGCCCCACAGAAGTCTCACATATTTTATGTCTCAGTAATACCATACACCTCATCCATAATTTTGAAGTAGACAGACTAAGTTCTCAAATATGTTTTGTCCCACATTTGTTTGTTGTTATAATGCAGCTATAAACTCTGTTCTGTTCATTCTGGTTCCAGCTTAATTGAAGTTCTGAACTTCTGTAGATTGTTTATCCACAAATTTGGAAACTTCATCAAGGTGCGTAAGTCTGTGCTTGTATTAAGCACCTCAGTAGCCCTGCTGACTCCAGTCACACATACTTAAGGACCTTGATGAGGAACTTCTTGAATATGTGGATAAAGATTTGGTGCTTTCCTGAACTGAAAGAAGGGATAAGCTGAGACATATAAGGAATAAAAAGCAAAAAAAAAAAAAAAAAAAAAAAAGTTCTGGGTGTACTGAACAGAGTGAACAGAGGAGTTTTGCAGTGAAGGCACCAGGGAATAATTAGCTGAATTAGGGAATAATTATTATTATATTAGGAATAATGCACCAATGAACTTTGCATCCATGTATATGAAGATGAGTCTAAATCAGGGAGAGAAGGAATGGAAGCAGCAACAAGGAACATCAGAATGATTGAAAATTGTGAATTTTATTTTCTATCTTATAATTGATTATTGCCACTCATAATCTAGGATAGACTGTACTTTCATTGCTAAATATATAATCCCATTGTCTCTAGATCAAGTGCTTGGCAAACCTCACTGTCTTCAGTGGGGCTTCCTTTTTGAAACTAAGCAACATTAATCTCAGAGGAATGATTCACAGCAGCAAAATACTACTCAGCATGAACAAGGTTATGTGGTAAGAGAAAGCTGGTCCTACAAAGGAGTTAAACTTAGCTCCTTCTGTGATTAATCATCAGCCTCCCAGCTGTTGCTCTGATGCCTTTTAATATACGCCAAATGCAAAAAGAAAGGCACAAAAATACCTGGACTCCAAACCAGTCCACTTCTTTCAAAGTTGTTTTTCAAACACAAAAACAGGCACAAATATTAAACAGAGATATTCCTACTACTATTTGCCTCAGTATCTCTCAGTCCTTATTTTGTTAGTTAGTTAACTTGTGGACCATGTCAGTGCAGCACTTTGACATCTACAATTAGAGGGAAAAAAAGAGACTTAAGTAAACGAAACAAAGTAGTACTCCATTTCAGGTTCCCACTCTAATTTTCTCTTACAGTCATAAGATATATTAACAGAAAACTTTGTGGAATTTTTTAGGTAAAAAATTCTAAAAGTGTTTCCTAGAAATCATTTCAGGATTAAACTGAAGTATGGAAGACAAGCTAGATGCAAAGAGAAATGTGGCTATTACAGGAAGCTAAGAAGTAGGAAGCAAAAAATAAATAAATTTGTGAAGCATCATAACTGCAGAGGTGGGGTCTCAGAAGGAGCTCTGCTGTTCACTGTATTTATAAATGACCTGGAAAAGGAGATGAAATGAGGGGAAAGAATTTGTGTATGCCACCAAAGTATTCAAGCTTAAAAAAATAAAAGCCAGATTGCCAAATGCTCTGGAAAGTTGTCATGACAGTGTTGAATGGATTACGTACAGTGTATTAAATTATCAGTGACACAAAAAAGGAGGAAAAAAAAAAAGAAAAAAGAAAAAAAAAAGATTACTTTGCATTTCTTAATAACTTGAGAACTGGGGACCATCAAGTGAAGAGGTTAGAAGGCAGGTTTTCTATAAACAGATAGCTTTACTTTCCCTTGTATGTCATGCAATTTAATTTTACACTCTTTGTCACAGAGCTACAAAGATTAAAAATATATATGGTTCAAAAAGCACTTAGCTATGCTTCTAGACACTGCAAAAAAAAAAAAAATCCATCAAGAGGTATTAAATATCAAAATAAAGATATAAAAATAGCTAGCCGTAGTGAATATGGTAGCGCGGCAGCAGAAGACACTTCCCCAAAATTCAAAAGAGTTGAAGTCTAAAAGAGAGAAGAAACCTGTTTTAGGAGAAGGGAGGGAGCTTGGTATTTTTACAGATTATTCTTGTTACTTCATCATCTTTTGCCAGTTCCAGCTCCAAACTCTACCACCATTACTGATAAAGGCTCCATGTTTTATATTTCCTTTTCTTTTGCTTGTTCCACTGTTACTCTAAACAGGGAGATTTTGTCGTGCCATTGGGACCTAAGGCCTGCATTGGGCTGAATTTCTCAGCAACTTCACAACTGAAATAGCTCTAGCTCTCAACATTAGTTGATGAGAGGTGAATCTTGTTACCGTTGACCTCGATGTGATGATTTTTCAACTGACAGCCAAACCAGAGGAACCAAAGCAAGGAGGCATCTCCTGCAGGAGCAGGCCCCGGGCCGGAGCTGCAGCCCGTGGAGAGGAGCCCACGCAGGAGCAGGGGTCTGGGGGGAGCTGCCACCCGTGGGGGACCCGTGCTGGAGCAGTTTGCTCCTGGGGGATGGATGGACCCCGTGGTACGGAGCCGTGTGGGAGCAGTGCTTGAAGAGCTGCTGCCTGTGGGCAGCCCCCGCAGGCTCAGCTGGGGAAGGACGGCATCCCGTGGGAGGGACCCCACGGGGAGCAGGGGCAGAGAGTGACCAAGAAGGAGTAGAGGAGATGCCAATGCGGTTACTGACTGACCATAACCTCCATTCCCCCCATTCCTCTGTATCCCCCTGCTTGAGGGGGAGGAGGTGGAAGAGGGTGGATGTGGGGAAGGTGCTTTTGCTTTCTTTCCTTTGTTTCTCACTTCTCTAGCTCGTTAGTTATAAGCAGTAAATTTTACTATCTCCCTACTCAGATTGTGTTTTGCCCATGATGATAGTTGTTGAGCGATCTCCCTGTATTTATCTCAACCCCTGAGCCCCTTGCATCATATTTTCTCCCTATTTCCCTTTGAAGAGGGGGAGTGAGAGAGAGCAGCTGTAGTAGAGCTCAACTGCCCCCACCCGAGTAAAACCACCACACGATGGGGATGTATTGTGTGCCCAACTTTCTAAATAAGATGGCATTCACTTTTGTAGGGAGCATCACACACTTTCTGTTAAATACGATAGCAAACAGTTTTGGAAAAGGTCACTGTCACAGGCTTTCTAAGTTTGTAGAAATTTATTTGCTCACAAAGTTGCTTCTCCCAGTTATTGTAAGATAGCAGCCCTCAGACAGATTAGCATCTTTGTACTGTAGTGACTGAGTTCTGCACCTTTTGCACTTATGACACTAATTAGGGAATGCTGATTTTGTGTTCCACTATGTTGTCTGCTGGATCTGCCTCCCTGGACTTCAGAGAGTGTACCAGCAAGAAGCAGTATAGCATCCTTAGTCACTGCCTTGGTTATCTAGAGAATAGAAAATCCCTGAAATCAAATCCCTTCTCAGTTTAAGGCAAGTTCCCTAGACCCTACATACTAGGGGGGGTCCCTGAACTATTCCAGGGACTTTCACTATCTTGGCTGGCATTGTGCCATTATCCCTGTTGTTAATTCAACATTTCTTATAAGTGCAACAAGAGAAACTTAATAGCATAGATGTAAACTTCCATTTCCAAAAGTTCCAATAGAAAAGTTAGAGCAAAGTAAGTTCCAGCATTTGTTCAGGCTTTGTTCCTTAGTGAATATGTATTTGGTCTAAAGAACAGAGAAAAAGTTTGTCAGCCTACCACAGGAGTAAGTTAACTTGGATCTATCTATTCAGCAAGGCAGAAGAACCCACATTTCCTACATCTTTGTGGAATAATAGCCCCTCAGGTGCTGCTGAGCAGAAGCTTCCATCCCAAAAGCTTATGATAAAAGAATTGTTTATTCTATGGAAAAAAGTATGGGTACTCTCAGTCCTTCAGAGGAAACTAAGTGAAGAGGGAGGTGGGCTTTGTTGTTGTTGTTGTTGGTTGGTTGGTATATTGGTTGTTGTTTTCAGAAGGGAAGGACTGAACATCTCTCTTCTCTGCAGGATCTCATGTTGTCTGACCTCAGTGGTTCTCCAATCACTATGACTTGATTTTTCTGTCATTCTGTGACAGGTTCCTATGCTATATTTTTAGATATGGATATGGATTAAGAGGGTTAGTAGCGTTCAGTGGAGAAACCTAAACATTTCCATTGTATGTCTATATTTGTTCTTGGACATGCTTCAAATACAAATAGACAAGAAGATGAAAATGCGAGGTAGAGAGCTGAACATGCAATGACATATGGAAGACAACAATGTTCTTCATTTTGATGGTAAGCCTATCATTTTATTGTTGGCAACCACTGAATTCAGTTCATTTTTTATAATCTGCAGTGAAAAAAAAAAGTGATGAAACACTAAAATTGGCCACTGAGTTTGGTGTTATGGGAAGAAATCCAGTTAAATTGTACACAAAACTCCAGTTGTAAATGAACCGTGTAAGCAAAAAGATCTATGCTCTCTTTATATGGCAATGACATCCCTCAGGCTCCCTGTGTTAGAAGTTCCTGCTGACTTGTGGAAGGTTTTTAGAGACAGGCTGCTCCTGATTTCATTCTCAAGAAGCTTTTTTACTGTGTATATAGCTATCCAGTTTATCATATGACATTTGTAACCTCTTTTGAGCCTGGAGTTGTCAATTTTGATGGGCTGCTGCTCTTATGATGCTGCATGCTCTGTGTTTAATCACTGTGGTAAGCAGTTTTATCATTCAGCTGAATTGCTCTCTTAGCTTTAAAAAAATTGATTACAGTGATTACCAGTGTTACTGCTATGCAGTGACAGAGCATTCTTTTTTAGACTTTAAAGCTGCAGGCAACTTCCCCTCAAATACCTGGATTTGTCTTTAACCTTTTCCTGAAAAAAATACGCAATGTGCATAGGTATCATATACTGGGGATCCACTCTGAATTTAGTGTGGGTCCTAGACTTCAAAACTTCCAAACGCTTCCTGGCAATTGTTAGCCTTTTTTTTACAGCTAATTTCTTTCCAGTATGTTTGATCAACTGTGACATTCTGCCATTGACAAAGTACATGTCCTGCTGCTGTATTATATGTCCAGTGCAAGGGGAGCTGAGGGAGCACAGCTTGGAGAGATGAGGGAATGCAGCAGGCCCACGTGCTGTGGGGTCTGACAATGTCATGCCAAGAGACGGACCAGCTCAAGCATTACGAGAGTAGAAATCGTGAATTGCAGCGATGCTTTCAGGACATTCTTTAGAGTATGGTGACTTGCTGAAAGAACTTGTAACTACAATGGGAAGGTGAAATTCATTCACTCATTTGCTATTAATTATTCACTGAGTTCTCATCTCCACTTAATAGGAAATTGAACTAAACCTAGTGACCTTTGGAACAATTTCATTAATGCCTAACTGCTTTGCAAAATGTTTTCAAACCTGATTTACTGAAGTAATATTCTCTGTTCTGGTTTAGAGAGTGTGTCAGAGGTCTGTTTTTAATAAAGGGTTACAGAGCTCTTGGAGATAAAACCAGAACCTGCAGTATGTGAAGAACTTTCAAAGGGTATATTTAGAGTAATCGTGTCATGTAGTTGTTTTTAAAGGATGTTATCAGTCAACTGCAGTGATTTGCACTACACTTTCACTTATGATCTTTCTTGGGAAAGATGAAAACCTGTCCCCCATAAGTAGGGATATTTCACAGAATTGGAGCTTCTCTTCAAGGGGTATATGTCAGAGTGGATGCATTCCCACGGTTTACTTCCCAGATGTTATTTACTAAATATGTTCTGAAATAAATGTGCTCCAAAAATTCAAACACAGAAGAACACAAATTAATCTGGTGCTTAACAGAACGGTAACAGAGTATAAAAGTTAATTTTGTAATTTCTGTTACCCAACTGTAAAGTTAAATTGACAACAAGTAAATTAAGACTTTTTGCAAAAAAACAGCAAAAATTCTAGATTGGTGGATCATATGTGAGGCCTGTCTGTTCTATATTATTGCAGTTCTGTGCTGCTGTAAGGTGATTAAAATTAGCATACCAAAAAAAAATTATATTGTTTTTAGTCAAAATATCAGAATAGATGTATGAATGAGGCTCCAAACTTGTTTCCAGGAGTAAAATTTCAGTACATATATTTTCTGAAGTATACTTGCTAAATCTGCTTAACAATGACACTAAAGCTCAGCTAGCGACCTTGCAGATGGAGTAATGTCAATGCGTTTGTGAGGCAGGAAATACTTAACAAATGAGCCCACAGTACCAATGGATACTGAAGATAAAAAGGTAAATAGTTCGCTAGTTATTATTAGAGCTTTTGTTTATTCAGGAGATGTTTTGCCACCAGGTTTTCCAGTTACCACGGCAACACTGCCCAACTGTGAGAGCAGTATAAGGTATTGTTACTTAGGTGAACAGAAAATCTGGTCAGCTGACTACATGGGGGCTGGCACACGGAGGCACTCCCTTGAATAGCACAGCCTGAATATCCCTCCAGGGATTAGTGACCAGAGTGGTACAAACCAGCAGTTCTTGCCTTCAGTGCAATTACACCACATCTCTTATGAAACTGGAATTATCTCCAGGATGTTTTCTTCCTGTTAGAAAGGTTTCACTGCAGAGATGGAGAGGAAAAAATACTTTATTAAAAAATCAGAACTTTCCTAAGCTTTTTTTCCATTGCAAATTCTTGCTGTTTTAATACTCAAATAGTGAATGTCTAGCCAAGAATAAAAAAGATATTAACAATAAAATAGCAGTGGTCTGGCTACTTATGAAAGATGTTATTTACTTAACTTCAGTAATGAAGCTGATTCAAATCCCCAAGGTCTGCTGGTAGAAGAGCACTGACAGTAACCCTCCAAACAAATATTCTCCTTTGATTCGGTACCTTATGAATGGTGTTGGTATTTAGGAACTCTTGTTCTCTATGGAAAACCCATATCAGCCTGATTATGCTCAAATGGACACCTGAAAATACAGATTTTCCTCTTACCGTTGTTATGAATGAACTTACCTCAGAGGCAAAGCAAAAAATGTGACATTTTTTTAAGTGGCTACTTCTACAGGGACTGTACCTGCTCCAGATGTCTATGTACGAGGAATGCCACATTCTCATAGCTGGAGAGGAGTGTTTCTTATGCCCTGGAGACTTTCACAGTGAATTCTTTTTCTAAAGGCAGTGGTGCTTCACATCATTCAAGCACGGAAATGTAAAGCTGGAGAAAATTTCAAGAGGTCATCTAATACCTTTTGCACTGAGAGAGGGTCAAGGACACCAACATCAACCCTACTGAAAGCTCATTTTATCAGGTGTAAATAAATAAATAAATAAATAACAAATAAGAACCCTCAAGAGGGAATTCTACAGTGTAAACAAATTTTCCTTTACTTAAGCTTTAGTCTTTTAGTGTTTTCTTTTTTTCTTTTTTTTTCTTTTTTTTTTTTTTCCCCAAACTAAGCATTTAGTTTTGATCAGATTTTTTCCATCCTGTCTTCATGCACCCTGTATCTGTTTTCACTCTTCTTGTCTGAAGAATTCTCTGCAGCTTTTCTGCATTTTTCATAAAGGTTGGCACACTGTAAGTAGACATAAACCTTGAATGATGTTTGTGTGTTTATCTGTGAAGCTGTTGAACAGCCATTGCGCAGCTACACAGTTAATATGTTTATAACAAGCTGCATCTTGTTGATTTTGACCCTATTGACCCTACTTCCAATTTATCCAGATCATTTAACTCTGATCCAGTCCTCCAGAATGTTTGTAGTTCTGAAAGCTGATGTTATTTTTCTGAATTGCCTGACAAAAGAAGGAACAGCTTACACAAGTTCCTAAATTGCATTTAGTTATCATCCTCTTCTCACGGAATGGAAGCAAAGAACAGCTAAAACCCAAAATGAGTGAAAAGCTCAGAAGTACTTTGGCAATCTACTATTGAATCCACTTGATTGAGATTCTTGATCCTACATAATTTGGGCACTCACATCACAGAACCATGGGACTTTTCTTTTTAGTAAGCAGACTTTTATATGTCATAAATAAAAACTACAGAAGAAATGCTAGTGCTTTATGAAGTACCTACACATGCCCACAAAATGGGACATCGAGGCTAGCATGTAATAACAACTTACATAATAAATAATGCATTACCAGTTAGTCTATCAGCAGTTATATATTGCATAGAGATTTCAAATTCAGTAGGAGGCTTTTTAAAAGCAAAGTTTTAAAAGAAGTAGAGAGAAAGGCAAAACAAAATTGACCTGAAACAAGGTTACCTGGTTTCAAAGATATAATCCCCAGGAGCACAACAGAAGTTCTGTTATTCTTGTAAAACTGATTTTAAGTGAAAGACTGACCAAGTCTCGATAAATTTGTGATTCCTTAGTACTTACATTATACCAGGAAAGATTGCCATGTCATCCTGTAAACTTTTGCAAACATAAATCAGTTTAAGTGGTAGGGTTTTTTTGTTTGTTTGTTTGTTTGTTTTGGCTTTGTTTTTTTTCCTTGTATTTAGTTTGTGGGTTTTTTTTGTTTGTTTTTGTTTTTTTTTGGTTGCTTGCTTGCTTGCTTGCTTTAAGGAAAGCTTTTCAACTTCCAGCACAGAGTCCCTATAGCCAAATAAATCAGTTTATATTTCTATATTGAGTATTTCTTTCTTTTATAACCTTATAATGTGTGTTCTGCATTTTTGTCAGAATTATTCCTTAAGAATCTTTTCTTCATACAGCTTCATGACAGAAATAATTGTATCCTAAAATAAACACATGGTGACTGAACCGTTCAACAGGGAGAGTTACTACAGGGCTTTTCTATGGTAACTCTGTTATCCAACAGGATAAATGGGTGTTTGATGTAGGTGATTGACTCCCTAGAGGTGGAAGAAGATTCAGAGCAGAAAATTCTGTGCAGAATCTTAAATCTCACAGATATGCTATATATGACATATGGCTTATGTGTACACAATTGGCCATAAAATATGATATATACAGGTCTTAGAATATCTTTCTGAATAGTTTGAGCTCTAGAATTACAGCTTTATTTTTCCTGTTATCACTGCTGTACTATAGTTGGCAACTCACACGTGAACGTAAGATCAGCTGTGCACGGCCAGTCTAGAGTTCTACCTCTGTATCCATTCCTAGCAGTAGCCAGGTGCAGATGCTTAGAAAAGAGTACAAAATCAGGGAAGTTTATAGTCTTTCCTCTTTTGTGCATTCCCCTGTCCTCTATATGCCTTCTCACAAGAATGTCTTGAGCTAAAGATGATATCTTTGTGTTTTCATCTGTTTTCATTTTCCATCCATAATATTTCTTGTTGCCTTTTAAACTTTATACTATCTTTTGGTATCTACAACATCTTGTGCCGATGACTTCCATCATTTACCATGTTTTGGGGAACAAATATCACCTTCAGTTTGTTTTGGAACTGTCAACTGCTAGTTTAATTTAAAACCTCCCTGTATATGTGTGTAAGATCTATATGTGGGATGGCAATCAGATAAACAATCAGCAAACAGTCACTCCAGGTGCTCTTGGAAAATATTTTGAAACCTTGCTGAATCTCACTGATAGCTGAGTGCTTGAAGATGCTGTTGAAAAAGGGCATCTTGATTCTGTCAACATACATAAAGGAACCTTTACCAACCACTTAAGGGGAAAAAAATGAGTCATGATGCAAAAACAACATAGCTCTGGTTCTTCCTGAAGCAGAGCTAAGAGATGGTTAAGGCAGCACAGGCAAGTAACTATAGAAGATAACAGGATTCAGACAGCCTAGAATTACAAAGGCTTAGACAAATATCTTCTTGTGAATATTGCTGAGGTTTGTTTTTTTTTGTTTTGGTTTGGTTTTTTATCTTAATGGCTGCCCCTCTAATTGCAGTTTAAGTGAGTACATTACATATTTAAGCTACATGGCTAATACGTCTAACTTCCTTATACTTCCCTGTTTCTGGTATGGTTATATCCAGAAGAGAAGTGATATGAGCAGATGTGGGGAGAAAAATCTTCAACTCCATCACTGTAATTCTCCATTAGATATCTCTGAGTATCTTTAGAGATTGGACTTACAAGTTGGCAAGAAATCTTGCATTGACAAGAAGCCTTAAGAGATTTTATCAGGAACCCTGTTACTCACCCTGTGTCCCCATTCCTGTGGCCGTGGTTATCCCTGGCTCTGTGGGCTACAGGACTGTTCTGGTTGTTGCTGTGTTAGAGTTAATTTTCTTCATAGTAGCTGGTATGGTGCCATGTTTGGATTTAGCAGAAAAAAAAAATGTTGATAACACACCGATGTTTCAGTTCTGCAGAGCAGTGCTGACACTAAGTCAAGGACTTCTTGACTCTTCACACAGCCCTGCCAATGAGGAGGGTAGGGGTGCACAAGGAGCTGGGAGGGGACAGAACCAGGACAGCTGACCCAAACTGGCCAAAGGGGTATCCCATAGCATACAGCATCATGATGAACAATTAAAGTGGAGGGAGTTGGCCAGGGAGCCTGACATTACTTGGGAGTTGGCTGAGCTTCATTTGGCTGGTGATGAGCAATTGCATTGTGCATCACTTGTTTTGTGTATTTTATTATTATTAATAATTATTATTATTCCTTCCTTTTCAGTTCTATTAAGCTATCTTTATCTCAGCCCATGAGTTTTACTGTTTTTCTGATTCTCTTCACTATCCCATAAGGGGGGAGTGAGCAAATAGCTGTGTGGTGGTTAGCTGCCTGGTGGTTTAAACCACAAGTCCCAACAGCACTTCTTACAGGGTTTGCTTGCAATTTAATTCCAGTTCAATGCCTTGCACTGACAAGACACAGATAGCAGTTTCCCCAGTCAGTGACTTGGTTGGTCTTAAGGGATATATGGTCCTAAACACAATGCTTTTGAATATGGAGAACTTTTGGTTAAAACTATTTAAATTGGTTAAAACTATTCTGAAATTGATGGTATGGTGGAAGATCAGGGGACTAGGAACATTTAGACTGGGCATAGACTGATTTAAGTTGCAGCTCTGCAGAGAAAGACCTGGCTATCCTGGTGGACAGAAAGTTGAATGTGATTTATCAGTGCACTCTTGTGATAACTACACACTGGGAAATATTGAGAAAAGCAAAGCCAACAGATTTTTGAAAGGTGATTATTCCTTCCTCTTCCTCTCTGGTAAGACCTGTGCACCTTAATACAAGGCAGATATCAACAAACTGAACAGAGTCCAGCTGAATGCCACTATGGTGTCTGGGGAGAGGCTGAGGGACCTGTGTTCACTCAGCCTGGAAAAGGGAAGGCTAAGGGGTATGTTGTTTCTGGGGCTAAGCTCTCAAAAACACACAGCAGAAAAATGCAAAGCAATGATGACTGACGTTGCAGGAAAGGAAATCCTGGAAAGGCATAAGTTAAAAAAAAAAAAAAAAGAAAGACGTCAGAGCAGCTAAGTACAGGAAAAAATGCCCAAAGGGGCTGTGGAGTCACCTTCCTTGGAGATTTTCAAAATTCAGCTGGACATAGCCTGATCTAGCTTTCAGATTGGCCCAGCTTTGAACAAAAAAGGGGCTTGAACAAAAAGACTTCCAGAGGTCCCTTCTAATATTAATTTTGCTGTGTTTCTATGAATGTAACTTCTTTGAAGTCACAATTTCCTCTTGTCATTTTGTGGCCTGCAGTGAGGTTGCTCTATTAATATTTAAACAAATTAAATTAAAGGGGAATAGTCTCTATTCTTAACACTCAAGAATCGTGCTGCAGTTAATGTGAGCTGAGGGAAGTATCTCAGGATACTCTAAGTAAGGAATCTTAGCCACAATATGGAGGACTTTTCCATATAAAAATTGTACTCTTTTTTTGTGAAGGGTTTATGTTATTTTTGTTTGTTTGCTTGTTTGTCTTTCAGTATCTTATGATGATATGACAAAGGAGAAAGTAGTTTCATGTATAGCTCATGAACCATAAAGCAAATAGCATACTCATTTGCTCTGAGATTTGAGCCCAGACTCATAATCAGATAAAGCCCTACTATCTCAAGAAGTTTTGTGTGTTTTCTTTCTTTTGGCAGCCATTTTTAAGCATTTTTTTTAATATAAGGGTAAGAGAAAATAGTCTATTCATAAGCAGTGCCCCTTCACTACTGCATTCCATTATGTGAAACAACACAGTGATCCATTGTAAAAATGACATCTGTGTTGTCAAAGAGATGTTGGGAGTGTGACATAACTCTTTAAATGTAGAAAGCTCAAAGAAAAACTCTTGTCTTCTTGTTCCCAATGAAGGTTAAAAGTGTTATTAACTCTACAGGTATGAATGCCTCTAAAACTTTGACAGACCTGCTAGCTTGTCAAAGTACTGAATTCCTCATGTCATTAACATAAAAGGTTTAAAACAAAATTTTGGTCTGGGAAATGTCCAGGAATATATAGTGCAAGAGGCTGTCGTGTATTACAATGGCAGTAGCACACAATTTTCAAATTAAGATATATTTTCTTTCCGTTTCAAAATTTGCAATTTAATCTTGGCATCAGAAGAAAAATATTTATTTCATGCCTTTCTTATTCTCTCCAGAAATGCTTTCTCCAAAAATACTGTTTTGCAGTATGATTGAGAAATTGAGCTGGAAACTGCTAAATTATTTTGCTGCTCATGGTAGAAAACCCAGCTCTATCTTTCCTTTCTGTGTGAGCTTTACTGTGCTCACATAGAACATGCATTATTAAACAGTTATTTGTCAGTAAAGCCAATGGAATTTAGTTTGAATTCTCATGAGGACTGTACCTGTTAAGCAATAAAGGCCTTTCCTTGTCTGGTCTTTTTACACAGTAGCATCACACACTGAAACTAGTGAAAAGCACTACTCACTCTTTTTTTAACATATGAGAGTGCTGTCTGTAAGAGGTAACTGCATACTTCATGCAAATAGAGACTTAGGTCTACCCTTAGATGAAGTTCGTTTATGAACAAGGCACTCTGGAGCTTATTATACAATGAGTCCAGATGCTTCAAAGAGTATTACTTCTAAAAATCAGTGTACTGACCCACATCCAAACCTCTGCAGTCTTTGGAGTGGCTGTTCAAGCTTCCTTTTCCACCTTGAACTCACATTTTCACTGAAGAAGATCAGTTCATGTGAAAGAGCAAGCTTTTCTTTCAACTCAGATATTTCCTTTTCAGAGTACAGCTGAAAAAATGTGTTTTCGATCTGACTGCCGCAAAAAACACTGCCATGACAACATTTCTGCACAATGATCTTCCCTTCTCCCACCAAGCACGCACATTTCAGTGAGTTTCTGAGTGTTCTTAAAGTACACTCTTAGCTGGTATTTAAATCATTAATGGAGGTGGCTTGTCAACTGAAACAGTTAGCAAGAGTTGGCAGAAAATAACAGAAAAATACTGAAAGTTTTCTGGGTGCATTGATCCAAAAATTTCATGGAAGCAGAGAAGTCAGAGAAAAAGTCTTGTATGAAAGTTCTTGTATGAACCTATGAGGTTTTTATCTCCCTCAGTGTAACAGTCTAAAACAGTGAAGATGCAGTCATTATCTTGCAGAACATTTTGTGTTGCACATTGGTGGATTTAATTGCATCTTTTTTTTAATACTCTGTAAAAAAACAAACAAACAAAAAAAAACATGAAAACAAGGACAGTGGTAATACTCTTCATATTTCCTATATATCTGTGTAGTATTTGGTATACTAAAAGATAGTTTTTTGCAGGCACATATATTTAGTCATGTAACTGTAACACCTTCAACAAATACAAATACGAAATCTGTAATATTTTATAAAGCCTAATTTCACAAAACTCATCTCAGATTTAGCTTGAGTTTGACTCAAGCTGATGATTTAGTGTTAACACATTCAACATAGTGATTCTTCATGTTTTGTATGTGCTTTTTTGTTTCTCCATCCTTTTGGATTATAAAAAAGAGAAAATGGTTGTACATGATCAAGAAGCGCTTTGCTTGATATTTCATCAGCCCTGGTTGTGTTCACCAAGTAACTCAACGCAAGAAGGAAATTGCTACTTTTAATCTTTCTTTGACAGCTTGTATATCAAAATAGTGACATGTAGGATTGTGACTGATAACTAGCTTAGCATAAGCTCAGTTGATTCCTGTGCTAAATCTGGGTGAATATTTATACTGATCAAAGAACAATTATTCTGATCGGTTTAACTTTCTTAGATGTCAGCTCATTACTATGTCCCAATAAAATGTGACCTGTGAAGTAATGTTCATCAGAAACATATCGTAGATCTGCATTTTTTATATCTCACAATTCTAAGCAACAACTTAGATAACAATTCAATACTACTCAATAATAGGAAGTGTCAAAACCTATATCTGGCATATAGATGGGTTTATACACCCTGCAGCATTCACCACAGGCAGGTTTATCAGTGGTTCTCCAGAGTTACCTTCTCAGAATGCAATGTATCTGCAGCGTGAATGAAAGCCAGATTGATCTGACACAGAGCAGAAAATATTAAGATTTTAACCTGGTGAACAAAAAGTTATCCTCTTCCACCAAACGATGATTCATTCCACTGTACATAGTTTAAATCTAATTTAAAATCAAATTGTCCTTCACCAGTATGAGCCTCTGACAACGTTCTTCTTTTCCTAACCCTTCCTCCTCTTTTTTCTCCTCTGCAGACTAAAGATCTCCCATTCTACTTTCTAGCAGTAAAGGTGTTGAATGTAGACAAGTGATTGTAAGCAGGATTACTGAAACAAAGCATTAAATGATGTATTGAAGAGCTGAGTATAGAAGGGATTTATTCTACACATGGATTGTTCTTCTTTGGCTTCTCTACTAAAATCAGACATAGTGCTAATTAAAAAAAAATATATATTTGCAATTTTGTTAACAAAATAAATAACCAGGGAATAAGGACAGCAGGAATAAAGGTGTAACAGAAAACCCACTATAAAGGTAACACAGAACATGCACCTTCTGTCCCTTCTGTCTTCCTGCTAATTAAAAACAGAAGCAAGAAACATGTTAAATGTACCAAGCCTCTTCTGTGTGGAATTCTGAAAACAGACAAGGCATGCATATCTTCTGCAAAGAAGTACATGATAGGTAGCATCTAATGGGTCTTTAGGTCCTTCATCCCATCACTATAGAGCTGTGGGACAATGCAATACTGAACTAATAGGTGTGTATATACTGTTAGCTTCTTTTGCTCCTTTTTTTTGCTCCATGGTTCTAATTTGCCCACCACCCTATGTTTATGGACATCAGACTTGTCTGTTGGCTTCAGTCTGGAGTACACAAAGTTGCTATAGAGTTGGGAGAAGCCCAACAACAACAACAACAACAAAAACCCTAGGTGATTATTTGCTGTAGGGTCTCTTCTCCCTACCAGTTGTATTGAACATGAGGAAGTCCACACCTGTAGACCAGGTTCCGTTCCTTGACACCAAAACAAGATCTTTTTACCAGTATAGATGTATATAAATGCATCTGAGTTGCATTCTATGTATTGCATTCTATTCATTTAATTCCTGTCCTATGAGTTAACAGCACAGGTAGATCTAGCATGAAAATACATGAACTAATATATTTTAAACTATTTTTTTTTTTAACCATCTTTGAATTTTTGGCCTCTGAGGATGGGGTTCCTCTCACCTACTGAAGACTGTTCCCATGGTCTCTCATAAATGAAGGAAAATATGTACCTCCAGAATGTGATTCACTTGATACATGTAAGAAAACTCTTAGGATATGCTGAATCACCTTCTAAGGACATACACACAAAGATTGGATAGTCTCAGATGACTAGCTGAGAATATATACTAGATACCTAAACTGGGGGAGATGAGTCTGAATAATATTATATTGGGATATCCTAGAATTTACACTTTCATTTATTTTCTTACCTCTCTTTCTGAAGGCAGACGTAGCTTATTCAGTATAAGCTAGTGCTAAATCCTTTCTGAAGATCATATTCTGAAAGCAGACCCATCTAGCAATTTCAAAGTTATTTTCTGTCCTTTCTGCAATGTATATGGGTACTAAACATGAGTTACATGTTCTACATTTCCATTTTTTCTGAGAAGATGAGCTTGCAACAAATGGTTACCCGCAGTAAGGTTAAGATGCTCCCAGTTTTGGTAAAGTTGTGTAAACAAACAAACAAATAAACAGTGTAGAAAAGTCTTTTTTTTTTTCTTTTTTTTTTTTTTTTCTACAATGTAGTGAAATAATGCAAAACTGGAATTCTGGGTGGAAATTACTCTTTTAAAACTGAAATCTGCTGGAAAGCTGTATTTTAATAAAACTGAAAAAAGTTCTGGTTGTAAGAAATGACTGCCATACCTCCCATATTGTCTGACATGTTACTGGCTGCATAGAAGACCTGAAGCTGGAAACATGAACTCTTGTGCCTCATACTACACCCCACTTTAGGCTCAGAGAAGATACTGTTGATGCTTTGGCAGTTGACACTTTGCTAAACTCTGCACCAATTACAATTTTTAGCATAGGCAGATTCCAGGTTACACGAATTATCATAGTTAGTATTATTAAAAGGTAATTTTCCATCATATAGATGAGCTCAGGATCCACATTTAAATCTATGTTATTTGCTTTTAGTTAGAGTTCTATATATCTTACTGGGATTTCCCAGGAAGAAATGCATCCAAACACCATGAACCATCCATACCATTCTCTAGCACACTATGAAAACATGCACACACATTTCTCTTGATCTCCAGTGAGATCAAAAGGTGAAATCCTTAAATCTCTAAATATGAAATTTAATGCTCTTCAGTTTCTTGACTGATTCTTAGCTTTAAAAGGTTAAAACATTTTAAAGACTAAAAGATAAATTTTCTCTTCATTTTTCACCCAGACCAATCCCAGATAAGTTCCAGGAAAAAAAAAAAAAAAAAGGTAGATGACACAATGAAAATCAGAAAGCTTTGGTAGATCCTGAAGGCTAGATCTTGTCAATCCTTCTGTAAGTACAAGAGCCTGCTACATTAGAGCAGACAATGTCAGGGCAAGGTAAAGGTGTAGCTCTCACTTCTCAATATAAGGTGAGACTCACTACCTCAAAGTACAGGTACAAAACCTGATTGAGGGAAGGAGAGCAGATCTCTGAAGAGGAAGGCTGTTGAAAGAAGTTGGCTGATGCTAGTGAGACAAGTAAACCACACCTTTCAGTGACGTGCAATAGGAAGCTTATTTATTTGCATGCTTGGAAAACCCTCTCTGCAGTTAGAGGACTCCCTTATGACAGGCCAGGAATCTATAGTACAATTGATTCATGTGCTAAAGACCTTGATATATAGCCTGCAGTCCTAAACCTAAATCCTAACCCTTTAGACTTATTATGGAGCATGTAAATTCATAGAGTATTTCCTGTCTAACTTTCCAGCTGTTCTTCCAAATTGCAAATGCAAATAGAGTACATAACACATCATTCTCTGAATGTTTACAGTCATGATAGTCTTTTCATTTACTGTTGTGTGTATCTTTCATGGTCAATTGAAGTCAAGTACAACAAACAATTCATGGGTTGGCCACTGTCATTATCAGTGTACTGCTGATGTTAGTCTTTGCAGATTACAGCATTCTGGAAAGGAGAAGCTGTTGCTCTGTAATAACAGTGGAAAAAAAAAAAAAAAAAAAAAAAAAAAAAAAAAAAAA
>CM021697.1:131929771-132207432 GCA_011074415.1 Stictonetta naevosa | reverse complement strand
TTTTCTGGTTTTTTTTTTTTTTTTTTATTAAATCATTTTTTAAATGATTAGGTTTTGTTTTTTAATAAATTAAAAAAAAAAAAAAAAAAAAAAAAAAAAAAAAAAGAACTTAATCTGCAGAAGAGTGTTAATGTCCAAAATGCACACAGAAACAATCCAAAAAACTTTAAAATTTGGTGTGCCTGGCATACATTATTGACAAAATACTTATGTTCTTGATTAAATACTGAATAAAATGTGAAGCTAGAGGTGTTCAGAATTTGGAGGAATCTGTTTCATAGCCTTACAATATGTGTCAGTTTCCATTTTTTTACTTGCTGTTTTCAGGCCTCTCTCAGGGATGTTGTTGCTCATCAGAAAAGTTTTAGAGTGTTATTCCTCGCATATTTCATTTTGTTGTTGTGCAGTTTATTATTGGTCTTCAGGATGTTTAGCCCAGGAAATGATTTGAAGCAACTGCACAGTAAAAAATATACTAGATGTGCCTGTCTGGGAGCACATAGTTTTAGGTAAGAAATAGAAAGATACAGAGATTTCTAGCATATGCTAGACTCTGATCTGCTGTAGATGGTTTTTGTGTCTTTGTTTTTTAAAAAGTTCATGGTTGCAAAAATAATCCTGTAGGAATATTTGGGGATCAGGACTGGGAAGATTTGCAGAACCCTGGACTGGAAGTTTACAGAAGTCCTGAGCTCCCTTTCAAGTGCACTCTGCACTGCACTGCTTAGATGATTTCTGTGATTTGGTGAGACCAAGTTATATGTTTATTTAAATAAAAAGAGGTGATATATGTCTCTTTATGACACAGGGTTATAGTCCTGCCACTGAATGTCAGCCAGAACGAGGGGTGTGTACCCAAGTATGTACAGCTGCTAAGCTCTCCCATTCAGACTGTAGTTATGTCTGCCCCAAATGTTGTCTTCTAATTTTGTTTTGGAGTTCAGCACCTGGTATCCAGAGGATCCCCTTTTCAATTCTACCTTGGAATGGGAAAAAGACAGTCCATGAAGTACAAATAATCATTTTTGTATTGCTGTTTTTGTATAAAGTCATCTTCTGTACTTGAGTCTCTCAAGCCATCTAAAAACAACTCAATATGTAATATGTCTGGAGTGTTAATTTGAAGGTACACTTTCATGATTACTTTTTCCACACTAACAATTGATTCCCCGCATTTTTTTTCTCCTGTAGCAGGTGTCATCTTACAAAAGTCTCTGCAGCATTTTATGAAACAGTGGAATATTCTGGGAGTTGTAGTCTTTCAAACAGAGCTTTGCAAGGACATACCTGTATTGGAACACTACAGCTCCCTGAACTTCCTCGCAGCACTGCCTGTGAAACGTCCTGCAACATCACTAGTTTGGGGGGTGGTACTCAAGGACTTCCAGCACCATGCGTCTGAGTATGGGAGCAATTGGGAGACGGAATGGACACCTGTGAACCAGTGCATGTTTAGGGTGGGGAATGGATAAAGAAGACAAGTCTGTTGTGAGGAGACATTGTCATCAGAAACATTTCACTTTTGAAAAATATTCAACCCAATTTGATCCTTTACCACAGAGTTTTGCAGGAGCATAGCCACTTGGACACTCTCCAGACACCTACATTTTGGTTAAATAATGTTGAACTTAGATGCTTTTTACACTTTTCTTTGGTCTAAATAGATTCTGGTACTGGCTGTTTTCTTACCACCTGTGGACCATGTTCTGGGAATAGTCTGTCTCTCTGCAGTCCATGAACAGGTGAAAAGGCTCTGGGGCCACTATACTACTTCGAACACCAACTGCTCCATTCCTAAAAAAAATTAAAAAAAAAAAATATCTAACCCTCAGAGCACTCCCTTCCCTTGCCTTCCCTTGCCTTCCCTTGTCTTCCCTTGCCTTCCCTTGCCTTGCTTTGCCTTGCCTTGCCTTGCCTTGCCTTGCCTTCCCTTCCCTTGCCTTGCCTTGCCTTGCCTTGCCTTGCCTTCCCTTTCCCATTCCCTTTCCCTTTCCTTTTCCCTTTCCCTTTCCCTTTCCGTTTCCTTTCCCTTTCCCTTTCCCTTTCCCTTTCCCTTTCCCTTTCCCTTTCCCTTTCCCTTTCCTTTTCCCTTTCCCTTTCCCTTTCCGTTTCCTTTCTCTTTCCCTTTCCCTTTCCCTTTCCCTTTCCCTTTCCCTTTCCCTTTCCCTTTCCCTTTCCCTTTCCCTTTCCCTTTCCCTTTCCCTTTCCCTTCCCTTCCCTTCCCTTCCCTTCCCTTCCCTTCCCTTCCCTTCCCTTCCCTTCCTTTCCCTTTTTATTCTTTTACAGCTTCACTCTCTGTGATAGTTTGTGCAGACGGGCTTCAGATCAATTATGAAAGCAGTCACTCTACCTATCTGGAGAGACATATAGATCTATATAAGAATGTTAAAACTTGGACAGATTTGTTACCTTGCTTCCTTTTGGCAGTTCCTTGGACTTATATCCAGCTTGCCTAATGAGTCCAGGTTTAATCAGACTCACATTATTCCTGATTTGAGTATTTAGGTATATGATGCATATTCTCTGACAGCATGTGTCTGGGTCCAGGTACAGATTATATAATTTGACAGAGCAACTGAAGAGCTTTACTGATTTTTTCAAGTTGTTATAAATCTGCAGTCCTCCAGACATCATGCTCATCAACTCATGAACCTGTGCTGTAACTCCTACAGCAGCAGCTGTGAGCATTGTTGGATTCTGCTTCTGAGCAGGTGGCATTAGAATAGCCTATTTCATTGCCTTTTTTTGCCTTTTTTTTTGCATTTATGATCCTGGCTGGAGACCAGAAGGTGGGAAAAAGCATAAAAGTGTAAAATAAGGTGATACGGATAATGATACCTTCTTGTTCCCAAAGGGTTCAATTTTATTTTAACTTCTGAGAAATTGTTTTGGGAAATCTTGTTTTGGCTAGCTGGTCTGACTCTCCATCTCAGTCACAGTTTTGGTTTATCTGGACCGCAACAAACTTTCAGTGGCTCTGCTGTAGAACACCTAATTTTCAAGTCATAATATTCATTCAGACTATTATATCATTTAAATTTGATAAATATTTGGAAGAAAAATGGGATTTTAATGGGATTTTAATTTGCAAAAGAGGTATATAAGCCCTGAGGAGAGAGGGAAGAGAAATGAATGCTGAAGGAATCAGCTTCCACAGAGATCATTCACCTCACGAAATGGAACTTTAAGTAATTGAAAAATGTTAGGAAATACATGAGAAAGGCTACTCTTCAAGTTAATGACTAGTTTTATGCTTTACAGTCTTTGCCCTACATGCACATGTAAATTCCATAAACATCCAATACTTAGATCTGGCAGAAGATTTATTTATAATTAATGTCTTGTTGGACTGAGTGATGCTTATTTACAGATTTCAGTAATAAATAGTATGGTTAACACATTCCTAAAGAATGCCAAGAAATTCATAGGAGGTGAAAATTTAACTGTATCCCGGCTTCTTTAGGGAAACTCTAAATTCAAAGTATTCTTTGAGGCTCTCATTTACTAGAAGAACTATTCTATCTGATTTTGAATATATACTATTACTTGCTCCCTAATGATGAAAAAGGACTAATGGGTTATTCTGAGGTTCAGCCATGCAAAAAACAAGCAAACAAGCAAGCAAGAAAGCAAGCAAATAAACAAACAACAACAAAACCAGAAAGAAGTGGTAGATTTATTTTTTTTTTAGAAAATATGTTTCTGCAGAAGATGAATATGTTCTATTACTGTTATTTTAAAATCAATTCCTAATGTTATGTGTTTTGTTTTTCTTCAAAAAACAACAATCTTGGTATTATAATCCCCACCAGTATGAAAGAATAGACACATTTTGTCTTCAGTCAAAATGTAATTATTTTAGTCTTCTGCGATAACACTTGCATGAGCCCAGATGCTTTTGAAGATGAATATACATGTTAAATACCAGATTATTCACTCAATTAATTCAATTTATTCAATTATTTATTCCATTAATTTATTCAATGAATAATTAATTATCTGTTGTTTACTTTAAAAGGTTCAAGACATCCTCGAGCAATTCATGGACTGATAAATCGATATAATTAGCCATAGGCTGCACTAGAAACATAACAAACATTTTTCATCTGCTGCTTATAGTGGATGGAGTTACTGGTCTTTTCTGGGCTATAACAGACCTCTTGGAGAGTGCTGCATTCACTGCATAATGCCTGCTGTTGAAACACACAAAGAACAAGGAAATGTAGTGATAACAGCCCCTCCCTCCATTGAAAAAGAAAAATGAATACCATGATTCAGACTGTCAAGGCACTACAGGCTACATCTTCTTGATCCATCCTTGGTCCTAACTAAGGGAGCTACTTTCAGTGTCAAGCATTACTCACTGGGATCATTTTCAGGTGATGGAAACTGGACATGCATTTTTAATGGGCAGTGCTCCAGGAGCAGTAGGGTCCATATTTGTCTTCATCCAAACCTATGTGGAGTGGGCCAAATTTAGTCATGCCAGTGAAGGAAGGCATATATTTACCCACTAAAATTCAGTGTTAACCCAAAGATATTAATAAACCTAATTTAGTATTAACACAGATGGTACACAACTGATACAGCTCATATCTGATTTTGCTGCTGTTATTTAAGCTACTCCGAATTTACACAGCAAATTTGCCCCAGTGTTTGTGTCAGGAATAGAATATTCATTTACATTCATTCTATTTTTGGATAGCATAGTAAGAAAATAACGGTAAGTGCTATTTGCTGTTTGGGCAGCAGACCAGGAAAATGGATATTCCTCAACAAAATTAGCTTAAAGCATTTGTTGGGAAATATGGAACCAAAAAAATAGGGTAAACAAAAAAACTAAATCATTGAACTAAAGTTTCACATTGGCCTCTTGAAGTTATGGAGCATTTATTATTATTATTATTATTATTTTTATTTTTGACTGCATAATTGAAGAACTGGACACATGATGATTAATGTAAAAGAGATGCCTTAATTTCAACATGACTTTTACTTTTATAAATAATTAATAAATATATTTTCATTTTAGCATTATGTTACTTGTGACTGATAATGAATCCTTTGTGCTAACATACATAAAAGCAAACTTCTACTCTGGAAAAAATAACTGTACACACCTGTTTTGTATGTAGCCATCACAGCATTACTTTTTCCTTCTCAATGGCTTCCTGAAGATCAAATAATAACTAAGAAATCTAATAGCTTAGCTGCAACCCTTCCAGTTTGCATGTGCATCCACATTGAGCTTTTATTTTCAATAAGCAGTGTTTGAATATAGGGAAGTAACTCATGCTGGTATTTATGGAAAGAAAACAGATTTTGTTAGAACAAGCACTGCAGCAAATCTTTTGAAGTAAATCTCCAAACCTGTTTTGTGCTTCACTTTAAAATCCCAGTTAAATATACTGGTTTGTGTCATTAGGATGAACATTTGCTGATAATCAAGAATAATTTATTAATCACAACACATTTAAATGTGTTAAAGTGTTTTTGAGTATTTCTGTAGATTTGCATAATCGTAATTTATTCATGCGTAAATGAATTTACAAGTGGTGATATGGAGAAAGCAGTGTGAGGGGTATCAGTTCAGTGGTACCTCTGATCAGTGATTCCACTGGGCTTTGTGTAGTGGGGAAAAGACAAAATCCTGCTGAAACTTTTCTTTCTCTGTCCAAGGGAAAGTTCCAGTTTTAATTATTCCTCAGCTGAATGTTTGCAGATCTCTTCCACTAGAATTTTGCTTTGTGACCCAGACAAATGTGTTCCCAAACCCTTTTGACTTCTTATTAACTTTGAGGTATTCCAGGGATCTCATCTGCTAAAAATTAGGTATATGCTGAAGTTTGTCTTTCCTGGGAACTATACACATGCATATGCTTTAGCATGTGAACTATTTTTTTTTTATCTTTATTTTTAATTAAATTTATACCAAGGTCTGTTCAAAAATTATTTCATTGAAAAGCAATCAAGTTTAAATTAATTTTATCTAGAAAGTTTTAAATCAGTTAAAAAAATAATTTCCCCAAATCTTCGTTTGTTTGTTTTAATGTTTGCTTCGCATTAAAATAAACAAATGCCCTAAGACTACATGTAGCTGCTGTAGAAGACATTTTAATTCATATTTCATGAAAAATAATAAGCAATTTTCTATATGGTATATTAAGTTTCCAAGTTTCCATTGAACATTGCCTTTTCCTCCTGGAACTAAATAGGATGCTTGATCTCTCTAACATTAGTGACAGATGTTCTTGTTAAATGTTTTGGTATAGTTTTCCATGTAAAATTTAGCTTATCCAGAGAGATACTAAATGCACTTCAATTTTTTTCTTCTAAGCAGAGTGAGCGTCTTATATTTGTAGATAGTAAAACATGTAGAAAATTTGAATGTTGCTGTGGTTCAAGTAATTCCATTTGACAAAAATACAATTTGAATTTTGTTGATGTATCTTGCTGATAAAGTAACAGAAGCAGACTGAAATGCTGATGTGATCCAAAAGAAGTAGAAAGCTGTTTATTGATATAGTCAATGTTTCTGGCAACCATAAGTTTAGGTCACAGCAATGTGATTTTGACAATGTGATGTTGATCCGTGCAGACTTATAGTACCACAGAGAGCTACAGTTTGGTAATCTTGTAGGTAGGATGTGAAAAATAATTGAAATAGTAAAAAACTCCCACACCAAGGTGCTTCACATACACTCAGTGATTTGGCAACTGTGAGCAGCAGGCTCTGCAGGATAGCAGATTCAGCTCGAGGCAGAGGCACAAAGGGAGATGAGGATGCACGTCATCCTTCCTCTACTTTTGCCTTTTCTTTCGGAGTTGAATCTCATTTTGCCTTCTTAAGAAGATACACAGCAAAAATTCAAAGACTTAAATTGCCTTTTATTTTCCCTTTATGAATATCAGATCCTGGGCAGTCACTCCGCACTTCTTGTGCCTTTAATATGGTGTTGTTCCACTGCATAGAAATATAAACCTATTGTGTTCACAAAGGTCAGTGTTTTTCAGACTGATGGCAGCATAGTTCAGAAAAGTGTTCTTCACATTATATCCTCCTTTTGAAGGTTTCAGACAGAAAGTAATATAAAAACATTAGCAGACTCCACTGATGGAGTAAGCTTTTCTCTCCTTTGGAAAGATATTAGCTGTTCTCCTATCTTCCCTGTGAGCCATAAATATGGCTCCAGATAATATTACAGCTCCATACCAGAATGGGAAGGTAGCAATACCTTCCAAGGAAGAACTGTCACCGGGTTTCATTCAATTTCTGGGAGATGCACCTTTTCAGTGCCTTTTCTTCCCACTTGTCACACAGACTGTGTGCTAGAATGACAAGTGCCTTTTGATTTAAAAAAAAACGTATTTATTTTTCCCCTCTCACATCTGGTCAGTGCTAAATAATCTACAATTCACTGACATGATCAATAGTCATTCAAATGGAAGCTCATGTATAGGAAGGTGGAGATATTTTTAGTTTTTTTAGTTTTTTTTTCTTCCTTTTGTATATGTGAATATTCATTGTGTTGGGAGAGGAGGAAAGGGAAATTGGTTTAAAATTAATTTTAAATCTTCCTGAAGCTCTTGGGCTGAAAACACTGGAGAATTAAATTCTCTGCCAGCCACAGAAATCATCCAGGTTGAGTAGCGAATCTTCATTCTGCTGCCAAGTATAAATTTTCCACCTTGATCAGAAGGAAGAAGGCCAAACATTCAGCAGTGACAAAGAAGTTGTTGGCCTCCTCACCACCACTACCATCCCCATATCTCTGCAGTATTTGCCAGATAAAATAATTTGTACTGTGCCAGCTCTGAAGGCATAAGAAGTAAATGGGGAGGAGTAATTCATGTCACAGACCATGTACCCAACTATCATCAAAGGGGAGCAAAGATCAGCCACAATTTGACCTTTACTTGAACCAGTAGCTTACAAAGGCAAAAGGCTCTACGTGCCATTATCAACTGCCAGAGTCATCCAGTCCTCTCATGAAAATTAAATTTTATCTTCAATATGGCATTCCTGAGCCCTCGATGAGAGGCTAGCAGAAAGCACTGCTGCGTGCAAGCCTGTCTTTAAATTTATCTATCTTCTGGAATCTGAAGGAAGCCATTTATCACTGGGGCTTAAAAACAGAAATAGAATTTGATTTTTCTTTCCAGCTGCTTTATGTGTTTATGCAAGTGAAATATTTTATTGAAAAATAATTTAATACTTTTGTAATAACCATGTTTCTTAAGGAATGCGATGTTGCTATGCCAGAGTCCCTGCTGTGTTCTGTAAACTTTGAATTCATTACTGAGGAAAGGCTATCAATATTTTTTCATTATTACAGAATCCTTTTGCTCTGAAATTAACACAGAGAAAGAAGCAGGACAGATGCCTTTTGCTTTCCTTAATGTAGTTGTGTGCATCCAAAATTCTCTTGTGAAGTTTGCAGAGCGGCCCTTACCAAAACCCTTGTCTGGTTTTCAGTCCTTCTGAACCAAAATATAGAATTTAATTAGTCTTCCCAGGGAACATGCAGGGTGAAGGATCTGAGAAGAAATTGTAGTTTGGCCTGAAAATAAAGCATCAGCAGAAATAGCTCCTCCCTTGAATTACTGTAGGTATAAACATGCTATAAACCACCAGCTCCCAATTGGTGAGCAACTCCAGTGCTTGTGGCAGTTTGTGGTGGAACACAGGGTTGAGGAACATATTTAGGGATCTTACTAAACTTTTGGTGATGTCTTAAGGTCCTTTTGAACTGATATGGTTAGAACTGGGCTGTATCCTAAAATATTTGCCCACTCTGGAGTTAATGGAACCATTTAGCTAGGTGTCTGGGAAATGGCATTGCCCAGAAACAGCACCCTAGATAGAGTCTGTATGTGCCTGTATCTGCTCAAGTGCTGTCATCCCTTTGTGCTCCTAGCACCAGCTAGGGGGAGGTTGTGAAATGTTTGTCCTTTATTCAATAGTCCCACCTCAAGGACTAGTTGAACATGGCACCTGGTTTTGGCTGTCTAGTTTCTTAAAGAATAGGATGAACTGTTAGCAAGTTCAATAACAGGCAAACAAATTGACATATTCGAGGATATAAGCTTCAATGTCAAGAGACTAGGAAAGTGTATGAAAACATGCTTAACCTAACAATAGGACTTTGAAACATTTCAAAGGATCATCTCAAATGTGCAACAGGACACTGGGAAACAAGTCACCCACTGGGATAAGCAGTGGAGTGTAGCTGATGTAGCCGGAGACACCAGAGTCCTCAGTACTTATGACTGTTGGTCTTCCAGGATGGCCTGCAGCTGTCACTTCTCTGAACTGCTTCCCCTGCTGGTCTCCATCCAAAATGGGGAGGACGTTCTGCGCAGGTCTCCCAAGCCACTGGGTACCGGTGCTTGTTTGCATTGTCCCTCTGCTCTCCTGAGACCTAGGGTGCGGCAGACATTACCCAAATATAGTCCAGCGTCAGTTCAGAAACAGAGTTACCTTGTGAAATTTTCTTATAAGGAAGTCTTATTCCTCTACTTGGAATTTATATTCATATTGGATTTATATTCATAAAGTAAAAATTAGGCTCCATTCTTCCATAGCAGATCAGGAATTCAGTCTTGGGTTCCTGTTATAAATATGAAAATGTGCAGTAAGGGGACTTTTATTTAGGTTATATAAGAAGAAGTAAATTTATGAGCCAGGATCAATATGACATCTGTAAAAGCTCAAATATTGAAGACTTTTCTGAATGCATTTTTGTTTAATATTAATACAAGCGATGAAATCACAGGACAGCTCTTCAGTTTTGCCTCCCTGGGACTGTACTACGAAGTGAATATTATAATGGTTAACTATAGTTTTGTCTGGTGCAGAAAGTGGGATGTTAGCCACCTCCTACAGTCACTGCTCAAGGGCACTGTGATTGTCAGCCTCTTTGTGCATAGCAGCTTTATAGTAATCATAATTTCAGTGGCAATTGACCTTGCAAATATAAGGTCCTGAGGCAAAGAAATGATTTACAACATAACTGGTGGAATGGTGTCCAGGGTAGAGAGCTCAGTAGAAGTGTAGCAGGATCTAAGACTGATGACAAAAGGGAGTATATTTGCTTCCCAGACATAAACAAGAAATGCATTATCAGCAAAGTGTGAAGAACACTATAATAATGAATGTGTCTCCAAGCTATTTTGGAAAAGGACTCACCCTTTTAGCTCTGCTCAATATTGCAAAGAAGAAAATTATCTTGGCTCACACCTTCTGAGTGTGCAAGGACAGCAGAAACAGAGCATTTTATTAACATAATTACTCTGTTAGAAGCACAAGAACTACTAGATCAAAACAGACCATTACATCTCTTACATCTAGCCTCATGTTCAAGCAACAGGTAGTACTTGAAGTTTTTGAGAAACTGAGAGAGATAATTAAATAATTTGTTAATCTGAGAATCTGCCAATGTGAAGTTTGTGGATACTGCACAGATCTGAGTCAGGTCTAGGGTGGGTATCTGTGCCTTCCCCAGACAATCACCCTGCAGCCAGAGACATGTCCAAGGTAAACCAGGTGACAAGAGGACAAGACTGGTGATTTCTGCACTCCTGTACTATTTTATGCACCTCAGGCTGAAAGGTGCTGCCAACACAGGCAATCCAATGAGGAAGGAAAGACCCTCCATTGAAACTGCTAGATTTCTTGGCAGCAGCCATCCATGGTAACCCTTCTTCCTTCCTCTCCCCAGGGGGGACCCCATCATTCCCCCCAAGAGGGAAACTTCCCTCTCAGGTACAGGTCAAGATGTGTGCTGAAAAGAAAAGAGGGTTTCTGTCTTTCCTGAGCCTATTTCATTTTTCTTAAATTCCTAATCCATACATCCTGGTCTCTTGATTAACTGAAGGCTTGTTTAATGCCTTTGGAGTTTTATAATGATAGCTTTGATAACTGTCACTGGACAATAAACTTTATTGGCCAATTGTGTACTTCGTTGAAAAATAGTTATATATTTCTTTTTAATTTTCTGCACTCTGAATTTAATAGCATGTTCTCTCCTTTTTGTAGTCTGTGGGGACACATCTAGAAGTACTCGTGCCACGTTCTCGATGTCATCCATTATTTTGAAAGCTGTTGTCAACACCTCTTCTTAGTCGTTTATTTATTTATTTCCTGAAGTAAACTGTCCCAAACTTTTCAATCTCTGTTCCTACAAAGGTTTCTCAGTCCAGCCATTCCCATCATTCACCTCTTAGCTGCCTCTTCTTATTATTTTATTTTTTTTAACTGGACTGCTGGAGATGAGTACTACATTCCAGGTGGAATTGCTACATTTTCAGACTGACTTTCCCATTCTTGTTAGTTCTTACATTTCATTTGATTTGTGTTTATTTTCTGACTGCTGCAGCCCTTTGGACAGCAAGGTTTTCACTGATCTTATCAGATCTTTTCCAAGTGCTGTTACAGCTTTAATTTAGACTCTGGAAAGCTGACTGTGTAACTCAGTGTCTTCCACCTGGTGTGTGTTATGCTGGTACACACCCAAGAAGTGAAAGGGATCTACTGGTCAGTTCTTAGAGTTGTTGCAGGGGATCACAGATACCAAATAAGCTTGTGGTGAAATGTTTCAGTTTATCACCCCTGAGTAGTAGGGTAGATGCGAGATGGATAAATGAATTAAGATTCTTGTCAACAGGGATTTTAACATCTTATATTTCTGCTGCACACCTGAATCTCCTAGAGGAAAAGGGCTTGTGTACCTGCATTATTCCCTGTGGCAGAATGATAACATTCACATTGGAGAGATCTGTCCTTAGGGTAAAGGAACATAAGAAGGTAAACCTTTGTGAAAACTGTGAGAAACACATTGGAAGTGAATGGGATAGGCACTGCCTCAGAGAAAAGCTGTTCTGTCCCAATGATGACCATCTCCAGCCCTGCCTTAACAGGCATACTGCTGCGAGACTCCTAGGTTCAGATGTACCTCATCAGTGTCCTGCCAGACCTGAGAAAACTAGAGCAAAATCAGACCTTGAGCCACATAGACATAAAATATCTGCTTCTCCATTACAGAAATATGCTTTTATCTTGAAAAATTGTTAATTTGACAGTACATTGCAAGGAGAATACAAGAAATCTCTCTCAGATCACCTAGAAACTTGAATGTCTTGAATCACACCTAGCCACAATGCCAGGCTATTCATTTAAAACAATATCTGACATCCTATTGAAACAAGCTGTTATGCAAGCAGTGATAATCCTTTCAAATTTGATAGTTTCTGAATTTATTACCATGCTTCTTCATTGCCCCCTCATGCTTTTTTCAAAAGTAAAGATTGATTAAAAACTGCAGAAAATAACTCCTTTTTGACTCAGAATACTAATCTATGAGTCTCTACATTCCTATCTGTTTGAGCAAAGCACTCATTTTTGAAGATTTACAGAAGTGCTATTCTTATTAGTTTTTAAAACACAGTAGTCCAGACTGATATGTAGTGAGATACAAACTAAAGAATTATGTACAGTAGAAGGATATAAGGATATAGAAAAACTATTAGATCAGCCTGTCACATGTAGTCTGTGCCCTTCTTTGTTGATATATCAGTTTGGTATCATGCATATCTTCAGTACTGCTGTTCTACTAACTCCCTTTTCTTGCAAGTGTTCATTTTATATTTCCATGAAAGGGACTTCTGAGGTCTGAGCTCATGCTGTGTATGTCATAAATATCAGCTACCACAGTGTCTAACTTCAGCTGCATTTTTCAACAGTAAGGATCAGGGTAGTGTAATTTGGATGGGTGTGTGGGCTTCCAGTGCATCAGGCATCTGTATACATGTAGGAGAGCTATTGCAGCTTCTGGAAATGGAGACTGGACATACGATTTGCATGGTAATCCAGACTGAGACTGATGTCAGGTTCCATGTGCTCCTCGGCAAGTTGCCTACACAGTTAGGAAAGAAGGGAGAGGAAGAGCAAATTCAGGGTAGCAACGTTTCTGCATTCTACCCCAGGGGCAGGGAGCAGGTGAGGGCTTTACTTTGACTTCTCACCCACCAATGGAGCTAACGTGTCAGAAGCAGCAGTCTCAACCAGAAGCATATGTGACTGCCTCCTCAGGCAAACAGATCTGGGAACAGGATTGTGGTGGCTTCCTGGTCTTTGCTCTGGAATAGCACAGTTACATGCCTCTTTCTCTGCATCACGTCAAACCCAAAGTAAGTCTTAAAAATCTCCTGATGATGAGCTCCGTCATCACTGCCAGAATTCTAACTTTGTCTGTGCACTTCAGCCACAGGACAAGTTTAGCTTTGCAGCTGCACTTCCCTGATACTGTTCTGTTTATACTGTCACGTTTAGAAAGAATGAAAGAAATACACAGGATAGCTTACATTTCCTGTGATACTTAAAAACAGGCAGCCACTGCTTTTAAAATCACTGGGGTTTTTGTTTGGTTGGCTTTGTATTTGTGTTGTTGTTTGTTTGTTTCTTGATTAAAAATATCTAGCAGTACTTTTTAAATACAAAAATGAACCTGGCAGCGTGACTGACAAATGAATTTCTCCCTTCAGCCCTTATCTCCTCATGGTTTATACAAACTCTACTATGGCAGTCCGCATTAAGGGTTAGACTTTGAGGCCCCTTTGGTCATTAAAATATACTTCATATTTCAGTTAGCCATAGCACCTTGTTGAAGCAATCTGCTAGTCAGCCTTTGCTGCAGTATCAACATCTACCTCTCCATATGTCATAACTCAAAATGGTTTCAAAACATAGCCAGTTTTAAAGGGCTTTGCTTGGCTTCATTATAATATAGATGAGCAGCAGGTGCCATCTCATTATGAGATGCTGAGTCTGAAAAAGTGACTTTTCACTCTTAAAATTCTCTTGACTTCTGTGCAGTTGTAGAGGAAACGTGCCTTATGAAATGATCTCTTCAAAGCATCTGTATAGCTATTATAACCTCCTAAAAATAACTCTCACCCATATCGTAATCTCATCAAAAAGTAAGGAGAAATATAAGCTCAAAGTAATTGCTCAGAAACTGGATGACATTTTTAAAGAGAAGCAGACCAAGGGGTCTCCATGCATAAGAAGTATGACCGGCTTTTCACATAAAGGGAGGATGTTTGCATGGTGTCCTCTCACATGTGCCATCCTGTTGTTCTGAAGTGAGGAGCACTTCACCTAATTAACATCTCCGGCATGCTAATTAGCACCTCTAGAAACATGAGAAATATATACTTTTCTTTTAATAATACAATGCCTTAGAGTCTCAGAATAGTTGAGTATCACAATAGGAAGCTCTGCGGAGCAAATGACAGTGTGTACAGAGTGATCAGCAGGAGAAGAGGATAATGATGTAAAAACTTACTTGCCAGTAAAAACTTAAAAATGGGGGTGCCACCCTCATGTCCTCAGCAAGGTAAGTGAAGCACAGAGAGCATCCCATCTTTTCTCTGCCACTGAAAAGCAGAAGGCACATGTGATTTCTCTCTCATCTTGCTCCTCGCTATGCCATTTCTCTGAGTCTTTCCATCGAGATATGGGGGTGGTAAGCTGAAGATTCAGCCAGTATAAGTTATATATCCCTACTGATTTAAAAAATAAAAAAATAAATTTAAAAAAAGATAAATTTAAGGTGGATATAGTTTTTCTGGAGATGATTCTCTTATCCTAGCTTACTATAGGAAAATCTCTGTCTGTTCTGAGGTGCAGTACCTGATTTTACATGCTGTTCAAATTGTCTAACCGTGCTGCAGTACATGGGCTTGGACTTCAGCTACATTGTCACTCCTTACCTAACACACAAATTGGTTCATGGAAGTCCACGGGACCACTGTCAGTGTTATTCATCAACATTGATGAGGATTCCTTTGATGCTGGGATCGATGCTGCACTGCCTGCTTTTTTACAGGGTGATAGCGTTACTGTTGTTTTGTTTGAAAATTTATTCTGCCAAACCAGCTGAGAGGCCAGGATGGTTATTATTCTATGTATGTGTTTATTTATGTTGCCAAATTAGTGGACATGGGAAACTTTTTGCAGAAAAGAGCAGGATTTGTCATATACAGACAGATGGTTTCATTACAGATGGTCTAATTTCTATGAAAGGTGTGGGGACTGCATGACTGTACAAGCAGCCCTGGGCTTGGGTGACCCCTTTCAAAGGAAATAGGAAACTGTTGACAATTAGGACAGAGAGGCTTGTACAGATAGATATGCTGCTGTAATGAGTGGGCGGTTCTCCTTCCCTTAACTGAGAAACATGGTTTTCATTGTTAGTAGAGTCAAGCCTGAATAACTGGTCTATTATTCAAGATATAGAGCTCTCATGTTCACAAAATTGGATCCTTTCTTTATCTGGGAATCTTGTAACAGATTATTTCAAGTTTTCAAGATATTCAGATTTCACTTTGAACTTTATCTGGTTCTTTTCTCAGTGGGATTCAGCTCCAAAGACAAAACAAATGCTGTCTCCTGTGTCTGTCTCACCTGCTATTCTTCTGCTTGTTCCAGCATGCAAGTATAAGTCAAGGAGCATAGTTTGGGCTGTAGGGCTCTTCTTGCTCTCCTCCTTCACTTATGCCTTCATTCTTGCTATCTTTATTTCCTTGATTTAAAAGCCTCCTCCTGGCGAGTGAGGAGAGGCGGTACTAGGACAGACAAAGTCAGCAACAGTCTGCTTTCTGGGGCAGCGGTGTGCATGTTTCTGATGACTCTTTTGTCTGTGCCAGAGCCCTGGAAAGCTTGTACAAGATTTAAAGACTTAGACCCACCATCTGAGCCCATTGCGTCCGAATTGCTTTATCCCGTGTTTCAGTGAATCCTCTCTCCCATAGGACATGCCATGTTTTTCAGAGTTTGGCTTCCCATCCTGGCAACATTTTGAATGATTGCTGCCTCTGACATCTACTGCAATCTGTCCTTAATGAGCAGACAGACAGAATGAAGATCACTTGCTCTGCATTTTAAATAACCAGAAATAGTAGGAAACAGCTGGGGAAAAGGAGATAATTAAAACATACATCTCTTCCAAAATACTTTCAAGGAAAGGCAGTGCAATAGGCTGGAAAGATAGTCCAGGACTTAGATATGAGATAAAGACAGAAGTCAAAAAGGGTGAAGGTAATGTAAATGGAAAAGATCTGGTGTCAGTGGTGATCTGGGTGGGGCACATTTTGAATATGCACATGAATACACGTGGCATGAAACCATAGCACTTCATGGCAAGGTCATCAGTTACAGTTGAAAAACCTATGCTTGCTGAAAAGCAGAAAGCAGTGTCCAGGAAGTCACCTTCCTTCTGATAGGCTGAAGGATGCAGCCCCTTACTTATCAGTGTCCCTGTCCAAGGCCATTTGAGCAGGCTAAATCTGAATTAAATACACCATCTGCCAAATCACTGGGTGGTAGTAGATCTCTTGGGGGAAGATCTCTTGGGAGGGATGTTAAAGAAGTAGCATTGCTGGAGAAGCTTATGGTGAAGGCAACACAAAGGAACTGATACACTACAGACACTGTCAGGAGATGTGTAGAGACTGAAAGTTGAGACTTTGAGCTCTGCAATATGCATTGGGACTGGATGAGTCCACATGTATATTTCTAAGAGCAGGTGCTCTGCCCCCCTTCCTTTCTTTGCAGAACAAGTCCTCTCAACCCATTGGAGTAGCACAGTGTTCCCAGCATCAGCCCCATTTGTGACTGCAGGAGCAGTGAAGCTAATGAAGGCTGGTATCTCAAGGGCAAGCAACTTAAGGATGAGTGCTTGTGGCCTTTCTCTGATAATAAGTCTGCAGCCTTTTCCTCCTTTGGGGACATTATTAAGACCTGTCTGCCCTGTTTGTGATCTTTTATTTACAGAATATATCAGCTCTGAGGTTTACATTCTTCTCTCAAATTTCACTAAAATCCATCAATGGGTGCCAAAGTTATTGAAGCAAGGACAGATAATGCACATAAACATACACAAGAAGTATAATTACATAAGCCTCATTTCCTAAGTGAACCATGCTAAAAAAGATTCAATTACTGTAACTTGGCCCAGAGACACATGAAGCAAAAATTGCTGAGGTTTTGATTTTCTGACCATTGGTGTTTTTTTTCTTTTTTTTTTTTTTTTTTTTTTTTTCCTGCTAATAGTTGTCAGTATGATTTATACCGGGTCTGGAATAGCCATGAAATGGCAGCTGTGCACTTTTCAGAAGAACGGCGTTCAGGATAGAGTCAGGATATGAGGATTAACAAGAATACAGAACAATTGGGAACCTGGGGAGAAATGGAGATTCAACCTATCCCAAATGTCCAAAAAAAATGATTTTCACGGATAGGATCTTACACAAAGAATCTCATTGTTTTGTAATGAGATTCATTTATTTTTTGGTCTAAATACAAACACACACAGACACACACAAACATTTCTTAAAAAGGGTTTCCCATGAGCTGCATATACAGATAGTATTTTAAACATGGGCACATGTTTTGCAAAAACAAATGATTCTGACAGAAGCTGGTAGCTGCTTTGTGAAAGTGGTATCCTTGCCTTTTTAACTGCTGTAAGAAAGGCAATTTCATTGTGAATCAACTAGGGCCAGAAAGCACCTTTGTCTGGGGCAGGCCTGCCAGGCTCCCAGTGCCACAGAAGGTGAGGAAGGGATTTTCTGGCATAGCTTGGAGTACCTTTGTAGTCACAACATTTTGGTTTTTCATGAGCTGAGAAAGATGCCTGGTGGTCTGGAAGGACTTGGGGGACCACAGCCTCTGGAGGATTCAGAGCTATGGAAGTCAGTTGTGTGGTGTGCTGCTATACAACACTGTCACTTTAGTTTCAGGGGAAAATGAAGCAGAAAAAACTACCTATAGATCATACATAGACTTATTTTGTTCTCAGAGAAGTTACTGAAGAACAGTGTTAATACTTCTGAGTTAACTATGAGCAATGCTTTATATGGACTTAAGAACTCAGGAATACTGCACCACATGGAAAAATGAATAGCATGAAGGAAGTACGGCTATTGTAGTTTAATCTGGCAGGCAGCTAAACACTGCACAGCCACTCGCTCGCTCCCTGTCCCCTGCAGTGGGACGAGGGAGAGAATCAGAAAGTGCAAGAACTCATGGGTTGAGATAAAGACAATTAAATACTAAAGAAAAATTTAAAAGAGGAAATAAAAGAAAAATATATATATATCAAAAAGAATAAACAAAGCAAGCGATGTGTAATGCCATTGCTCACCACCAGCCAAAAGATGCCTCGCCAGTCCCTGAGCAATAGCAGCTCCTCCAGCCAACTCACCCCAGTTTTACCGCTTAATATGACACAATATGGTATGGGATATCCATTTGGGCTGTTGGGGCCAGCTGTCCTGGTTCTCTCCCCTCCCAGCTCCTGGTGCACCCCTAGCCTCCTCACTGGCAGGGCAGAATGAGAAGCTGAAAAGTCCTTGGTTCTGTGCAAGAACTGCTCTGCAACAATTAAAACTTCGGTGAGTTATCAGCATTACTCTCATCCTAAATCCAAAACACAGCGCCATACCAACAACTAGGAAGAAAATTAACTCTATCCCAGCCAAAACAAGGATGACATCTGATCTCTTCATTTTATTAGGCAAAAATATTGGTGAGTTGGCTTCTTCAGCCTTAGCTCCACCACAGTCCTTCAATTTTAGAGCAATAATCATAGAATCATAGAATGGTTTGTGTTGGAAGGGACCTTAAAGGTCGCCCAGTTCCAACCCCCTGACATGGGCAGGGACACCTCCCACCATTGGACACATTTGGTCTGCCAGGTTGCCCAAAACCCCACCCAACCTGGCTTTGCCCCAGGAATTCCACGGGTTCTCTGGACAACCTGTTCCACTGCCTCACCTCCTCATAGTAAAGAATTTCCTACTCATATCTAATCTAAACCTTCCCTCTTAGTTTAAAGCCATTGCTCCTTGTCCTATCACTACACTCCCCAATAGAGTCCCTCCCTGACTTTCCTGTAGCCCTCCTTTAGGTATTGGAATGCCACTGACTGAGTGAGTACAAACTGATCAATTGATTAGTGTCTGGGACCAAAAATTGAGAAAAAAGCTATCAAGAGACTCAGAATTTATCCTATTGTATAGTATAATATAATGAGATTTACAGTCACTGTGGGGACCTGGGAAGAGCAGAAGGAGAGCATGTCTCCTCAGAAGCTTCAGAAATAACTTTTTAACTGAGCTAAAGAAAAACTAACCAAAATATCAGTTTCATTTTCTTGAAATAACATACCTGGAAAAAAGATGAAGGCATTGAGATACACAGACTCATCACAGTAACGTTGCTGTGATCAATGTGTACCTCAAAATGTGAGAAAAGGACATGGAATGGTGTACTACACAGGAGCATCATAAAATTTCCATCAGTGAATGAGATGAGATAAATATTAGATTTTGGGAAAGAAAGGCATTAAATGGAGAAGCAACAAACCTGAGATGCTTGGGAAGTAAATTTCCAAACCAAGGCACCCATAAATATTCCCAGAGAAGATGCAGGCTGTATTTAGTGGATTCAAAATTAATATATTTACTAATTCATCACAACACTGTTGCTGATGTCTAAAGAAAAACGATGTGCAGTACTCTTCCTAATTTAATGGAGTGTGAATATAAAAATATCAGAATAAACAAAGTGTCCTGTTTGTGTGAATCTTCATTTCATCAGATAATTTCTAATGAGCTGTTATTAGATCTTATCCATAGCCTTTACAGAAACTACTCTTTTTGTAAGCATTATGGGATTCAAAAAGTGTGTTAACATGTACCGTTAGTTGCCTACTCTTGCATGCTATGCCAGTAAGGTGCAGACAAGTTCCAGGGAGCTAAAATTGAAACAATCTACAAATAGTGCTCCTATTACAAATAATAGGAATCTTTGTTGCCTTACTTTAGACTGCTATATATTTTTTTTTCATTTTGTATGAAAGTTGACAGGCGTGCCTATGACTAAAAAAGTGTGTAAATGCTGATAAATCTACTTATAGAATAATAACAACCACATGAATAAAAAGTTTTTTTCTTTGTTTCTTTGTAAAGAGCTGTTAGACTGAAAACATCTGAGTGCAAGAACCTAGATGTAAATAACTGCTATTTTGTTCAAGGAGATTTTCCAGTGTCAGTTCCACGTGTTAAGTTAGATTGTGATGTAAAACAGAAAAAAAAAATAATGAGTCTTTCAGTGAAAAAAAAATATATGGTTGGTTTTCTTCTCTCTCTTTTTTTTTTTTTTCCTTTTTATTATTGTTGGTTATTTGGTTGGTTTTTATTATTTGTTTTTGGTGGTGGTGGTGGCTTTTTTCAACAGCTGCAAAAGTATTTCAAAAATCTTTTGAAAGATAAACTTCCCTAATCTCATGCCAAATTATTATTTTTTTATTTATTTTTGTTTTGTTTTTGTACTTTACACTGTAAACTGTCATTTTGTTCTGTGAAATGACACCGGGAAAGATGCTGCGTTTTCAGTTTTGAGCATTCTGGTGTTTTACCTTTTATTAACCATTTGTGACGCATTCTGAGAATACCAATAAAAAAGACTTAATAGTCTTGCATGGAAATCTTCAATTCATAACGTGCTTCCATTATATTGATGAAGCATTGCACATTTCTGAAGGCTTCTGGAAGCTCATGGGCTTTGCTGATATATCTCCAGTGAAGTCTGAAATGGGTTTCATGGCAATTCAGAAAAAAACATTATTGATATCTGGTTCCATGGGTGTTAAAATGTATTGGTCAGGCTAGTCACAAACCCTGTGGACTATGTAAACTTAATATATAACTACAATGACTTTTGTAATTGAAATAGGATAGAAAATTTATGTACAGGGGAAAATGTGCATAGGTTGCCTTATATTTCTACCCCAAGAACTGGTAAATAGGTGGATGTTATTACTATTTTGTGGATGCTATTACTATTTCATCTTAACAGCTACTTTCAAACAGTGAATGTAATTTGTTTTTTAACTATACTTACCCAATTATTATTATTATTTTGTTTGAGAATACAAAATATTCTTCCCTCTCTTAAGAAATGTAGGATATTCCTTGCCAGTTATTTCTATATACTTTTTACAAGGAATAGCTTATTCACTTATATTTACATGTTGATAAACTACACTTCTAATCATAATATTGTGTTATCGAATTGTTAATGGATATCCTTTGTGTAGTTGCATTCATATTTAATATAAACTTACTTATAATTGAATAGCAGTTGGAATATCAGGATTATGCGTGTTTAGTATGATTTTTGAACAATTTCTTCTTCATGTGAGAAACATAAAATGAATGCTCAGTGTTAAAAAAATCCTCATATTGAATATTGAAATAAAAAGCTTATATAGTTTACTTGTAAATGAAATGAAGAAATCTGTAAGTAAATTATCTCCTTTTCCCCTATTTGCAGTAAAAAAAAAATAAAAAAATAAAAAATAATAAGTAATAAAAAAAAAAAAAAAAAAAAAAAAAAAAAAAAAATTTACAGGTGCATTTTTTTTTATTTTTTAGTTTTAATTTTTGGAGCTATTTATGACCATCTTGCTTACATTACTGGAGTTCTGACTCCCTGTCAGAATCTTAGCTTATTCTTATATGGTTTCAGACAATCCAAAACACATTTTCTCAGCAATTTGTCTAACAAAGCAATGGATGAAATAAACAATGTTGTCTTTCTTATTAGGATAGTCTTAGCTAAATCTTAGTAATACTATACTGAAGATAAAGTTAACTATTGCCATTAAAATGCATAACTACAAGTAGCTTAGTAATAGTATAGTAGCTTATAATAGCTTAGTATAGTAGCTTATAATACCCAAAGTAGTTGAAGTTGATAATGAGCATTTATGGGCTATGTGTAATGCACCTTGCTAGGAAGCCTGTTCCAGTTTTTGACCACCCTCATGGCAAAGAGATTTTTCCTAATATCTAGTCTGAACTTCCTCTGGAAACATGAGAAAATCCTGCATACATCATAATATTCTTTGACAGTCACTTACAAACTCTATAGAGAACTGATTTTTTGTTTTCTCATTTGAGTTCATGTAATCACCTAAACTCAAAAATGTAGCTGCTAGAATATTCATTTTGCACTGTTTGTTTTCTATTATGTATACATTTAGCAGTACAATAATAAGGCTGATCTCTTCGTAGTAGCACACAGCCCTTGAAATCTCAGCATCACTCAGACAATATTGTAGGCCCCATTAAGTCCAGATTAAGGAGAGGAGAAAAGGCAAGACTATGAAATAGCTATGTGAGTAAGGAAAAATCAGTACATGTGGTGAGAAAATGAAATTCTGTTTCTTGCTGGAACCTTTGTTTATAATCAGAAAACATCTAAATACATGGAGAATAGAACAAATACATATTCCAGAAAAATTCAGATCAGGAGAGAACCTGGACTAGGAAAAACAATTTCAGAACTTGAATTTTTCTGTGCAAGACAGTGGTATTGCAGAAAACTATAGGTAAAATCTTCACATTGTTCTGTACACAATAGAACACGAGGTTGGGGTGAAGCATCTATTCCACAAAAAGCATGGAATATGTATGGCTAAGCAAGATTTCCATATACGCCCTTAGTACACTGATCTGTGCAAGAATGCTCCTTAGAAAAGGTGCAATTTATATCCAGTAAGCTAGGAGCAAGATGATCCCATTTGCCATTAATGATGTTAAGAACAGAGATACAATACAGCTAAATTAGAGGAATCTGAGCATTTAGCAGGTGTTCTAATTATCAGTGGGATAATTTGTGAGATAATCTGCTAGCCAGAGCAGTGCAAAGAGATAGGCAATAGCATTTGCTGTATGTGAGGCTTCTGAAAATTGCCTTCCAAATAAAACTGTTAGCAAGCAGTAAAAACAAGTACATAAATAAAAAAATGCATAACAAAACACTAAGATAGGCTGTATGATGATGATGAAACTGTTCTTTTTTATTATTTTTTTTTTGGGGGGGGGAGGTGAAGTCATTTGCAAGACAATAGAAAGTGTGATTATAGGGACAATATATGACAAAAACATTTTCCAAAACAAATCACTCTTGGTACCAATTGCAAATGAATTAAAAGGAAAATTATTTGTTAGGCATAAAGACGAAGTGCAAAGATGTGATGTTGCAATAGAATTGCCATAATTTCTGAATACGATCTCAAACTATTCCACCTATCATATGATTGAATATGATTTCTCACTACTGGGGCTGTTTGTGACCAAATCATAGCACCCATAGATGAGAAGTATCTGTTAGATTTTAAAAGAAAACTGTGATTGTTTCAGAAAGTAGCAAGCAGAAAAGCCACATCTCAAAACACTGTCAGTTGAAAACTTGTTTCTCTTCTCATTCTAGTCTTGTTCATTCTTCTTCCTTCTTTCCCTTCTCATTTTCACCTTTTATTAGCTTTGCTGTTTTCTCTGAGGAGAGATTAGAATTTGTCTATGAGTTGCAAGAAATGAGGAAAATGTTTGTTTACCTCCTGCAAGATCTAGTTAACAGAAAATCCTTCTTTTGGGAATTCCTTTGCTGACAGCAACACTTGTCTTTTCCTCCTTTCTATTTTGAAGGCCCAAAAGATGCATTGATGCCACAAGTTCTTCCCAAAAGTTAAGCTACTATGTAATATACCAGTAAATTGTGTTAGTGTTCTAGCACTTCTCTCAAAAAAACAAAATTAGTCCAGGGTAAAAGGGTAATTAAACATTACTGTTGATTATAGTGACTGGATCCTCTAGTTCTTTGCCAAGGTGATATCAGAATCATATTAAAATACATTTTTAGTAGAAAATCTTTCTCTCTTCATTGAGAAATGTAATCAGGGCAGTATTAGATCCATTATTCTGCAGTTATAATTATGTTGGTCGATTTTTTCATGAGCTAATGTACAGTTAATAAGGTGTCAATTACCAATGCAAGCAAATAGGGCAAAGAATAACATTTATAGTTACTGTAGTTATCACCTAAGTGCAATTATCTACAACTGCTGAAATAAATCACTTCAGGTTTTAAAGCTATCTTTACAGCATTCCTGTCTGTCTTTTTTATTATAGCTGCCTTTTGAAATACCTCATCATTTTTCTTTTTTATTTTTAAATCAGTGAGAAAAAAAAAAAAAAAAGCTAATCACCTCCATTTGTGAACAGAGAGAACTCAATCTGCATTAAACTGCAAGTTGCTTTTTTTTTCTTAGGTCCTAAGTAAACATAAAGAAATGTCTCAGTTCTCTTACCCTACTTCTCTCTACCCTAATAGGTTCATTCTGAAAAGACATAATGAAGCTTCTATATCCCCTATTTTTATTTTATTCTACCTTAAACAAGTTGAAATGGAATTTTGTACTTTCTGTGATACATTTTTGCTTAATAAGTGCATGCAGTCATGAAATCTAAGGTACTGTCATTTTTAATGGGGGAACCTCAAGGATTGTCCTAGTTGAAAGCACAGACACCTTTTGAGGACAAACCTCAGACAGATACAGGATTAGATCACTGTGAAACCCCTACCTCTGAAACATCAAGAATTTAGGATTTTAAATGCAGTTTGCTTTCCAATGAGGAAGCATTTAGAAAGACAGAAAAAAAAAAAAAAAAAAAGCCCAGGCAGCATCTGATTTGCCATCCATAGCATGGTACAAGAGAAAGTTGCATTTCTGGACTTCATTATCCTCTTTGTCTGACTGAGGCAGTGTTGATACAAGTCTTCTGATTAATCTGAAGAAAAATTTTGCATCCAAGGAAGCAAAGTGTGTATGGAAGCAACTGGCTGCAAGGTGTAAAGTGCTACCTCAAATGGCCCGCATCTAATTGGGTCAGGGCATCCTTCCCTCTCTGGAATATGTTCAGCAGCAGCAGTTCAATCTACCACACTCCCTCCATGTCTGTGGTGTAAACTGAGTACTAGCTGATGGCAACAGCTTGTCTGTCAGATCACACTTTCTTCTGACTTTGAATGTATCTCTAACACCCCTGGAAAAGCAGAACATTCCCAGAATCCAACTATGTTTTTCAAATATATACTCCGGTCACAAGCATCAGCCCCCTGGCAGATACTTAACTGAACTGATTCTTCATTTCTTGCCTGCTCCCCCCACATTTTCAGCTTTGCTGCTGCTTTCATTAACTCCTCATTGCACACTCTGGGTATATAAATTTTTCTAAGGCTAGGAAGGACAGATGAGTTTCCTTATTTCATTATTCTTTCTGCTACAAGCGGGATCTGCCTGTGTTGTATTTGAATACTAAGTGTGAAGAACCAGCAGTAAAAAAAAAAAAAAAAAAAAATCTGAAAAGTCAAAAGAGTTTTTCTTTTTTTCTTCTTCTTTTTATTTTTTTTTCTTTCCATGTCTCTCATTTTTACTAACTTTAGGAGGACATGTTTCCAATAAAAGATTTTTGGATGGAAGTTTGTTCTTTCAGTTCTCTGTGTCCTTTTTGATATGACCCCTTTCCTGCTATTTTCCTTCCTTCTATACCCTTGCTAAAATAGATTCATTATCACAGAAAAGAAGGTAACACAAAGAAATCAAGCATTGATCAGAGATGCCCAAAGCAGCAACAGCACTGGGGAAATCAAGATTAGAGGCAGTATGCACTAGTAGGCATGGATACATCAATGCTCATATTATGGAAGTTGCTGATTTTTCATCAGGACTGATTCCTATAGCAGATGTTTTTCAAGTGCCACTTGACACCATTTTTCTCTGCTGCCGTGTGACTGCACACATCTTATCCAGCCTTGTGATGTTTCTGGTCTTGACCATTTCTCCAGCAGTTTGGTAGAGGCTTCTGTGCAAACTACTTAGTCTCCAGAGAAAGTGAAGCAGTATGAGCATGAAGAATGAAGTTTGACTATTTTTAACCTGTCAATTATAAATGATGTGGTGGTGATGTGAGAAGATGTGGTAACATGACTTCAATTATTCCAATAATAAAAGGGAAATAAAACAAAATCCACAGACTCTCACAGGTTGTCATGACAATTTGGCTTTCTGTTATAGTAAGTTCACCTCCCAAACAGCAAAAAATGCATTTATTACTTATCTATGTTTCCACTATTGGAGTTAAAATCAGTAGTACACTTTGAAAATATCTATGTTTAAGCCTTTGAGTAAAACAGCAAGGTACCAATCACTTGTATTAACTGGAATAGCCATTAAGTATGTTTGGTGAAAGTAAACAGGAGGTATTACATGGATACTTCTTACAGGGCTCTTAAAGAAATAAATTCAACTTTTTTTTTCTTGATTTGCTTTTACAAATGCTTGTAAGTGCCAGTCTTACAAAAAATAAATAAATAAATAAATAAAATAATAAAAAAAAAGGTGCTATCTCTAAAACTCTTTGGTACGCTTGAATACAAATCTAAAACCTTTGGAACATATGAATAGCTACAACAGAACATACAAAACAACTATCAGGCCAAAAAAAAGGGAGAACGTAAAGGCACCCAAATAAATTAATGGGAGGGTACATGGACGCTTTCAGGCTGAGCAACTCCTGAGTTGCGTATTACCAGAGCTTGGACAGCTGTAACACAGAAGTGTCATTTGGTTGTTGGGGTTGTCTTTTTCCCATGCTGTCTCCCTTGCTGACTTATTATCTCCCACTGTAAAGCCTCCTTGTGCTCTTGGAGTCTTGCTCTGTTGCAGAATGGATATTCTCACATAACCTAAAGCAAATTGTCAGGTTAAATACACTTGATAGCAATTTGATTAGCATGGATGGCTTGATGCCACAAGGTCAAGAATTTAAGGTAATTTACTGCCATTTGTATGATGGTGAAGTGCAAGAAAACAGATATTTCTATTGATAATATATTCATTCATAATATATTCATAGTTGTGTTGCAGGCTGAATAGCAGAGGTTGTGTTTTCTTCTGGAAGCACTGAAATCTCCAGGTCTGATATTTTCTAAAACGATACATTTAGAGTGCAAGAAGTAATTAGGCTATATACAAGAATACACATATACAATGGTGCTCTCGGTGATATGTAATATTTCTTGTATATATATAATGTTTCTTGTATATCTTCCATAGTCCACTCTGAAAGTTAGATAAATCTTAGGTGTGAAATACTGTCCAAGCAGATGTGTCATTTTTCCGTAATAAATATTATATCTTTTAAATGAATTGAAAAGGAAAGTCACACAGCACTAGAGCTGAACGTAACAGCAGTTATTTAACAGGTTGAAACAACTCCCATTGAACCACAAGTACCTGTGTCCTTTGATGTAAGTCACCCAGCCATTGTAAGAGCAGATGTCAGTATCTGTGGATAAAAGGGACTGTTATTGAAAGGGCTTGATGGTCTCCTGAAGTCAATTGCTTACTATCTAATGACAATGAGTAATACTGAAAGTAGTCATTCTCAAACTGAATCTGTCTCTTCTTAGTCAAAAATAAAGGAAAAATACTGAATAATGAGAGTCATGAACTTGCTCCTGACTATGTGCTGCTTGTGCCAGGATAAATATCTATGCCTTGGTTCATTTAACAGCAAGTTTCATGTATTACTGACACTGTAATGAATTTTAGGTGGGCTGCCCATGGGATGAAGAAAAAAGACCAAAAAATTGGAAGAATCATAGAATCATCTGGGTTGGAGAAGACCCCTAAGATCATCAGATCCAACATAACAGTACCAAGTCCACCACTAAACCATGTCCCTAAGCACCACATAGATGTCTCTTAAAAACCTTGAGGGATGGGGACTCCACCACTTCTCTGGGCAGCCTGTTCCAGTGCTAGTCTGCCCTCTCCATGATGAATTTTTTCCTGATATCCAATCTAAACCTCCTCTGGCACAACTTGAGACCATTTCCTTACTTCCTATCATTTGTCACTTGAGAAAAGAGAACAACATCCTCTTGCTGCAGCTTCCTTTCAGGAGCGCAATGAGGGCTCCCCTCAGCCTCCTCTGCTCCAGATTAAACCTCCCCATTTCCCTTAGCTGCTCCTTATATATCGTGTTTTCTAGTCCCTTCACCAGCTTTGTGGCTCTTCTCTGCACATACTCAAGCAACTCTATATCCTTCTTGTAGTGAGGGGCCCAAAACCGAACACAGTACTCAAGATGTGGTCTCACTAGTGATACATACAAAGGGGCAAAGAAGTTGAATTAAAGAATAATTGACAGGTTTTTTTTTTTTCAGTAAATCTTGGAAGAAAAGTAAAATATTCATTTTAGATCCATCTAAAATAATATGTTAAAAAAAATGTTACTTCCAGGATATCTGAAATATTTTTACTTGCAATAATTATGGTGAAATCTTAAAATAAAATAAAAATATACCTTTGAAGTTAAAAATTTAAAGATTTAATTTTTTAAATGTTCGAGTAAAATACTTCGGAGATTAAATATTTAATTTTGAATATGTCACATGAAATATGTTGACACTTACCACTCTCCCTAAACTGTTCTTTCCTTCCAAAATATTAGTGAACTCAGTGTGTCACCAAAGTTCCATACTCTCTGGAGTTATCTCTTGCTGATCAAATTTCTCCTGTCATAATGCAGACACAATCCCACTTTTTTAAGATCCTAATATTTTGGTGTCCTCAATGTGTTTTTTATGAGAGAATATTTTTGAATTCACCTGAGAAAAGGGGCCCTGCCTGCTACCAAATCTGCAAATTAGTGCTTTGGGCAACAAGTTCTGCAGCGTGAGCTGATGCAGGGATTGCAAGAGGGCAGTGGTTTAATTTTCTCTGTATCAGGAGGCACATACATGCTAGGATGTAGAATTAGGACCCAGAACATCTTGGCAGCCTCCCTTGTAATCCCAATACTGCTTTGAAGGGAAGGGGCAATTCCGGCATTGCCACCTGGTGTGAGAAGACAGCAGCCACAGCATGGTGAGGAGAACATCTGATGCCTTTTCTGTCCTGAACTGTGGGAAAAAACGTATCCAAATTAAACCCAGTTAAGAAGTCTTATAAGGTAAAATGTAGGTCTTTCATTTAGACAAGGACATTGTTTGGTTAGAAATGTGATCAGAGTGCTCAGTCAGATAGGAGCCAGGCTCAAGGAGATTTCAGAGGATTCATGGCTAAGGCCACCAGACCCTGGAAAGCCCTCTATTCTTTCACTGTAACTCTGCATCTTCTGCCATAATCTGCCAGTCAAAAAAAAATTAACCTTTATATCAATCTCACAAACTGGCACAGCAGAATTGGCAGTGAAAATTGCTTGGCAGCAAGAGATCTTGTGGAGAATGGCAGGGCTTGTGCTTGTTATTCTATTGGGTTCTTCATGTGTTGTTTATTTACATTGATGGAAAATATGTGAATGTTACATTTTGAATTAACACATAGTAATTTTCTACAGATTAGAACTGAGGGACTTGTGGGAATTTTTCATGCTGTGTTATGAAAAGGGATAAATAAGGTCATGTACACCTTATAACAATTCCTCAGTGGGATGGAACTTTAAAAAAGATGACAAAATGGCATATAAGAACACATCAAAGAAGTAGCACCATGACCACAGAAGCTGTTTTGCAACATAAATATCCAAACCTATTAGTATCTGATGGGAAAAAATACTGATGAGATAGGTATATTAACTACCTATTATTGTTGTTAGGTTTTTAATTTGCTTTGTAATCTACACCTACTATATTAATTATTAGATGAATAGGAATGCATTGGATTATGCATTAGAGAACAATCTAGTCTTAACTGTTGTGGGCATGTTGTTGTTTTCTAGAGGTCTATTATTATGATTAGGTCTGGTTGAAAACCTTCTGTTGGACTCCTATTTGAAAATGCCAGTCTCTTACAAAAAAGGGAAATTAAATATTGGCATGAGAATTAATTCTAAATTCTAAATTAATACAGGAAGACTTTCAGAAGTTATTTCAGCTGTGTAGATCAGGTGATACCTTGTTAAATACTGTGGCCTTTAGAAGTAAGATGATGGCATAATCACTTTAAAAATTCCAGGCTAATTAAAAAATTCACAAGTTTTTGCATTGTTTTGAGCTCATTTCCGAATTACAGTAGCACACATACCATTAGAACTATTGTCACATTTAAAACAATCTGTCCTTTTCAATTGTTTACATCTTCACCACCACCATTTATTTTTTTTTCCTTCTATTAGTTTGCACAACTTATTCAGAATATATGTAAAGCAGTATATTTAAGGTGTCTGGAAGTCTGGACTTCAAATTAATCAATGGCATCCCTGCAGAAATCTACTTCTGATAGAACAAATCAGATTTTTTTTCCATTGGGAAAAAAATCATACACACATACACATTTAAAAAAAAAAAAAAAAAAAAAAAGATTGTGGAGAATCATAATGTTCCTTGAATTACAGCTCTATTTTTATGTGCCATATTACTCTTTTGTTGAATTCTGCCACCAAAATCACTGACAAAGCATCACATCAGAAACTGAGTTGTTCTCAAATATCAGACATTTTTATACATCACCCTTTTTATGAAATAATAGGTATATATGTATTTATTTATTTTTAGATGGCTATCCTAAAGAAGAAATGATTTACAGATGGAGAAAAAACTCAGTGGAGGCTGCTGACCAGAAGTCTTGGAGACTCTATCAGTTTGACTTTATGGGTCTCAGAAATACTTCAGAAATTGTGAAAACTTCTGCAGGTAAGAATAACACAAATGGCAGTGCTTATTGTAGAAAACTAAATATTTCAGAATATTTATTCCAAATCTGCTTTCATTCAAATGTAAGTTGATTGTCATGTGTATCAATGTTCTCATAAGACCTCTAAAGTGAAGACTTTAAAACTGTTGGCTTTGGTTAACTTCCCTTTTTTGGTTAACTTCATTTTCTTCTTCTTTACTCTTTATGTAATTTCACAAACTGAAGAATAAATGATACGTTGGCATGGCTGTTTGTTATATACTTAAAGTTTTATATTATTCTCAGTTAAGTTTATTTAAGCCATTCCTGCATTGAGACATATGTCTTCACCATAAATTAAAGATTTTAAGCACAATGGTAGGGTTAGTGTTGCTAGATACTTTCTTGAGTAGTTAATCATTTAGCCATAGGCTTAGTATTTTTCTTGATATTTCAAAGGCACTCTATTTCTCAGCTGATAAATGCCTTTGCTAATGACCTTACTGACTGATTGTAATTAAAAGCTAATAATGCCTCTTTTATTTCTTCAGAAATCTTACTCCTTCTTATAATAACAGCAACAGGGGTAAAAAGATGTTTAGATAGCACATTAGTAGAGCTGGATAAGTTCTTGTGAAATTCAAACACTATCGAAACTTTATGCATGACTGAAGTAATCTTCGTGATTACTCTGATTCTGTAGTAAGCTCCATGATTATTGTTTGGTAAGTCTTCTCTCAGCCAGAGACCTATTAGAAGTAATCACCTGCTTACCTGATGGTAAATTTTTGAAAATCCAATTATTATTATTATTTTATATTTAAGCAGTGTCATGTTACAATTTGGGAAACACTGAACAATTAATAAAAATGATTAATCTCTGAAACTACTGCTTTTGGGTGATTGCCTACCAACTGACATTACTAATGTATCCTCAGGACTAGGTAGCAACTTTTATTTATTTATTTATTTATTTTAATGAAACGTCACTAAAGCTTTAGCGAATATTTTGTGTTGGTAGTTTAGCAGATCAAAATGTTGCAAGCATGTAAAAGTTTTTTATGTTTTGGATACAAATCCTTGAAGTCTGTTTCTTAGGAATACAAATTTCTCAGGTGAGTTATCCATAAATTGAACCAGGAGCTGGTGGATAACAATGAAGTCCAAAATAACAACTCATTAAAATATCTATATATAGAATCATATAATCATTGAGGTTGGAAAAGACCTTCGAGGTCATCAAGTCCAATTATCAGCCTGACCTACTGAATCCCATCGCTAAACCATGTCTCTTAAGTGCCACTAAGGCAGGAACGTCCATTAAATGCCACAGCATGCAGGTCATTGGAAGGAAAAGTAGGAATGGGAAAGTCCAGTTCTTCCTGCTTTGCTCACACTTGGAGCAGTCATCTTGAGTTTGAGTGAAGAATTACTAAACACACATGCAAGAATTACACAGTTGGACATATTAAGATGTTGATAGTGTCTTGGTAAACAACTAGACTTGTCAACCTCTTGCTTTGCACAGGACAAAACCACTTTTAGGTTCACATTCAAGTGAGTAAATAGTTAACAAGGAACAAAGAAAAATATATTTTTTATGTTCTTTTTGAGGCCCTCAGCAACCCAGGGCCTGGAGTATGGAAAATTAACTGGTACATTGGAAAATCATGAGCACACCTTAAGCTATAATGCAAGGATTCCCAAAAGCAGGGTGGGGTACAAAGCCCACCTGGGACTGTGGAATATGTCTCAGAGCCAAAATTTAAGATATTTCTGTGACTACCTGCAGTGAGCACAGAAGTGTATGCATAACAGGGAGGCTGTGATGGGGCTGCCCCTGCAATAATGTGGACATAGGAGCCCCCTCGGTTTTGGGCTGCTCCCTGGAGATGCCACTTCCCATGGACTAGCCTCTGGGAGCCTATAGATGTCCCACCAGTCACCATCCTTTTGCAGTGTGGAGACAGGAAGAGCAGTATTGTTTAGAGTGCAACTCAGGAAATTGTTCAGAGTTATGAGATGGAGTTGAGAAAAGGAAAGCAGGCAGAATACCAACAGCAGCTTCCTGACAATGAGAGCTACTAAACTGTCATCTGTTCCTCCTCAGGGAAATTACGGAAACTACTATTATACAGGACAAAGTAAACCAGACAAAGTATGAGAAAATGTACTGCAGGCAACAGTCCTCCACAGTCCTCCACTAACAGAAGATGGATTCAAAAGCCTAACATCTTTTTTTTACTTCTAACTTACATCCTTCTACTGTTTTATGACACTATTACTTCTCAATAAAGTGTGTGTTCACCTACAATATGGGAGCTGCCACAGCATTACCTACCTGTATCTAGTTCAGATGTACCTTTTTAGCTCCTTTTCAGCATTGTTACAATGATAATGAAGACAGGTCACACTGACCACATGGCAAAATGTTGCTTTTCTTCCAGTATTTGTATAAGCCAGTTCATTTTCCCCAAATGACTAGATTTTGAACTGAGCAGAGTTCTGCTAGTTGATATTATTTCAGTCTTCTCTCCCCCTCCCCTTTTTTTTCCCCCAAAATATTTAAATAACCCTTATGTTAATCTGACAATTTTGGAGTTATACAGGTAGGAAGCCAGCTGTAACAAAGACTGTGTCTGAAATCTAAGCAAGATGAGAAATGTTGTCATAATGCTGTCATATCTTACCTTGTGCCAGCAATGAGTTAAAGCATTAACATAGTGGTGTGCTTTACTCTTGCAAGAAGACTGTCCTTTCTTACAATAATTTGTCAACCAGGAAAAGTTTTCATGGCCATAGGTACTCATCTTTTTTCTTGAGGATGATTTTGAATTTCATGCCAAGATACACACATAACCTGATTAATACCTACTGCATCTGATGTACGCATGGAATACACAGCAGAGCTCACTGTGCTGGTGCTGTCACTATGCACCTTTACACCCTAAGCAAGCTCTCACTGTTAGGTGATGTCAAACTAATTCACAAGTATGGGAGAATTCCCCTGTTGCCATCTGGCAAGATACTCAAATACTATAACAAGAACGGTTCTCATGCTACAATGTCAAATAAGGTTTATAAAGATAATTAAAGTAGAGGGAATACTAAACCACCTGGCACTGAGCTGTGAAAAAAAAAAAAAAAAAAAAAAAGGAACTGAATATAAGGAGAAAAACTTGAAATTTAAACTTGCAAATCATCCCATGGGAGGCTGATCAAGAAAGCGAGACAGAGAGAGAGAGAGAGAGAGTCATAATTTAGAGACATTACTGTGTATTTACAGTAAACTATAGAGTCACAGAATGGTTTGGGTTGGAAGGCACCTTAAAGATCATCTAACTCCAGCCCCCCTGCCATGGGAAGGGCACCTTCCACTAGATCAGGTTGCCCAAAGCTCCATCCAACCTGGCCTTGAACAATTCCAGGCAGGGGGTATCCACAGCTTCTCTGGGCAACCTGTTCCAGTGCCTCACCACCCTCTGAGTAAATAATTTCTTCCTAATATCTAATCTAAATCTCTTTTAGTTTAAAGCCATTAGCCCTTGTCTTATCAATACATGCCTTGACAGAATCCCTCCCAGGCTTTCCTGTAGCCCCTTAGGGACTAGAAGGCCATTATAAGGTCTCCCTGGAGCCTTCTCTTCTCCAAACTGAACAACGCCTACCCTCTCAGCCTGTGTTTAAACATGAGAGGTGCTGCAGCTTTCTCATGGCCTCATTATAATACATACATATCCTTCTTGTGCTGGGGGCCCCAGAGCTGAACACAGCACTCCAAGTGGGGTCTCATGAGAGCAGAGGGGGAGAATCACCTCCCTTGATCTTCTGGCCACACTTCTTTTATTGCACCCCAGGGAGTCGTTGGCTTTCTGGGGTGTAAATGTATATTGTTGGCTCATATAGAGGTGTTCATCCACCAGTACCCCAAGGTCCTTCTCCACAGGACAGTTCTGTGTCCAGTCAACACCCAGCCTGTATTCTTGTTTGTGATTGACCCAGCCCAGGTGGGTCCTTGCACTTGGTCTCTAATTTTCACCCATAAGCTCTCAACCTGTGTATTGCTGTTCTTCAAAGACAGCTCCATGCAGTCAATCCCCCCCCACTTTCTTTCTTTTTTTTCTTTTTTTTTCATTGAGGGCAACTCCTTCACCTTTCCTTCCTCACTTTTCTTCCTGAATAGTTTATAGCCATCAATTGCAGCACTCCAGCTCTGTGATTTGTCCCACCAAGTCTCAATCAAATCAGTTTTCCAGCTGGGCAGTGGCTACTAGCTCCTCCTGTTTGTTACACTTGCTGTGAGTGGTTGTATAGAGTCACTTAATCTGGACCAACTGTCCGTTCTTTTTGACCAAGCCATTTTTTGGACAGCTGGAGGACGTTCCTCACTCCTCTGATAGGTGCACTCTTCCGCCCTGTTGATCACAAACATGTGAGTATCCTGGTTTAGGGCCCAATCACCCATGTTTGTTAGTTTAGGGCCTAATTCACTAAGGCAGACAGCCTGCCAGAGAAGATTTTCCTTCCAGACCTAGATAGCTGGGCCCCATCTCTCCCCAGTACCTGTATTCATCAAAGTACCTCCTAGATAGCTGGGCCCCATCTCTCCCCAGTACCTGTATTCATCAAAGTACCTTCCATGATCACAAAAGTCAAAGCCTTGTTGATGACAACAGCTGGGCAGCCAGTTGTTAAACATAAGGTTTTCCAGTCGCAGTCTTTCGGGGGGGGGGGGGGGGGGAGGAGGAAGTGGGAAAAAAAAAAAAACACACACACACACAAAACAAAAAAACAACAACAACAAAAAAAAAACTGTCCTCCACCTTACACCCCCCTGAATCATGAGGAGTCCACAAGTAAATCTCGTGGAGTGAGCTGTAGCTTGTGCTTTTCTGCTCATGCTTCCCACACAGCCCCTCCCAAGGGAAAGAATATTCATTCTTTTTAAACCACTCAATTTGTTACAGTGCTAGATAAACACAAAGACCTTGTAGCTACTGAACCGGATTTTCATTTATGTGAAAACTTCTTTGTAGCATATAAGTTCTATTTATGTTTTTTTCCTCAGATGCCTTTAGCTTGAGAGATTCTTGCAATCCAAAGAAGCTTTTGCATAAATAAGTTCAAGCTAATTTATCAGAAATAGAAAACACTATAAAAGTGCCCTGTTTTAAATCCTTAATAGCTGATTGTTACAAATGAAATACAGGGAATCAGACAAAGTATTATTTCATATATTCTGAATAACCCCAAGCAATACCCATACCCAATAAATAGCCATAACTGCTGCCATAAAAAGATACGCATTTGCATACAACAGGTAGATGATGATTAGTGGACCCTTCTTGGTATACAACTTTTAAATGGTGTTTTATATTTTGAAATTGCTGTTTCAGCAAGAACCTCAGCTTATGCAATGCTCTCAACCCTACATCACAGGGCTGCAAAGCAAGGTCAGTATTTGTTTTCACACATTCCGGTAAAGCTCTGTGGGATAATGTTAGTAACAACACATTTTGAAGTACACACTCTGTTGAAGGAGACATTCAACAGCAAGTAAAAAGCTATCCTAGAACAAAAATAAGAAAGCAAGCACTGCTTGTATTTTAAGAATATGCAAAGACCTACATAAATAGCTTTTATCAGGAGAAGGGAGGAATAGGCATGATTTTTTAGGAAGGTCAGATTTCACTGGGGGAGCTCCCATCAGGTCAAGGGGTGGGTCAGGTGGGTACAGGCATTAGCTGATGCTCCTTGACTTTTTCACAAGAGTAACACACTCCCAGAGATTTATCCACAGGGAGAGATGCTCAGATGCCTAACTCTTGAGTTAGGTGAGCAAAGAACAGCTGGCTTCAGAAACCATTTCAAACATGAGAAGAGCCAAGGAGACCAATGGCAATATGGGGTTCAGCCAGCAGCCTAACCATCACCCCATAGGTCTGTGTTGGTGAGGCAGGACCACCACCCAACCTGGATATCAGGTTGACAAAGCAAGGCCAGGGTCAGCAGTAAGCAGCTGAGCCCCTCACCATGGGGAAAGGGTTGCAAGGGAGATGACAAGGAAAGGTGGTCACAGGCTGATTGGGGCAATTGAAGACTATTGGCTCACTCACAACAGTAAGCGAGAAAAGATGCACCAGGTGCCATAACTGATGAATATGGGTGAGTATGTGCATGCTTGTTTTTAATGAACTGATTCAGCTACATCCTCTCCTGTACAGGCTAACTAATCTGAAGATACTTATTTAATGAATATTCATGAAGCTCTTCTGTTTTTTAAACATCATTGACTTTTTTTAATGTCCTACCGAGCCCTGATGCCACACCAGAGAGTGCTTGTCATTGGTGTATTCTTCTCAAGACAAATGTGTGTTTGTGTTTTTTGTGGTTTTGTTTTTTTTATTCTTCTTTCTCAAATACCAAATTTGTTGGGATTCACCTCAGACAGCCATGCTGCACAGGCTGTTGTTAGTCAGATGGCATTCAAAAGAAGAAGAGTGGAGAAACAAATGCCCCATACCATTTGAAAATAGCACTCTTTTTTTTTACTTACATGGCTTTGCAGGAGCTTGGCCTCCTTCTGCAAGGGTATTACATAATCTCAAATGCTCTAATGGTTAGGGTTTGGTTTCAAGCCCTCAACAGACATCTAGTCTGGGTTCTCATTATTCCATACAGTGTCCTCTCCTCTTCCAAGTAATGTTCCCTCCTCCCCCTGTCCCATCCTGCTTGACTAATGTAAGTGCAGAAGTGGAGAAAGATAATTGGAATTTTGGGGTTTTTAAGTCTGATTGTATGAGTGGAGTTGCAGCTGGATTCCAGGAGTTGTGAACCTGCTTTCCCCTGGTGCCAGACAAAACTTCTGTCTGTCAGGCATCTGTGCATGGAAAGAGTCAGTCACACCTCCACAAAGATGTAAAACAGCAAATGCTTTTGGTGGGAGAAATATCTGTTGCTCTTCAGTCCTGACACCCCCTCCCTGCGCCCTCCCCCCAGACTTTTGAGACTTCAGGTATTCATCCTCACAGTTCTGGGGTCTTCCTTAATGTCAGGTAGGTGTAATTACATTCATAGCTGCCCTTGGGCTCTTGAAATTTGGAGACCTGAATTTTAGACCTTTCAAATGTATAAGCTATGCTTGCATTTGTTCCCGAAGTTCATTAAATCAGGTTTGGGCTTTCAAAAATCTGTGTCTGTCATTTAGACTCATAGCTTCTTAAGAAATTAGGATTCAAATTAGAATCCTGTGTTGAGTATTGAAGCTGAATATAAGTTTTGTTGTTGTTGTTTTTATGGTTGTGTAATGGGTCTGGCTGGGACGTTAACTTTCTCTGCAGCAGCCCATACAGCACTGTGCTCTGCGTCTGTAGCTAGAACAGCCATGGTATCACACCAGTGTTGTGTCTGCTGCTGAGCAGTGCTGGCACAGCATCAGGACTTCCTCCAAGCCCTCCAGAGTCAGCAAGCTGGGGGTGGGCAAGTGATGGGGAGGGGACATCGCCAGGGCAATCAAAGGGGTATTCCTTACCTTGTGCTGTCACACTCAGCCATATAAGGTGGGCAAGGGATAAGGGAAGGGGGGGCTCTCGTTATGAAGACATCTGTCCTCCCAAACAACCACTATGTGTGTTGAGGCCCCATTTCCCAAGATATGGCCAAACACTTGTTGATGGGAAGTAGAGAGTAATTTTTCTCTATATTTGTGCTTCCACACAGCCTTTGTTTTTTTTTTTCTCTTCCTTTTCCTTTTTATTAAATTATCCTTTTCTCAACCTCCACCCCTTTTTTTTTTTTTTTTTTTTTTTTTTCTTTCCAGCATACTTTCTGCTCCCCTTCTTCTTCTGAGGGGGAGTGAGAGAGCAGTTGTGGTGGACTTCAGCTGCCCAGCTGGGTAAAACCACCACAAGGGGACAGAACCATAAAGAGAGAACTGATGCCTTAGGTGTCACATGTCACCAAACTCTGCTGCCTATTTCTCTGTATCATACTCCCCTTTGTTTTCTCATCTTTCTCACCTTATCTACACAAGCACACACATACAGACTCAGACTTGCACATCTTCTGTGCTTATGGGCTCTCATCTACAGCAGCCCCAGCATTGCCAACTGGTAGGTACCAGAAATACGTCCTTTGAAGCCCTTCTCTTGTCCATCTCTACATTTCCAGTGCCAAAGATGTCTCTGCTTGCTACCTTCACACACACACTGAAGTGTACCCCATCCTGGCACTCGCAATTTAGTTTTCACTTATTTTTTCTGTCTTTTCTGCAGCTTTCTCCACAGCCTTCTCCTTAATGAAATTCATCAAACCCAGTCCTTGCCACTGTAATTGCCTCTGTAATGAGGGTAGATTAAGACTTCTTTTCTGACAGTAAACACCAACTCATGAGAAAACAGAAAACTAGTCTGATTATAAGAATATTTAGCAATAATATTTTCATTGCCTTTTTTTTTTTTAAATCTCTGATACAATATTTGCAATAAATCAAATTCCAGTTTAGCAGAGAGAATCACCAGTGGCTATATTGACTTTTAAAAGATATTCACATGAAATGATAATCAGCATGAATATTTTGAAAAAGCCATAGTTTTTCTAAGTGAAATTTCAACTTTTTTTTTTTTTTTTTACAACAGTTCGTTTTGCTCTTGTACACTTTTTATGATAGATTCTGATAAGCTTGTCATTAGCCACTGAGGTTGGAAATGTAACAGTTAAATGAAAGAGTACTAACAATACTTCTATTCCAGTAAAGTATTCTTTGTTGATTATGAGTTTGACTGACACTTATGAGAATCAAAACTTTTATATCACCCTGCAAATCAAGCAGTTGCCCTTCTTATTATAAAAATCTCTCATATAAGATAGCTATTGAAGAGAGTGATTGACAACTTGATCCATAGCCTACTAAGGTTAATGGAATTTTTAACTGTTGCTGGCCTGGGATAAGGACCTGAAATGCAGAAGCCTGAAATTAGCTACTTAATGTACAGTTCTCTCTAAGTAATTGTTCAGTCACTTGCAACTAAGAAAGCTCAGCTTAACAATCAGGGAATGGATAACCTGCTCTAGAAACACCTTCCTTCTTCTATTTATGAATAATACAATTGATTATTAGAACCGGTCAAGTGGATTTTATTCTCCATATGTTATGATTGGCAGAACTGCAGGCATAACTGATTTCATTCTTATTCTTTGCCTTGTGGAGACAATTTTGTAGTGTCCCTTGTATAGGCCTTTATTGCTGCAAATGTGGGAGAGAGATTAAAAAATAAAGAAACTTTACTTTCTGGTAAAAGTAAAAGATAAAAGCAGACAGTGGAAGTCTAAAGGCAGGTCTTCACCTGCATTTTCTTCTTCAGGGAAAATTTCAGCAGGAAGCTATTTTTCCCTTTAAAATCTCCCATTGTACTTGTTAAGGATCTCAAAATGTCTTTTTTAATGATTTTCACATTGCTAAACAAAAACGCAGTTTTTTTCCCATTAGCTTTTTTTTTTTTTTTTGAAAGTTTTTACCTGATAGTTCCATATTTGGAAGTTTCATATCTGTATAACTTTAGGAATTTCTTGAATTAATTATTTTTCCATTGGTAATGTTGTGTTTGTTGCTCCTCTGGTTTTTATTCCTACTTCTGTGTCATTACACTGTTGTATTGGTGATTTAGGGTTGGCTCAATCAAAAATTTTATATTAATTCAAGCTGTGAAGGTTTGGCCTTTGCCCAAGGTTGCTACAATGTTATCTAAAAGTCTTTCAAAAGCAGCAATTGGACTTAATTTAGAGCTCATAGTATCGCACAGGATGTTATATATTTTACTCATTGCTGAATCTGAGATCTTAATGAGAATTTTAAGATACAAAATTGGATGACTATTCACATGTAGCAGAAAGGTGCAAGTGGCTTTTTAGATTTTAATTTACCATACCTTTAAAAGAGTGTGTCACATACTAGTTAAATGTTAGCACGATCTTTCTAAATTTAACTTTTACTCTTTCACATCAGGTCATGTTTCCAGATTTTTACCATGTGGTAATTTGTAGGTCTTTGCCTCTAGGACCCTTTTCTGCAGCTAATGTTCACAACATTTGTACCTTGTTCTTAATAACAACTCCATTTCAGTCAACAGCTTCTGTAAGGTAGTTACATTGGCAAGAACCAAAACCTCTTCTATGAACAGTTGCTGGATGATGGATTTATCCCAATGTACATCTTTCCATTACCTGCCGTACAGTCTAGCAAGTAGGAGCTACAATGTAAGATACCTCAGGAAATAGTACAGGACAGGAATACGTGTTTAGGAAGTTTCCAAGCCTTCCTGTTCAACAACAGTATTGATATGGGATAACATGCGACAGCATTCCTGAAATGTGAGGAAGCCTATCATGACCAGGGCTACCACAGCATCCCACTGCAAACCAGAGGCAAGAACCTTTGCCACTTGTGCCAAGTTTGGCAGTGTCAAAATCTGAGCTGGTGTCAGCCAGGATTCATTGTGGTGTTTACAAAAGAAACTTGGCAGAAGATACCAAAATAGCTTATCATCCGTTATGTCAGAGAAACAATCTGAGTCATCTTGAGACAAACTGAAGGTATGGAACTGTTTCATTATTTCACAAGAGGAAAATACATAATCCCATGTGTAGATAGGTAGTGGCATCAGGCCAAGGATCTCAAAACACTCAAGTGACTCCTACTACGTTCTGCCAATGTCTCTGTGTTTCTGAGCAGATGATCTCAGAATACATTTCCTTCTTGAATCAGCCTTGCAACTGAGTCCATTTAGTCTTTTTATACGTTGTCACACTAAACATTTGTAGAACAATATCTTTGGACAATATCCTTATATAGTGGACAATGTCCTTACATAGAAAAATTCTGTATAATAGCAGGGCATTTTCTTGTCAGACTGTTTTTCAAACCTTTCCCCTTTCTTCAGTACATTATCATCTTGTGTTTATCCCTACCAGAGAGGAAAATTAAAATTGTCTTTCTGATACGACCTCTAAAGACTAGCATTTGGAAAACTTCTTTCAGCGATGTTCCTCCCCAGTGTGAGGGCTTCACAAACTCATCTACTTTTTCATTCTTTAACAGAAACAGTCCACAGCTACATTTGTGATATTTCTTTCAAGTGTCTGCAATTGCAGGAATTTCCCTTCAGTTTATTCAGTTTTTTCAAGCCTGCCTTGAACCTGGGGAACACAATCCCCACTTGCCCCCCCAAGAACAAAACAATGTACATAAGGAGAATAACTTAGTTAAGTATAAAATAAAGATTTTCTTCTGAGAAGTACAGCACCACCACCTACATTCTAATTCAATTCACTATCAAACTTAATTGCAGGCCTCCTACAAGTAGGAGCAGTTATCGTGAAAAAACATCTAAAGAGTTTTCTGCTCTTCATATTCACAGCTTCAGGCATGTCTTTAGCAAACTATAAACAGTGTGCCAAATTATTCCTTCAGTACTATTGGTTCAAAACATAAATTTTCTTAGAATAATGATGTAGAAGAATTATAAAGCAGCTTGAAGAGGAAATAAGAATATACATCTTATACATCATTCACTAGATGGGGGCTGCTTGCTACAAAGCATGTAAGGATATTAAAAATGCTTTGAATTTCCCATACATCTTCATGCAGTAGTTGCATACATGTTAAAATGATGAAAAAAATTAGGCAAAGCTGAAGCCAAACTTCTGGATCATAGTTTTAATCTGTGTCTTGGTCCACTTTTGCTTGAATTCCTCTCCATCTAGTCTCTTTTTATTTTAACAATACCTCCCAGGAAACAAATACTGTTAAACATATGTCTACTAATACAAAATACTGGTACAAATGTCTTCTGTATTAATTCAGATTTATAGACTCCCAGGACAAGCTTTTTTTTTTATTCTTACTATTCAGGTCTTCATCTGAGATAAAGCATGTCTATTTGTTTTTCTAAATGATTCCTTTAAAAAGAAGAAACCCTGGTAAATGTTGCCTGTGTTAACATGATAGAAAAAGAGAAGCACATTTAAATGTGAAGAATACTTTGTTGTACCTTCTTCCTACTTGCGTGAATTGATAGATTAATTCTTGAGGCCACATCCTGAAGAGCACTTCTGCAAAAACGGAGTCCTTGAATAGATCTGAACAATGCCTGCAAGTATCTCCCCAGTAGACTTTGAACTTCAGGTCACTCCTGGCTTTACACATCTGGAATTAATTAATCTCTCTCAAACTATCTCCAAGCCGTGTCTACCCATGGCACAAGCCTCATCAGAAGCCTTCAAGGAACCATCTTGGTCTCTCTTTTCTGTTTGAAGTCACCAGAAACATTGAAGCAGGGAGGCTGCATAGTATAGTGGGACTACCCCATCTACAATGAAGAGCATCCCTGAAAAGTATTCTCAATACTGAACTGATGAAATTCCCCTCCATCAGCCTCAGGGAACCCTAGCAAGGGTGCAGAGCTGACATTTAACTTCCTCAAGCATCATTTAAAGTAGTTGACAGCTGCTTTGGTCTTGCCACTCTACTCTGTAGTTACAGCTGTAGAAACTTTGGATTTAGTCATTTCATCTGAGATAACAGAAGACCCTTTCGTTCATTTGTAGGCTCATAACTCATTTCAGGCTGAGGCCTGTTATACTTGATGCTTAATACCATACTTTAACATCATACATTTAAAAATGAGATCAATGGTGATATTTGCAGAAAAAAAAAAAAAAAAAGATTACGAGGTGGTAATAAATACCCAGTCTTCCAGGAATGGAAGATTTCTTAAAACATAATGAAATGTTTTTCCATTGTCACAACCTTAAAATAAAACTGCATTTTATACAGTTTTAATTCCTTTGTGCAAAACCTAAAATCCCACCACCACCGCCACCAAAAACAAATACAATATATAATGTCTTAGGACAGGAGAACTCCTGAGAAGTTCAGAAATTATAGATAACAATACGTTTTTCATTGTTTCTGTTTTCTCTAACTTCTGATTTTCTCAGATATGAGGCTGCGAATAGACAGCCCTATTTGCCCTATACTTGAAACAATTTCTAAAAATATGAGTACCACTGGCAATTATTCTGCACCTGCTTCTTGGTCCTTCTGAAGAAAGAGGAAATTACTCCCATAGTTTCATCTGAGCTTAAACCAACAAAAACTTTCCAATACAGTTTCAAATATGCTAATACTTTATTAAGCATTGCATTGTAATGTAATTTCTGCCTAACAAAACTCCGAGAGATAAACCTTTTTTGCAAGTACATGAATTGAAAAATAAATGCACATTTCCTCCACTGCTTTCCAAAGCAACAGTTTGTTTAACAAACTGGCAAGGGAAAAAACAACAACAACAACAACACAGATATTAAGTGCTGCAACCACAGAAGACACAAGTAATAACTTCTTGAAGAATATTGTAAATGAGACTTTTCTTAGTCAAAGTCAAAGACAATCAAAAGCCAATGCTCCCATTGCTGGGAAACAAACAAACAAACAAAACAAAAAGAGAGAGAGAATTTTGAAGCCACAATTTTCTTGAGGTAATTCCACTTTGACAGTAAGATTTTTGTAAAATCCTATCATTAGTATTTAAGGTATTTTTTATTATTGATATTAGCTCACAAAAAATAAAAAATAAAAAGGGAAGACATCAAATAAATTGATTGTCTGCTTAGTGTAAGCTTCAAGCTGATATAAGGTAGATGATGTAAGATGCCATTATCACTTCTAGCATTTCTTCAGAGAGCTAATCTGAAATACAATGATGAAGAGGTAACTTTAGCATTATGTATTTCAGAGAGGTCTTCATCTTATATTATTTCATTTGAATTTCTGGAAGTAAAGAAGGCCATAAGTCATTCCAGAGTAGAACTGAGTAAGAAAAGAATAATGTTGAAGATTTTTCCATTGCATTCATGGTTTTCATTCATGTAATTCATAAATCTTTTTGCACATTAACACACTGGTTTGCCATTTTTTGTTAGTTCCTATTTGCTTTGTTCTTAAAGTCATTTTTTTATTCTCCAATTTAGGAAATCTGTCATCCAGTTAAGACACAGATAATGAAGTTTTGGTCTACAAATCATAAAGTGTTTTTTTTAAATAACTGTATAGTTAAATTATTAGTTGAAGCTATTCAGCAAATACTAAACAAATAACAACAAAACCATTTGGCAATAGTCAAGGTGAATTTGAGAATGATATGCTAACAAAAAAGGGGATGAGATCTTCCTTAGCCTATCACATTTCTTAATTATAATCTTAAAATTTTAATCATGGGATGTGGTTCTGCAAAAGTGTAGTTTATGGCTCCTGGTATTAGATGAAAAACACCACAGACACATTGTAAATAGTACAGATCACTAATAATTTCACTATGGCAGTTCAGATGTGGTCAAAAATGCTGGGTTTTCTCTGCATTGACCAATTTTATGCCAGTTCCACTCTGACATGACAGCCAGCTTAGCTTTCCACACCTACCCTTCAGGTCTCTTTGCTTGCTTCTTTTTTCTCCTTCCCACTTCATAAATTTCCCCGTTCCCCACCACATCATGTTACCCGACATCTTGTTACCAACACTGGATATTTAGATCACTTTCTATCAAAAAGAGAAAAGGAAACATATTTTTAACTGGTTACGTGAGTAAGTGAACTTTTAAAGATTTTCCTCCCTCCTCTACTTTCTCTTTAATAATAATAAATAATAATAATAATAATAATGGTCTTTTGACATCTGCAGTTTTCATGGTTCAAAATAAATTTGGTAAACTGCTTAAGAAGTAGACTTTCGTTTACTTTCATCCTACGTAGGGACTTTCATGAAATGTGATTTACAGACAGATATATGTTATAAGAAGACCACCACAATCAGGAAAATTGGAAGAAAGAGATGTGGTAGGGGACTGCTTCTCTCTTCCCTCAAACCTTGTGCAATAACTTTTGCTTATTTAATGGAAATGTAAAAATAACAACCAATCAGAATGTAATACTTAAAATATTTTTACCTAAGTATGTATGACTTCATAAAAAGCCAAGTGAACAGGGTTTCAGCCTCAGTATTTTTACTATATGTAATTTAAGTATACTTTTTTCTACTATAAAACTATAAATATATTTATACCATTTTTTCACTACAAAAAAAAAAAAAAGTACAATGATTTGCAGAATTGGAGACAGAAGAAAACAGAAGAGAGGGAAGATTTATTTGCTTCACTGCAATATAGAAAATTTGAGATTTCAACTAGTACCACTTATACATGCTTAAAAAAAAAAAAAGCAACCAAAAAAAAATATAAGAAGAAGCAAGCAAACAATCAACTGAACAACAACAAAAAAGAGGAAAACCTCTTTACAAATATGTCTGCGGAATTAAACATGTACTGTTTTCACTGATGAAAGAAAACAGTTTTCTCCTTCTGCAACTCCATGTAAATGCAGCCTCAAGCATTAGTGTTACAGGATCTATAATGATTTCTAGCTTTGATTTTCCTATTCAGAGTTTTTACTAAGTCGACAACCTTAGCATTAATAATGAAAAGTGGCAGTGTTATTAATCAAACATGTTCAACCAACCAAATATAATTAAAGCCCGATACATTCTTATTATGCAAATACTTAAGCACCTGGAAATATTTTCATGAAATATTGACTTAATGGTAAACGAGGTGTCTACAAGATGTTTAGCCCTCTACTCACTTTTTCTTGCAATATGTTATACAATGTAAATCATAAGTTGGCATGCCCTGATGTTTCTAGGGCGATGGTCCAGTCTTCTGTCTGTCCATTAGGTAGCTAACTTTTCATCAGTTTTGGTCGGTGGAGTGTTCTGTTGAATGCTTAATTGCTTCTTGTTCAAAGCACAAGAGCAACTGAAGAAATTGCACTTCCAAAATAGTAAGTAAATGAATAAATAAATAAATACTTGAAATAATACAAAATTGTTAAATATATATATATATATATGAAAGTAAATCAATTTGAGAAAGAAGACTAAATGTTCTCACTCTGCCTGTGTAAAGTCACCCTGTGAATTAAGGCATGCCAGGAAGATCTTGTACTTTAGTGTTAATAAATCCAGTGTCAGCTTTCTGGTGAAAATCCCTCACCTTGTTCTGTTTGAAGAGTTTGTGGGCCCAGTCCAGGCTCCCTCCAGTCAGAAGATCACACTGAAGGATGAACATAAAATTGTCCTCTATATCCAGGAGGAAATGAATCTTCTCCTCCAGTTTTCTCCAAACTTAATTAACCTGAAAGCATGCCTCATTTGGTGATTTTGCAGGTCATTAATGAATTAATTAAACAGTCTTAAAAGATCAGGGGCTAGCACTGGTTGGACAAGGTCACTAACACACAGGGAGAAACAAAGTGTGAAAGATGTGTGCAAGAGGAGAGGAGGAAAATGGAAAACAGAGAAGGCTGGACAAGAAAACTGTTACGTTATGGGAAATGCAGCAGTGCAATGTTGGAAAGACTGAGGCTTAGGGCAGGGATGAGGAGTCCGGGAGTGGGACAATAAATTATGACTTGATATTGGAACTGTTTGCATAAACTGACTAGAAAGTCAGAGCTCTGACTGAGAAAAGGCTTTAGAAAGTGGCAGAGTATATTAACAATTGTGAAAATACTACATTGCTGTTCAAACCTTTGGAATCCGAGACACTCGTATCTATCTAATTTTCTGCTATCAACAAAATGTCTGGTGAAATATTTTATCCTTCTCTAGCATTGTGTTCTAAGAGGTCATGGTCAGTAGTGGTCCAAGGGAACTTGGAAGTGGATAGATTCAATACAATAGAATATAGCAAAACTTTGGATGAAAATCAAGAAAGGAGGTTTCTTGTTTTATCACAAACAAACAACTGCCTAAATGCAACAACTACAAAGCTTTGACCATTTCAGCTTTTGTCATTCACAGCTATCTGGAGGGAACTGCCAAAAGTGTTTTATCCCCTGCTTGCAGGGCTTCAGGCTTTGTGAGATTTGATAGGCTCCTGCAGGGAAAATCAAGGCAATCTGCATTAACAATGCACCACTCTGTACTGAAAGACACCTTGAAGAACACAGGGAACAAAAAGGAAGGTTTCAGCTCTTAACATTGTATTCTGCTGGTTTTGACTTGAACCTGTTTAAAGAATTGCCCTAGACAATCAATACAAGAAAGAACCTGAAGAGCCTCATTTAGCAGGACAGGATAAAATGAATGGTAATTCTCCTCCAGAAAAGTCTTACAAGGGAAAAGATATAAACCTGACAACTGACAACTGAACATACCAGATATAGAGCTTTAGATTTAGAGTTAGAGTTGTTCTTGTTTATATCCATCTTATTGTAGATATTAAAAATGCTGTAGGTAGATTTAAAACTTCAGATCCTGGACTGCTTATCTGGCCTATCTGTGGAAAAGAATAGTTGTGACTGACTTGACCCCTGATCTCCACTTCATCTTTTTCTTTTTCTTTTTTTTTTTTTTTTTTTTTTTAATCTGAATTATTGTAGGGTTGTGTAGATATTCAAGGGTGGATTAGATACATAACTATGAATATTGGTAAGAATCTCAGCTATTGCTGAAGTTCATTCAGCATGAAGTTCATTCATTGCAGGGTTGATGGGGTGCGACAGCAAGAGCAATATATATACAAAGTCTAACCAAATCCTGATCTTACTGCCAACTTCATATATTTTTGCAGTCCTAAAAGCTATCTTTTATGTCTATGTATTTTCACAGCTAAAGAAATATATCAGAAACATTTTTATAATATTGTCTTCTGCATTAAATTATCCAGGCCTTGATTAAAACCACTTAAAATTAATGCATAAATTAATCCATAATGTCATGGATGGCATTATAAAAAACACCACAAGGAAACACCACAAGGATTGAAAGATATTTCTGAGTGCTCATGGGAACTAATTATGATTATCTTGCAAGAGTATAGGTCACTCTGGCTAGTAGTTAGAAGTTATCAATTCTATTAGCTTCATCAAAAAATGTGTTTAATGATTATTTAAAATAATAAATTGCATTTTCTGGCATTAAAATTAAATGTATAGGAAACCCTTAGAGTGCTAATCTCCAAAGTAATTCACAGAGTTAAAGAGAGTAAACTAGAGGGGAAAAAGAGTGTGATATGTTGAAATGAGCTAAACTGCATATCTCTCTTTGCTTAAAGTAAGAAAGGAATCATATGAAGGAATTAGTGAAACAGAAACGAAGACTGACTGAGGATAGGTAGCTCCAGCTGAGATAAACCAGGTAAATGAAGCTTGATTCAATGAGAAATGCAAGGAGGAAGTGGTTAGAGATTTCATAAATTAATTTGAAGATGTCCTCAGAATAAAAGCAGATTTAGTTTGGTTTGGGTCTTTTGTTGTTGTTGTTGTTGTTGTTGTTTTAGTTTTAGTACTGTGGTCATGCATATGGTGCTGTTTTCAGAAGGACCAAACCAATTATTTTATGTCAGTAATTAATTACAATATCTACCAAAACCAGTTTAAATCAAACCAGGTTATGAATTGTACTAAGAACTCCCTAACCTTCTTAATTTAGGGTAATGTTTCTGAAAGTTCTGAAAGTAAAAGTCTTCAAGGCTGCAGCACAATTTGCCAAAATTCATTTCTGAACTGATTTTTACAGATGGCCCATGCATCCTTAAAATTGCAGAGAAATGCTGACCAAATGTAGCTACACATAAAACCAAACCAAATGAAACCAAAACAAAAAACACAACTCAAGTGCTCATAGGTGATCTGTCATTTTCAGTTTGGTATGTATCAGTACTGTTGTCCTTGTCCTAAAGAAATGCTTACATATTAATGGAAAAGCAACCTACTTGCATCACATGTAATTCTTCAAGTCCTTCCAAGCACTTTGGTTTTAACAGTCCCTCCTATTCATTTTCTGACAACTTTAGGGGTTGCACCTGATATCAGCATCTCATTAACTTTTTATTTATCTACAAAGGCACAGAGTTTTCCATAACTTATTGTCAGTGCCATAGAAACCTGATTCCAGGGGCTAAACCATGTAATGGCTTAACACAATAGCCTTTTGCCTAAGTACAGCACAAGTCTGTTTATTCCCATTACTCCTATCACAAAATTACTGCATATTTGCAAAATTATTGGTACTCAAGACTTGAATTATGTAGTGAAAAACAAACAAACAAACAACAACAAAAAAGCATTAAAAATGTAGACACAATATCTTGTTCCTTCCCAGCGTTTTTGCTGAAGCACTTTTTATTGGAACAAGTGGACACAGCAATCTTTACTCCATGTTGACAGAAACTCTTGGAATACCTATTTAAACAATGCTGACCACTACTCTGGGCTAATCTAGCGCCATTCTGAAATACTGTGTAAATTGCACATCATCAAATGGTCAAAAGTTAGTGTTCAGTAAGCAGGTGCTGTCAGCACAGACCCAGCCATGGCAATTGTTTAGTGCACCCTTCAAGGAAGATTCGAGGTCTGAACATTCAGACTAGTGTTTTTTCTCAGGCCAGTTCTTCTAATCAGATTGATTACCACCAATATTTAGGCTGCATTCAACAGAAGACATCATCTGGGTGAAAGCTCACAATATTTTTTAATGAAATCAGGGCATGGTTACAATTCCCAGGCCTATAAGGACCAGAGATGAAGAATGTTCATGCAGAAAACAAGTGGTGCAAACAGATGTACAAAAAAAATTACTAGCTGCCAGCTTCCAGTTATTCTGTTTAACAAGCACAGCTCTTCGAATATCTAACTGAGCCCTTTTTCATGAATGAAACAGACTTGGCCCTTTCAATCAAATATGCATGAAATCTTAATGTTTTACAGACATTTGGGAAAAAAATAAGTTACACTTTCTGCTGTTTGCTTCTATGTGCAGACTGGAGTGCCAACTACCACAGCAGCAAAGTCATTAAATAGTTAAAAAAAAAAATAGGTTATCCCATGTTTAGCCATTAGATTGCCCTCCTCTTATAAGTAGTTGGCTGAAGCTGCTGAATTTTTGAGGACTTTTAACACTACAATTAGTGTTCATCTCATGTATCTTTTAAATTGCACAGATCTGACACAATTCTCAAACTCCATTTGAATGGACCATGTCTTTCATGTTGATTCATGGGTCGAAGTATGGCAGGACATTCTACTCCCCCCTAGAATTCATACATTTTTAGGTAATTTCATTGGTATTTATTTTTGATGAAGCCTGGAACCAGTAAAGTAATAATCAAAGATATTATCCTGTGCTCTTCAAAAAGTTAGCATGGTTGAAAAATAAATCCATAGTTTGGTCTGGCTTCATTACACAGAACTCTTTCTGCTTGCCAAAAACTAATTAAGCATCAGTGGATGTAGGTATGTCCTTTACTATAGCTGCTCCACTTTATGTTCCACCATGAACTATGAATGAAACATTACCCTAGCATCCCTGAACCATTTATGCTGCTCACCCCTTTCTTTAGAATTTTATGAGTCCTTTCTTCTCTCTGCAGTTCTTCATGCTCACACTTCCTTTCTCATATAGGGAAGATGCAGAAAGACCTGGCCAGGAGTGATGAGATTTATTAAAAGGTGTTACTGGAAGTTATTCAGGGAAAACAGCTCTAGTCTTTAATTTGCAACTGGGATAGCACTAGTAGTTTTTCTGACAGTATGTAATTTAAGAGGAGTCCCTTAAAAATTCGATGCGTATTATTCTCCTGTAACTTAAATATTTCACACTGCAGAATATCAGATAAAGAGAATTCATCAATAAGCAAAAGCAATTCCTTAGAGAGAGCAAGCAATATCAACAGATGGGCTAAATCTCTGATTTTATGTCTTTAACAATTTTAAGCTAACATTATTGGCAAGTTAAAGCCAAGTTTATTGCCAGCTGAACTAAAAGAAGGAAATACTTCTGATGAAAACCAGTGAAAGTTTGTGAGTTTGCAGTACAGACATGAAAAATATTACTCATAAATAGGGATGAACATATGAGAAGTAGTTGGATTTGGATGATTTGGCTGGCTTTTTCATTCATCACAAAGGAACTAGGAAGTACCAAACAGACTGACTAAATAACAGAGGGCAGTACATTAAAACAAAAAGGGCTATTAGGAACAGGAAAGATGGAGCTTTTAGTTAGCACAAAATTAATTTATTAACAGCACATTGCAACAAAGGCACTAGGGGATATAAAGGAGAAAACATGAAATGAATACCAGAGGTATAAGCTAGGGAAATCAATAAAGGTAAGAGGAATTGCTTATTTGTGAACATACATTTTAAAAGAAGGTTGTATCAATGAAATCTGGAGAGATGAAATAGTCCTGTTGGGAATGTAAGAAAGACTGATAATAATCCAGTAAGAAAGGCTTGAGTAGGCAAAGAAGGAGCTAAAATAACACTTAGACAATGCATTAACTTTTTCCAGCTATCAAATATCTTGGAAATAAATAATTAGGAATGCATATGGGTCAATATTTTTTTTTACTATATCAGATAAAAGAGCAAACAGAATGCAAGCTTCCATGTGCTTCAGACTACCAAATAGCTCTGTAGAAAAGCATAACACATCTACCTACAACGTAAAGTGAAAAATAGCTGTGCATGACAGCTTTAATCTGAAAGACTACACCAGAAAACCCCTTCTGCAAACACTACTATCTCTTGGAATTTCTTGACATTGCCTTTTACAACTTCTTAGCTCAAAAAGCATTGCCTCTAGCATACAGAAATTCTATGTGAGACAGAAAGTTAAAATGTAAAAGAAAAACTTAGTATTATAGGGTTTTCAAATGAGAGTAATCACTTATTCTTTTCCATTTGTGGGAAACTGTGAATATATGTTACCAGCCACTTCCTCAACACAACTTCTACATTAAGCCTTTATTTGATTAACATATCCTTTGGTAACTTGATAATAATTGTTTAAAGGTTTGACCCGGGATCACTATTGCCCATTTGTAACAAGTCATCGTGGAAATTTTGGTGGACTAAGGAGAAATAATACAGATTGGGTTTTATTTTACATTTTCAAAAAAACTCCAAATAGACCAACCAAAGTGATTACATGCCTTTTATCCTGGCATTGATCTCAATCAAAGTAACATGACATCTGATCCAGGAATGGATTAATACAAAAGTAGAGGATAATATAATTAACACCAATAAACTTTGATTCATAGAAACTAGCTCCTGTCAAACTAATTCAATATCATCTTACGAGTTTATACATTTGTACTGTTATAATGTACATTTTTAAGACACGTCACTTGATGCAATATGACTTTTTGATTAAGAAGCTACAGTGATAAGAAAATCATTGTGGCATATATGAAAGGATTAAATTTTGACTACATGGTAATATTGAAGACCGCTTAAAAACATTATTCATCAGGATCTTCTGTTCAGATGCTATGTTTTCTGGCTTGATGCTATTTAGTACTTTTTATTAATGACATAAAAGCAAATGTAACATTAAAACTCATTAAGTTTATAGGTGACCCAATGACTGAGTGAGTGGTCAATAATGAGAAGGACAAGTCAGGATGGAAAGACATTCAGATAGTTTTGTAGCCTGAATTCAAATCTAATAGGCATTTCAGTACTACTGGACATCTGTTTGGTATTGAAGCCCATGGATTTTGCTTTCCCAGAACTGGAGACCTGTCATTCTGGGTGCTGCAGGTCTAAAGGTTCTGGGATATTTCTTGTCAATTAATAATCAGTTTAAAATATACTCCTGGTGTGAAGGTACAGCCAAAATACTGAGCACAGATATTGGGTACATAGGCAGAGAAATATCATCTAGAAGAAAGGCGTTTATTCTGTCTCTATATCATATGCAACTGCTATTTAAAATAAGACCTAACTCTGATGACTGTAATTCAGGAGTTATTTTGAAAATGCATGAAAGAGTAAGAAGATTTATTGGAGACCAGAAATCATTCCCCGTGTTAAGAGACCATAAGTGTTTATCTTGAAGGACAAAGGGTAGTTGATTAACATCTCTACATACCTGCATAACAAAAAGAAAACTAATCAGTCCTTCAGTCTAGCAAAGATTCATTAAGACTCAAGGTTGATGCTAGACAACTGCAGATTAAGAAAAAAAGCACCTGTTTTTATTAGTGAAAATGAGTAAGCCCTGAAAGAACTTCAAGGACTGGAGTACAACTCCCATTGCTGGAAAATTTTATATGAATATACGATGCCTTTCTGAAAGATGTTCTACTTTATCCATAATTATTGGGTTTATAGCAGCGATTAGCTCAGAGAAATCTGATACCCCAGAGAAAGTGAGACCACATGATCACCATGGCCTCTTCCAGGGTGCAATAAGAAGAACTGGGGTAAGCTTCCACTGGTGAGATACCATTTAAACCTCTGAAAAGATTATAAGAAAAATTATGCCACAAGAGCATATGTTAGGGACAGATGAGGTGAACTAGATGTCACTATAGACAGGAAGAAATGGGCACAGTTAAGTGAAGTATGTCAATAGTACAGTCACAAATGGTGGTAAGGCCAAACTCTTGAACATTTTAATTGAACAAAAAGAATCAGTATTTCAGGTCAAATAAAATGTTGCATTTCCATTATTAAAAAATAATAATAATAATAAAGTGTTTAAAATTAGATTCTTTGGAAGAAAAATAGATTACTTAATTGGGAAATGTTGAATTGGGATTTTTTTTTTTTTTGATAAAGTGAAAACTATTTCAATTGTTTCTGGAATTACAAGTTCACCAAACCCAGTCCTGTGGGACTGCACAGCAAACTTCAGTACAAAGGGTCCTCCTTCCAGAAACAGCAGCTCTCATAAGAAGTTCAATCCTAATTAAATAAAGAAGTGATGAGTACTGACAGATGGCATAAAACTTGGGGTATTATGCACAGTCCTTAATGGTGTATCTTCCCAGACCTCCCACAGTATTTGATACTCCATGGAGCATCATGAATGTTCTGTTCTAAAAGCATTGCATAGCTTCCCATCAACAAAACTGCTCTTTCTCAAAAAACAAACAAACAAAAAAGACCCTACATAAATGACACTCATTTTCACTACAATCTTTTGCTTACTTTCATGGTAACAGGCAGCTATTTTAATAATAGGTAGTTTAAAAAAGGTAATTTAGTACTGTTTTTATTTCATCTGCTTTTACTTGCCTTTATTCTTTAAGAAGAAAAAAAAAATCTAGATATGGTATATACAAGATCTTCTTATGAATAAAGAGCAACGGATCATGCATGCTACACCATATTCATTTATTGAATTTCTCTCAGCTTGATGCATGAATGCAAAAGGAGGTTATGTGTGAAGCTTTTCTTCTGTTAAGTGAGGAATCAAGCTGGACTTTTAGCCATGGATTGAATTCTTGCTTGTGGTGTAATATATTTTTATTCTCATTATATGGCTTGATGAAATTGCATTTTTTTAAGGATTTTCCATTATTAGTACCTTGCAATAGTCAAATTAAAAATCCATCATCTTCATTAGTAGCATATTTGAAAGAATATATAAAATGATAGTTTATGTTCTAAAACTAAAATGTCATTATGCCTAAAGATAATAGGCCTGAACAATCTGAAAGCAATTCTGATGCTTGTAATACTCTTGTAACACTATGTAGAGAAATAATATACTATAACTTCACATAGACTTCTTTGGAGGATAGTATTATGTGCAGTAGCAGAACTGGGAAGAATGAACAGTAGGATATGGCAGAGCAGGCTATATAAGTATAAAAGCATGTAAGTATATAAGTACAAAAATAAGCAAAACATTCTTAATCACGCAAACAAACATTATCATCATTCATAACTTTTGTTGCAAAGCTTGTATTTTGAGAATTCATTTTGGAGGTCAGTTATATTAATGTCTGTTGATCTATCTCCTCAGTACCTTCAAAGAATTCTGTAAACTTAACAGATTTGGTCTACAGCTACATACAATGTAATGATAACACTGGAATCAAAAGTAACTGCTTTTGAAAGTGCCGGTACAGCACTGAATTGGTTATGGCACAAGAAATAAAAGGGTCTTTTAATTATTCAATTTTAGTTCTTCATTAAAAGTTCAATTATACAACCTATGTATGCAAATAATTCTGAAAAGAATTTCAGTAAAAAAAAAAAAAAAATGGAGCTTTAGACAACTTCATTGTTTTTCCAGATTTAATGATAAATGCCGGAATCAGAGAATGAAATAACTGTAATTGGTGGAAATATAGTCAATACCTTTTAAAAGCAGGCAATAGTTCATTCAACAAAACTGTCAATTTACATAAATCTTTTGCGAATGCTACTTGCATCAAAGAACATGAAACTTCCCTGTGTAAGGAAGAACAAATAGCATAAATGCAAATTTTGATAGTGATATAAAGGAATTCATAGCTTTAAAGAAAAATATGATCCTCAATATTATATTCTTCATGTCATTACACAAACGCCAAACCAAACCAAACCAAACCAAACTTTAAAGTTTTTCTGTTCTGATAATTTAGGACAAAGTCTTGGTCTTTCCTGAGTTACAAAAAAAATGTTCCCTTCAGACAACCTGGGATCTGGTCTTTGCTTTTCACACTCCAGAGTAATCTGACAATATTTGATTTTTATTACACACACTTACAAGTATGTGTTTGCATATAACTAAACATGATGTCTACCAGCAGAAGCAATGCTGTTGGTGTTAGGTTTTATTTTCTTTTTTTTTTCTTTTTTTTTTTTTTCTTTTTTTTTCTTTTTGCTGTATACTGGCATAGTAGTTTGTCTAGGATAGCATAAGTAATTAATTGGCACTCATGGTATGTCCATGTATTTCTGGAAAAGCTGTATTTCAAGTGTAAGCGCTTAAAGCCAGCTCTGGGCTACCCTGTGCTTATGCTTGTGCATGTGCACAGGCACATACACACACTGGTGAGGACAAAACAATTATAAATTCACAAACTGAGAGCTATGGGACACATAAGGTTGTGGGGGTTTTTTGTTTGTTTTTTTTTTGTTTGTTTTCCTTTTCCTTCTCTGAATTAGGCAGGGTTGCAGGGTTGCGTTTTGTATCACAGTCTCTATTTCTGACTGATTTTGTGCTGAAATATTCTTTCCAGATTGTGCAAATCTGGAGCCCAAAACCAGCTCTTGAACTTGAAACTTGAGTGTTCCCTGTTGATACCAGCACTACCACAAGTACGAGTCCCAAAAACTTTTGTACATGCTGACTTAGATTAAAATTTGCTTTCCACTGGTTTTACTTGTCTTGCCAATGTATTCAACAACAGGAGCAATCCTTGGCTTTATCTAACAGTTTTCAAATCACCCATATTACAGCTCTACCATGGCATCAGAGAAAAGAATTGTAAATGAAGGCATTTATCACTTAGGGACACTAATGTATGCCTGATGGGCAGTGACCAAACTGGTAGAAAAATTTCAGCTTATTAAGAACTCATAAAAGCCTAGTTCAGGAAAGAAAAGGGGAAGCTTTGATAAGTAAATTTAAAAAGCAGATTGGGAGGAAGTGAAGAGGGAATGGCGTTATTAAATAGGGTCTTCTCTTGGCTTCCAAATAAAAACAAAATGAAAACGAAATTAAAAAAAAAAAAAAAAAAAAAAAAGAAGAAGAAGAAGCACTGAAGATTAGAACATTAGGTTGCTTGCTGCTAGGTAAATTTGGTAAGAAGGAAGATACCTCAATGCACTCTTGGTGTTTTTTCTGATAAAGAAATACTCATAACATACTGTGTGAGTCCTCCTTCTAATGATTATGCTTTTTTTTTTTTTTTTTTTTCCTCTGCAATTAAACTCTCATAACAACTTGTATAAACTCTGCCACTCATTATTCTCCAGTCCTGGTGATGCAGAATTACACTGTAAGCTTCCACTTACATGCTGAAATTGTTCTATGTGTACTATAGTTTATATTGCAGTCTTTGTAAAGTAATTCATCCTTTAACTTTTTTTCTAAGATAATTGGGATCGCAGAACATATTAACCTTAGAGTATAATGGGAGAATTAATCTATGTATTATATAAAATGATTTACAGTATATCATGTTGTGTTAGTGTAAGCTTTTCTTAAAATAATGTAACCAATTGCATTCTGCTCAAATATTTCACCTTTAAGGCCACTGTTCTTGGTGAAATGTAAGCAAACTCCCAGCAGTTCTGTCAACCATGCCCGTAGTCTTCAATAGCAAATAGAAACAGACTATAGCCTACCACCACTGTTCATCAAAATCCACAGTAAAAGGTGTCCTACTTTCATACTAAAATGTTAAACTATTACAAGTCCTATGGGTCACACACAACAGTCGTTTTGGTTTCATGGGAAGCCTTGCTGCAGTATTCCTGTTAACTCCAGATTTGCTGCCTCAAGATGCATTTTTGTTCTCATTATAGAAAACTGGTCAGGCACTATTTTTCCTCAAGGTAATTTTGTTATTTCAGTGAGTTGGTTTGATAGTTCAGTTAAAAGTTAGTGTGCCTTCCTGGGAAATTCTTTCGGCTGTTAAAAAGTAGAATTCCTCCCTGAGCTTCAAAGTGAAGTTTCTTACTATTAGCTATTTCAGTGGTTCATAGCCAGGCAATCACTCTGTGATTATTTTTAAACCAAATACACTGATTTAATGATATGCAGTTTGGAGGGAGGCTTTCCCATCTTGTCTGCACTGCAGGGTTTTGTCACATAATGAACCCCAACTCCTCTCCTAGCAGTCACAGCAATGGCAGGTAGAGCTCTGAAGGCTGGTGAAGGAGCAAGGAGGCTGAGTGCAGAGTGTTTGAAAGCTTTTTCTGTCCTTCAGGTTGCTTGTTTCTGCAGGATGTACAGAACAGATCACAGGTCAGGTCTCTTAGAAGAGAGTTTCTTTATTCTGAAAATTAGTTCTCCATAAACCTTAAATACCTGTCAAATTATTTTTGTGTGTATAAAGTCATATATATATAATATGGTTACTTTCCATTAAACTGCAGCAAAGTGCTTTTAGATATATAGAGGATAATGTAGTTTTCTAGAAGGAGTAATTTAGACTTTAATAACAATAATGCATTTTGAAGAAGTGCATCAAACAGACAGCCATTTCACAGACAAGCCTGCTCTTCTGTATGCGGAGAGACAATCCAGGTGTCTCAAAAGAAGCTGACTTTTCTGAGGATAGAACTGAAGTGGTCACTTAGTTGCAAATCATAATTTACCATAGCTATTAAAAATGCATCAAGTACATGTTGTACAGAAAAGTGCTTGGCTTTGACAGCATTCCCAACATTTGTGCTTTCAGTTGCCATTTCAGCAGTGGTGATTTTCCCCTCCTCCTCCTCTGCATTTCCATCAATATTCATATTCTCCAAGCTGTGTCCTCTCCAAGTACTGTGAGAGTACTGTAGGAGAACCAGCTAATTCTAATCTTAAAGTTTTACCTCCTCTTTGTGCCAGTAATTCCACTGACCCAAACTGTTCTCCCGATGTCTTTGAACATTATCTGTCACTGTGTAAGGTAAAGTATGGCACAGAGAGTACAATGTAAGTCGGTTATGTACAGCTGCTGCCTTTGTGACTGGGTCGCTCTTCATCATATGAGAATTTTTGTGTGAATTTCAGACAAGAAAAGAGGTTAGTGGATAAATAAATGCAGACAGTCATTATCCTAGGATTTCATCTTCACTGGGTGCTTATTAGACAGCTCTGGGACTTTATGGGTATTTGGGAATTTGCAGATCTTTGTAAAATTCAGCCAAGTCACGGTTTCTGCAAGTAAAGGATATCATGGTAGGTTTTTACTTGGGAGAAAAAGAAGATGAAAAACAAAGGAGGCCACAATGTGCAGGTCATCTGTAGAATCTGTAGAATCTGCCTTTTAGATGTCTAAAGACAGATGAAGTGAATCCTACCTGAAATATAATGAATGAGTTCCTGGCTGAATGTGATCTCTCTATGTCGTTTAATCTCTGCCTCAGTTCCTGTCTGCAAAATGGGTGAAATGCTTGTTAGTTTTCTCCCACTCTCAGTTTGTCAGGTTTATTTCTGTTGCAAATCTTGGAAGCAGGGTCTATCTTACTAGAGAGTATCTTGCCATCCATATCTAGCTTCACTCTTATTTGCTCTGCTGTATATCACTGTATATCACTGTAATGCAAGACAGAGGATTAGTGACCTGTGTGTGTACTGGAATTGAGTGCATCATCTGTTGTGGTACACAATGGGAAGTCAGCATTTTGCTTTGGTTTCTGTTATTCTCAATCAGGTTATCCACAGAAGAGCAGTTCTAGATACAATAACTAAGAGAAAATGTAAGGACTTGGTACATTTCCTATAGTATCTTATTTCCTTTTTAGCTCATCCATCTACCTTGACAGACAGCATTTGAAACATTATCTTAAACTTTTTTCATGGTAGTTGGGTTTGTTCCTGTCAGCAGAAGCACTGGTTTACACAGCCTCTTAATTTGCACTCCTATTTCTGCCAAAGGACCTCAGCTGTTGTAGAGTAAATCTTTCTTCAGTACAGTAAACCAGATTAGGAAACTGATGTAATTTAAAAATAAGCCAGAAGAACCAATGGTTTCTTACCCATGTTGATTTCTTGGTGCCATTCCTTGCACAGAGAAAAGTATAGTTGGATCAGTGGAATGAAGGTAACCCCCTACCTGTGAACACCCCACAAGACTTGCTATGCCATGATGTACTTCAGTGCTTCTTACTTGTAACAGCACTGGGCTCTTCATTAAAGATCTGCCCTTATATGCCAAATACCCGAGTCTTTTGGAATGATGTCCAACTTCTCAGGATCATAAGGTTTGTACTTGCACAGTACTCATGAAAATGCACAAGCTAATCTAACAGAGGCATGATAGAAGCACTTACAGGCTTATCAAAACTCGTCCAAATATATCTATCTCAGAATGATGTACTTACACATGGAACATTTCCTATTGACACAGTTCTAAGTTTCTGTCCCCAGATGCCATCCTCATATATTTATTTACCTTTGACTTTGCCATTTATGGTAGTTCACTCATATTATACTGGCCTTTGGGTGGAAGTTATTTTTACTGAATTAATTTCTTTTCTATGTCATATTTAGCTATAGTCAAATACCAACTGTATTTAATTCTTTTGTTCATATTCTTTCTGATACTAGAAAAATACGCTTTAATTTGTCTCAAATCCTTATTAACTCAATCTGCCTCTACTTGGAAGAGTTGTGTATACATTTCTTTGGGGATTAATCTCTCCATGTTACCAATTTCTTCAGTCTTCTAGAGTTTTACAGCAACAGGACAGATTTACCTACCTATAGGAAATCATCTCTTCTGCAAATATCGTATTCTGCAAAGTCAAGGCTTGTAACAAGAAGCAATATAATTCATTATTCAAGTGATGTAATCAGATTTTTTTTTTTAAAAAAAAAAAAAAAAGGTCTCAGCTGTATAAACTCTTATTCACATCTAAAATGGAATCAACAAACATACTTGAAGCAAAGTACAGATATTGGTCTCAGTTCAGTTTCATTATTGTTAATCACTGTGACTGTCTGAGAGAAAAGGATAGTTAACAGCTGTGAAGCTGCGGGAGTTACTGCTAAGGATAGAGGTGATAAGGTCGGTAGCCTCTACTGGGTAGAGAGAGAGGGACAGATTATTATCCCCTGTGGAGTCATAAAGGTTAGCAGAAGAGATACTGTGAGGAAAATCACATAATGTGAGATAAACCAGCCTTCTTACTGAGCTCTTGATATTATGATTTTTAGTATCCAGCAGAATAATAAACATTATATCCAGGCTCATCTTCTGAAAGTTAACAGATACTACGAGTGACCACTACTGTTTTGAGATGGAGGAATGCTGATAAAAACAAGCTCTTGATTTGTAGTGATGAGACCTTTAAAAGCATGCAGTCTGACCTTTTTCACCAGCATTGAGGCTATATTGTCTATAAATAACTTCTTATGTAAAGGCATATTGATGTGCATGCTACACTTGGCATAAAGACCCCGACCACCTGACTCAAATCTCAGAAGAAGATAACAGAAGTCACTCAAACCTGAAATGAGGGCAGAGAAGGCAAAGTTTGTTGAAAGAGGGATTTTGTGTGGCTTAGTTACAGAATCTGGTGAGTGATGGTAGATTCATGTTTGTGGCCAGGTAGCCATCCAGAAATATCAACTCTGGAAAGCCAAGATGCCTTCAAAAACTCTCATCCAGAATGATTCCTGAGAGCCTCTGTCTGTCCAAATAGGTCAACATTTCCACAGAGACCAAAAAATAAAGGAAATTACAATGAAAAGGTTTATTTGAATTCTATTTCATACAATTATTACAACATAGATGCTGTCAAAACACCAAGAAATATTTCATATGCAGCATTTTGTGAGACTTAAAAGAGCCGCTCAATGAACAACTGCCTGTATCTCACCACGATGTCAATTTATTTTCTGTGCTGTTACTGCAGGTGATTATGTAGTCATGACTATATACTTCGACTTAAGTAGAAGAATGGGATACTTCACTATTCAAACGTACATTCCCTGTATATTAACAGTTGTTCTTTCCTGGGTATCCTTTTGGATTAAAAAAGATGCCACACCAGCAAGAACAGCATTAGGTAAGTTGTTAATAGTTCCTTTCTCTGCTCTTTTCATGTAGTTCCTACACTATCATTTGAAAATGTCAGCTTCCTTTCAAAGACACTGCAAGATACATGCTTTGGATTAATGTTACCATGTCTTACAGACCTGGTTATATTTATCACTGAAGCCTTTGGTTTTCTGCCTTTAAGAGGGTAATTTAAAGTAAACTACCCCAGCCCTTTGGAATGAGACTGCCACCTATTTTGCATAATATTCTAGAATTAATGGCTGTCTCTTTCTTCTCACTATGATATTTTGGTGACATTTTTCAAGAATTAATTAATTGCACTGCTGGCTTCCTTCTCTTCTGAAATGCTTCCCCACAGGATATAATGTCCTATGTATTCTGAAAACTGTAGGATATAATAACATTAACTCATTCAAGGTGTTTTAAGCTTGTCCCCTTGAAGTTAAGCTCCACACTAGGTGTATAGATATTTTTCACAGGTTGTAGAGGAAAAAGTTGCTGGAAAGAAAAAGTGCTGTAGAGAAGAAGTGCTGGAAAAGGTTTTTCAGCAGCTTATTTACGTCAGGACTGTTGTGTGCATTTTGTCATTGTGCTTTAGGACAAGCTCAGAAACTTTGACCATTTACTCTTATGTCTATATGAAAACCTGCAAGTTTTGCAAGTGTCAAGGGCATAGGGCTGTATAATAGCCAAATACAGGTGGAAATCAGAATTGAAGGAAAAAAAAACATTTTACTCCTGAGCTGCAAATAACTAATTTTTTCAGAAGTCTAGGAAAAAGGGGAGGTTGTGTCAAGGTTTACATGTCTGTTTTCAAGAGCAAATGTTAGCATTCCCAGCTATTCATTGCTTATTCCTACTGGAGTTTCTCATAATCTCCATTTAACCAGCTAGACCCTCTGTATCATTTAAATACAAACCAACAAATTATTAAAAACTGAACTGCCCAACATATTGGACAGAAATCGATAGGAAACATTTGTAAGAGCACCTGAGTCACCAGGTTTGAGAGGGTGATACTGCTGCAAGGAATTACTGAAGGACAAAGGCTGCAGACCAGTTGAGCCTTCTCAGAGGTCACAAGAAGGAAGCAGGCATGGTATCCTTGAGGGCTGCTGTGTGCTGACGGGTCTTCATTCAACTACAGGATAGGAAAGGCCATTTGTATGAACGTTTTGTCTCCCCTAAATAGCTGATGAAGGGCCAGCAGTACCTTTAATCCTTTTCCACCTAAATAGCTAACCCTTTACCAGAAATGCTTGTTACTTCTCATGTGAATCCATTTCTGTTAGCTCCCTTCCAAACACCAAAACAGAGGTGTAATACTTGATCTCAGGAAGAAGACAACTTATTCAACTGTGCAGCTTATATACAGTTCTTCAAAAGGACTTGTCCTGTTCCTGTGTGTCCCTCTCCTGCACTAATAAATCTGAGCAGCAACCAATTTTAAGAGTTCTGTAGTTTCCAGCAGAAACCCCCGAAGGTTCTGAAGTGGGAAAAAAAAAAAAAAAAGTACTAACGAGATTTTGAAGCCCATTCACTTTGAATGAGATTTTAGCTGCTAAGTCCCTTTTAGCTGCTAAGAATTCTTACAGAAGTCTGATCCCACTTTCTAAGTCCTTGTCTATGCAAAAAAAAGCTTATGGCCATCTATTCAGGCTGTGCTAAGGCATAGGATAAAAACCTTCTTCCTCCTAAAATTTATATGTTTCAATAGCTTAACTTTCCACTGAATGACAGAAGAAATACCATATCCTTACCATATCCTCTAAGTGTAAATTCCTTAATAGCCTCAGCTTTATTTAAGCAATGAATCTGTATGCCAGCCATTCCTGCTATCAGTCCTTAGGCACCTTTCTAGGTGGAGGTTATCTCAACTTTAAATCTTAGCTAGTGGCAAAGGGCATCTTTCAAGCCAAGAGCAGCTCAGTGACAAGGAGCTATACGGCAGAATCAATAGGAAGAAAAGTCTCTGAGAACCTATAGGACAACTGCAAACAGACATCACTGGTTCATATTTTACAGATTATTCTGTGCTAAAACCAATTTTTCATGAGGTCAGCACAAGACCATAATCTCCAGGATTTGCTCCAGAAGTTAGTAAAACGAACAAACATAGCACTTCTGACCATTAAAAGCCATGTGGCATCACATGGGTCCAGTTTGCTGAGGTAATTTTCTGAGAAAGGAATATTCAGTCTTCATTCCCCTTCTGTGAATTCCAAAGTGCCTTTACATTGTGGCTCTGGCAACATGATGGACTCTAAGACTAAGAGATATTCTGTGACTCCCTCCACCTCCAGGACTGTGTGAAGATGGCCCAAAGGTGAGGATGGAGCAGCTGTGTGATTGCCTGTTCCTGGCTGTGTAGACTTGCCTCTAGTGATCAGAAAATTGAGCAATAGGCTTTTAGCATACTTCCCTGCTGAAGAACTTTCTTCTTAAATTGGATGGCTCATTGGAGATAAGGAAAGACTGGCCACGCTCTGTCTTTTTTAACTAGGAGTGGAAAGCCCTATGTGTGTGCAGAGAGTCACACAGCATCAATTTGGGTTATCGTTCATAATGCTTAATTTATTTAAGAGAAAAGAAAAAAAGGGAGAAAAGGTGTCTAACAGATTGCATTACTAATTTTCTGGGAGAAGTGTTCATATCCTGTCCCTGAGGGAAGTTTCCTACACCATACAGCTCATTTTTTCAATTAATTAGACTCAGAAATAGGTTAGAGCTCTGGTCACAACAGTGTTACTCTCCCTGCCTCACCCCCATAACCAGCAGGAACTTCAGAGAAAAAATGTATTCATATATTGAGGTCATGAGTTAAGATGTTCCAAGGCTGTATTCAATAGCAATGGTGACTAACTCCTAAAACTCTCATGCAGAATTTAATTACTGGGCTAAAATATAACTGTTTATAAATAAAGTCAAATGACTACAAAATGGATGTATGTGGGTCACCTCTTTCTGTGCACAGAGTCCTGTTGCTCCCAAATTGCAAATGGCCTCTTGACTTTTGGGATGCAGTAAGCAGATGTTCCCAGTTTACCGTAGGTCTGCTTGTATAACGCAGTCTATAAATCTGTCTGAGCAACAACACACATGCACATTTGGAGAGTGGCACATGGTGAAATTGTGAGTAATACAGCCAAAGGCAAACCACTGAAATTGTTCCACTAATTAGTTGAAATGAATTGTAGACTCAGTGCACCAAAAATGCCCCAAGTATAACTGCATTAATGTGAAGGACTAGCATCAGGGAAACATTTCACTCTCTGAAATTAATGAGTAATTTCCTAAGCTATTGGCAACTACTCAGGGTTACATGAAGGACGGGTTTTACCCCTTTCTGAATAACTTTAAGTAATAAGCTATTTCTGTGCTGGAAAAACTAAATGCAATCAGGGGTATTTCACTGAGGGGAAAAATGGGACCATAATAATCCTTTCAGCAGCACTGTCCAGAGGCAGCAAAGTGCTCTTTAAAACTTGGCATCATAACCCCTTTTTAACATGCTCTTTGAGGGGCTGAGGCCCAGAGCGACAACGTGACTCACTCCAGGCCACCTGAAGAGTCAGTGGGAAAATGGAAATAGAATTTGAGTGTTGGATGAGAACTGTGTTTTGTGATCCCTGCTTATATTACTCTCTGTTCAAAGAAAAAAAAAAAAAAAAAAAAAAAAACAACTCTCTCTCTGCTGTTTTTGCCCATCTCTGCTAATCAAAATGATCCTCTCCCAGTGTTCACAGTCAAGAGCAGACAGCAAGTGTCTGAAGAAAAGTTATGATCTGGAAAATAAGAGGTTGCTTTTCACAAGGATGAAGGGAATTAAGTTAAGCTGAAGCTTTCATCTGAAGTTTCCCCCTGCTTTTTTAAAAGGGGTATAACATATAATATGACTGGGTAGTTGTTATACAGCAACTTCAAACTGTAGGTTAAAAAAATGCAGTGGGTATCAAGGCCAGCAATGTGTTGATGTAAAGGAAGATACAGATGATGTTTGACAAAAAAATGAATATTGCTCTCCTTGCCATTCCATCTTAAGCTCATTCACAAGGGGAAAAAACAGGTGCCAGACCAGAAATGTTGAAGAGATGAAATTTATAAACAAGTAAGTAAAGGCAGTATACCTTTTCCCACAATAAAATAAGAAAAATTGAGCCTCTCTAACCAAAGAGTTTCTAACACTGATAGTCCTGCTACTTCGCTTGGCATACTTGTACAGTAAGCAGCTTTCAGCCAGTAATAACCTTAAATAACTGTTTAGACCAATGATCTAAAGGTTAAAGTGTTCTCGTGCGTTATGTATCCCTACATCATTGATCTACCAGACAATACCTTTTGATTTATCAAATAGCATTTTTGGTATGGAATTTGCCCAGAGAATATAAATGCCACAAATGGTATTTACAAACATGTGTTGCCACTCACACCTGTCTACCTAAAAATTTTGAAGCCAGGTCACTTCAGATCTGCCCAAGGCTTAAATATAGAATTCTGTTGACAAAGACAGTTTCCCAGGACTGCAAATTTCAATAACAGATGCAAAGCTCACTTTACAGCCCTTCTATCCCCAAAGTGAGAGACCTAACAGTTTCATCTGCCAAGATTTATTGTATTTGAAACCAGTCAACAAACTGAATTTTCTTAGCATGATAGATAAAATGAGATAAGGGTAAGCAATCTAGATATTCTGTTTGGAAATTATAGGTGTTGCATATGTGCATATCTGTATATTCTGATTTATAACTAGGAATACAAAAATATATCATCTTGTGCACCTCTTTCTCTTTGCTCTCTGTATGTGTCCCCATAATACTCATTTTAATATTTCAAAACTTGTGTCAATGTGTCAGATTTAAAATTGATAGAGAGAATTTAATTATTTCAAAAACTCTTTGTTTGCTTATGATCTGAGTTGGAATCCAAGTCCAAGCCTCAGTTTAAATGAAGAATGATTATTTTATGTTGGATTTCATATATTGAAAAATATTTTATAAAAAATAATAGAAGTACAGATCTGTTTCTTTTACCTTTAGATATTTCCATTTATGTGCATAGCACTCTTACTTCATGTCCTTGCCGTAATTTGAAATGTGGCACATAATCCAGAAACTGTGATAGTGTGTGATAATGTCAAGCTTTCCTTTCCCCAAGGTTTTGTATTCTGATAGCAAAATGCAATTTGTTGTCAAAGTGATGGACACTATTAGTTTCATAAGGAAAAAAAAAAAAAAAAAGAGAGAGAGAGAGATCTTATACCATTGCTGCATCTTTAAATTTGGTGGAACTTATTTTGCTTCAATTGGTTAAAATTGGTCTGTAGTCACTCAAAACTCCAAGATCCTGTAGCAGTGAGGTATAAACAACACAATTTGCTGGGTTGATTTTTCTTAGTTCTCAACTAGAGCTTCAAGGTTTTCAGTCTCGGGCATAATTCTGTCAGGATATCACATTTAGGCTTAAGAAACAGACATAGTCTGAGTTGAGGACTTTTGCACTTAAGTACAAAGGCCAATGGCAATTTTTCTTTCACTTCTCCACCTTCCAGTCCATAGTCAGTGTGGCAGCTGGTCATCATTACAGATACCTACAAAATAGTTCATCATAAATAATACATAGTTACACTCAAATTTCACTAAAAATAGAGGAAAAGTAGTACATTGTTAATAACTGCATTCCACAGGAAAAAATTTCAAGCATTTTTCCTTTTTTTTTTTTTTTTTCCTTTTAATAAAAAACTGTCCTAAAGTAATCTGAGATAATATCATTGGATGAAAGGGAAATGAAAACTTGCCCTTGAGTCCAGGTAAAAAGGACAATATTTATTGTGTTGGAAGACAAAGACTATAGGTTCTGAGAATTTTTTTGAAGGCAATAAAATACCTGAGTGTTGGTGCATGTAAATGTGTCTGTAAAAGACAGATTTATGTTAGAAATCCAAATGGGGTTTAGAAAGTATTAAAGAATTTTAATTCATATTATAGAGTTTATCATAGCCATATGCAGTACTTCTGAGGTTAGTGCCTCCCAAGGCTTGTGGCATGGTCATACAAAAAGTCAAATTAACTTATAGCTAGTATGGGCCAAATCAAGGGTAGTGAGCCAACATCTTTTGCAGCTGGACGTCTGTGCAGTTGACTACTGTGGTGAATTGTTACCTGTAGAGGTTGTCTCTGGAGCTTTTAGAAGCATCAGCTAGCTCCAGAGCTGTAGTCAAGGCATATGGAGACCTGGAGACCTGTAGCTGGATCATGGCAGCCACGTATATTGGGAAGTGGCATAGTTGAGAGGAAACAAATATTTTCCTAATATCTTTTAGATGTGAAAGATATTTACAAATTCTAAAAACATGCATATGCTGAAGTTCAGAAATGTAATTGCAGTTCATATGTAGATTAAAGTTAGCAGTAGTAGTAATTTAGTGAAAGCCACAGAACCTCAGAGAAAGTTGAAAAAAATAATCTGTAATATTGGGGCAACTCTTTTGTACTATTTGTGCTGTTACGTTTATATTGACAGATGAACTGGCTAGCTTAAAGTTTGCATGAAGTACAGTGGATGTTCTGGATTCCAATGCAAGACAGCCCAAATATTGAGGTTACATGCACTGAGTAAGGGGTTTCCCACTTCCCACCAGCATTGTTTTGATTTTTGTTGTTGGGTGGTGATTTTTTCAGCAACATTTTTTTTTCTGTTTCCATTTGTTGTAAGAGAAGGTCTAGGCTCAGGAACTATTCTGGCTTTTCCAAGAACTTTCAGATGATTTGAATGGGGAGGGTTATTCTTGTGAATTACTGTAGTTTCTATCAAATGCTACAAATCAAAGGTGGTCATTCTTTTGTGAAGAGAAAGTAGTCAAAAGTAATCCATAGAACTTCTTTCTCTTCAGAGTGCCATTTGTGGGAAGTAATTTTACTATAAGGCATAATTTCAGTTATCCCCTGCCATTTCAAACACTGTGTACCATTGCAAAATACCACTTTAACTATAAAAAGCAAGATTACCTTACAGTTATGTTGTTTTTAGAGCAGGCTCTCTCTTGAGACTTACTTGAGTGAGAGCTTTATTTTTCTTTCCAAGTCATTGAGGAGTTTTATTTTTTTCTATCAGAAGGCTTGCAGTTCATAACAAATGATTAAAAGCATCAGTCCAAAGCAGGAATGAAAAGGCTTCTATTGCTGAGGAATGAACACAAATGATATGAATTACCCCAGCAGCCAAACAACTGACACCCCATAGACTTCATTCTAATACTGGTTTTATTGTTTCAGGATATTTCACTCTAAGTAATCCTGATTTTATTCATTATTACTAAATCAATCTAAAGTGTGATAAGTGTGATGCTTTGTACAAATTGAAAAGGCTAGTTCCATTAAGGTTACATCTGAATTTTGTCTTTTCCCTTAGTCAGAAGGAAAATAGCAATGGAGCAATCCCAAGGAAGCAGCAGTGTAAAAAATATATTTTTCATAGTCATAGCTTTGCAACAAAAGTTTTTTTTTCCTTTTTCCTTTTTCCTTTTTCCTTTTTCCTTTTTCCTTTTTCCTTTCCTTTCCTTTCCTTTCCTTTCCTTTCCTTTCCTTTCCTTAGTACAAGATTCTTCATTCCAGCAGTATTGCTGTGATGAACTCCATGTTTCTGTCTTTGTTGTTGCTATCCTACTTTTGTTGTTCTTGTCATTGTTGGTTCTTTCTTTGCTTCTTTAATTGTTCTGGGTTCAATATCCTTTAAGCTTTACACTTTTCTTCAAAAATTTCTTCATTTTCTCCTCCTGAACCCCCAACTCCAACCTAACTGGGGCCAGAAAAAGAAGAGATGAGGAAAACCACACGGAGAGGCATGGGAATTGAAGTTTTGCAAAGACAAATGTAAACAGCTGAGGAAATTTTTGTTTAAAAAATACTGGTGGTTCTACTGATGATATTTTTTTTCATTGCTTTTATACTACCAGATGAAATTAATGAATTTCCTTTAATTAATTGGGTAGACTTTGGCACTCTGTTTTATGTGTTGGTTTCCAAAGGTTATTCTGTGGCTGTAGAAAGGATGTTGCATACAATTAAAATCAGATTTTCTCTGCAGGAATTACCACAGTATTGACCATGACAACTTTGAGTACCATTGCAAGAAAGTCATTACCCCGTGTCTCCTATGTCACCGCTATGGATTTGTTTGTGACTGTATGCTTTCTATTTGTCTTTGCTGCTCTGATGGAGTATGCAACCCTCAACTACTACTCCAGTTGCAGGAAACCAAACTGTACTAAGAAGAAAAAGTCGGTAAGATGGAAGTGCTTTAATTTATTTTTGAGACTGTATCTGGCCCTGAGAGCAGAGAATCATTCAGTGACATCCTGTAATCACATGACACTCCACTCTTCCTAGCTTTTCCCAGTTCATGGTATGATCTGCCCTGAAAGCTGAAGGAAAGTTTGCTCCTAATAGAAGCAATCTGCTGACCATGAAGCAGCATCCCTGCCCATGTATCTTTTGTCCTCCCATTATTGTGTTGGTAGTCAGAAAGGACTCAACTGAAACAGAGTTCATAGCTTGTTATACAACTAAACGTACATCAATATATATTCATATGCTATCTTGTGGCTTAACAGGTCTAGAAATATTTGTGAACTTTACATATGGGAATTAATTCTTTTTTTTTTTTTTTTTTTTTTTTTTTTTTTTTTTTTTCGGGGGGGAATCAGCACTTGTTTTTAACTCTATGCACAAATGTTTCCACACACAAAAACAGATAAGGTCACTTACAAAGGTTTTATATGTGGTTGCATTTTTGGACAAAAAGACTCTCCTAAGAGTAACAAACACTCAAGTTCTTTATGTAGAATCAAAACAGCCATGTAGGAAGAATTGTCTGATGTCCATTATAACTAAGAGAGTGGCAGAAGGCAGTATAATGAACAAAAAACCCTCAGTTTAAATGCTAGGAAGGGGAAGCAGGTTGTTCACTCAACATCAATGGAAAATCTGTGTTTGAGATCGGTAGTTGGAGAGATTGGATGACATTTTGTGCAATGGAGGAAACAATCAGGAAAACAGGAATAGGAAGCATAATAGGAAAAATATGAAGGAGGAAAATGAAGAGAGAGAAAGCTAAGTTCAAGGCATCATACATCATGAGATAGAAATGAATTGAATGAAGACCTCCAGAAAGTGATTGAATGAAGAACTAATGCAGGGAAAGACAGAACACATATGGAATTAGAGAAAGCCTAGAAACCCATAAACTTAGTCAATGAAAACTCCATTAAACCTCTAATAGCTTCTTGTAAAAATGCATTGCACAAGAAAGGCAGAAGAAGAGTGTTACCAAAATAAATTTATGAGACAATCAAAATGAACTTGCTAATGATCAAACTATAATTGCCATCCTATAGGGAGACTGAATGAAAAAGTCATTAGTATCTTTGTGAGTTGGATATATTTCCAGACATGTGAAAGAAGCTGAGGGAAAACATGCAACATTGATGATATTTAAGTTAACACAAGAAGAAATCCTTACTTAGCTACTGTTTGCTAAATTAAAAAAAAAAAAAAAAAAAAAAGTGTTGAGTAAAGACTTAAAGTGGATGGAAACTTGGTGCACATTCTGCTGAGGTTTCATGCAGCTATAAAGTGTGCAGAATATACTAAGTATATTGAATATTCAGTATGAATGGTTCTATGGAGAAATGCATTTAGGGGGTTATTTTAAGAAACATTATTGAACATCAGATGGCTATGAAGCAATAATTATGTTTTCTTCTGAATATTTCTTTTGTTATCTCTATTTAAGCTACCTGATGTCAGTTTTGGTCATGTGATGGTAAGTACACTATTTTATTCTGTGATAGCAATGGAGGCTGGAATGTATGGTTGACATTTATTTGCAATAATTTCTGAGAAAGCTGCAATGCTATGTTATGCTTTACCTTGACTTCACTATAAATATTGTTTTGCTTTTTTGTTAAAAGGTCAGTTTGTTTTGGCTTTGGAAGAGGAACATAACTACCTCTTTCTATCAGGACTTATCAAATGATTTGGGAGGGAGAAGAGTCAAGTGTAAACATTATGTGCTATTTCTACCTAGGAATATCGTGTGTCTGCTTTATGTAATAATACAGTTTCTCATTACATTATAGTAAAAAGTAATAAGCACAAGTTCTATCATAAATATACACGGAGTTTTAACTGAATTTAATAGAAAATAATTCATTTATGTGTATCTGTAAAATCTTTAGCAAATTTTCAGGTGGATTTTCAAACAATTTAGGAACAAAAGTTTAGGACAGAGTTGTGTTAGTACTGTATCTACAAATAGAATTAATTCTGTTCCCCAAACTTCCAGGTAACTATTTGTTTAAGTACAACTGTAATAAAATTTAAACTGAGCACAAAATTGTGTCTCTTTTTTGTATGAAATCTGTAACCATGATACATACTACAATATACACAAAGTAGGCAGAGGGGAAATTAATCAGCTGGTTGGATGATCTGTTTTCTAGCAATCAGATACAAATAAGTACAACAACAGAACCAAACCATTGTATTCACATTTCTTGATTTGTGTAATCTGAACTTTATGATTTACAACTGCTAGCTCCAAGTTACTAGCTCACCTTCTAGAAATATTGTTAAAATAATACTCTTTAAAAAAATAAGTTTTCTGAAGTATTATTCTATTCTATAAAGAGCTGATACAGAATTGAAAGTCTGCTTGTTGATAATGAATGGCTTACAGGAGGCATTGCATTTATATACTTCCTACTGCTGTCATTCTCTGGAAAGAATTTTCTGAAATGTTAAGACAATAAAGCACATTTAATTCACTTGCTGCTTCCCATCAGCAGGCAAGTGTTCAGCCACTTCCAGGAAAGCAGGGCTCATCACATGTAACGTTTTTTAGGAAGACAAGTGCCATCACTCCAAACGTCACACACACCCACATATTGTATTGCTTAGCATGATGTCATATGAGATGGAATATCCTTTTGGTCAGCCTGGGTCACCTTTCCTGGTGTGACCCCTCCCAGATCCTGGTGCACCCCCATCCTCCACACTGGCAGGGGTTGGAGGAGAAGCTGAAAACTCCTTGGCTCTGTGTAAGCATTGCTCTGCAACAACTGAAAACATTGGTGTGTTATCACCACTATTTTCATCAAAAATCCAAAACACAATATTGTGTTTTGGATTCTCCTATGAAGAAAATTAACTCTATCCCAGCCAAAACCATGACACCTGGGCAGACCATTCTAATGCTCAATCACCTTTCTGGGAAGAAATTCTTCCTGATATCAAATCTAAACCTCCCCTGGTGCAACTTAAGACTGTTTCCTCATGTCCTATCACTTGTCACCTGAGAAAAGAGACCAACACACTCTTAACTACAATGTCCTTTCAGGTAGTTCAGTGATCAGGTCTCCCCTCAGCCTCTTATTTTCCAGACTAAACAAGTCCAGTTTCCTCAGCTGCTCCTCATATGCTTCATTGCTCTTCTCTGAATGTGTTGTAGCAGCTCAGTATCTTTCTGACAGTGAGGGGCTCAAAACTGAACATAGTACTCAAGGTGTAGTCTCACGAGTGCTGAGTACAGAGGGACAATCACTTAGAATCATAGAATGGTTTGGGTTGGAAGGGACCTTAAAGGTCACCCAGTTACAAACCCCTGCCATGGGCAGGGACACCTCCCACCAGACCAGGCTGCCCAAAGCCCCATCCAACCTGGCTTTGAACACTTGCAGGTATGGGGCATCCACAGCCTCTCTGGGAAACCTGTGTCAGTGCCTCACTGTCCTCTGAGTAAAGATTTTATTCCTAATATCTTATCTAATTCTACCCTCTCTTAGTTTAAAGCCATTACCCCTTGTCCTGTCACTCCACTCCCTGACAAAGAGTGTCCCCCCCAGTTTCCCTGTAGGCCCCCTTTAGGTCCTGGAAGGCTGCTATAAGGCCTTCCTGGAGCCTGCTCTTCTCCAGGCTGAACAATGTCAATGCCCTCAGTCTGTGTCCCTCTTGTGCTCAGGGGCCCAGAGCTGAACACAGTGCTCTGGACTTCCCTTGTCTTGCTGGCCATGCTATTTCTGATTCAGGCCAGGATGCCATTGGCCTTCTTGGTCACCTGGACCCACTGCTTGCTGATGTCCGTCTGGCTGTTGACCAACACCCGCAGGTCTTTTTCTGCCAGGCAACTTTCCAGCCATTCTTCCCCAAGCCTGTATCACTGCGTGGGGTTGTTGTGACCCAGCACAATACCCAGCATTTAGCTTTGTTAAATGACTGGACACAATGAACGCAGCCCATCAATCCAGCCTATCCATTTATTTATTACATATAATTATTATAATTATATAATTATTTATTACACTGAGATGAATTGTGCCCAAGAAGTAAATGGCTGGATAGCTTAAGGACCATGTTCAGATGTAGTTACCTACATCACAGACACTGACATCTGAGCAGGAGAGCTCCCACACCAAATTCTTAGCTCAGGGACCAGACATATGTAATGAGATGGGTAATACTGTGGTATGCAAAATCAAACAGAAGAAGGAAAATGTCCCACGAGGCACCTTAACAGTGACCTCTTTCACATGCAGGGTGAAAGTTTTCATATATGTCTCTGCACCTTCAACAGAAGGTATATTCTGTATAGCAAGCATAGAAGAAGGGGCCTGGACTTTCCTAGAGAGCTCCCTCCAGAGTGTAAGGAGGCGTGATGCAGAAGCATGAGTAGCTTGTTAGTTAGTACATGCTCCTCCTGGCAATGGCAATGCTTAGTACAATGAGAAGGGGAGGGGCCCCTAAGAAAACACTTGGAGAAAACCATGATGATGGTGCTGAGGTCTGCTTTGTCAGGGTGGTGCAGACAGGCAGCAAAGCAGATAGGAGCTTTCCTAGTGATGACAGCAGAGGAGGTGACCTTTGTGAGAATGGGGTGACTGGCTTGATGAGAGATACTATCATGAGAGAGGAAATACTATCATGAATAGGAAAAGGTGTGACCGGAAAGGTGACAAAATGTAAATAGAGATTTCATTGATCTGTAAACACGAGTCAAACTCTGAGGAGGCATGATATCCAAGTGTCCTGTTTCTGAGCGTGATTAGTGCAACAACCACTAAGGGCACATGTCTAGGAGTGGCATTTAAAATCCTGTGTTGAAATCATAGTTACCTGTTTCTAACCATATCTGTTTTTACAAATCATGGTAAGGTTAAGAGAATGCAGCTTATTTAACTTGCCACTTCACAATATCTGTATGGAAATTCATCTGAAAAGGCATCCTTCAAGGGAAAGAAAGTTGTTCCCTAAATCTGGAATTCCTATGGTATTGACATCTTACTCCTATCATCTTTCATGTCTCCTGTGTTTTTTTCCATGATTATCAATTGTGCATCATCCATAAAAGTTTATCAAACTGTTGATTTTTTTTCTCTCCTCAGAATTATTCTGTACTTGATATGAGACCACCAACTACGGTCATCACATTGAACAATGCCATGTACTGGCAAGAATTTGAAGAGGCGTGTGTCTATGAATGTCTGGATGGGAAAGACTGCCAGAGCTTTTTCTGTTGTTATGAAGAATGTAAATCAGGCTCATGGAGGAGAGGACGGATTCACATAGACATCTTAGAACTGGATTCTTACTCTAGGGTCTTTTTTCCTACATCCTTCCTGCTGTTTAACCTGGTCTACTGGGTTGGATACCTCTATCTTTAAATGTTGCCTGTAGTGATGAAGACTGTCGTGTTTTCACACTGCGGCGGATGGTGGAAGTGCAGAAAAAGTGAAGGACATGGTCGGTTTCATCTCAAATTATAGAGGCCACATTAACCTTCACCATCACAGAGCCTGATGAAGAATTTTAATATGTAATTTCCTGAAAAAGAAAAACGTGGAAGAATTCTCTCCTTACTGCTATTCATTTTAAGGGAAAGATTCTTACAAAATTCAGCTGAATTTGTAGTGTAAGCGATGTTTATGAATAATTATTGTATATTAGAATTCTTACTATTCTCCCTTGGCATAGAAGCTATACACAATTCAGGCAAGGGTTAAGGATGTCATTTTTGTTCTTCATTCCCATACTTTCTTTAAAATGCTGCCATATCCCTGAGGCTCAGAGCAACATACACCGGCACTGGCGAATAAGCTAAAGCCGATGAAACCACCCATTTATATTTAAACTTGCTTGAGCTATATCCCATAGGTTCTGGGAAATATTTTCCTGATGATCTCCTTGATATAGAGAAACCACCAAAAGACAGTAATAAATGTCTTTGGTGAGACTGAAACAGGGAAGCTACTTACTTCAAAGGTCTGGGATTTATGGAATTAGCCACTTACCTACATGTATTGGTTTTAATTTGAGATGAAAAGGCAGAGTTCTAAGAACGCTAATATTTTGATATAAATAAGACTTGACTATCTCTGAGGCAACTGTAGGCATAACTTCTACTGTTTTTCAAGCTTTTAACTGTCTTTTTTTATGACTGGTTAAACACAGGATGGTCACTGATTTCTAAAGTACTCTACCTGAAGCAGGACAAGATTCCTGCTTGTTTGTGTCATTGTAGCAGATCACAGTTGATAGGCCATGAGTAAAATCACTATATAATAGCACTAGGAATATGTGACTTTCTTCAGATTGCAATTTACTAAAAAGTGCTCTCATGCATTCCTATCTTTTTTCTTCCAAAGTTATTTTATAAAATTTAAAAAACAAACAAACAAAAAAACTTGAGTGCCAAAGGCCATTTTAATTTCTTCCATAAGGTTAAATTTTGCAGTCTTTATTTATGTTATATATTCCTTGGATCTGACCTGAAGACTGAATACTTTTATGGGACTGTCACACCTGGATCAAACATGGAATAGCTGCCACATGTAGAGAAGGTTGTTTGATCTTTCCTAAACTACCAACTACATTTTAGTATAGAGAGGTATTTTGTACTTTTCAAACTTTTGACCATTATATTCTTTAAAGGTCCATTTTTTTCAAAAATTAGTTTTACAGTGTTAAACTATATTACTTTTTTTACAGACTGTTTCAATAATTATTAAGGAACAAAACAAATTCAAGACTAGATAGCAATGGCTTTTCACTACCCTTTGAATAACAAACTGTTACAAAAGATTAGACAGATTCACCTCAAAGAAAAAAAAAAGTGTTTTTCTTCCACACAGCATTTGGAAAAAAAAAAATAGTAGATGTGATTGAAGAGCAGTTCCTTGTCTGCTCAGAAGGAAATCCTACAAACAAGAAAAAAACTATTGCAATGATAATTAGAAAAGAACAGAAATGCTGTCATGTTCTTTGAAACATCTCTCTCTGTCATTGCTGTTTCCCTGTGCTTCCAGCAAATTTTTTAATTAAGAAAAAATACTAATAAGAAATATAAATCTAGTTTATCTTCTGTTTTTCACTTGTCTAAAATATCAGAGACAAGGACTGGGTTTAGGGAGAGAGGGGAACCACTTCTCCAAGAACTAATGAAACTCAGATTACAAACACAGAGAAGAAATATTTGTGGGCAGTATTGAAACCTTTTTTTTTAATTAAAAAAATAAAAAATAAAAAAAAATCCCATTTTGGTGTCTTGTAAACCAATAATGACCTTCTGATTTCAAAATATGTGTTGAAGTTTTTGCTAACTCTCAAATTACTCTGTAAACCTACTACTATGTAAACCTTTGTGTCCTGCATTGGAAGTGTGGCTTTATTTAAGAATGAAATTTGTATTTTCAGTAATACAAGAAGGAGGTTGAATTGAAGTTTAATATCCTGGTTTGGAATTGCATTTTAATCTATCCTAACAGCCACATTCAGCCATATTTTATAAGAATACCAGTAACATCTCAAGACTAAATAAGAGATTGGAAACAATTATCTTTTGAGGACCTGATCCTGCAAACCCTCTGCACAACCAGTTGATTTGGGTGGGAGTATTTAGACAGATGAAACACAAGGAGGTAGCTTCCACCGTTAAATTTCCTCTCAGAAAGAGCAGTCAGGTGTTGGAACGGGTTGCCCAGGGAAGTGGTGGTGTCACCATCCCTGGGGATGTTTAAGGAAAGGTTGGACATGGTGCTTAGGGACATGGTTTAGTGGGTGACATTGTTGGTAGAGGGATGATTGGACCAGAAGATCTTGGAGGCCTTTTCCAACCTTAATGATTCTATGGCTCTAAATCCTGAATGAGTGGTGTGAGGTTTGTTTAGCAATTCCATGTCAGTGAACGTCCAAGGAGTAAGTATGGAAATGAAATGTTCCTATTTTTGTTGATAAGCGTGTACTTACACACTTCTGTTCATGCCTGTCCACTACAGCTAAAAACACACAGTCTTGTCAGTTCCTTACTTGAAAGACTAAAGTCCATTTATATTGCCTTTTCTTTCTGACTGCTTTCATAAGCAGAACATGGAAGCATATAATTCCACTCTCTTCCATGCTCCTAACCAAGAAAGAATCTGCAGACACTCCTGGTTTCCTCTGTTGTACTGACAGCAAAGGGCGTATTCTACTTTGTAATATATTTTACTCTGGATTTAAGTACAAAAAAAAAAAAAAAAAGTTCCAGAATACATTTGTCTGATTACTCCTAGTTGCTTGGTTTACTCTCTCTGCTTCACTGCTCTGTGCTTTGGCAGCAATTGAGAAACTGTAGAGATCAGGGAAGATAAGTTTTCTAGGTTCTGCATCATTCAAAATATAATTATTCTAGACACCTAGATAACATGGTCCACATATATCTGTGTGTCAGACCCTTCTGTAGTAGTAAGGAATATCCTTATTAAACTCCAGATATTCTTTTTCTTCCTCTGCAAATTGAAAAGGATTAACACTACTGTGCGCTGTCCCATGAGAAGTGTAAGAAGCACCTTTTAGCCTTTTAGAATGTTTTTGAATCAGATGATTTCATACTCATCACTTACAATTATTCAGCTACTTCTTTTTGTTATTGAGTACTTATTTTATACTTTTCCAAGAAAAAAAAAAAAAAGAAGAAGAAAAAAAAAGATTAGTAAAATAAACTCATTTGCATTTGGATAAGTATGTAAAACCACAAAATCAAGTAACTTCACATTGCATTCTTTCCATTCTGAAGTTACAGAAAGATTGTGAGTTTTTTTAGCTTTTTTTTTTTTCTGAAAGACGACCAACTTTTCCAAGATGAGTAGACATAAAATCAAACCTCTTATTTCCCTGCCTTCACTTAAAAGTTGATTGACAGTGTTTTCCTGCTTTAAAAACAGCATTTTCAAGGCAATTAAGAATGTAAAAAAAGTAGTGTTAAGCTTAATTCAGTCTTCTCAATTCTTCTGGCCTTGATGTCTAACATGCCTCCTTCTTTTACTGACATTCTACCATGAATAAGTATATAACAACTTGCAGCCAGTTTATGCTGTCTCTATGTCTAGCAGTACTGTGGAACTAAAATACTCTACAGAATTTTAGTGTAACTTTCTTAGATTACACTTTTTTTTTTTTTTTTTTTTTTAGGTTAAATCTCCTTAGGCATTTTGTTAACCTTTTTTTTTTTGTTCTCTTTCAGATTTTTCTTTCCTCCCTCATCAACTCTCACTTATATATTGGGTCAATAAAAATGATTACAATTAGAGCAGGAAGAATCCAAAAATCCATAACTGTCTTCATAGAAACAGTGACGAGTAATATGAGACAAAAACAGGAGGAGGAGGTTGTTTTTATTGCTATCCCACTTCTCTTATTCTGTTTTGCCCACCATCTACCGACAGCTAATTCCAAATCATCCACCTGGTGGTTTACATATTCATCAGCTGGAACAGCAGTGACATATGAGCCTTTAGCTGATAGGAAATGATATTTTGGGAACTGGAAGCACCTGCCAAATAACTCAGATAACTATCTCTAACACTTTTACATCTCTAATCTGTCTACGAGCCTAAAACCTCATGTTGCTGCATGAATTTATTACAACTCACCTTCCCCAATCTTTTTGTGACCTAGGGAAGGATGCTTACCTCATTTTTACACCAAATTTCACCATACATCTAGAAAGATGACTGGCTTGCCCATGCTTGAAGTGAACAAGTGCAAGACAGCTCTGGAAAAATCATAGTTGCCGTACTAGTTACTCTGTGGGAAGGAAGATTGTAAATGTTTTAAGACAGATTTCATCAGCCTCATGATCTGGACAGTTGGTGTTACCTACTAAACTGCCAACCAAGCATTCACTGCAACTTGTAGAGGCTCTCCATATTTCACTGTACTTTTCCCATTGCCTGCTCTTTCTGGATTTCCATAAAGCACAAAGAAAAGGCAAGCCATGTCCAATGATCTTAGCTGCTTACTCAAGTAAGTGATTTTTCTTCAAGGTAGCAGTGAAATCTTTGTGCCTCTTATATTAGTGCCTTTAGCATTTCTTGATACTGAAGGATATACTATTCCTGGCGTTTGAGTCAGAAAGAGGGCCAATACTGGAGTTCTTCCTGAACACTGTTGTTCTAGATGTCATCAACTTACATGCCAAGACTTGACTGATTTTTCTGTATTTTGTAAGCAGACTGTAGGTTCCTTAATTGTTAACTAGCAAGAAAACTGCAGTGGGATTTCAGCAGTTTAGCAAAATCCTTCCTTCTTCATTCAGCAACTTAATTCCACTTGAGAAGTGCTAAGCATCAGCTCAAGGCTGATGTTTACCTCATCCAGGTCATTTTCTAAAAGACTGTTTAAAAACCAGACCATTCACTGGAAAGGCATTTCATGGTTGAAAGGTGAGGTTTTTTTCTTCTGTTGGTTCAGTTTAGATCTTTTCTTCCTCCTTCCCTTATTTTCCCCTCTCCTTGCCTTCATCAGTGGCAAGCACAAAATCAGCTCAATCCCTTTGCTGTTGGGTCCTGCAACTGCAAACTATTGGTTTAGGCATCTTCATGCTTTGCCTTAACTGTCCTCGTAATGGAGGCCATGGGGGATGTGCAGAGAGAACCAGCTGCTCAAGACACAAACCTTCTCCTAGCTAATGCTGGGCAAATGTAGTGATACTTGTCATCTATAGATGTGGGAGGGCTCAGCATTACTCTCCCACCAACCTTGTTTTTGTAGACTCCATTGATCATTTTCTGCCAATGAATGAAATAATTATTAAGTATTGCCAGGCTTAATCTTACTGAAAGAAAATGAATATCAAACTGAAGTGTTTCAGAAAGCTATAGTCACGCTCTATGGCATTGGTTAAACTCACTCTACTTTATTGGGGTAGACTGTATTGCCCTAACTTGTGATACTGACATGCTCCAGCTCTCCAGTTAACATTTAGCTGCTAATTCAATCACTACTTCCCAGCAGTCTGAGACAGTGCTACATTAGAAGCTTATTCTGATATTATTATTCTAATACATTGAGCAAATTTCGAGGACAACACTTTAAAAATATGACTAATGCCAACACTTTCTAATCCTCTTTTATTTTCTTTTAATTTCTACTTCTTTTTTTGCTCCACCACTAGTAGCAAGTGCTGCTAACAGTGTTACCATCTAATTGATAAGGGCCGAGCACAAATAACAGGATGTTCTTTTAGTAAGGCATTCATTGACAACTTTTACCAAATATTTACTGTGTATTTCTAGAAGATACTTGAGGAGGAGCCAACAGACTGAAACATTGACTCATGCACAGTGGCCATCCTGCAATGCTCTTTCGCTAATGACTTACCACTTGGTTGTGGTGACACAAGGCAAGAGAAAACACAGGGGAACACAGGAGAAAACAATCTGGGGAGAGCATATGTCATTTATTTTCATATAGGGTCTGCTGGAAGCAATGTTTAAAAGTGCCACTGATCCAGTAGCAGGCTATATCACATCACAGCAGAAATATTCTGATTTCTAACCTATTCAATAGCAAGGTTTGAAACTTTCACTTCCATACTGGAAAAAGCATAGTGTCATTAGTCTTACAGCCTATTTATATGTATATAAGATTTTCAGCCGTTGTCTTCTTCAGGGACACCTGTACATAAGCGAAAAATAAAGGCCTTCTTTCAAGACTCAGTGGCCTTAATACTCTTGCCTTTTCCCCAGGGATTCATGGTTTGTCTGGAAAGAATAAACAGAGAATCTACTTTTCTCTTAATTTAAGCAATTGTTTTGGATGATAAAAATAAAGCAATGTTTTGTATCTATAATGAAATCATGTTTTAACAGAAAAAAAAAATGCATTATTGCTTTGACAAGGTAGAGAATTTTAATACAGTGTACCTGTGGTGGCTTACTGATATGATGCCCTGTATGATGCCCTGTAACACAGTCTAGGAATAAGTTCTAAATTAGAGCTTTATAATAAGTCCTAAATATGGGTTCTAATAATCCAATTTACCTAGCAGCTGTTTCTTTAAATGGTTTTGGATTATGACTGACTTCCAGAACTTCACTAGTTTCTGATATCATTCCTCAAGAGATATATCCAAGTTATGTTATTATGCATTCCTTTCTACAAACTTTACTTTCTTTTAGTTTTCCTCTTTTGTTGTGGGTCCTCAAGTCAGTGTCTGTATGTATCTAGATTTCTCAAGTGTTTTCCCAGAATATATATGAAATTAGACAATAAAATTCATCCTGAAGTTCTGTGCCTCAGAGCTGGACACTTGAGAATACTCTACTTTCTGTCAAAGCATGCGTTCTGATCTTCTAATCATTTGCTGTTTATGAAGGACAAAGTAAAAGAGTGGAAGATCTGTGCTTATGTTTATTCATATGCCTTCAACAGGATTTCTCAAGGACTGAGACAGGCAAACGAGGCAGTAATGCAGTCAGTTATTTGCCAGGTATTCTTTTATCTAGGAAATGAAAGACACTAGCCAGAGAAGCCACAACAGCCTATTTGATGCCATCAAAGCACTCACAGAATTCAGCATTTCTTGGCTCTAAGCCAGGCTGCAAAGCTTGCTATAGGGGAACCCAAGTGCCCCCATTAGTAATTCCAACAGCTTCTTCAAGGCAATCAATATTTTCTTAATGTTTCTTTACCTTGTTGCAGCCTTTGGCAATGCTTGGGATAGGTGAAGTTGTACAGACACAATAAATTATAAAATACAAAGGATGAAATATCCACACTGAAGCTGGTGACTGATTGTTATTGAGACTGTGTTATGATCACTAGTTTTAAAAGAGAAGGTCTCCAGGTCTACCTGAGTCAAAAACTTCCTCATCCAACCAATGCCAGAAGAGGGAGTTAGGTTAAAATATTCTTAAAAGCAAAGAGGAAGAGCTTTGTTCTCGATGTGTTGACTATGCATTGACTGGCCTAAAAGCATAGAGAGAGGTTTGTAATTTATGTATGTAAAGTGAGAGGCCTAGAACAGGTAAATTCCAAAATTTCTAAATTGCACCTTCAAAGAAAATGGAGATACTGATATTGATACCATATTTGAAAAATATCGCTGAGAAAGGAATGCAGAAAAGAGCATGTTACAGAGTCTATTCTATACATAAAGACAATATGGGATCATTACAATGTGAGCTCCTTTTGAATTCATAGAAAGTTGGTAAAATAATTGCATACAATAGAATTACACAGGCAGAATGGGGAAGTACAACACTACCAGAGTGCTCCAAAAGGGAACAACACCTCAGAATAACTTTCCACAAAGCAATGCTCCCATTGAACAAAAGTGGCAAATCTTGTGCAGAGAGATTACAGTATCAGCCTCCATATTCTCTTTCATAGTTTTTAAGGAATCCTGTGACTTTATTGTCATTTATGCTCATGTTCATGCTCATGTGCAATGGTAACCCTAAATCATGAGCCAACAGGCGGTTGTCACAGGTAGGAACATCAGGCTGTAAGGAATCTGAGTCCAGTCTGTGACTATCACAGGCAGTCACCAACCATCTCATACAATCCTGTTTTAAACTCTCAGTATGTTCTTTTCAAAACATTTTTTTCTTCCAATACTTGACAATATATGGATTTTTTTTCTTTTTTATTTTCAGGTAAGTGCAATTTTAGTAGTCACATGAACTCTGCCAACTATGTGCCAAATTGAATTTTCTTATTGAACACAAATACGACTTTGGATTTCTAATTATCCTTCCTTACTAAGTTTTTCTTAGGGGTGTGTGATTTCTTTGCTAGCAGTGCAGCTTGTGATGTCATAGTGAAATGAAAGTACAATTATGTGCCCAATGTGCCTTGAATAATACAGGTAGCACTAGTACCAGTTTGTCATTCTAAGTTAGATATCCATCCTAGTGATCCCCCAGAATGACCTAATTAGAAAAGTCAAACACCTGTGTGCTTCATCTCCTCAAGTTCTCAGACAATGACTTTGCCCTATTGACCACATCCATTCTACTTTACTTTGTGTTAAGGAGTAGGGCTGTGCATCTAGAATACTATTTATATTCGTATTTTGATCCCAACATTTGTATTTCTGGATACAAATAAATACACATTAACAGAAAATGCAAGTATTGTGTGCATATATTGGTGACTGTATTTTCTTATGAAAGATGAAAACTTAGAACAATAGAAACAAATATTTAAAAATCCGCCTAAGAGTAGATGCATAGTGTGGTACCTTGCTGACAGGGTGTTTTTGAAAGGAATTTCAGAAGATTCTTTAAACATATTTTTTTATAGTGAGTATAAGCAGCCAGTAAGCAAAAAGATTTGAAACTGAGGCTTACTCATGGGGCTCATACAAAGTGGAAAGAATATCCTATACAATTTAAAAATAAATCGAGAAATAAGCTGTGTCTGTAGCAAAAACTGCTTAAATATAAACACTTCATAATTTAAAACCTGTGATCAAATTTGTCTTCCAAACTCTTCTAATCCATTTTTTTATTAGAAAGCTAGTTCTTTGGATTTGCTTACACAATTAAATTTCTTGATAAAATTATTCTCTGTATTTTTACAAGTATAATTACTTTGGCAGTCACTTATTATTAAGTAAGGGTGTCTTCTTGGAATGCAACTTAATTTCTTCCTTTGTACAATTATTACCACAGATTTGCCAGGTCTCAGCCAACTCAGATGTGAAATCCCTGCTCCTTTTCAGGATTCCAGTCCATAGTAATACTGGAGTTGATAGCTGGGCCACAGATAAAGAAGAAACTTCCCAGATTTCTCTGTAAGTGCACTAGGGATTTCCCTGTCAAAACTTGTTACACCATCTTTATGGTCTTACCACTAAGGATTTTTTTTTTTTCAAAAGACATTTTATTTCACAAACAATAAGTATACTTAATTCTACTTAATTCTTCCATATTTTTTTCATAAACTTGCAGTAGGACATCTTACTTCCCTTCAGTAACTCCACTGTTTTCAATTATTGGTTTGCTATGCAATTCATGTTTTATCTCCACTTGTGTTTCGTTATGTCTGGTTTCTAGTACTGATCTACCTACTCAGAAATAAACATAGATTCTGCACTTCACTTTTGTAACAATGGCTGGCACTTATTCTAACGGTGTTTGACATGCAATAACCAAGTAGCTGTTGTTGTGCCCCAACCCCCAGAATAACAGGTAGGTATAATTTTTGTCATGCCTTCTGCACACTAGCCCTTAAAGCATACCATTGCTAGTGTGAGCATAAGGCCAGCTGTAGTCCGTAGCAGAGCATAACCTGGAGCACCTGCATTCTTGCAGTCAGTTGTGGTGGCTGATAAAATGTGAGTTGAGCACATCAGACCTTCCAGAGATTTAAGGTGCTCATCCTGCCAAATTCAGAAGGATCTGATATGTCTTCCAATTTAATAACGTTTCCTGCCCAGTAGGCTTGAATGTGCAATAAACTAGTATGATGAATTGTGCCAATAAGTTCTGCCTTTTTATGTTACCCTCTGTCTCACCACCACAAATCTAGTTAAGAACTGAATTACTGTTTGGCAGTTTCAGTTAAAGTAAGCTCAGGCTGTGAAATGGAAAATGAGCAAAGCTGAATATCAGGGAGTTATTCAGAAATTAACAAATAAAATAAATGTTTTCCTATTGATTGGTATTTAGAAGACAACTGTCAGTTAATAGCCATAGTAAAATAAATCACATTTTAAAAGTTGGTTTACAAATGGAAGTCATTTGCATTAGCAATGCAAAATAAGTAAGGTATGCTAAAGTTTCATATGCAATACCTTGTGTCAGTGAGGTCTTTTATTTATTAATTTGCATGTTTGCTTATTTTTATTATTATTTATTATATATTCCTACAAACTGCAATAGAACTGGCCTTAAAAGAAGCAGTTTTTCATTTGGGTAACATTTGGACTAAGAGTCATTTCATTAGCCCATCCTCAAGCATTATGCAACTAACATAAACACATATTTTCACATACAGAGAGAGATTCCTTATCAGCTTTTGTTTTTAGGTCATCTTCTGAAGTTGCATTATTTTTCATAAAACAAATCTTAGTGTAACAACGTCTCGGAATATATAGCTAGAAAGATATCCTTTGCTAAGATGCAGATAGGTTTTCTTGATTCTTGTAATCATCATCCAAAGGTCCACAAATACCACAGAAATAACACCAATCAATATATATATAAAACAAGCAAACAAACAAACAAACAAACAAACCTCTCACCCTTCTTTAGACCCTTCTTTAGTAAGTGAGGGAGTCCTTGTTATCTTGTGTGGTCTCCCACCTCTAACATCCTTTTTTTTTTTTTTTTTTTTTTTTCCCTCCACAACTCAGTAGCCCTGCTGAGTCAGATAGTGCAGAATACCTTCAAGAATACCTATAGAAGTTAAACACAAAATTCCCATTAACTCCCTTAATTTCTAGTGTTCATACTAGTTGAAATATAAGCAAAAGCTGTAATGCTTCTGTACTGGGTCTGTCTGGGATGGAGTTCCCTTTCCCTGCAGAAGCCTATACAGTGCTGTGGTCTGCACTTGTAGCTAGAACAGCCCTGGTATCACACCAGCGTTGTGTCTATTGCTGAGCAGTGCTGGCACCACATCAGGACTCCCTCCAATGCCCCCCAGAGCCAGCAGGCTGGGGGTGGGCAAGAGGTGGGAAGGGGACATCACCAGGGCAGCGGACTCAAACTGACCAAAGGGTTATTCCTTACCTTGTGGTGTCACACTTAGCAGTAAAAGTTGGGAAAGGGGAAGGAGATGGGGGGGAATCTCATTATGAAAATGTCTGTCCACCCAAACAACTGCTGCTTGTATTGAGGCCCTGCTTCCCAGGATGTGGCCAAACATTGCTCATTGATGAGAAGTAGAGGATATATATTTTTTTCTCTCTGTGTCCTTTCACACAGCCTTTGCTTGTTTTTTTTTTTGGTTGGTTGGTTGGTTGGTTGGTTTTTTGTTGTTGTTTTGGTTTGGTTTGGTTTGGTTTTCCCTCTTCCTTTTCCCTTTAATTAAATTATCTTTATCTCAACCTGTGAGCCTTCTTTTTTTTTTTTTTTTTTTTTCCTTTCCAGCATAGTTTCTTCTCCCCCTCTTCTTCTGAGGAGGGGGAGTGAGAGGGTTGTTGTGGTGGAGTTCAGCTGCCCAGCTGAGTGAAGCTACCACAGGTTCTTCAATGATTATACATAGGATCTGACTTAGAATCCCCCCAGACCTCCTAGGATTCATACTACAAATTTGCTGTCATTATTACAAATTGATACTGCAATTGACAGCACATCTCTGAATACTGTCATCTTTCAAAATCATGGAACCATTAAATGGTTCATTCCTGGACATTAATCTGTGGAGTAAGCAAACAGAAACCTCATGGAGTTCAGCAAGGAAAGGTGTAATATTCTGTACCAGCTGATGATCAAACCCACTCATCAGTACCGGCTTGTAACCAGCTAGCTGAGTAGCATGAAAAGTTGGTGAAGATTACTGTGATTGGCAGGTTGAATGTAAGGTCAGCAATACTGCTCATCTGACTCTGAAATGAGCTGAGCTATGACTATGACTATGTCCAACAGATCAGAGGAATTTATTATCACCCTGTATTTAGCACTGGTGAGGCCACACATGAAATAATATGCCTGTTATGGCATGTCCTCCCCAGTCACATGATTAGGAGGGATACTGAGAAACTAGAGGGGACTGGTTAGGTAGTTACTAAGATAGCCAGGGACCAAATGCAAATGAAATGTGAGAAGTGGGAGACCTCATTGCACTCTACAACTTCCTGAAGGGAGGTTGTGATGAGGAGGAGGTCGGCCTCTTCTCCCAAGTAATGAATGATAGGACTCGAGAAAATGGCCACAAGTTGTGCCGGGGAGATTTAGATTAGATATCAAGAAAAACTTTTTCTCTCAGAGTGGTCAGGCACTGGAACAGCCTGCCCAGGGAGGTGGTGGAGTCACCATCCCTCATGGTGTTCAAGAAGTACCTGGACAAGGTGCTACTAGATATGATTTAGTAGCTTAGTGGGTAGTATTGGTGATAGGAGGATGGTTGGACTAGATAATCTTGTAGGTCCTTTCCACCCTTGTGTTTCTGTGATTCTAAGCTGAGGAACTGTGCTCATTTGGACTGATAAACAGCACCCTAAGGGATGTTCCAGTCACAAACTACAAATACTTGAAGGGAATTACAAAAACATTACAGCCAAAACTTCAGTCTCTTCTCAGTACTGCTATGATGTAGCAAGGAGCACAGATTTCACCTTGGGAGGCTCAGGCTGGACATGAGGAATGGCTTTTCCACAGTTCAGTATGGCATAGGAAAGGGCTGCCCAAAGGTTCTGTGGGAACTCTCTCCACCGAGGCTTTCAAGATCTGGCTGGACAGAACCTGATCTAATGTTGGTGATATTCCCACTTCTAGCATGAAGCTGAACTACAGAACCTCAAAAACAAACAAACAAGCAAACAAACAAAAACAACCAACCAGCGAAAAAACCTTCCCACCTTCTTCTAATCAACATTTCTATGATTCAATAAAAGGAATTCATTGATCAGTTATCTCTTCCATAATATTCAACCAGATATGTAGTGAACAATGACATAACTAAAACCAACATACAAGCCACTGTTGTTCATTCCCTGAACAATTTATCTTTTTATATAGCACTTAAGCCATGTCAAAAATCACATTATGTGTTCCTAGTGAGATCTCTCAATGCTATCTGGAGAAATTGATTATTTTTTTATGACTATTCAAAGTCCCTATTTGAACATGTCATTTATGTCAATGATTTTTATAATGTATATTGCTGTCCCAGTTTTGTCAAATCAAACAAATTTATTTATCATATAACTTCTTAAAAGAAGCATCTGACAACATCCCAATCTTATTTTTCCTTTGCAAGTTTGTAACTTATAGCATTTGCATATTATGTTACATGAAGGAAAATCCCTAGCTGCTATAGTGGATAACATACCTATTACCTTTCTACATAAATCCAGGCTGCAATAGGCAGAAGTATTAATTTTGAGTAACAAAGTGTGTGACTGAGTAATAGGTTCACTGTTACAGAGGATTTATGATTTGGTTCATCTGCATACATACATATAGAAAGAAATTTTATGTATATGAAAACACACAAGTAAGTGAACAAACACAACACAATACAACACAGCAGATAAAAACTAGTAATAATTACATCTCTAGCCTTTATTGTAATGTGATGTGTACTAGATCTTCCAAAGGCCTAACCACAGTCATTTCAGTAAGAGATAGATAGTAACTTTGGTGGGTTTTTTTGTTTGTTTGCTTGTTTGTTTTTGTTTTGTTTTGTTGGGGGAGTGTTTGTTACCTTGTTTTTTGTTTTACTCTTCTTATGTATTACATATACAAATAAAATAAACCCTGTCTGTTTATGTTTTGTAACTAATGTTCAGTGGAAAGCTGTATCCAAAAGGGTGAAAAAAATGGATTCCCTACAAGGTTCTTCTTTTAAGTTCCTTCCTCTTTGGCCATGTACAAAGCCAATTCACAAGTGGAGACTATACGGATAGGTGAACATGGAAAGCTTAGAGAAAGGTTAAGGAACTGAGTTTGTGAGCTTATTTCTATCTAGTAGCTTTGGCTCAAATGTTGCTTCTGTACCTGTGTCATTTGTCTACTCTCATTTGTTTAACAGGGGCATTGAACTCATTAGTTCTGCATGTGTGAAATAAAGCTAGACTGAAACTGAAGACCACATGAAGGTCTTTCCAGCACAGGAATTGATTTCATACATCTAAGGAGAAGCCTACCAAAACAGAGTATCTAAGCTTTGTGCAAGCAAATCAAATCAAGGAGCATCTGCTGTGCATCTGGTTCTTGGAAGGGTTTAAGATTTCATTCCAGGGAAGAAGTATTGGAAATATCAGGGTGGGGGGCTTTTGGCAATGCCCTCATGACACGGCACTAAGTCTTGGATGACACAGTGATGGGTGGCATCTACATAAGTTAGCTGGTGCAGGATATATCCTAAGGTGAGTTGAATTCACAGCATGAGCTCATTTACACTGCATCTCTGAAAGCTAGTGAAATGTAGCGTAAAGTCACAGAGCAGATTCAAGCACCTGCACACAGATGACACCCCCAGAAATACAAAAGCTAGGAAGAGCTTAAACTCTTAGGCATTTAGGTAGTTTATGAAGTGCTTGTTCATGTCAGCATGCAGGACAGGAGAGAGTTGCCCATTACAGCTCTGCAAAAACAATTGGGTGTACAATTTTCCCACAACCCAGGGTGCCAGGCAGCAGAGAGCAATGTACTTGAGACAAAAAAGGAGGCCTTCAGGTTCAAAGAATGATTAGTATTCAGGACACTGATAATCCTGACAGGTAATCTGAATATTCACAGGCTTTTCTCCCTATGGAATAGGACCACAGGTATCACCAGCAATTTTGCCCTCCCCAACACCCCAAATTGAAACCCCATTAACATTTCACGGTATGAGAAGTCCCCATCACTGTGTCTCCTGTGAGCAACAGACCCATGAGAACAGGAAAAGAAAGGACCTTTCCAAGCACGCTATTTTATGAGTTACTGAAGGTGGTTATCAGGCAAAAATAAATCCCTATCACTATATTGCAAAAGTCCAGTCAAACCAAAACACAATTTAAATAAATAAATAAATAGATAAATAAAAAGCAATATAGGCAAAACAAAGTTCTTCAGGAGAAATATAGATAGAAATGTTGTAAACACTGTTACTGGAGTTAATCATCTAAATTCCCTTTACAGCTGATGGAGACACATAGACACTTCCTTCTAGAAAACAAGTCATCTTAAAGTAGACATCTGAAATTGGAGTCACATAAACCACACTCTAAAAGAATTTATTCATTTTTCAGCTACAATAAAGGGAGCCTAAAGGAAGCCTAGTTCTGCCATAAACATTTACAGTTGTGGAAGATTAATCCCACACACATTATCTCTTAAACAGTAGTAGCAGGGATTCTACACTGAGGAACATAGAACAATAATATCATAAGGGAGATCCATAAGCAATAATACAGTCATGAGGAACATGTAGGGATTTCCATGGTCTTTCTAGGATTAAAGGAAAATACCAACATGAATAAGTCTATAGTACCTGCTATATTATATTGTGCATATTGTGTGCCTGCAGTTTCAAAGTGTAGACTGCTTACATTAGCAGAAGTACAAGGAATCTTTTCACTGTGACAACACGGAGCTGTATGTGAGATCACTCACTGCACAGGGAGCTCTGGGTCAAAGGGGCTGGGCTACCTCTCCACATCAAGCCATCTGAAGAAAATCAGCTCAAACATTTCTATATTTCACCACAGCATGCAGCAATTTCATATACAAAGGTATCTGTATAAAAATGATTTGGCACGGTAGTCTCAAAAAGTTGTGGTTGGTTCTCTGCAACACAGATACCAAGTGTCATAAATATCTTTCCAGTTAGGTTCTGAATGATCTCAAGCTTTTCTAAACAGGGTAAGGATTAAATGACAGTAACAACTAGGAAAACAGAATGAAACAGGAAATAACTGCATTCTGGAGAATATGTACAGCCTTGTGATTTTAATGTAACTGCTACCAGACTTGCGATTACCTATTCTACACGAGGAAGACTCAAGTAAGGCGATGTGCTGCACTTTACATTTTTCCCCTTGGTATACATCAGGCTTCAGGTGAACAGCTCCCCAGTGTCTGTCATTTTGGAGACTCATAATCAATCATTTCATATTGTCTCTGCTAAATGCTGTCATAACTGTTCCTTCTTCCATCAAAACTACCCTGAGCCATCCAATCATACCAAACTGTTCCTGCCAAGGACCTGTTAGTGCTAAAATAACTGCTGAGAATATAAACACGGTAGTCTGTGACACAGTATTTTAAATATTCCACTAATATATTATTTGTGTATCACACAAACACTAGCAGAAATATACTGAGAACCTTGAGTATGGCTATGCAGCAGCATCCCTCTTGGCTCTGCTCTTCACTCATACCACTGAGATCTTGCTTTTTTCAGCAGTGATACTGAAATCAGAAGACCTTATGGTATTGTCAGTGACCTACTGTCCTTGTGTGTTTCAGTTGTGTGAGTTTCTCAAACCCCCCCACAGGCTCCCTTCCTGTTAGTTGAATAATTAACCATCACACTTTACAGGAACACACCCTCAGTGGATAGCAGGATATGCCTGCCTGCTTTGATTATACATACCATCATATATGAAAAAACTCTTACCCAAGTATGGAGCAAAGTGGTCAGCAGGCACAACTACAGAGCATGAAGATTCTCACATCCATATGGTTTGTTGCAGGAGGTAACCAATCCTCCCTTTCTGACTTGTATTTCATCCTGTACTTGGCACAATGCAAAGAATAACTCGGAGCTGGCAGAGCCACATGAATGTGAATCCTAGCTGGAATGGTTTTTCATGCTTTTCTCATATATCATCCAACAGTCTTTTGACAGAGACTGGCCTCCATTCACAAACAGGGATGTGGCCATTGTTATCAGCATAACAGGGAGTAGGGCTGCACTTCTGTCTGGCCATAATTGCTACAAAAATTGTTTGAGACAGACAATGGCCATTGCTGTCTGAATACTGGTTCGGTGTGACTCACCACAGGCAACCAACCAGCTGTTTTAATTTATCCCACTAAAGTTTGCCTGCCAAAAGGGTGCCCCTGCTGAGCCTGTCCTCCAGCTCCAGTGTAACTGCTACCCTTCACTCTGTTGCCATCCAGCTACAGCAGGGCTGTTTTCTACTTCTGTTCCCTCCCCCCTGCTCCACCACCACCTTTTCATAACCTGTGGAGATCACAGCACTTAGTTTGAGAGTCCCCTGTAGAGCAGGGGTTGCATCCCTCTCCTTTGGAAAACAGTAACACTGCTTGTTTAAGCAGGGTTCCTTGAGGATTAGTAAAAAACAGCTTTCATGCATTTCCCTGGATAAAATGACCTCTTTCTCTTCTCATCACTATTTTCTCATTCTCCACAGGACATTAACCTGACAGACAAAGGCAAGAGGGCATAAGTACTTGTTTCTGCAAGCTGATGGATAGGTAGCAGCACTGCATGCTTCTTGGCTGAGTCAGCAGAGATACTCAGGGTTCCAACCCTTCAGCTTAGGTTCTTCAAGTCAAACTTGAAGCACATGGTTAGAGCCATATGGAGTATTTTCTCTGATGTTCTGTAGCTCATAACCTATTAATGGTTAAGTAAATAGTCCAACATTTCTAGTGATATCAAAATTTATTTGAAAAAAATATACTTAAAGACACAGTAGGTATTTTCCTCATAAACCTTACAAAATACTAAGTACTTCAGCACTTAGGAGCATTTTGCATAACAGCACGCATACATTCCAGTGAGAATGTTCCTGGAAGTTAAGCTTTGTAAGTATGTTGAGAGTACTTCTCCATGCTCTTTGATAATTTCATATTTGTCAGTCAATAGTGTAATTTCATCATTCTGTAAATTATTGGACCAGTTTTCATGTGAAGTGCTATACAGTAAGGAGGTTTGCTTCCCATTGTAACATCCTTGTTCTGAGATTATGGAATTTTTAGCTGATGCATTCCAGCTAGAAAAAAAATATTATAACCTTCTTATTAATCCCCCAGAACATTTAAATAAAGTATTTTGCATATTAATAAGTATTAAAGAAGTTTTTTTCTGCTACGTATGTTATTAAAGATTTAGTCATATACTTCATAATCATGTTGCTTTAATATATAAACAAAGATATAACAATATGTGTAACAAAGATGTATATTACACCCAATTGCAAATCACATCTAATGGCAGTAATAATACACATATGGTTTCTACAGGTTTTGTTCATTTTAAACATTTGTTTTTCATAGCACTAAATACTTAAAGTATACATGGGCTTTGGTATTCTTGGCACAGGAAAAATTTTCAGGAGGAGTTTCAAGGTCAGGTTGGACAGCACTTTGAGCAACCTGGTCTAGTGGAAGGTGTCTTTTTCCATAGCAAAGTGGCTGGAATTAGATGGTCATTAAGATCCCCTCCAACCCAAACCATTCTATGATCTATGATAATTTATATATGTGTGTATATTGTCAGCCTAACTCTACAATAAAAACACTCATACCCAGGGTAGGTGATCTCAGTTTCAGATGGCTAAAACTAATCTAGACGTCTAGTCCCTTTACAATTAACAAAAATATGTAGATAATAATAGGACTTTCTTTTTTTTTTTTTTTTTTTTTTTTTTTCTCAGACATAACGTATGAATTCTTTGTTTAGACTTAAGCATCTCATGCCAGTTTGGGCCCAGTCGGTTGTCCAGCCTAGCCTTCAGAAGTCTTGTATGATAAAAGATATGTATATCAGAGCAATTTAATAATTTCCTAGGTTTTCACCTTCAAATGAAATTCCCCAGAAATACCTTCTCTGACCTCATGTAAATGGAATCAAGACAGCTAGAGTTGGATTCAGCACCCAGATCATACACTTGGATAACAGACATGACACATGCATGTATTCACTGAAGTGAAAACTGCAACAAGCCATGCTATTCTGTGGCGTCTCCTTTGTCTCAGGAAAGATCTGTTTAGGCATCTTGACTGAGACCAACAAAAGAAAATAGTGATTTGGACACTTGGACACAGAAAAGGGTTCCAGTTGCAGAATTCCAGTCTGACAATGATGTGGCCATCAGGCTGCAAACCTGTGTATTTAGCAAACTGCCTTAGCTCTTTGTCTGCAAAACAAAAACAGTGCAATTTCCTTAACTCAGAAGCACTGTTAAAAACTACATTAAAAAGTGTGAGAAAATACAGTAAAAAGCTTCTAAATACCTGATTTTTCTCCTTCTGGGTGCTAAAGAAATCAATACAATCAAACCCCATTTCTTTCATTAAGTTGTCCACAGACTGGAGAGAAAAAAAGAAAAAAAAAGTTGGGGGGGAGTGGGTCTTCACAGAATCACAGAATGGTTGACGTTGGAAGGGACCTCTAAAGATCATCTAGTCCAACCCCTCTTCTCAAGCAGGGTCACTTAGAGCATGTTACACAGGATGGCATCCAGGCAGGTTTTGAATATCTCCAGAGAAGGAGACTCCACAACCTCTCTAGACAGCCTGTTCCAGTGCTCTGTCACCTGAACCATAAAGAAGTTCCTACTCAATATGGCGATGAAACCTCCTGTGATTCAATTTATACCAATTACCCCTTGCCCTATCACTGGCCACCACTGAGAAGAGTTTGGCCCCATCCTCTTTACATTGTCCCCTCAGGTATTTATAGAAGTTGATAAGATCCCCTCTTAATCTCCTCTTCTCTAGGCTAAGCAGGCCCAGCTCACTTAGTCTTTCCTCTTAAATAAGAAGTTAAATGTAGCATTGTTTCTTTAGGCCTAAAGAACCTGTGAGCATAATAAAGTTTATTTGAAAAAAATAAATAAATTCATTAAAATAAAATATAAAAATATAAAAAAATTATATGGGGGAATTTGTAGATAGCTATTTAGACATAAATGAATTTCAGACTGAAGCCACGTGGGTTTTGCAATGTCATTCATTAAAAAAAAAAATAAAATTGTCCTGTGCTGTATGGTGTGAAAATGAATAAATGCACTCTAAGTATCCTGAAACACACTTCAAACTATCTCACAGCACTCCTTCTTCTGAAGTGTTTGAATACCGTGGAGATTAATAACAGAGAAATGCCTATAAAAATATCAATCTAGTTTCTCAGACAAGCTGAATTCTGAACCCTTATTGTGATGTAAATTTGATTAATATTGTAAGTAGTTGTTCTGAGAAATGTCATCCTTAGTGTACAAAATTTGTTTATTAATGAACAGTCATCTATTTCTATATTTCTTCTTTCATACTTTCTCTTTAATTGTCCATAATGATGCTGCAACCTTTCTGGTTGCTGGCCCAGGGATCAAAATTACCTACTTACCTACTGTAATGTGGTCAAAAGGCTAATGAAATCTTGGGATGTCTCAGCAGGGGAGCAATGGGTAGAGAAGCAATAGCAATGTTACATGTGTCAGAGGACAGCTTTTACTGGAATAAGTCACAGGATAGGGAGTGACCTTCTTGATCCTGATCAAATGTATTATTCCCAATCATGTCATTTGCATCCATCTCAGAAGTCAACCATGATACATCTTACAATTAGACAGGTATTTTCTCTTCTATACTGAAGGTGTTTCCAGGATATCTCTAACTGGTTATTTCCTTCCAGTACCCACTCCAAATTCACTTAAGACCACTCAACAATATGTTCTGAAAAATAAATAAATAAATAAATAAAAGTATGAAATTCAATTATTCACAATTTAAGATAAAGCATGAAAAAAATGGCAAAATAAATAAATAAATATGTAAGTAAATTGAACGAGATTGGCCAAAGAATTGAAATATGCTTTAGGGTGCCAGGATGGGATTGACCTTAAAAGAACCCTACATAGGCAGGTCACTTGTAGACAACAGTTTCGCAGATATCTAAGTTTCACTAGATGAGCAACAGACATGAGTCTACTTAACTTGTCAACAAGAAATGAGGAGACAGCTGTGTTTAGAGGGAGATTAGTGTGTGCTGCTCAGCTTCAGCCCTGTCTGTCTCCCAGCAAGGCAGAGACAGAGCAAGCCTTTTGGGGGAACACTTTCCAAGGTCCCAAGGAGGTGCCGAATAGTTGTGGCATTTACTTCCTTGCCCAAGACAGACAGACGCAAATCCATATGTTCATGGACCAAAATGGGAAGAAAATTACATGCTTTTCCATCAGCTCCAGGCAACACTCACTCTAGCCTCAGTAATTCCAGAAGGGCTCCAACATAAGCAGGTACCTCAGCCACTGAGGTAGATCTGCAGGATCTGGACCAGCAGTGCCTAGATGCCTGCCCCCTTTCTGAAGGTGTGATGCACGCCTTGGGGACCCTGAGCATGCCTCTGAAAGGTGGGGCTGCTGTCCTCCTTTTGCCATCACTTTTCAAGCAGATGGGGAACCTACTTGCTCTACCCTCCCAAAATCTTTCCAAGTGCCCTTCCAGAACCAGGACATGGAGGGCTCATTTATATCCACTTTTCCCTTTTGTGAGTGCTGGAGAGGAGCCAGAGGCTCTCCTCACAGCAAGCCCCTTGGAATCCCATTTTTGTAGCCCCTAAGGACCTTGGGATGCATTCCTAGATCAGGGCAGGAAAAAGCCTATATTCATCAGGCCTCCTCCCTGCAAATTATGATCCCCAGCTGGGCATGAGGGCACCAAGACCCATGAGGAGGAACAATGGCCAGGCCTCTGCCAGACCCCTTGGGTGGGAGCTCCATGAGGTGATAGGAGGGCCTCACACACTGCCTGGGGAGCAGTCTGCCTTTACACCCTTTGCTTTGTCCAGAATGGTGGAAGGACTCAACACTTTGTGACGTTGCCCAGCGCTTTTATCTTCATCCCAGGTCCTTCTTCTGGGAGCATTGCCTGGATTAGATGGTGTGGAGAGCTCAGGACAGAGAAAACTTGTGTGTTGTTTTTTTCTGGAGCCCTTGGAGGAAAAAACCATCCTATTACACAATGATGTTCCCCATGTGCTGGCATGCCTGGCTCCACAGGGCTGCACTAAAGTAAGTAGAGGTCCTTCTCAGACCCATTCAGTACACCCAGTACCCACCTGCAGTTCCCAGCTCACCTGACTCAGGGGCCAATCAGACAGTTCTTCCAGTTCATGTGGTCTTTCCTGGGAACCCCTCTGGGGGTTCCCATGAACACTTTTTCTGAACGTAGTATTTTGTTCAGCTTTTCCATTTTCTAAGACTGTGTTGCCTGTGCATAGTAGTCCCGTGCCAAGCTCAGAGGCAGCCCAAGTAACAGTCCAGGGCTGTCCCATTGGACTGGTGTCTCCTGCAGGTGCCTCTTGGTGTGGCTTGCAGGACTGAACTCTGGTTGGCACCTGGTGAAGTTGTGCAGGAGCTCTTGGTGACCTCCTAAGAAGGGGCCATGAGCCTTGGGTATATTCCAGCATATTGGTGCCACCCCACCACACAAAAACTTTTGGCACATTCCCCTCCACTCCTCAACATGCTAGTGCTTGTTCAGCAGCCTTGTCAAGTGAGGGGATCTGACCCTGCGTTTTATTTGTGTTTAATTACTTTCTATTCACATTTAAACTTCAATTATTCATTTTAATAGCTCTTGTTAAAGATTTTTTTCCTGAATTTTATATATATACTTTAAGGGATATTTAACTTACATATCTTATGTGATGTGTGTATTTATATATGTATGTGATATTATATAACTTATATGATCTTGAAGGTCTTTTCAAACCTAAATGATTCTATGATTCTATGATCTTTATATATGTCTATATATTTGCCATATTCATGTGTGCACACGTGAATATGTACATATATATACTTATATAGATTTGTACGTATGCATAAAGATGTATCTATAAAGTATATCTGTTTAGAAATAAATGAAATATATATTTACATATATTTGTACATTGCTATGTGTATATAGCTGTATATACAGATAGACATCATATATACATATATGACTATGATTAATTCCTGGTAAAAAGGAGATGGGCAATCATTGTGCTCTGAGCTCATGTGGGTATGATGTGTTCCAATATTAGTAACAACCCAATCTCCCTTCAGCTTCACCCCAATCTGGAGTGATGACAGTGACCTTCCCCAGGCTGTGTCCTGTCTGTGACCATGGGCCGTGGCCCACCAGCATGGTCCCACTATTTACTCCTGTGCCTGGTTCAGTGTTGTGTGACAGAAGGCTCTTGTAGTTCCTAAGGTCCCAGTCTTCTTATCATTAGCCTCCCAATATAGGGCTCTGCTTTTTCTCTTGTTAGATTTCATCCTGCCTCTGTCAGACTAGCCAATGAAAAGATTCAACTCCTCTTGTGTTATGGCCAGTTCCTCTTCAGCTTCAATAATACCTAAGTTTGAGTTTTTCATCATCAGCTTTTGCCTAGTTCTACCTTAGATGTCAAAAATTACTATCTGCAGCAGGGACAATATCGAGTCTGATCCCTAAAGAATACAATGGTCATCTTTTTCAATCCTGATAATTCTGCTTTAGTCAACCTTGCATTCACTTCTATTGCCTCCAACAATTTCATTTGAGCACTAGGTAAAATATTTAAGTATAAACAGATTAATTCACTGCATTACCCATCTCTGAAAAATTGTTTAGCAGTAACAAAGATTTTGAACAGACTAGCAGCTCAACCTTTGGTATTCAACTTCTCATTAGACACCATGTCTGCACCTGTGCTGCTTTTCTTTGCAATATTTTCTGGGATTTTGTAAAATAGTAATGTCAAGTTACACAGTAACATCTACTTCCTTGAATCATGTACTTGACTCCCACACTTTTACTTCTACTTGCTAATATTCTCCAAGTACCAAAGTAGTCCTGAAATAATAGATTCAAGGGGAAAAATAAAAAAAATAAAAATAAAAATGTTGCATTGCAACTTCTTGTGCCAACTCCCTTCACAGTCTAGGACAGGGGCCATCAAAACTACCTGGTACTATATACTTTGGAATGTTAACTGAAATAAGTGCTGCAGTTAACCTCAGATGTGGTCATTTGAATTATTGTTTAATCCTATTTTTTTCTACAATTTGGAAGTAATTCAGAAAAGGGCACCCTATTTTTTACTTTCTAAGAAGCTTTCATAAGGATTATTCTTGTGAAGCTTGGAAAATTAAATTCTTCCTCATGAGCCTGAATTCTATAATTATATTCATCCTCTTTTCATACATGTAGCTTCTGCATCTGTGTCTTTAATTATCTGGCTCAATCTTTCCTTTTCTCCTCCTCCCTTGCAGACTCAGTCTATTTTCTCTCCAAACTTCTGGGCATATGTTGACAATACTTTTTAAATGGTCACAATCTGAGAGGAACTATTCTGAAATGCAATTCAGTTGATTGTTAATAGTAGTCATCAAAATACTTTGTAATTATTCCTGTGAGAATACTTGTATAGATTACATGAAAGGATGATTGCAGAGGAAAATAATGGCTGTCTTGAGTGCCTGTTATTTATCTGGAAAGCATTTTTTAATAAAGAAAAAGTTTCTGGCATACATTACGTAAATGTTGCATTGTTTCATTGTTTCAAGTCCTTGTTCTTAGCTTTTCTCCTATCCAATTTTCTATAATACTTGTCTTTGTTTTTGAGTGCCACTACATCTAGAGATGGAGAACTCTAGAAACTGGTGACAATTAGTGTAACTGGAGAAAACATTGCCATGTGATCTGAGAATTTGTCATATATATACTGTTTGGCTTGTCTCCTGTCTTTCATCATCTGTAGAAATATAAATGAATTACTTTCATGTTTCAGTCTTTCATATGACCACACATTTCCACACAATCCCCTAGCATAGACATTAAAGTTCAATGGCAGAGTGAGTTATTATAGGAAGTTTTCAATATTTTTTATTTAGTCTAAGGCTACAAAATGAAAAAATATTTTGTCTATTTTGTCCCCTTGCAACATGACCTGATAATGCCTTATTTTTCAGAAAAATACTAGAATGATGAAATAATCATTCTATATCTATAACTAATAATCAACGTGGAAATCCCACATTATCCCACATCTCTATTATTAATTCTGAGGAGTACAATATTTAATGCCATGCTATACAGGAAGTTTCATGCCAGCAGTCACGACTGGGAGAATGGACTGTCTGGGATGAATCCAGGTGTGAGAGATGGTGGTACCAGAAGGCTGCCTTGGAAGTCTTACTCTTTGTTAAATGGTCTAGGCTTGAATTTGTGGAAGCCTTGCTAGCATGTGTTAAATATTTCCAGAACTGATGGAAAGATGTGCTCTCCAGATGTTATGTCCTCTGTGATTTCTGCAAAGAATAGCTTTGGGACATTACTGTCTGTATGCTACCAGGAAGCAAAGAGAAGCTGGCATGACACATCTGTTCCTATAAGTCACCTGACAAATGCCTTTGTCTGACCTGCTCTGATACCTGAAGAAGTACAGCTGAGATTTGCAATGATGACAAGTGAGTTGTATTATTTCCGTGTTCCTCTAGTTTCATTTAAAGGACATAAAAGAAAGCCCAATTAATAACATCTCCGTAGCACACTACTTTCCTGGCCTTCCCTCACTGTCACAATTGGGTCACGCAACTAAGCTATAGCTCCTGCTCACTGCTGCCATCTATATGTGTTGTTTTTTTTTTTCTAAACGCTGAACAAGACTTTTTCCCCTCTTTTGAGACAGAAAGAAAATAAATTCTTACCTGAGATGTGAAAGACTCACAGGGAAAAAAAAAAAATCCATCAGATGTGTGCATACAAGTTGAAAATGAATAATCATTTACTCTATTTTGGACTTCTCCACTGACTGCAAATAAATTATCTGTTAATAAGTTAAGCCAGTAGGGAGTCCTCTGCAATGCTTATTATTATTACTCTACCTACTTTACTGTGGTTTAAAGGAAATTCATCAACTCCTTTCACATTCTGGACAGCAATATATTTATTTCAGTCAAACTTTGCCAGCTCTTCCTTCCGTACCTAATTACACTCAGGTACACACCAGCATTCAATTATACTTAAAAATTGTAAAGGAAATTTAATGTGATATTTATCCTGATATGAAAGATTAGGCTTCCACTTCCACCCTAAAACCTAATGTCATTGAGTAAACTGTGTTTGCTTCTGCCAGCAAAGAACTCAGTCAGCCTTCCTCAGGGCTAAATATGATGCTCAGCAGAAGCTCACTTATCCCTACAGCACTGCTACTTCCAAGGTACAGGGAAAGGCCCTTCATTTTCTTCTCCTTCATGTCTCACTGTAAACTGAATAAAACTGTATGTGTTTGTCAGGGTGGGATGGTTCTCAGGAAAATGGGACCCTCTTCTGATATCATGCAATTCCTTTGACTCGTGCAGGACTCCAGCTGAGCCCTATGGGCTTGGGTAAATGGTATGCTGGCAGAAAGGTGAGAGAGAAAAGGGCATGATAAGATTAATAAGTAAATATGTAATTGAAACTAAAAATGAAAACACAGGCATATATAATCTTGTACCTGTCTTGTTTATCAAGTCATCTTCTTACTAATGAAGAAAGAAAAATTCTGACACATTTTAGATGATCTCAAGCCCACAAAAACATCAATTAAAAAGTAGCATCTATCTTTACACAGAGGATTGTTTAGACCTTACATGACTGGAGGCAACACCAGCTGTGGTCGGTAGAGTTAAGGAGATGGACACCTGCCATTTTAAGGTTTCATTTTTACTCAACTTTTAACTGTCTAGGTGCAGTATCCACCTTGGTGTGACAGTCTATCTTGAAACTAAAAATATATGTATTTTTTTTTCTTGGGTATGGTAGCATGTATGGTTAGGAAGACTGGTTCTTTGTCAATGTTCTTTTTACACTTCAGACTAGCTGTAGGTCATGGACTGAGTGACTCGGTGTAGTTATGGTGGTGCATTATGCATGGTCACAGAGCACACTTTCCTGTTCAGTCCGATATAGCAGGAATCTTCTTCACGCTTTCTGACACAAATCCACAATACAAACCAAAGCACAAGAAGGGTGGTTGGGCAGGAGATTCACCTCAGAAATCCCACAGTAACCAATAGTGGATACCTAGGGAACAGTGAAAGAACCACTCCACTGTTTTCTCTTCTATGATTTTTTCCAACTGTTTTTTGGAATTCACATAAACTTTAACATTTTTTTGCCAATAACTTTTACAGCTTAGAAAGCATGATGAAACACTTTTGCGTATGTGTATTTTAAATCTACTCTGTGTCACTTATTTCTTACACTGGAAGAGACACTGAACAATTGTTATGTGTCCTGTCCAGGCACCTGATGATTAATCCTCTACCCCTTCATTCTTTCCTCTCTGAGCAGTTCTTGTATCTGATGCAAAAGAGAGATTCTCTTGAAATCTTCAGCTCAGTTTTTACATATTCTAAGTTTGGAGGCTTGATTTGTCAGTGTGAACATTTCTTTTAAATGACTTTTTCAATATAATTAGTTGTATTACAGGAGTTCCTGAACACTTAAGTATATCAGATTTGTAGCACAAAATTTTTTCTCTGTCTCTAAGGACTGTATAGAACTGGATACTCCTAGCTCCCACTTGCAGTCTGAGTCCAAAAAGACAAAACAGAAAAGTGTGGAAAGGAAGCATGGGTTGTTTACATGCTGGATAGAAAACTGATGCACAAAAAAAATGCCCAAGGTCTGGTGGAGAGATGCTGAAACAGCTGTGGAGCTCCATCTGCCAAGTTAGTGTATGGCCTAGCCTGAGTAGCCTTTTTTACAGAGAGATTGCTGGTAAATGACATGGACAGCAGAAAGAAATGTAGTAAGAACTCTAGGAAACCAGGTACGATTTTTACCACTGGGTTAGCTAAAAATAATTCACATGAACACAGGTTTTCTAGATCAATAGTTCTCCTCCTCCAGTTTTATTGACTTCTCCCAGCAGAGGTATGGTAGTACATGGCTTCTAATCCCTGTCCTCATAGTCACCCCATCTACAAAAAAAAAGTCAATTTACCTTCACAAGATGTTTCAAAGGAACATTTTATCTGAATCTAAAGAGTCAATAGTATTTATTAAGCTGCATGTTTGAAAAAAAAAAAAAAAAAGTTCAATATTAAATCAATACTTCAATGTTCAGTTTTGTTCAGTGCTGAGGATAAATTCCCTAAATAGGTATGTCATTCTTAGGCAGCAAAAATAAGTAAATAAATAAATCACTACTAGTAGAAGACCTGTCCATCACTACAGTCCACACTTCCTTGGAATAAAGTAAGTTTCAGGTGCTTATTGATGTGTCTGCGTGCCTGTTTTCTTTTCATAAGTATCCAACTGGTATAGGTGTGTTAAATGTACCTGTAGCTTGGGAGCACTCAAACAGCAAACTATAGCTGAAAGGCAGATATATCACAATTGCTAGTGCTCCTTAACTGAAATGCAATTCTTGAGCATAACTCAAGGTGGACTTGGCAATCGTATTACAACATCATCAGTCAAGCCAAAAGTGACTGCAAATTTAGTTAGTTAGCAGGCATGCTGTGAAGGATCCAATGACAGAGAGTGCAATATCCTCCTCAATTTGACATACTGAAGCAAGTTAAATGCAAATGTCCAAAGTCTTGTAGGCTTTTACAAGGGGAGTGTCTTTTGCAACTGGGACTGAGAAGAGGATAGGCAATAGAAGCTGGTCACAAAGACCTGTGAAGAACAGAGATCCCTCCTTGCAAAATCAGACACAGAACAGACCTTCCTCTACCCTTAAACAAAGATTAAACTCCCATCAGGAAGGGATGAAAGTTCTTATTTAAATGAGTGAATGAAGCCTACACTGATTTTTCTGCAGGGAAAGAAACAGCATATTATTTTCCCCCAAATATAGGAGTAACTTGGTCTATGAGCTTTCCACAGAGGTGTATGCTTGGGTCACAGAATTTACTGATGGCACTAATGTATAGAGGGTAGTAAAGTCAAGGTCTGATTATAAGAAGTTGCTGGAAAACATGGAGACCAGGTACTGGAGGAAAAAAATCAAGTCTAGGTAAATTCACAATAATGTATCTGGGACAAATGAATACTGACTTCACGTATGAAATGATACATTCTGAGCACACCATTACTATGTAGTGGACTAAAGCCAAATATGTATTTAAAATATCGTGAATTAGCCAGTTCAACAGAGCTATTATCATTTGAGTCTGAGGTTAAATAGCTTTGAAAGTTTTTTACACTTCTTTACACTTTTTGCACATATGCAGAAAGCACGTGTATTTCATCTCCAGATCACTACACATTTTTTCTTGTTTCCTTCTGTTGCCAAATCTTTCTTTTTCATCTTGTGAGCTATATGAGCAGTGACCAAATAAACTTTTTTTGCCAGGTCCTTGCTGAATTGAGGAACAGTCAGGGGTCCTGCCACTTCTCCTGGTGGGTCAGCACTGTCCTTACCTCTTGCCTGGGGAAGACAATGGCCCAGGGGTGTCCCAGCACAGGGCAGGCTGGAGGGGTGACTTGTGTTAGAGAAGGAGGACAGTGACTGCCCTGTGCTGGACACACAGCAACCTACTGCAACCCAAAATGAACCAATGGAGTGAGTTTATGGTACATTTTTATGAAAGGGCAGTTAGCACTAGACAGAAGAAGAAGTGGAGAAAGATGTTAGGAGGGACAGCAGAGCATGACAACAGAGCAGGAGAGAGATGCCAGAGAAAAAGGGACATGAAGGGACACGAGAAACACCAAGGGCCGGAACAGCCACTCAAATAGGAGCAGAGCTGCCTGAATAGGGGCAAAGAGGAGACACAAGAGGAGGTAAAGGTCCAGTGGAGAAACACTGAGAACTGAGAGAATAAACAGAATAAAAGCTGTTTTGAACATCTGTACTTTTATGTCCCTTTTTCCCCTGTAATTTGTCCAAACTGGTAATAGCTGAACCCACGAACCTGATTGTTATATGTATCTCCTGGAACGATGAGGAAACTGTAAAGCAGAAATCTGGGAACGAATCATGAATTTAATATCTATAACATTTCCATAATGGCAATTTAGTGATTTGACAGATCTGATTTCCATGTGTTAATGAATGGAAGAACAACTGTGGAACTGAGACAATTCTGAACTGGCAATATGTCATGTGCTTCATGAAGGGTACAATCTTCTTCCAGGTTCTTCCAGTTTGTATACAGTCTGTATTGTGAGGCATGCATACTTTTCTCCTGTCTAGACTGTATCTTGAAAATCAGTGTGGAACAAGATTTAAATGACTATAAATGACCATTGTGAGGGAGGGGTCAAAAACAGTTTGCCCAACAGTTTCGTGCCTGAGATCTCAAAATAACAAGACAAAAGAAAGTGAAAAATAGTAAAGAGAAAAGCTGTTTTCCCTTTGCAATTCAAAAAGCCATTAAGGAAGGGGTTTTCTTTTTCTTTTTTCTTTTTTCTTTTTTTTTTGATGGTGGTGCTGGTTGTTGGTGTGGGCGTTTTTTGAGTCATATATTCATCTGCCTTGAGAAGTGGGAACTGCAAACAAGCAACAATCCTGAACAGCATTACACTTTGAGGAGCTTAAGATCTGAACCCAGATTGGCATACCATGTCCATTTCAAGGCTGATATTGGTGACATTCAGATGCATTAAAATGTTGGTCTTTTGTCAGTCTTGGCAGTGAAGCAGGGAACAATGTCATATAGTTAGCAATCACCAAATGAATATTATGAGGAATTATAATCCAAACAAATCATACAACATGAACGAACAGGTGAAGATAAAATAAAAAAGGCAAAAGGTACAAGGAGTTAGTCTAATGATAATAGCTGTGAACTGCTGAAGTATGTCCAAAAGAGCATATTGCTATATGTCTTGCAGATCTGTTGGCAAGACAGCAGAGGCAGATAAAAATAAATGAGACTTAAAATAGACAAATGTAAAATAATATATTTATGGAGAAAAAAATAATTAGCAGAGATAAAAAAATGGAAATTGCAGTTTAGAAAAGCAGTAATACAGAAAACGAAATTGAGAGCTATAATAAATATATTAAAAAAGAGCTCACAGTGATTTGCTATTGCAGTGTAAATAAATGTCAATCTGTTCTGCAAATAAGATAAAAGGATCCCTTCTGAGACAAAACACGTAATCATAATTCTGCTCAGTCCATCTCTGACTGGAAGCTACTTATAATATAGATTCATTTTATAGCATTATTATGGAGTATATCATATAAACTAATGGCACTGTTTTTTGTGATTTATTTATTTTTCTTTAAAGACAGAATACTGTCATATATATATATAAATGTACATTTTTATACATCTACATTCTTAATAATATGACAGTAAAAAAAGGCCCTAGTGGAATGGCAAATATTTCTTTGGTAACATTCATAGGCAAAATTTGTGCAGCAAACTGATTTTGAGGGGCAGTGATGTGTCTTTGCTGCATAAATTCAACTATAACCAGTAGATTAAATTCTTATTTAACATGAAAACCTGTAACAGATAACCAAGGAAGCAGCGATGTTTAGGCTTTCTATTTAACAGTTCTGTTTCAGTGTCCAGATAAATGGAGTGGAATTAGTCAATCAAATATACAGTTAACTTTACTCTGAGGGTGGTAAGGCACTAGAACAGGCTGCCCAGAGAAGCTGTGGATGCCCCATCCTTGGAGGTGTTCAAGGCCAGGCTGGATGGGACTTAGGGCAGCCTGGTCTGGTGGGAGGTGTCCTTGCCCATGGCAGGGAGTTGGAACTGGATGGCCATAAGTGCCCCTTCCAGCCCAAACCATTCTATGATTCTATTATTTAGCAGAATATATTGCTCTTCTCAGTTACCCAGGTATAATACAGAAGAGAGGTATATCCTGACAGAAAGCTGGTGAGTTTTCATGTTGATAGAAAATATGGTATCTAAGATGAGACTGACGAGCTTTATAATTATGGTGGGCAGTCCTCCCAAAAGTGAGATTGATATAAAAACAAATTGTCCTCACGTCCTGACTGTCACATGTTTATTAGATCTTGGATGGAGATCGGTGTTAGTGCAGATGTTTGTAGATTGGGGTCCAAAGTCTCTACTCTCTGCTTTTTTTTTTTTTTTATCCCAGCCAGTCTGACCATGGAAGTATTGTAGATCTATTCCCAAATTTCTTCCCAGGGAAGATCCTCCTTGCTCTTAGGAATAGGACTGCCAACCCCAATATTGGCCCTTTCCTGGGTCCTGTGCACACAGCTGCTCCCTGCTGGTGCTTTACTTGAAAGGGAGAGGAATGCTGTCACCAGGAGAAGGAGAAAGGATGAGTACAACTCTATTTTTCCTCTCCTTTGTAAGTGAGTACCTCATATTGGTGGCACCAATTTGACAGATAGGCATGGGAGAAGAAAGTGAAGAAGCAGAGATGCAGTGTCCATTGAAGCTTTGTCAGGTTGTATATCACAAATACAGGAATGGCAGTACAGCCAGTAGTACCCAAGATCTATCCCCAAGATCTCACGCATTTATAAATACCAGTGGAGAGGGCCATTCGAAACTCAATGTCAGTAAAGCCACAAATTTACTTATAAAAACTTTGACAATATACATTGACACATATAACTAAGCCCACCATACTCAGATGAATATAACTGCTACAGCCCAGGCTTAATTCACAGGATTTGGGTGCTTTTCTTTACTAGTCTCAAGATCTCACACACTGATTCATCTCATTCCACCCATGACCAATCCCTCTCAAATTAGGCCAGATGTTATATGTGACTATCACAGCAAGTCTGAGATAATTTCTACCCTCTGAAAGCAGTGAAAGTAGAATCCTGTCTAAAGAGCTTTCTGAAAGCAATGCTTGATTAACTACTTCAAAACACTCTAAAACTGGAGAAAGACATCTTAAAAAAATTAAAAATGGGGGTAAAAATGTTGGTAAAAGTGCCCCTAGGTAACTGCATGTCCATACCCCATCCCACTGAACTTCCTAATAAAAACATAATTTCCACACTTCAGTTGATCCAGTCAATATCTGTACGTAGAGACACTTTGTACGTAGAGTAAATGAAATCTGTAGCTTAACAGAGACAGGGCATGAAGTACATTAAACTGGTATTTTTTTCCATTGCTGCTGATATATACATATATCCAGAAGATTTATGTGCATCTTATCATATTGCTCTCATGCTTCTTCTACAAAATATCTATTAAATAAAGCAGATATGGAATAAATATTCTTCTAATGGCAACTTGACTATGTAGTCTGTTTCCATAAAAGAATGAAGTATTAATGCAGTATTAATGCAACTATGATTGCTATAGCATGTCCTTTACCTCTAAGTTCACTTAATTTTCCAGTCAATACTTCTCTTTTTCTATTATTATTCAATATATAATGTCACAGATTTCTTCCTCTCAGTTATGATATCTTAAGACTGAGCTTCTATTTTTTACCAATGTTTGAGCTCTCCTTGCATTATCTTTTTAACACAGTAGGATTGCAGTGACATTCAGAAGCATGGAAGTACCAATAAATCTTTGTCAGGTGAGGGTTTCCACACTGCAAGTTCAGATGTTCTCTCTTGTCCTGTGTATCTTCCACTCTCTGCTGCATGGTGCATCCATCTGAACACAAAGGGTTCTCTCCCACCTTCTTTGCAAACATTTGCAGCGGTGTTTTATAATACGCATGGGTAGGTAAAAGCACAACACACTTGACATTAAATTATCAAAGAGGCCAGTGATCTCAGCTCAGTGGTTTCAAAGGAGTTGCAGGCAAGGATTTAAGCAAGGTGCAGAGGTCTGACTCCCAAGTGGCTATAAGCACTTTTATGCAAGGTCTCAGTCAAGTCCCTGATCTCCAGAGAGACCAGCAGTTCAAATGCATCTCAGCCATTCATTGTGAGGATATTTCATACTGTCTTTTTGAGGTAAATGTCTATTTCATATCATGCCCTTGGTGAGGAGACTCTGGTCACCTTGCTTTAAGCTCCACTTTTTATTCTGGGTGCCAATCACTTAGGTACTGCAGCACATAACTTCAAAGCACTTAGATTATCCAGGAAGGCCCAGGCCCACAGGAATAACTGCTATCATCAGTGGATCTTTGCTAATTCATCTTTAGAGGTTCTGCTTCCAAAACATCCTTTTAAATTGCTTTCCTTTCATGTATACGTTAGTGCTTGCTGTAGTTTTAGCTCAGGAATGAGCTAATTCTAAATGCCCAGTCCACATTGACAACCACATCTGAGGTAGTCACCCTCAGGTTTCTTTACAGTCAGTGGTGTGAAAAAGGCATCATGATTTGCCCGCCTTATTCTACAAGGTTACTTTGGAAGGAATTGAATGGCAGTCCAGAAACACCAGTTTCTCCCCATTGCCATTGACAGGAGTCTAAATGGCTAGCTTCCCTGGAGACATATACATCAAATGAATTATACTTCATGGCATGATGCTGGTTACTTTGTAGAGAGAAAGACATGATTGCATGAGTGATGTTGTATAAATTTTGGCTCAGACAGGAAACAAAAAATTAGCAATTGTTTTTTTCCTAAGAGAATTTGTACTTAGGGTTTGCTCATATGTCTCTAAAGGACTAAGTTATGCCACTTAATGTAGATGGTGACATTTTCAATAGCAGGAGAATGCCCATATCAGATGAGAAATGGTATGTTGCTAATTTGCAATAACTCAAGACTTGTGATTGTATGATCTTACCCTTTGTTAAATAGAACTTGCAGTACTTTTATAACAATATGATTTTTGACCAGTAAAATTAGGACTTATATTTCATTTCTGATATTTTTCTCCTCTATTTATATCCTTCCTGGAACAGCATCTATCCCATGTTCTTTCCTTCTTAGAGTGTAGTGGATTTATTGTTTGATCAGAGGCTGTTTTTTAACTTGCTTTCTTTTTCTCAGGTAAATACTACAGTAAATACTACTGTATTTATGCAGACTATAGCAGTAGTGATACAAGCAAACCATTCCCTATATGTGTACTTTCCAAAAAGCTAAAACTTTATATTTCATGTGAATAATTTTATAAATGACAAATATACCTCTTTCCTGCAGAACGGAGAGATCTTTCCAAAAGAATATGAGCTTGCTCAAAGGGAAGATGTGTGCACGTTTCAGAAGGAGGCTTTCTAATCTGATCAGGGAAAATATATATCTTCTGTGTCAAACTTCTGGTTAGTTTTTAGTAGTTAGATATTTTAGATCTGTAAGATTTTATTTATTTATTTATTTTCAAAATGTATCTCCCTTCTTCCTAAATTGAGTATCTATCAATTATTAGAGCTATGTATGAAATTAATTCAAGTTCCACTTTGAAAACAGCACATGTAACAGCAAATGGGTATTTGGATATGATCATATCAATTTTGATATTTCAAAATGTCTGACTATTTAAAAAATACAGTAATACTGTGCTGTATATATCGCATTGCCATTTCCTTTTGCAACACAGAATAATTAAAGCAATATTTTAATAACATAGTAATTAACTCTCCATTGTAGTTTGTTATACTGGAATCAGCTGAGTTTCTCAGGAGTTTCTGGCCTAAATTTGAATTGCTGAATGTTTAAAATCAGCAGTCTATGTCACCTTTTGCTACACAGGGGAATCTGATCATTCTGAGTAAAGTATGACAAAATAACAAAGAAATGATGATTTCTTTCTAGATACATTAAGGAATAATAATTTCCAAATATTTCTAGTGCACTCTTTAACCTTTTTATTTGGTTTTTAAACCGTATGTTTCTGGCCTTGGAGATTCCAGTGACACAACAAGGATGTATGGGGGAAAGTGCTGGTGAGGTGAGTTTTCTTTTTTGTTTTGTTTTGTTTTGTTTTGTTTGTTTCTCTTATGCAGAAATTTCAAAGCCAAGAGGTGCTATAGGAAGTTGTTTTTTTCAGCTTCTATAGTTACAGAATTGTGATACCAGATATCTGGTCATTAAAATACATTTTATATAAATGCCAATAGATTGAGTATATACACTTCCTAAGAAAATATATCTTTAGCATGTTGCATATAATTAAGATAATGCATAACCTTAGAAAACAATAGCCAAGGATTTTTCTAATCAGAAACCTTTTTCTAATATGTGCTCAGGCCCATTTCTTTTAAGGTGTTTGGGTTCTGAAGCCTGGCTAAAAACCTCTTTTGGGTTTGCCATCAGTTAAGCAGACAGCGGGCAGGCAAATCTAGAAAGTGTTCTTGCCCTCACCTCTTACACATTGTATCCTTGCTTCATATGTATTTTTCTGAGCTTTCTCCTATTGTGGCTTTCTACTTTATAAACAAGCATTGAGACTGTGAGATTGCCATATACATTAACTTATTTATAGATATAGACTGGTATGAAGCTACAATATAAGCTGAGCTCGTTATTGTAACTATAAAAGTTACAATGTTGAGCTTCAGGATAGTTTCCAACCAAAATTGTGTGCTTTTTTTTTTTTTCCTTTTTTCCTTTTTTTTTTTCCTCCTTTTTTTTTTTTTCCCCCAGTAAGTCAGTTCTCAAAAAGGAAAGATATTTTTGGTTTCCATCACTGCAAGGCCAGTCCTGCTCACATTGGTTAATCTGATTAATCTGAAGTAGCATTCCTTTTTTCTTTTCTTTTCTTTTTTTTTTTTGTTATTTTGTTTGGTTTGGTTTGTTTTTGCTTTACTGAATTGGAGGTAGACTGATGGGGGTCCTTGTTCCTTGTTCGTTCCCTCTAGTCCACTGTCTGCCCTGCAGTCTCAGTGAGTTCAAAGTGTCTTCTCATCACCTGGAGTCCAGAGTAATTGCACATGCTGCTGTCTACCAAAACAGCACCAAAGAGAGCTCAGGTTGCACTACTAATAAGCATTAATTTTTGTTATCACTTGAGAACAGCTTTGTAAATGGCTAATAGTCACTGACTTGAGGAACAGTTGTCATACATAAGCATGACAGAACTCAGAAAGTGTTATTTGCCAGTGTGTGACTGAAAACTCACAAAGATCACAGAAACACAGAATCACAGAATGGCCAAGGCTGGAAAGGACCTCTGAAGATCATCTGGTCCAACCCCTCTGCTGAGCAGTATCACCTAGAGCAAATTGCACAGGATGGTATCCCAGAGGGTTTTGAATAACTCCAGAGAAGGAGAACCCACAAGCTCTCTGGGCAACCTGTCCCAGTTCTCTGTCACCCTCACAGTACAGAAGTGCCCTCTCATATTCAGATGGAACTTCCTGTGTGTCAGTGTGTGCCCATTACCTCTCACAATCTCACTTGGCACATCTGAAAAGAGACTGGCTCCATCCTCTTGACACCCATCCCCAGATGAAGAGAAGAAGCTGAAATGAATGAAGACGAAACAGGAAAAACAACTACTTAGGTAAAAAGAGGCATTACCAGACTCAGAGAAAGAACTGGAAAAATTTTAAGAGCTGACAAGAACAAAGAGCCTGTGGCCACTCTGGACTTATGAATACTTAGAACTTAGAGAATCAGAATCTGCTGGAGCTTTTATGTACAACAGGTACCTGAGAGTCCCAGGCTATCTGGTGAGATCTTGTTTATGAGGACTACAAATCACTGCTTTGTTCCACACAGTAGTATATATATACAGTGGAACTTTTCTATTAGAGGACAGGCTGTCTTTGTCTCAGCTGCTGACTGCTCAACTGCTCGCTACCCAGATTTATCACTTTGGCAACAGTGCACGTGCTGAAGAGTTATCAAGCATTGGTTATATGCTCACGGTTCCCACTTTTCCGTCTCTCATTTCATTTACAAGAACCACTTGAAATAACAGCTCAGCTGGAGCACAATGATTTTTTCTGTCTTTTGGTGTGATGTATGGGCCTGTTCTACTCCTAAAAGTTTCCACAACAAGCAATAGCAGTACCCCAAATGCTATTTTGTATTCAGCACTTTAGGTCTCAGAATATACTTTGTTTCTCCCCAGACTTTCATACCAGTAAGCCAAAGCCCATGAGTCATGGTTCAGTTATCTGTAGCTTGACTCCCAACCAGAATGAACAGCATAGAGAGAGAGGCATACATAAAGAATTTATGGGCTTTTATGACCTGAATAAATTTAAAACATCATATAGCTCTCTTCATTTATTCTATTAGACTGGTCTGCAGTGTTTGATTAAAGAATTATTGTAAGTAGGGAAATCACAATAGGAAGACAATTTTCTTATATTGTGGAGGTGTTTTCTGATAAGGCAGAAACCATTTCAGATTCTCTGAAAAATTTCAAGCCAATTAGAGTGTACACGCTTTGAAAGTTGTATTTTTTCTGAATAATTTTCTGAACTTGTCCTATATCTGAATGAATATCACATAAACTTTTTTTTTTTTTTTTTTTTCTGTTATATACTCGAACTGTACTCCATCTTTAAGCTTACATGAAGGGTTTCAAAGTCAAATAGAATTTATCATTCTGGTCTCAACCTGTCACATTTCAGATAGGTTGTTACCTGAGTTTCTGGCAACTGCAGTTTAATATTATTTCTTCCCTCAAAGCTCAGAATTTGGAGTTAAAAAACTATGATTTGCATAGGCTAGGAATCCTCTGGGATTTCACTGACAGTTAGCTAATGTTATCTAATATAAGATCACCAGTTGCATGGGAATATGGATAACATATTTCTGCAAATGTAATCCATAGTTTTTCTGATCCAAGAGAATTAATTGAAATTTGACAAAATTTTCTCCTAGAAGGTAGTATATTAGCATTATCTACCAAAATCTGCATTCTTACAAAAGTGAAGTAGACGAATTAATGGGAATCAATACAGCTGCTTAAGATGTGTACATTAATTAATTAATTCTTTATTTCATTATTCTAGCCAGCTTGAGTAATGGGAAGAAAAAGCTAGCTTTATCCTAGCAGAAATTATGAAGAGGCATAGGAGTGAGGATGCTTTGGTTAGCAGTCAGCTGAGGCTGGTAGCTACATCGGAGCTCGTCACACTTTGATTTTCTGCTTTTGTCAGGCAGGAAAGCCAATAATGCTCAAGGGTGAACCTTTGCACTTAGATGTACTTCTCTCTATCTGCTCAGAGGATTTATGCTTCAGTGTGCCAATTTTTTTCTATTGCATGTCAGGGCATCTCATACGTAGATATATACGGTAGGAAAATGTAAATAAACAAGAAGAACCCTACAAATTCATGGTGAAAAATAGGTCAAACATCATTGAGTTATAATGCTGTCAGAGTTTTCATGCTTAGTTCTCCTGTGGGAATACATATCCTTGAGACCAACTTTGGATAAAATTGATTTTGAAAACAATCAAATGTGCATCTGTCAACCTAGCTGCTACAAAATCCATTTATCTTTAACATACTTATTGCTTCATTTTTAATAAGTTTTTAGCTTTTTCTGACAAAAGAGTCCAATAAATAAATTTAGATGTAATGTGAGCAAGGAGAAACTAATACTTGAATATATTCTAGTCTTTGATGGCTTACTGTTTAATAATCTGATAACCATTAGAAAAATGTAAATTTCTATTAAGAAAAAGAAAAAGAAGGAAAAAAAAAAAGAATACACTCTTACTATATAGATCAATACTGAGGAAGACAGGACTTTGATTTGTTTTTAATTTGGACCATTTTATACAGTCAAAATTGCATGCTTTGTTTAATTTAGATTGTTTTATGTATTTTTTTTTTGTGTTTTGTTGTTAGATTTCCTCTTGTCTTTTTGGAATGAAGGAGGAATTTCACAGCTCAATCAAAGACAAAACGTTACTTCTTTTCTGCACTTCCCTTGACTTAGGTAAATTTTGATTGAAAAATATTGCTATTGACCATTTGGACTTCTCCTGTTAAGGAAAAGGGAAATTACAGGGTAGTGTCATAATGGTTTAAGAACATCTTATTTTCCAGAACCTCACTCAGTCCTATGAGTTTGCAAACAGTTAGCTACTAAATTTAGGGAGCCAAGCCTTTGAATTTGGGTAGCAACCTGAATTGTGACCTCACATTCACAGCCCCATTTCAAGAACCAGTGTGACCCCTGCCTGTCTGATGGCTGGTTTGCTCAGCAAACCTGCAGCCATGGATGAGCTTTTGCTGATGGATGAATGATAATGTCACATAACGTGGCAAATAATCTCAGTCCAGCAATGTAACTGTCTTGTTGTTGTAAGCTTTTACTCCTTGGCTTCACCATCTTCTAAAATATTCACCTGAGTCATAAGGCCCACAGATCAGCTTGTGCATCCATGTGACTGCAGCTGATCTGAGAGGGTTTCACTTTGTGCTCCTGAAAACCTTGCTGGGGTTGCCCTTGCCACCACCTAACACATGGAGGTGTTTCACTGAGCCATAAGGTGTCAGAGGTTGGAAAGGATCTCTGGAGATCATCTAGGCCCACCCCTGCCCAAGCAGGGCCATCTAGAGTAGAAGGGATAGTCAATCCCTAGTCCCTGTCCCAGAAGGGAGAGCCTTTGCTTGGCACATTGGTAAATCCCAAGCAATAAGGACAGAAAGAAGTAAAAACAGAAAGGCTCAATGCAAATTATATAACCATGTAGAGCTTCAAGGTTTATACACTTCAAGACACACATAGAACTTCAAGATACAGAAGAAACTTTTGAAAACACATATGATTAGTAACTGGGAAAAAAAACAGCTTTTGAAGTCTTCACATCAAGGCTTGGTGATTTTGCTAAATGCAAGCTATTAGTCTCAGAACAGAGGGAAATGGATGAAGTGTAATGCAGGTGTTATTCAGAAGTCAGACTAGGTGATCTAATAACACCTCATGGCTTTAAATATCTATAACTGACACTGTGAGCTCTTGTCAGTTTGGAGCCATAAATATTACCAGTGGTCCAGAATTTACCTCTGCTACAAAGAGCATCACCCATCCCATCCCTTATTCCTCCTCACCTTTACAGAGGGGAGGAAAAAAAAAAAAAAAGAGAATAATAATAAAAAAATATTCTTCTCATCTCTTAAAGAAAAAAGCATTCTATGGGGCAAGGAAAATTATGACTATGAACACCTGTACACTGTTATGCGCTTCCTTATTCCATAAGAAAAACAAAGATTTTATATCCACTGGAATCTCTAACACATGATAAAAGGGAGACTTTCATTTTGATTATGAATGTGTAGGATAATATGTGTTACAAGAAAAGGCAGTAATTATATTATTAAGAAGAAAATGAGAAAAATTTATTATTTTTTTTTTCCAAGTTTCATTCTGAGTTCTATTCTTAGTTATACTGTGGCAAATACTGAATTACTCCAACCGTATTGCTTATGATCTAGGACTCTGAAATGAAAGCAAATACAGAAATTATGTATTTAGTACTTATCACATACACCTATAAAAATCTAGTACATAGCGAGTTGCTAAAGCTTATATTTCCTAATATGCCTCTAGAGCTTTATAATTTTTATCTTCTGTTGTTTGTGAGAGATACAACCTATCTTATCCTGGCATTTCATCAAGTATGTAACAAATTCAGTAATACAAATTATCCTTTGCCAACAGCAGTATGATTAACAGCCTGCTGCTTTCACATCCACACAAAAAAACAACTTTTTATTTAGTAAGGAGACCAATTACAATAGTGCAAGTTATTTTGTTATATTTTGTGTTGGACTTGGATCTGAAATATATGGTAGAGTTTGTTAACTGCATCTCTTGAATGAACAGTACTTATAGTCATTGTTTTAATGAATAAGATGTATTTGTGCCAGATGTATCACTTAGTGCTGCAATACATAAGTACATCCCTGTTCAAGTTCTTAATTCCAAACATGGAAATGGAAATAAAGGTGTTTGGAAATCAGAGTAGAAATACAGAGCTTCTCCTGTTGTAAATAGTCGTATTCAGCAAAAGTCTCCATTCTATGTTGTTTTTAGTGTAAATTCTACTTACCTGGAACATGCATGAGAAGTCTATTTTTTTTTTTTTTTTTTTTTCTGAAAGTCACCATCTAAGTGTGTAACACTGAAGTGGTGCAAAATATTGATACCTAGCATGTGGTCAGATGCTAAAATTTCCACAGTGTAATCAACTTCAATGATAACAGTCTAAGCTTATAGCAGTCTACCTTTTTCACCAAGGGCTGAAGGAACACAATAAAGCTTCCAAGAAAGACTCTCTTGACATTTATTTAAGAAGAAATAAAAAGCATACTATAAAGCACAGTTTAACTTCTATGGGCAACTCATTTATTCCAAAAAGGGTATGAACAGAGAGCTCCTACAGATACAATGACAACGGCAGGAACCCTCTGAGGTATTAATGAGTTAATTAATTAACTGGTAAAATAGTGCACACATGCTGTCTGAGTATGACTGAAGAGAAAACCGAGGGCTGGATAAAATCAGTGGTAACAACAGACTAGTTGCATTTTTCCTGTTTCTTGCTATTATTGTAGTTGCTGTCATTGTTAGTGTTTACAAAACATTTTTCAATAATGAGCATCGGGCATTAAAAAGCCAAATGTGAAAACTTTTTATCAGAAGAAGAGAATTTCCCTGCCCAAGGGCATGGAGTCACTAGAACCTAATGGGTATTCCTGGGCTGGGGACCAAGCTGGTACCAAGCAAGCTCTAGCTGGAGCCAAATTAAATTTATACAATTCTTCTCAGTCCCTTTTTGACTCAGCACTGAACCTATCAAAAAGCATGTGTACTTTATTCTGTAATTGTTATCAAAGTCTGCACAGCTGTAGAAATCCCCAGTTCAGTTGTGTTTAAGATTAGCACAAACTCCTGAAAAGAACAAGCCTTTCCTGAAGGTAAGTTTGGCTTCAAAGCATCAGCAAATTCAGAACATTCAAAGAAAAGAGGAAAAAAAAAAAAAAAAAAAAAAACTTTGTTTCTTTTTGGGAAAAATCTGCTATATTGATTATAACATTTATCCCTTTGCCAACAAAATAGATGATGCAAGCTAAAAATAATTTTTCCTCCATTGTTTAATATAAAACAATATTACAGGGATTTATAAAGAAGGTATCTGTTCTTTAACTTTTAATAACCATAGAAGGTGTTAACCTTCATGTGAAAACCCACATGTACAACATGAGTGATCTAAACTGAAATGGGTAATGGAGGAAGCCTGTGTTTCCCAGAGATGAATAGAACAGGAGACGTATGTTGTCTTTCACAGCTGGAAATGCCATAGAGGGATTCTCTGAGTTCTTATACAGCTCAGTATGTAGGATTTTTTTTTTCCTGCTCTGTTTAAGGCATCATACACAATCTTAAATAATATTTTAGCATCTTCTGGGGCTAAGGAATCATTGTTTGTTTGTTGTGTTTTTTTTTGTTTTTTTTTTTTTAAGAGTACTTCTCTACGAAGCTTCCCAGAAACATCAATGTTAGAAGGATATGAAACAGAAAAGACAATAACATCAAGGCAAAAATCAAAATTGAGGTCAACCTGAAAGTCATCAGTACTCAACATGACAGTCTCAAGCACATCAGTCACACCTAGAATATTTTCTTATCATAAAACATTTTATAGGGTGGAAACAGATATTCACATGAGCTTTTACTGAAGCTCACCTGATGTTCTGTGGAGCTGATGGTTAGACAGACTGATGCCTGTCAATTGTGCTATCTCTTCAGTGTGTGAAAGCAATTTGCTTGCAAGCAGTCCATATTTCATTAGCATTTTATGTGCTACAAGAAAATAATTAGCTTCTAATGCACATATAGTTAAATCACTGGAGCATAAATGATCAATAAAACAGTCAATAGCAAATCGTTCAGTCCCATTTTATTAATCCTGTTTGAATTCAAGTACTTTCCAATCTGGAGTTTATCTGCACTTCTTGAGAGATATTTCATGTTCTGTTACAAAGTTCATTGCAGTGACACAGATCGCTTATCTGTACAATGTAGTTGACAAAAGCCACCAGCTGTCTAAATCAGTAGGTGTCTGGGAAATCGGATATTTTTTATAGATGTAAAATTTAATCACTGCTTGTTATGAGACGCTCTGCTAAGAGATCTGGTCAGATAGAAGGCAGAAGGCAGAACAGAGGGAATTCAAAAACAAGTGTTGGAGGATTTATCAGATATGACAGAATAAATGGCATATCTCAGGATTACTACGAGGCATGAAGACTCTGCAATCAGCAATTCTGCAGCATTCGGAATTACTGCTTTCACATTTCATATTTGTTGGCACTATGGAGGTCAGATATGCTGGTGACCCTTTCTTCTATTTGATTAATGGCCCCACTGTTCATGATTTTCATCCAACAGAATCACATTGACTGGAATTGCAGCAAATAAGATTGCACATGAAAGTTTGCACATAGCCTCTGACTGTATAAATTTGCATTTACATCATATTTGCATCTGGGGAGAGCCCACATACTATTTTTTCCATGGTGCAGCTGCAATGTCTTCAGAGCCCGGATACAGTGGTTGAACATCTGTCACTCAGTACCAGACTGTTTTAGATCTTTCAAAATCCTAAGGAACTGATTAGTAGATGAATTAAATACTGCTGTGTTTATTTGTAACTCTAGCACTTCCTCTACTTTATGTTGAGCCATCATTTCATATTTGGATTGAAGTCCTAATTTTAGTTGAATTTACAGTCAAAGCACTGACTGAGGAAGACAGATTTTTAAAAATCTAAATATTACTGGGCCAAAAGGATCAGAGAATAGTTAGGCGAAAGGAGCAGATGATAAACCACAGAAGTGTATTATGTGTATTTCAACAGGTAGAAGAGGCTGTTAGGTAAGGACATAATGATACACCTCTTCTTTGGTGATGAAGAGAGGGAATTAGTGTAAGGCAGATTAAATATACCAGATATGAACAGCAAAAAAGACTATGCTAAAGCAAGGAGACATGTTTAAAACAGCTACTGAGTATTCCTACAAACTTGAAGGAAAAGGCCAGAAAAGAGCTTAACCAGTAATCCAGAAAAGATTTGCTGTCCACTATCTTCCATATAGAAATAGGTGAAAAGGGACCTCGGGTATATACTTTCCAGATCAGTTTTTGTTTGGTTTGTTTGTTTGTTCGTTTTTGTTTGTTTGTTTTTAGAAAGAAAGGCAACCAAGGCATTATATATCTTGTCTCTGCTTGAAGACTAGAACTATTTGGGAAAATATAATAAAACAGTAATATTCTATAGTAAACATCTTTAACCTTTGCCATACCTTTACCAAGGGCTTTTTGAAGGTGATTGTTAGCTGTGAAGGGGCTGCAATTTATATTTTATTAATTAAAGGATCTCAGTTTCTGTTAATTTCAAATGAAAATGTCTTTATTCATTTCAGTTTCTGTCACTGATTAGACATGAAACAGCACCATATTCTTAATTGCAAAACAGTTTGAGAAACACAAGGATTTTAAACATATTGGATTTATAGGAAACAAATTCATAGCTCAACAAAATGCTAATACACTAAATGTTGTCGCAACAGTATAATAGCTTGCAATTCTGAAATTATTTTAACATATTAATACGTCACTGTCACTATATATCTGCATCTTGATTTGTCAGTATTATGTACACCTCCAGATCATTCATTACTGCTTCACACTCTATGGTGTGATGCAGCCTTGTCATCTCCTTCCTGAAATAACCAGTCCCTGGGGACCCCTGATATTTACTACAACTCTCTGCCTTCTCATTACTTTGCCCAAGAGGAGGCCATTGCCAGACTGGGCTAAGAGCTGAGCTCCCACTCCAGACCTGCTTACTGCCCCTTCACTCCCTCTTCCCACTCCTGCTTTTTTACTTTAAAATAATAATGATTAAAAAAAAAAAAAATACAAGGTGGCTGAGTATACACCTTGGCTGAGTATACCACAAGGCATCTCATATCGTGAGACTCTCACGATGAACCTTCCCACCCAGCAGCAAACTTGGACCCAGAGAGCATTTAAAACAGAAGTGGTCTCCTTGCATTTCAAACCTTTCTGTGGGATCGTCTCCCATAGATTCATCTACTAACTCTTTGAAGACCTGTAAACTAGTACCTACAACACTTTGCTGTAATCTTTAGTTTAACCATATATTAAGTGATGAGTCACCTCTTTGTCAATGTTTTGATTTTTCCTCCTGCTAGCCTGTTTGGAGGCCATTTAGTTCTTACACTGAATTTGTTTCCTGCACCCCTCACTCATGACAGTGAAGATTTTTTAGACCTATGTATGTATCCTGTCAGTTTTTTATTTTCAAGGCTGAAGAGTCTGTATCTATTTCAGTTATTCTTTGCACAGAAACTACCCCAGAACTTTGACTGTGGTTTATGTTTATTTAGTTTCATCTGCTATTTTATCATCTACTCTGTGTCACTAGGGCCTTCTGTAGTTCTTTACTCTTTTTATACCTTACCTTTACCCTTATTTTTAATGTCTTGAATAACTTCACTGATTATTTCCTTCAGCTTGAATCCTGAGCATTTATTTCCCCTTTCTCTTGATTCATATGCAGACATATCCCGTTATGCTCTTAAAGAAAGTACCATTGGTGAGGAACCTGGACAAATTGCTTTCGGAACACCAATTACATCTGGCAATCACATCTTACCTTGTCTACAGTAATGCCTTCACCGTAATGTAGTAATTCTGTGAGATGGGACTTCCCTTTACAAAACCAGTGTTCAATCTTCCCCAGTAATTAGTAGTTATCCACATAATTTTGTTCCTCAAAATTGCTTACTGCTCAGTATTTCATTTTACCTAACCTGGAATCCTTTACAAAAAATTGTGCCACAATAGCCTGGTACTGTAACATGGAAGTAATTGTAAGCTTAATGTTGTGCACCAGTTCAGATATTCTTCACTTAGAGAGCTGTTGGGTGAATTGCAAGAAAAGACAGTGCAATTTATAAAGAATAATTTTGTGAATTCTTCTCTCTTCTACTGACACTTTATTCAGTGCTAGAGCTTCCACTGTGTCTCCCAAATAGTTTTGGTGTGGGTATCAATCAAGGCAAATATAGAAAAAATATATTGTTTTTTTGTTTGTTTTTTAGTATTTCACCTAGACTAGTGAAATAATTTGGTCATGTAATGGCTTCTGATTATTATGGTCACTATTTTATAAGTGTATGAGGAACATACAACAACTATTACAGGTACGAGATATGGGAACTTCACGAAGCCAAGTCTGCAGAACAATAGTAATTTATGTGTATCTCCTGGCCACTTGATGTTTTTTAATATGAATCCCTGTATAGCACAGGTAAAATATAATTACTTCAGTTTACATATTAGCCAAAACCTGTTTCCTCAACTATAGTAAAATCTTTTCTTGTCTTTGACAGGTATAGAGGAACATATGTCAACTCAAGGTATGTTCCTAAATTTTAAAATAGTTTCCCAACTCAATGCAAAGGTTAAATGTTAATCTAGTTTTGTCAATAATTTCTGCAACAATTTCCTGGTGTAACAAAATATATATACCCCTAAATAGCAATCAGACAGTAACTGTCCAAATGATAGCCAGCATCACGGTGGCTGCAAAATTCATTGGGGAACCACTAGTCTAGCAATCCATTACTGAGATTGTATTTTATAGCTTCTTTTCTGTTTTATCTCCACAGGAAACTCACTTAAAGACAATTTAAAGGCTAGAGGCTTCCTTATATTTTGTAGCTGAGAGCTAAATACTGTAGGAAGAGAACTGCAGCTTAAAATGACTGAGCAATACCAACTGAATATTTTCTACCTATCTTTCTGCAGAAAACTGTGTCTAAGGGTTTCTATAAGGTTGATTGGAATCTTGATGGAAGCTTCCAGTAGCTATTCATGGCTCCGTATTATAATATCTTGTCTTGTAGCAACAATAGTTTCAAACCCACCTTAACTGGTAATCCTTTCTTTTTGCTGTCACTGATGTAATAATTGTGTTTTCTTTCTAACCCAGGAAAAAGGTTACACTATTTATTTTTATTTATACTCCTAAATATTATGACTCAGTATGACACAGAACATGACACTTAGCAATGACGCCATTTACAGGCATTGGTTATAATAACAAGACAATCAGTACTTACGGGCAATTGTGGTCCTTAATTAATAACATTTTAAATCCTAGGACAATCTGTTCACTAAACATTGCAGTAAAACTGCTCAGAATTCATGCTTTCTATTCAGACCATACCTGGGATCATTGTGCTAACAGGTTTCACCATTCTCCCAGTTAGATCAGACAAATGTATACAGTTTTGTCATATAGTTCAAAAAAAAAATGTTTATTTGAGAGTGCATGGTAATCTGAGTTCAGATTGCCAGGCTCAGCTGGTAGCTGCATCGCTACGTAATCTCTGTTGCACTATGGCAAGAGAGAGATTAGACGGATGTTAGCTTTTGGGACACTTTTCTCCCAATCATTAAATATCACCCAGAATGATATATACCACCTAGAGCAATCCAAACAGCTGGAACACCTGGATGTGGCCCAGTTTGGCTGAAGAGTGAGGAATAGTACCTCAGCCACTGTATCTGCCACTGGACACTGCAGTTCCTCTGGGGATCCATAAAATTGGGGATCCCACTGAGCTGGGGCTTTGCGTTGGTGACAGATCATGGCACTGTGAGTATAGTGGAGACGTAACCTGAAGAAACTCTAGTGTAGGTTTTTGCCAGGTCCTGATGCACCACTCTCTCAGCCAAAAACTATGAACTATTATGCAACACTTAATAGCTGAAGATTATTTACTGGGGAAGCTGGAGGCGTTGCTGTTGCCTCTCTGTCCATCTATGCTAGTATGTGCTCCAGCTCACATGACAAGGAACAGTATGATCTTCAGCAAAGCTTTTCCACTTTGCCTGTCAGTTTTGCACAGGTATCTGTCCTTCTGTATTCTGTTTCAGATCACTGTAATTTGAGAATAATACTCTGGCATTGAGGAGTGATAGTTGTGACTGGATAAGTACTAAAAGTCAGGCCTCAAATGAAGGTCCATCTAGACTGAAAAATGTTTACAGTCTAAAAGGTCTGCCTAATACCACTAGGACTGTTTCTTTTTCTTGTCATTTTCCACCAGAAATCTTTTCTAGATTAGTACTGCAGTTCATAGTTAAGATATATCTTAACCTTTCAGATAAACGATGTTTTTCTTTGCCTACTGATTCTTTTTAAAAAGTCAGGAACAAACAATCAGATGTGTTTAAATGAACATCTGGACAGTGTGACCTAACATTCTGTCATTCATCTAAGTTGGTGTGACAAGACTGTTATTTTTCCTTTGTCTGTATTATTCACAAAGATGGGATCCATTGAACTTATAGCTCTCTCCTGTCTTGACTGCACTACAGTATCAATTTTGCACCCAAAGCCATTCGTTCAGTTTTCAGTTAGAGTAATTTCTGTCAAGAACTGTGAGTCTTGGCACTTTCAGCTGAAGTCTTGACGAGGGAAAACTTGTCTGTAATGCTACAGAGAGAAAAATTCACTTTAATTTTGACTAAGTTTCTTTAAAATTCTTTCTTATTTAAAATAGATGCACATACAAGTGTTTGAACACAACAGAATTGCTTACATTGCTTTCTATGGTCTTCTCAAAGTCGATGTTTTGGTAAAATTTCATTCCAACTGATAGTCACCTTGGGCCAGATCTGGTAGAAGATTCTGGTTCCTTTAAGTTAACAAGTTTACATTTTCAGGTACCTGAGTCTGAGCTGTAATTCAAACCATCTAGAGATCCTAGTGAGTACATGGAAATCACTGTAAATTAGAGGTGCTCCAAATTTTTTGTGGTAAACAGGAAAATACCTAGTGGTAAGTTCTAAAGCCCAGAATGGATCAGAAATCTTAGCTCCTCTCCAGAGCTTAGATATGAGAATTGGGTCTACTAGGCACTCTTTTTGTGTAATTCATTTCACTTCACCGCTGTTAGCAGCACTTATCTATTAAACTGTAGTTTTTTCTGCAGGCCTCAGTAGCCCAACTTCATGGCTGTGGATTTCATGAAGCCGAATCTAGGCATCTAGAGGTTAAACATTAAAACCAAATTAATCTGAATACCAAAAATTTCTCCCTTTAAGACATTACAAAAAAAATGTAGAAAGAAAAAAAAAGAGAGAGAGAGAAAGAGGTAAAGAAAGAGGTAAAATAAAGAATTGTAATGTGTAATAAATTATTCAGAATAAATGAAAAATATGGTCCTTATACAGATTCAGACTTCTACAAATGTTAATGGCTTTAGTTAATTACCATTTAAAAAACTTTGCTGGGATTCTAGAATGCAGAAAATGTTGTGACCTTCAACAAAAGAGATGTTTTCTTAGCCTTCAAACAAGAAGCCAGGCTACCCTAATTCTCCCTTATGAAGGAACTGATTAGACAGCTGTCATTAAATATATTCAGATTTACTCTGAGGTGTACACAGAAGTCTGACAGAGGTGAAGAGAACAAATACGTTTATTGGACTGCTCTCTGGAGTGGCTGTTTAAGTGCTGTTTTGTCACCAGTCCCAGAAGCTGAAGAAGTGAAACTTCGAATCCAAATCTTAGATTTACTTCTCAAAGATTCACCTGATGCTTTTTCTTCATTTGTGGATGAAAGACAAAATTAGGAGATGTGAAAGATGGATGGTTTCAAAAGGAACTTTATAATTAGCCACAGACTGCATGTAGTCACTATCTTGACATCAGATCCTGCTGTTTATTATATGACATCCCTGTTTTACCGAGGACCAAGAAAGTTATTGCAAGATGGAGTAAGGATGATCCATCCACCACAAACCCCTCTGGGGCCTGCCATATATGTCCAGGCACCATCACTTTAAACCTTCCCTTCCAAAATCCCCAAGCAAAATGACAACACTCATTCTTCAGTCTGAAATGAGGACAAGATCTAAGACACCTTGCAGTGCAGAAAGCAAATATCAGAAATACATGTAACTGCAGTGGCAGTTCCCCATTCCAAGTAGGTCCACAGACTACAAGAGCTGAAATGTTTGAATATCTTTTATGTTACCCATTTAACTTCATTGAACTCCACTGGGGGGTGGCAGGGTGTGTGTGTGTAATCTGTGGAATCCTTGTAGCCTTGTCTAAGACTGAATTATAGCTGCACGGGAAGGCACCAGAGAATATAACTGCAGTAAAGTAGAATGTATTCCTTTCCAATGAAACATCTTGATTTTCCTAGGTTTTTGTCAGTAGTAGATCAGTGAGAGAACTGCTGATATACTTGCTCATCAATATACCTTTGTAATATTTATATTCCCTGAGAGAGAGTGGAGAAAGAGCATGCTGATTAACATCTGTACTTGATGGTGAACTTCCAAGAAGAAAATATTAATTGGCTTCTGAGATTGTAATGTAGATTTATGTGCATTTGCTTTTTATGCTAAAATATTTACCCAGCTAAGGATTTATGCCATGGCTGTATGTCAATTGTGTTTTGCAACTAAATGAATGGTTGCCTCCTTGACCTTCTTGCTTTAGGATTTAGGAGTGATTATTTGCAGTGTTCATTTGATGGTTTTGACTAATCTGAGGATTTACTGCTAGTGATACTGATAAATTGTTACATGATATTATTTCGACCATAATTTGATATTTGCACAGATTTACTCCTAACTGATTTTGACGAATTTATAGTAGGATTAGCTAACTATCCTGTCCTTGTTGAATTGACTCCTGCTTATTTATTGCTTCTAATGACATTCATGAAAAGCATATTTAGCCTTTTTCCTTCAATATGTGGATTTAGATGAGCCATTGAGACTGAACCAATTACTTTCATATACCTTAGGCTGATTCTGGGTAATTTAATAAAATGAACAGGAGGGTTTAATCCAGTATCGATGAGTGAATGTGTACTGGTTCTAAGTGCTTGGCAATTGCAGACATGGCATAGTAAAAACATAGCCATCTTTAATTTCAGCTATACTCTGACCACCCTTTTCCAGTATGACTTCCTGTCTCAGTGTAGCCAATAAAACAGAAGTTTCAGTGTAAAAGGAAGTTTTTGACATATGATCTTAATTAAAAACAGATTAAAACCCACTTTTATAAATATTTACTATGAACCAGAAATTCCCCAGAGCCATCAACTGTTCTGCAAAAACAACATCCTTGATGGTTTAACTAAAAATAGCTGCAACATTGATTTATGAGAGCAGTTGCAGGGGGTTCACTATTCTTTTTCCTGTCCACAGCAGATCAGTTGGTGTGATGCCAAGACTCTGACCTGATGCTCACAGAATCTATAGCTCAGTGATAGGCACAAACCTATTTTAGCTCAAGAGGAACTGTGCTGCCTCCAAGATGCTTTGAATGAAGTATTTCAGGGTCATGGAGCTAGTGGTTCCACGCAGAAGTTTTTTTCTTCACAAAATTTCTGAAACTCCTGAAAACAGTTGTGAGTTACTAAAATGTCCTGATTTGTCTTGCAATCAACTGAAACAGCACGGCTTGTAGTAACTCTCAGTTGTATATCTCACCCCTGGGATGACCTGATTGTATTGCAGCTTAGCCTTCGTTTTGAAAATGAAGTATCAAAAAGTTCCCTGGATGCTTTCAGTGACCTCTTTTTTTTTTTTTTTTTTTTTTTTTTTCCCAGTCAAGACTGTCAAGACAATGAAACTACAGCTCTGAGAGCTGAAGTTAACCTTCTGGTCTCTTTTGCAGCCAACAGATGCTCTAGTGGGTGGCATCCATGCCTATGGTGGGGGGTTGGAACTAGATGATATTTAAAGTTCCTTCCAATTTCTCTTTAAAGTCCCTTTCTATGATTCTATGACCTGTACGCGTGGATGTGACAGAGGACTGGTGCCTTTGTGACAACTTTTGGAGGCCCAGTGAGATTTCCCATAGTTCCTAAAAAGATGTTCTATGACTGGCTAGAGTTAGTCAACTGGCTTGTACCCTGACTGTTTAAGTTCCCATGACAGACAATTGAGAGTTTGAGTCAATTGCCCACATTTGGTGCCGTCAGAAGTACTATGGAGTGAGTACCTGAGACACCTGCAAGACATGGGCAGAACCCCTGGTAGGGCATCTGGAAAACAATGTAGATGCCTCAGAGCAGCTGACAAGGTGCTGGATACCCACAAGTAAGCACTTGATTTGATCTGGGAAGTAAATCTCACTTCACTGAAGTACAGAGACCTGTTCAAACCACTCCAAAGTTGATGTTAAATTTGCTAAACTGAACAGCTTTCTGTATGTACTATTTCCAGAGATGAAACACCTTATGCAGAGAATGGACATTGCAAGTTCACCTACATTTTTAGTTGTCTGGAGCTGACACAGACTATGACAGTTGATAATTTTTTTTTATTTAAAAAATAATAATCTTGGTTTACATGTTAGATGGCAACAGGACTGTGGATTCCAATTAAAAATAAATTAATTAATAAAAATCCTGGAGTCCCTACAGAAAGTACCTATAACCCCAAATAGGGCTGCTTTATTCAGTCACACACTGTCCCCTTCTTGGGGGGGTGAGGGTAAGGGAGGTGGTCTGGGATACACTAGGTAGATGTGGCTGCTTCTGAATGTTAGGTTCTACTAAGGGCTGCACGGCAATGCTACAGTGCTTATGGCAGATCTGAGTGCCTGCCTGTGTTTAGGGCACTAAGTAGCTTTGTAATTTCTTCCCTGATACATTTAAAAGAACAGACATCAAAAGATAAGACTAAGCTTCACTTTTCCCAAATTGTGTAAGCCACAGATGCTTTGTATTTAATAAAAGGTACCACTTGATGTTGGCTTCCTGTGGTCCTTTTTATTAAGTGTTACTTTTCAATGCACCCTATGAGAGAATAGTAATAAGCTCTGCCACACTTGCTGCACAGATCCCATTAAAAATATCATCTGTCCTTGCCCTGTGAAAACATGCCCCCTGGGGGGGTGGTATGAACATTGATTTTCAGAAAATAAAGATGAAAATTACTGACCAAAGAAACTTCATATTTTGTCCTATGGCGGGAAAAAAAAAATAAAAAAAAAAATAAAGGTCACCCTTGTGATGCTTCAGCTATCACATTGCAAATTTGGTGATAACTGAATTATCCCAGCTGATAACTGTTCAAATGGCTACATAAATACTCTCTGCTCTCATACAATTGGACCCAAAGTTTTCTTCCCTCATGTTTTGACTTGAAACAATTCAGTCACCTCAAAAATATTTGGTCCAGAGCACATCAAATGTCACCTGCCAGTGAAACTATCTTTTAGCACTGATTCAAAAAGCTACACAAAATTTAAAGTCAGAAAGGTTTTCAAATCCAAAATTTGAAAAACTCAGGAAAAGAAACAAAAGTTCCAGAAATTCGTTAAATACATATTAATGTATGTACTCATTTTAACGTTCCTCAGAACATCTGAAAACAGCACATATGTAGGCATCATGCTATGGAATTAAGACTGAACTAGCTTAAGAGAAGTGTGGAAATCTGTCTTTTGTTTCTCTAATGGATACATTAGTAACACTGGGAAAATCCTTCTCCTGTGCTGGTTCTGGTCAGTCCTCAGCTACAGCGAGCAGTGTTGTGCATGGCTGCAGAGCCCCATGAGAGATGCAGGTGCAGATTCAGATCCAGGATCTGGAATTGTGTTACAGTGTTTTATTTTTATCAGAACCAGTGGGACCAGCGTCACAACAGAGTTAACATGACAACTAGATACAGCAGCAAATGGGTTAAAAAGTTCAGGGATTTGAACAATGATTTTGGGTTGCTTCGTTCCACAGTAATGGTTAAAATTAAAAATCTTGAGAAGACCTATTAATAATGCAGGAAAGGAAGAAAATTAAAGCAGTAAAGGCCATGTTGATATAAGGTATTAAGGAAGCTTTTACTTTAATGATGTCCTCAATCCTTTTCTTTTTCAATGAGAAGTTTTATAAGAAAAGCTTCTGTATGACTATAATTTATACTGTATTGAAAAGACTCATTCTTTTATTTCAAGGGGGAAAAATAGTCAAGATAGAGCAGGGCTCCTGTTGCTGCTGCTATTCCTACCTCCTTTGGAGACAAGCAAGGTCAACATATGGCATAAGAGGGAACAGCAGAGCTGCAGCATGTATCTCTGGTGAAGGCACAGCTTTTGTCTCTAGAGAAGCCTGCTGCCTGCAAGCCCACTGCTGGAGGCAGCCAGTGCTGCAGGCAGCTCCCCCGTCCCTGCTCTGATGCCAGTGTTGTCATTGTGCCAGTGCCGGTTCACTCTCCCTGACCTGCCCGATGCACAGACAACCTTCATAGCACCACAGCTTGTGACCTTGCCTCTTTGCCAGACCATGTCCTCTGAGTCCTGATGGCTCTCTGAGCATAAAAGGAAGACAGAGAGTGGCGTTAGGTTACTGCCTGTTGAAGGGTGTTGCTAGAAGGTGCAGTGGTGCTCGGTGCAAAGACCCCAGAACAGGCTCTGAATGAACTTCTTCCAGAACTGGAGGCAAAAGCACCACCTTACTGAGTTGAGTTTACAAGTTTGTTAATTAACTCAGATGAGGCTAATTAGAACAGCACCACACCACTGTGGCCATGCTATTGCAGTGCCCATAAGTTTATATTTGTCCAGCCTTATATATTAAAGCTTGAGGCTCTCTCCCTGCCTGGCAGGGGCCAGTGGGACCCTGGTCAGCTAGAGGCAGTGGAGCCTGTGCTGCGGACGACATCTGCACTGCTCACTCCTTGTGAATCCATCCCAGGCCAGTGACACCCACTTTGTGTTATATCCACTTTGATGTAAAACACCGAGATGGATTTTGGTGCCTTGAAAAGTTTTAAATAGAGACCATTCACTGAGGAGCTTAGACATCTCAGCTCAATCATTCTTCTTATGTGCTCAAAGACAGAGATCAATAAACACAGGTTGTGTTATTCCAGGTTGAAAAAGTTAACTGCATTTCAGCTGATTCTGGCACCTCCATTTAAGGGTAGTGACTTATATTTGCCTAGCTTGTCAGACAGTGTGTCATTCCTGTATTAGTCATAATTTAGTTACATGTTTCTGCATAATTTTAATGTATGTCAAATATGATTCATCTGGAATGCCTCTTCTGCTATTACACAGCATTTACCAAGCTGATGTTTCAGGATAATGCAGATCTTGGGAAGACCCCTAGAATCATAGAATGGCTTGGGTTGGAAGCCACATTAAAGACCATCTAGTTCAAATCCCCCACCATAGGCATGGATGCCACCCACTAGATCAGGTTGTCCAGAGCCTCATCTAACCTGGTCTTGAACACCTCCAGGGATGGAGCACCCACAGCTTCTCTGGGCAACCTGTTCCAGGGCCTCACCACCCTCTGAGTGAAGAATTTCCTCTTAATCTCTAATCTAAATTTTCCCTCTTTAATATGAAACCATTCTCCCTGGTCCTGTCATTATACGACTGAGCAAAGAGTCTCTCTCCATCTTCTTTATAAGCCCCCTTTAAGTACTGAAAAGCTTCAATAAGGTCACCCCAGAGCCTTCTCTTCTCCAGGGTGAACAGCCCCAGCTCTCTCAGCCTTTCTTCACAGGAGAGGTGCTCCAGCCCCTTGATAATCTTCATAGCCCTCCTCTGGACCTGTTCTAACAGCTTCACATCCTTCTTGTGCTGGGGACCCAAAACCTGTACACGGTACTCCAAGTGGGACCTCACAAGGGCAGAGAAGAGGGACACAATCACCTCCCTCAACCTGCTGACCACTCCTCTGTTGATGCAGCCTGGGATGCAGTTGGCCTTCTTAGAAAAGTAGACATATTAAAGAATCAGAAGAAAGAAAGAGAAAAGGTGGAAGGTGAAGGCTGTGATTAAAAAAAAAAAAAAAAAAAAGACAAAAAGTAAAAAGGTGTAAATGAACAAATGCTGCATATACACCTCAAGCATTATAGCCAACAAAGCCAGTCTTTGGAGGTCCCACAATATTAACCTTTACAGAGAGAATCGCAGAAACTTCAGAGCAAGCGTCCAAAATAAGTAAGAACAAATGCTCTTGAGATACTCTTTTTCTCTCTTTTTACAATAAGCAAGTCTAGACAACTAGTTACATTTTCAGAAGTCAATAGTTCAGCAGATGAAACCCCACTCATGCTAACTCAATATAGAAAGAACAAAGATGTAGGTCAAATCCCTTTCCTAACATAGGCTTTCTTGAATGTTTAGAAGCCATGCACAAATATCATGTACTGCTCTGTTGCTCTCTGCTTCTCCCACAGACATGTGAGCTGAGTGGGAGGGCATGGCAGGCTCAAGTAGAGCAGCCACCAGTAACACAACAAATGAACAAACCGAGACTGAGCCCTCCAGGGGCTGCAGAGCGCCCTGTCTCCTGCCGTGGTGATGCACAGCTGATTTCAGAGAGACAGCAGGAATGCTCAAGGATTCAAATTCCCTGCTTCACCAGTGGAACAAGCCATTAAAGGTTTAAAGCATCTCTAATCATCTCAGACCATCACTTGGCAGTTACCTTCTGCAGCAAATTCTTCAGTTACTGCTATTTGGTGTGTACGGAGCTGCCAGAAGGCAGATGCTGGCCAACAGTTTAATACACAAGGTTTTTGAAAGCCAAGCATAGTCACAGCTCCTGGACTTTTTGCAAATATTTTTAATCCTTCCCCAGCCTGTGCTGCCACAAGACTGAACTTTCTGGGGAAATGGCCAGAGCACGCTTCAGTCAGGGATAGTCCACCCACAAGACACACCATGTCCATGCAAACAAGCAGCTGAAAAACAAAATAAGTATCTAGATGATAAACTAACAGATAGATAAAATAAACATTTCCCTCCTCTAAGTCCTGGGAGCCTTCAAATTTAATTCAGCTCCAATCAAAAGCTTTATTTGTGATTTGGTGAAGGGAATTTGTGAGTACATGGAGCAGTGGGATTACAGGTACCTCTTGTTCTTCATGGCAAAGTGAATGTTGCATTCCTAATGCAAAACATGATGCTCCTGAAGCAGAAGCACCTGAAAAATCTCTACTCCTAATATTCAATATCCAAACATAGAAGCACCATGGATTCAAGTTCATGCTTTGGCTACGAAAACACAGAGACTTTGAACACTCAAGCTGGGACACTCCAGCAAGGCATGATGTGGTGTGTAAGGGTAAGAATCTAGGCATGAGAACCTGAAGTGGCTGGTGACACTGATGTGTGTCAGTGGGAAGTTTTAGTGGGCAAATACATGTGGAAATGTTAACAGTTATAACTAATTACTTTCTTGGTGGGTCAGTGCTGCCCATTTGTTCTTTGGAATAAAGCCCAAAGGGTCTCTTTAAAAATGGACTAACTGTGACAGCTCCACTGAAAAACTGTACCATTACTAGAGTCATTAATCACAATGTGACTGTAACGCCTTAAAATGAAATCAATCCAAAATAATTGAAGCCTTTCTAAAGATCTGACTCAGGTTCTTGCATTGATTCTGGTCATGTCCAGCTGAGATCAGACAGGGAAATGATGACTTACTCAATTTATATAGTTATTCTCAAAGTCAGCTCAAAAAATGTATGAACGTTACAGATTATTTATCTTGAAAATCCTGCTTTTAAATAAAACCACTTAAAAATTGCACCATCAATAATAAATTAATATCTTAGCTTTACTTAATATAGAAATTGGGCTACAGTTCACGAACCACAGGACTGGAAAGCACTTAGATCATCTATCCCCTATCCCTCCCCAAGGCAGGTTCAGCTATATTATGTCAGTCCTGTCAAATACTTAAAGACTTTCAGTGACATTTTGTCCTTTTCACAGAAAATATAAAGACTATTCCTTTGGTCTTTATAGCTAACTTTTTGAAATGTCATCTCATCTCTGTATTAAGCTATTTCCTTTCTGAACCAAAGAATTCCAAACCTTTAATTTTTCCTCATTCATAATATTTTCTAAACCATGTTTGCCATCTGATTTTTTCCAGGTATGCATTTACTAATTTATCTATTTGTCGAAATTATGTTATGTAATAAACACTGCTCAGAGTTCTGCTCACATCACTAGGATCAAAGAGGAAGAATTACTTCAAGTCCCTAACACACTATAGAGGTGTTTACCTCTAGGTGTGTTTAGGGACACACCTTAATTCACAGAGCTGCTGTCTCGACAGATGTTCCCTAGCCTGTTTTGTGCAACCCACATCTCCTGCCTGCAGGTCTCACCTAGTTCTTGTTCTCATGAAAGTGCATCCTGAATTGCACCATTTCTTCAACTGGCCTTGAATTTCTGGAGGTCTGACGCTACCTTTCTCAGTCTACCCTTCCTGTTGAATATCTTCCTAGCTTGCATTCAAAAATATAAAGTGAGATAGATATAAGAACCTTTGTAACATAGGGCTTCTTATTGCACTGCATTAGATTGGTTTGATACATTTGACAAATTATATATGCCGACTGTTTTCTTATCTTATGGGTGTTTAAACAAGTTTTGCTTTATTATATTTGAATTTATAATTAATTTTTTTTCTGGAAATTTAAAGTATCTAAGCTTGTAATTCATTGTCTTTTTCTCTCTTTTTTTTTTTTCTATTTTTTTTCTTTTTCTTCTGGCTTCTCATTTTAAGAAGAATTGACCTGTTTAGTGAAGTCTGGCAAAAAGACAGCTGACATTCTTACTAATTGCTTTACTAGTCATCTGCTATAGAACTTTCCATTTCTCTTGAGCAATAGTCTGATGATTCTTGCTTTTTTTTCTCCTCAGCTAATTCACCTTCAGAAATTCTTTCATGTTATTCTTTGCTAATGTTTTGCAAGTTTTCCCTTTATCTTACGTACATCTATTCACACTTTGAGTAAGTTTCTTCTGTTTGGCAAGTGAGGGGATAGTGGGGGGAGGAAAGGTACACACTTTTTTCCCCGTCCTTGTGGCCCATGATTAACCAATCATTTAGTCAGGCTTTTCTCTAACAACACTTCCAGTCTTTGCATTGGACTAAACTGCCCAGTGACATATAGCTTTTGATTTTGGTTTATATGTACAAAAAAAAAAAATGGGCTAATGTTGCTACTGCTGTGTAACTTTAACGGAATGTTTTTGTTACTTATCTAGACAAAAGCATAACTCTTCAACATACTGCACATGCAGCCAAAAACTGCAGAGATTGTCTATGGAATAAAGTGACACAGAGGAATAACAAACAGTAGATACAAGGAAGCAATGTCATTACAAAACAGCACAAGTGACTTCTGAAATGGGCAGTCAGCCTGGATGCTTGAGATATCAACAGATGTGTCAAGTTGCACTATATGCCTGTGGTTGAGCAAACAAATCCCACCTCTAAAACCCAGTGAGAGGAATCCCATCCAAACAGTCTACAAGCTTCTAAAATGTGGTTTGGAAAACAACAACAACAGCAACTAAAAATGCTGGCTGAATTTTTGCACATAGAAACTGTAAAAGATGTTATTAAATCCTTATAACATACAAAAGTAAATTTTTTTCTTGAACACGAAGTGCTCAATAACTATTGCAAAATTCATTCCGAAATCCTTCTTTTGCAACCAAACCAGGAGCTAGGTCCCCACAAGACTTGTACGACTCCTGAGTACTCCCATGAAGAGAGCAGAGCATTCTTGGAGTATCACTGATGAGAACAAAAGAGGTTGTTCCTCTCTGCAATGATTGCAGTTTTGCCTTTAAGGCTACAAAGCAGGCAGATTTTCAAAATTAGTCTACACTTGAGAGTATTTTTGTTTTGATTGTTTACAGACACTATCTCTCAGGTTGATGAAGTGCAAAGCTATCTACAAGCTAAGAATAAAACTAATAAACAAAGACAGATAAAAGGATGGCTAACAAGCAATACTGGGCAGTGAACCCTAGCATGTTCCCACTCCTTACTTGTCAAATGCTTTCCAAAGGCATTACTGAAAACAGCTAAGAAGCACCTGGCCTTGAGAGAGACTTCTGAGGAGTGAATCATACTCAGTACATCATTCCCATTTAATCTTGATTTCTAGCAGTGTGTTTTACTGTGATGGCTCTATGATGTTGTGTGCTTTTTTTTTTTTTTTTGTATTTATGGAGGGATGAAAATATGTTCATGTGGATGGGGTAGACAGACACGTTTCTCTGCGTATGTCCACTCTGAGCTGGCCAGACACAAGTCAGCTCTGACACAGAAATAAGAGCTGCCGCATATGGTGTTATGCAAGATCTATGCCAGCAAGACTCATTGGGTTAGGCTAAAAACAGCTACACTGGAGCTAGTTGGCTCCTTGATAGTTCAGAGAGTGTCAGATATAGTCATCCTCAAGCTAGACTGATTGTCCCACTGTATGTGGAGGCTAACAGTTCTCCTTTGAAATAGTGCAGGAGCTCTTCATGACTGATCCCTGCCTTAGGTGTATGGGGAACCTTGCACAGTTAAACAAGCCTCACACATCTGTACATGGCAAAAATCACAGCATCCTGAAATCCCACTCTGCAAGGGTGGGTTTGCAATATTCTTCATATTGCACTAATAGCAAGGGTGCAGACATGATAATATCTTTAACTTTTATTGATGTCATGCCCTCATATCAACCTCTTTTAAACAGAAGCAAACAGATGGAAAGAGAGCTTCCATTTTGATGCTTGTTTCTTGCATCTTTGTTTTCACATTCATCATTGCCACACAATAGTTGCCAAGTTAAACAATTGTTGCTTCTATTTGTTTATTTGAGCATAAAGACACAGTTCTGTGGCCTTATACAGCTATTTAGTTATTTTGAATTAACACAATAAGAAAATAACTGGAAAAAATAAGTAGATCACAGCATATAATTTTCACCCCCTTCATTGCTGAATTAATAGTTGGTACAGAAGGGTATACTGGGTATACCAGATAAGCTTCAGGATTATTTTATTCTCAGAAATTTCCTTCCCATCACTCTTTTTTAGAGTACTAGTACATAAAATTTAAGTCTTCAATAGCATCACAATGGCTTCAGGAGAGTTAACTACAAGGGGTTTAAGGTTTCTCATAAAAGGGGGTCAGACATTTGTGGGAAGTGACCTAAGAAAAATCATGAAACATCTTCTAGTTGCACAGTGTCTTGTCACCCTCACCCTTCTTCTATCTGTATCTGCACTACCAACGTAATACACAATTACCTACTCTTTCATGCTGAGACAGGCATCCTCTTACAGATTCTGGGCTGACCTGGAAAAAAGCACCCGCAAAATAAATTCTCATGCATTCTGCAATGGTGCACATAAACACTTCTTATACATGTGAATTACCCACGCTATTACAATAATGGTGTCTGGAAGGCCAATCTGTACATGGTATACCTCCTGTGATATACTATAGGTCAGAAGAAGTGAACTGGAAATCCTCTGTGGATTTAAATTCAGGATAAATAAATAAAATAAACAAACAAATCTCAGTTATGGTACTCTCTCCTGGCCTTCTGTACTATGGTACTCTTCTGCTGGCCATAGATTTCAAGTCACCATGTCCATTTTATTTCACACAGGACAATTATTAAATAGCTAGCTATAAAATCATGGAACATACAAAATCCTCTGAGATGAAACACCCAGGTAAGTTATTATCTTCCAAAAAATATATTCTGTAGGTTCTTATTATTCCTTAAGTACATTATTTGTTAACAAAACATATCCAGGATGACATAAATCTTAGTTCAACTCAAGGTAGAGTTCAGAAAGAAAATCAAGAATGCCTAAACTATGCCAAAATTCTAGAGGTTAAGAATATACTCTTTTCTACCTAATGCTATTTTTAAGGTAAGGATATGACTTGACTCAAAGATCAAGCCCTTCCATTTTCTGTTGCAGGTGTAGAACATAAACATATATTTTGCGAAACACCGATTATTTTATTCATTTATTTATTCCTGACACTTAAGGAATAATTCTTCAATGCAAGACACCAAATAAAAATGGGTTCTCTTCTAAAGAAGGTACATTCTTAATATTCTTATTCTACAATGACTGAAGTGACACTTGAAACATAGTTATGGGAGTCAGTTTCCTACACTGTATTCTTTGTTTCAATGTATAACAGAGAAATCACTACATGGAGAAGTTGTCATAATGCATTTTTTCTAGGCTGTAGGGTTTGAATTTTAAAGTTGAGTAAACCTGTAAAGATAATGACTGCATTTATTGCAATGTCTTTCATAGAGTCAGTTCTTTTTATACCCTGATGGTTTTGCAGATTAATGTGCTAGGTATGGTTTTTTTCCAGATAGCCATTACTGACACCCTGGGAGACGCAAATTCTGTCAAAGTGACAATTTTCTTTCTCAAAATGGGATTTTTAAGTAGACTACATGAAGATTTTAGTTCAGTTTGGGAAAATTCTTTACCTCTATAATCATTCTCAATCTAGGGAAGAAATGAATGTATAGCAAAAAGCTTGTATGTTTTGTTTCCTTCTCTAAAATTGCATATAATTTTCCATTTCTTCTTAAATTTTGGAAAAATAAAAGAACATGTCTATACATTTTTTTTTAAGATTCAGAAGTGTTCTAGGTACCTAGTGTGAAATATCTAAATTAAGCCTGATTAATATATTCAAAGAGGTATTTCTTGCACTACATATGTAAAATAAGTTCCTTTGAAATAGCTCAAATTAGCTTTCACTGATTGAGGTACGCAACATTTTAGAAAGCTTGGACTAAAGACACCTCTACCCATTAGGTAAAAGTAGTTTTCTGCTCTGAGGAAAGATGGGAGGCCTGATCATGCAAACCCTTCTGCACATAATTAACATTAACCCTTGTTACAACCCTTATATTATTGGGATCAGAGTTGCATTTGCGTACAAGTTATTTCAAAGACTTAATTTCCTTTCCACAACAGAGAAGCAGTGTTATTCTAGAATTAATGATGAGCAATAGGATAGCAAGTAGTGACTCATTTGCACTTTCAGTGATCACACTGGTGCACTTGACCTATACAGCTAAACAAATACAGCTAAACAAAGCCATAAAATTCAACCTAAAAATATTTAAGCTCAAGCATAATTTTCCTGAGCACTATATCTGCAAAACATCTATCAATTACAGGAAGAGTCATGCAAAAGGATGAAGAACAGCAGAAATACTGGGGAGAAACCTAAGCAAAATTTTAACAAAATTAAAACTTCATTAGGGTTTAAATATATATTACAGACTACCTATTCTGGTGGAAAATTACTACAAAGATCAAAGATTTGATCTGAAAAGACAGTTTGCATTACATTTTGTAAACAAACCTACAGCTTATTTATCTATGTATTTTTATGTTTCTTTCTCAGCTGTTAATAGGAAACTTTTCTATGATCCTTACTTGAGTTCCCACTCTCTTTGTGACCATTGGTTTCTTAGCGACTTTTGTGTGTGCAGCACTGAATATTTCACAAAGCTCTTTACTATAAGTAATTAATATCAAAGGAACAGCATATTTGTATATGAATGTAATCAATATAATTACAAACGGGTGGAGTAAGGGATCTCCCCCCCCCCAAATCTATGAAAATTCTTCCCTTCTAACCATTTGTATCTGGAAGAATTTTACGGGGAAAAAAAAAGAGTGTAAAATGTACACACAATATTTCTTATAAATCATTAACGTCCTCTTGTTGTAAATAGGTGATTTTAGAATTCACCTAATCTATCTTGGGACGGAGAAGGATGTTAAGGAGAGTACATCAACATTTGTCTAAAAACAAATTCTGTAGACGGTTAGGGTTTTAATGACATTGTCAGGAAAGCTGTGTGTAGTATCAAGCATCACTTGACCTTTAAGCTGGAGTGCTCAGCTGGAGAAAGGGATGCTGATTATAAATAGAAACAAAGTTACTTGCAGAGTCCTGGTTGTCTTTCCTCTGCACCTAAAAATAATTGTCCTGGAAGAAAAAGTCCCTGGACCTACTGTGTCCTACTCTTATCTAGACATCAGTCATCACACAAAAAGAGATGAGAAAAAGAGATCCCTCAGACTTCAGACGAAGATGTATGTGTGCTTTGAGACTTACATGGCATTAACTGATTAAGATGAATCTTCCATGAAAGAAAGAACTGAATGAAGGATCTATATACAGTGGATTGATCTCCTTGAATGTGAGCATGCCTGTGTTGTGATTTTGCTTATTCTACTCTTTTCTGAACTGTTTGTACCTTGGTCATTTTCTTTTAAACAAGGAATTAAAAAAAAATTTTCCAAGTGGTCTGCACAAGAGAAGAGTTCCTGTTTCCTCAGGGGCACCTGTCATGTGTGAAGAAAAGGCAGTGGGAAAAAAAAAAAAAAAAAAAAAAAGGTAAATTAGGAGCAGTGGAAGCTCTAGTACTTGGCACATTCATTTAACATAAGATATAAACCAGAGTAGATCTGAAATAATGAAGAGGTGCCTGAGGGGAGACCTCATTGTGGCCTACAGCTTCATCACGAGGGGGAGCAGAGGGGCAGGTGCCGATCTGTTCTCTTTAGAGACCAGCGATAGGACCCAAGGAAATGGTGGCAAGCTGCAACAGGTGGAGGTTCAGGCTGGATATCAGGAAGAGGTTCTTCACTGGGATGGTGGTCGGCACTGGAACAGGCTCCCCAGGGACATAGTCACAGCACCAAGCCTGTTGGAGTTTAAGGAGCATTTGGACTGTGCACTTAGTCACATGGTTTGAATTTTTGGGTAGACCTGTGTGGTGCCAGGAGGTGGATTCGATGATCCTTATGGGTCCTTTCCAACTTGGGATATTTTATTCTATGACTTTGAGGTTAGTTAAATTTCAAAGAAAGGAAGAGGAAGGGGATGGGGGAGGGGAAGGGAGAGAGGGAAATGAAGGTTAGAAAAGGGAAGGAAAAGGAAGGATAAGGGAATGGAAGAATAAGGGAAAGCAAGGCAAGGGAAGGCATTGCACTTACCTTGAAATTTCATTTCCTAAATCTCTTGTGTGACATTCAGATCATGATTTGTGGTTAGCTTTGAAAGCTGATCACTTCATTCAGTCTTGGAATTTCACCACAGCTATCTGAAAGTTTCCTTATATGATACTCAGATAAATGTCCTGCCTGTAGAGAAAGGAAAATATATTCAGATACATACCTGTATTGAAAACTTCATACAACTCATTTCTAATGTATGTGAACTAAAAATATTAAAACAACCTGTTAACACTTCCACATTCAACTGAAATATATAGTGAGAAATACAATAGGGTCAAATCTAAAGTATTCCTCCTGGAATGAAGTCTGAATGATTGGGTAAGCAGCAAGTCTGCAGAGGAGGATCTGTTGATGATGATGGGAATCACGAGGTGAGTAAGAGTCAGTAATAAATCAGTGTTAATTAACTTAGTCAAATTTTAAGTTAACAGAACAAATCTGTCCCTGTTTGCTTTTAGCAGTTGATTTGTACATACTGAAGTACTTGAGTCATCCTTCACGATTTCAGTTTTACATGAACTCCTAGTTCAGTTACTGTCCAGTTTCTATCATATGCTCAAAATACATATTCACAGAGAAAGGCTGTGAAGAATCCCACCCTCCACAACCCCACACTCATCTAGTGAAATTGCTAAAGGACTGTGGTGGTTTTACTTGGGTAGGCAGCCGAGCTCCACCACAACCGCTCTCTCACTCCCCCTCTTCAAAGAGGAACAGGGAGAAAATACGATGAAAGGGGCTCAAGGGTTGAGATAAGGATGGGGAGATAGCGCAGTAATTATGATGGGCAAAACAGACTCAGAATAGGGAGATAGTAAGATTTATTGCCTATTACTAACAAGCTAGAGAAGTGAGAAACAAAGGAAAGAAACTAAAAGCACCTTGCCCCCCATCCACCCTCTTCCACCTCCTCCCCCCGAGCGGCACAGGGGAACTGGGGAATGGGGGTTATGGTCAGTCTATAGCGCTTCTTCACCACTGCTCCTTCTCAATCACTCTCGTCCCCTGTGCTGTGGGGTCCCTCCCATGGGATGCAGTCCTTGCCGAACTGATCTGGCGTGGGCTGCCCACAGGCAGCAGCTCTACAAGAACTGCTCCAGATATGGGGTCTGTACCACGGGGTCCATCCCCCGGGAGCAAACTGCTCCAGCCTGGGTCCCCCATGGGCAGCAGCTCCTGCCAGGTCACCTGCTCCTGAGTGGTCTTCTCTCCACGACCTACAGGTCCAGCCCAGAATTTGCTATGGCAGGGGTCTTCCACAGGCTGCAGTCTCCATCAGTGCAGGTCCACCTGCTCCACCGTGGTCTCCTCCACGGCTGCAGCATGGAACCCTGCTCCACCGTGGTACTCCATGGGCTGCAGGGGGACAGCCTGCTTCACCATGGGCCTCACCACAGGTCGCAGGGGACTTCTGCTCCAGCGCCTGGAGCACCTCTCCCCCTCCTTCTTCACTGACCTTGGCGCCTGCAAGGCTGTTCCTCACTCCTCTCACTCTCCCAGCTGCTGTGTGGGGCAGCGTTTTTTTTCCCTGTCTTAAATCTGCTCTCACAGAGGCGCAAAGCAACATCACTTATTGGCTCAGCTCTGGTCAGCAGTGGGGCCCTTACCAAACATGGGGCAGCTTCTAGATCCTTCTCACAGAAGCCACCCCTATGGCCCCCTGCCACCAAAACCTTGCCACGTAAGCCCACTACAAGGACACATAGAAGTTTCTATCAAAAGATTACTGATTTATTCTATCATTCATGCAATGCTATAAGACACTTCAGATATTCTATTTAGAGAATGAAAATACATTAATATAATTTGCTGTTTCAAGGTGTAAATTCTAGTCCTTTTGTACAAAAATACTGTGAAAATAATTTCATGTGTTCTCTTGCCTTTGTTTCTCTGTGCCCATTTCTGTGGTATGATATTTTCCTAGTTTGGAAATATCTTTTTCTATACTGTTGCTGTGTAAAATGTAAAACTGTCAAAGGAAATTGATTTCAGACCTATTTCTGCAAACACAATAATGAAAACTAAGTACTGGCAAATGCATAAACAAGTTAAAATAGCAAATTTCATTTCTGTATTCTCAATGATAGTAATAATTTACAAGTTTTTGCTTTTAAAAGCAAATTATTACAAAATAATTTTCACATAAAAATTAGGGGAAAAAAAGTGTAATGCATATGTTAATTACACCTCTGTAACAACTGGAATAGAATATATAAGGTAATCATAAAATTATTAAAGATTGCATTATTTAGCTTTGTCATTGCAAAGGAGTTCAGAATTCAGATATTTGAGTATTGTAAGGGGGCAAATTTTCTGCCCTTTCCAAATAAGTTATTTCCTTCTTTGTTTTTATCAGCTTACAGAATATTTGCAACTATACAAATCTATCTCTGCAGATGATATGTGTGTCTGTCTCTGTGTGTGTGTTTAACATACAGACAGCGGGAACTCCTAATAAGCATTCTCCAGATGAGTACTCTTTACTATCCTTTTTGACTCCTTTACTGTTCCTTTTCTGAGTTAGTCCCACTGGGATTGGAGAGAAAAGAAACATCTTTGTCCAGTCTCAAAACTAAGGGTCCAAGGAAAGAACAGAAATGGGAAGTTTGCCTACAGCTGGAGAGGAGATGTCCACAGCAGAGCTTAGCCCTTCAGTGGCTCCCTTAACCTTTATCATGCTGATGAGTGGCTGTGACTGCCCTGTGTTTGGCTCTGCAATGGTTGTGAATTGGGCTCTACCTTCATCTTCTCATTTTCTGTGCCTCATATTATCAACTCTTTGCTTATTTCAGATGAATAATTACAGACATTTCTATGGGACCTTCTGGAGGAAAATATGCTTTCATGCAAATACAGGTTCGTCATGTATTAGTCACAAAACAAGGTCTTTGTCTAGTAGCAAAAGAACCAGCACTTCCTCTCTTAGTGGTCATTCTTGTTTGGTCTTTTAGTTATTGTCTTCCAATTTTCCCTTACAATTTGCAGAGATTTAGGATTAAGAAGGTGATTTTTCTCCTAGCTGTGCACAAACAATATCTGTCTAGAATTGTGACTAAATGTTGCTTGTGTCAGATGATAACAGAGAGAGAGTAAAAAATATCTTCAGTGGGGCTGTGTGAATAATTTATTTTTCTGTTTAATGATCACACTGGAGTGGAAAAAAAATGAAGCTTGAATCAAAATACATTTGAAACATTTCAGTTTTCATTTGACCCACAATGAAATATTTCATTAATAGCCGAGAATAGTCAATCATTTAGCTGTACATCACCACAGCAAGACAAAGCTTCCAAGCAGCACAGCTTGCTGTCATGATGCCAAGGTCTGGATTAATATTAATGCCTGTAAAGATCACTAACTGCTCTACTGAATTATGCCATTTCCTGAGGGACTCAAATATTCTTTGGAGATCATTCCTCCAAGTGAAACAGTCAGCTGTAGCTGTTCTTACTGCAGGACAACCAGAGATCACAGCACCAGCTGAAAGGGTTTGATAAGTGCAAAAAACTCAGGAGTAGTCAGGGAATTTAGGAGAGAAGCAACAAAGCCAAAAGCAGCAGCATGGGGTGGTGACAAAGAAAGCCAAATGGAGAAAGTAGCAGCTGCCTGGGAGGATGCAGAGCAAGCCAGCTGAATAACTAGGTGAGGAGTTTTGAAAGCACAAATGATTACTCATTCTGCTTCTGAAAAGTCATCTGCTGCCAAAAGTTATGATAAAGCCATCTTCTTATGGTAAATCGGATTGATGTGCAGTACATACTTTGGTGGGGTGAGCTTTTAATGGCATAGAGTCCCACATCTTCATAGCAGGTAGGAAGCATTGCAGAGGAATAAACACACTGCAGGCATCAGAATCATTTACTTTATTTGACACTGTAAGGAAGCATGTATTTGCCTGTGGCTATACACAGTACTGAGGGTTTCTCAAGCTGTCTGTGTCTTTTTACTGACGAAGACAGGACTGTTGGTACCGTTTCTCTTCTAGCGTATTCCTCTGAGTCAAATTTTCAGGGACTGCTGTACCACAACACTTGGGTGTCTTTTTCCAGACCCGCTCTCAGAAAAGGCAGACTGTACAAAGTATCTTGGAACACTACAGTAATCGAGCAGGATATGTTAGTGCAGTTATTGTAGTGTTCTCAGTCCACTTGCAATTGATATTGAATGCATAAAGAAGATCAAAGCTTCAGCTCCATCTCTTCTTGCTCCCCACAGTCTTTCAACTCCTTACTTGGCAGAGGCAGCTTCAATAGTTAATTTTAGCATAGCAGTGGTCTATTTTGAAAAGGATGTTGAACATGCTCTTTGCCAAGCTGCTGGCAGGATTAGTAATTAAAAGGACTGGACAAAACAGGGGTGCACCCTGGGACCTTTCAGGGGGAGCTGTGACATTCGGTGCCACGGTTGCTAGGGAGATTATGTTCAAAGAGCTTTTATTCCAGGTGTAACAATGGGTCCTTTAAGTGCACAATACTAATTAAGTCTATTCTTTGCAGATTCCATGAAATAGGTTCTTATCCAGAGGCAATTTCATTTCTTCTTATCTATCAGCATGGGTATCTGTCAATGTGTATGGCAGGATTTGTGTATGGCAGCTTTTAGACATCCTGCACAGAGAGCTCTGGCCTGGGGGTTTTGGGGTGGCAGGAGGGAGCCTGGCACTGCTGGAGTACTACTGGTGAAAATAGACTGTTACGTTTGATAGACAGTACATTTCAAAGGATGAATTTGAGAAGTAATAAAACCAAAAGCATGGAAGAGACTCATACTCTCAGTACTCATTGGTCCTTTGTTTCTTACTTTAGTAGGTCCAAAGCATTATGGACTAAATTAATTAGGAGACTGTGGGGAGTGTTTGTTGTTGTTATTGTTATTGTCTAAATCAACATATTAATGGGTTTCATATCTATTAATCTTTCTATTCACCATGAAAGGAAGACTTTTAACAATTTCTCTATTTTTCTGTGCACATACAGTACTGCATTGAGATGATAACACAACAGTTTGATTATCTGAAAATACAAATTTTGTTTAAAAAAACAATCTATGTCACTAGGGAAAAAACAAATAAACTAATGCACACAACTGTTAATTAAAAACTATCATGTACTTCAAACAGATTTTTATAGCTTCCATAAACAACAATATTTGATCAAATTTACCTGGCTACTATTGCAGGTTTTGGTAGATAGAATTACAATGTTGGCCAACATTGCTAACATGGACATAATGATCTTTAATATAAGGACTTGTTTGTTCCTCTACTGCCATGGTTTTATTTAGAGATGGTGACAAGATGATGCTTTTCGATATTCACATTTGTCTGTTTCATAAAGCCATCTAGTTTTCCCAAAGTAGACAGGCAGTTCTGCTTGTTCGGTCACAGGTGGAAAAGAAGGCAGAAATATTTTCTGCAGAGAGAATTAGACTCTCAAGTGAGTATTCATCTAAAAACATTACAACACATACATGGATGTTAGTGACCTCAAGCTTCTCCTACAGTAAAAGAAAAAAAAATGTGCAGCTGAACTCATCCTGAATAGTTATCTAAAACAGTAACTTAATCATGCCTTAAAGGTGCCTGTTCCTCTTCATCAGCTACAAGGAATGTGAACATTAGAGTGAATTGTTCAGAAGACAATATATAGTGTCAAAGCACAAGACTTTCTATGATTCTTGATGCTTACACCTGCCTATATTGAATCTAATTTTCTCTATATTGCAGGGAACAATGTTATAAAGTACAACTGTTATAAAGTACATACTAGTATTTTATGATGACACTGTTGGTCTCTACAGAGGTATTTGATTTCAGCAGAACTAGAGATCAGGCAAAGTCTTTGAGGGATGCATCATTCTACAGGATTAATACAACGGAGACTCCTTTAAAAAAGAGAATGGATAAAAACTGAGATTCCAGGTCTTTTGTTGACGAAGATTCTTGGTTTAACTTGTTCTCAAATTTAAATGGAAAACAATTTGTAATTCAGTATGATAATATTATTGTTACTTCCAGCAGTCAAATGTTGGTGCAAGCAGAGAAAATTATTTCATTATTCAGGAGTGGTTGTTGTAAAGGGAGGACAAAATGCTGAAACTCCCATCCTATCCAGTGACATCCCCCAGTGCCAGTCTATTACCCAAGAAGATCAATAGCTCTTCTCTGTTTGAACAGAACGGGGAAATATTACATAGCGGTAAACACTAGCTTTGTTTTAGTTTAACCCCAGTAGGCAGCTCAGCACTACAGAGCCACTCCCTCTTCCCAGGTGGGATGAGGGAAGAGAACTGGAAAAGTAAAATTGCAAGAGCTCATGGCCTGAGATAAAGACAGTTCGTTAGGTCTAGAAAAATTGCATGCACAAGCAAAGCAGAACACTGAATTCATTACTTCCCATCAGCAGACAGGTGTTCAGACATTTCCTGGAAAGCAGAAGCCTGAGTGTAACCTTTTCTTGGGAAGACACATGCCATTACTTTGCCATCCTCCACTTACTCCTTCTTTACACCAGCTTTTACTGATGACCATGACACCATATGGTATGGGTTATCCCTTTGGTCAGTTTGGGTCAGCTATCCTGTCTGTGTCCCCTCCCAGCTGCTTGTGCAACCCCAGTCTCCTTGCTGGGAGGGCAGCACAATAAGCAGAAAAGTCTTTGAATCTGTGCAAGCACTGTGTGGCAACAACTAAAACATCAGTGTGTTATCACCACTACCTTCACTACAAATTCAAAACACAGCACCGTATGAGCCTCTGTGAAGAAAACTAACTATACCAGCCAATACCGGGACAAACTTTTACATACATACATAAAAATAAAGACCTTTCTATCCTGCTGTACCAGATAAGTAGTTTGTAATCATATGATTTTGAGCTAAGGTAGTTGTTATTATATACTGTATAAATCTATGCCACTCAGATCCCCAAACATTTCTCTCTCTCTCTTGCTCTTTTGTGTTTTGTTTTTTGTTTGTTTGTTTGTTTGTTTTTCTTCTTTCTACAGGAATTCCTATGAAACTTGAGCAAATAAACCTTTCTCATTCTTTCCCTTTCAGATATTCTTAAGCCAGAAAATCCATACCATCTTGTTTCAGTAGGTAGAAATAATTTTTTAAAGCTTTTCATTATCCTTCAATATAAATGGAGGCATAAGTGTCTTTCTCTGACCCTCACCACTGTAATCATTTGGTCAGTACTTTACTATGATATTTGGACTTCGGGGAGCTGCACACACTTGCCGATTGTGTGTAGCTACACAATAACTGCATTTTACATTTTTTTCCTCTTCAGGTTTAATTACCTTTTAGTTGCTGACATTCTTTCCATTCTACTCCACAAAATCATTAAAGTTTTTCTCTTTCATTAGAAGTGTCAAAAACAGTTTTGTTCAGTGCTCCATTACCTTAACTTTATAAACCACAGTTTCAAATATTCTTTCATTATCCATTTCTACCTGAAAAAAAAAAAAAAAAAATTGCAAAAGTAATTTACATTTGCAAGACTTAGCACACTTATTTGTACACACTAAAAAAGGAGTTCAAATCCATAGGTCATTTTTGTTTCCTATGTGTTTACTATGTTCTACCTTAATTGGAAAATTTTAAAGAACTTGTGTGAAATCATTTCATTGATATCAATGACAACTATCTTCCTAATCAACAGGATCAGAACCAGAAATATACCTCCTATTTTTATTATGCTTAGCTACAATTACTTTGTGTGAAATTAATGAAGAAATATGCCTCCTATTTCTATTATGTGTTTGTACCTTGGTCGAATGCAATGAGAAATTACCTTTAAATTCTACCAATAATGAGCCAGAAACACGGATGTTAGGTTATTTTCCTTCACTGGCATAATTTAGATGGAAAAAAATATATATAAAAATAAAAAAATTAAATTGCAAAAATTCTTTGAAGTCCTCCTTATCATGTCTAAACTTCCACCTGTTGCAGGCATGTTCCTTGCTTACCTGGTGACATCTTCAATGCTCTTTTCTCTCAGGTACACTTCTTACTGACTGACACATGTTCATTCTATAAGGAAGAAGAAAAATTCCAAACAGCTTTGGCCAGAATAATTCTGATTTCAAATGCTGTTTCTTCATTATCTGCCACAAACCATTCACAGAAAATCACACAGCAGGGAGAAAGGAGAATATGACAGAAAAATATTGTCAGGTAATAACAAGTAAATTTATGAGTCAAAAATTACTTGCTGAAAGGAACATAAAGAGCAAAATTGTGTTTTTGTCATTGACTTAATGGAAACAGGACCAAAAGTATTAAGTTTTTCACTCTGATTTACAGGATTGAATCTAGTTATGAAAAGCTCCTACCTAGAAATGGAACTTCTGTGTTTTTCAACAGTCAAAAATTAGTTTCCTTCTAAGCCAATGCAGTACTTAGGCAGTAAATTAACACAGCCCTATCATTGCAAATTTGAGACTTCTGCTACGATATGACTACGTATAACTGATGTCACTTGCCTATATTAATGAGATTAATATGCTGGTGCTTTGAGATATGAAAGGTCTCTGCACATTAATCACTGTAACTGTCAACTGGAGATAGCATGATTAATTTCCCATAACCTAGGTATTCTGCAGACTTGTTTGTATATCCCCATATAAGAGATTTAAAAGGTCATTCAGACTTCAATCTTAAAATTGTATTCCTCTCCCCCTCCTGAAATTTTGCAACAACTACCAGACTCTCCAGTACACAATTCTTTCATAAACCTAATAGGCTCAGAGGATCTGTACACAGACCTAATGAACAGGAACATGATGTAGGATCAGTTCCTGATCTTCCTGTGAGCAGAAGGAATAATTTGGGATTATCATTCCGCTAGTAGGTTTAAGATATATAGTTGCAACATCATTTTCCTGGTATTTTTTCTCCTTTCCTTCACTCATAGAAATATTAAGCCTTGAAAACTGAGTTATCATCTACTAAATACAAAGTAGGGGAAACGGGAAAATATTTCTGGCCAATTCATGCTATGATAACAAGTATGAGAAAATTGCCATTAGCGTTATCAAGATCATTTTTTTTTTCTGAAGACCTGTCAGCCATATATGGTTTCTGTACAATGAGCAAAGCCATTTTTACCCACAGATTCATGTTACTCTTGAATTATTCCCACAGAGCTTCACACACGACCACCAGCAAAGGCAAAAGATCTCAGGAGCTAGTTGGTTTCAGTCTGTCACACAGCTCTCAGAGTAAAGAGAAGTGAGAAAGGGTAGTGGGTAATTGCAGGCACTTCAGATACGAATGATCTCATTAACTCTGTGGGCAACTGTATTACAGGCAGCTACACCGAGCTATTCATCTAAACTTCCTGAATAGCCAGTGGAGAAAAGTATTCTTACACATTATCCAGACAAGCTATTTTAATGTCCACCTTCTGATAAGATGAATGTAATTCAAAAAATGTCTCTTTCTCTCTGTGAGTTACAGTGGGCCTCTAGACAAGTAGTCCAAATGTAAGGATCTACATCCTAACAGTCAGGTGATTTGACTTTTGTGTTTCCTTCTTCATCCAATGATAAGAGACACTTTACAGAGAATCATAGATAGAAATAATTAATAGATAGATAAAATAGAAAGATAAAATAGGAAAAGTCAAAATTGCTGTAAAAGGATCTGGAAAGGCTGTAACAATGGAAATCCTGGTTTAAAAATGTCTAGGAGAAGATGCTGAAAGAGGATCATAGGAATTATAGGAAAATGCAGGTTAGAAGGAACCTCAGGAAGTCAGGTAGTCTAAAAACCTGCCCAAAGCAGGGTCAACTATGAGATCCCATCAACTTGCTCATGGGGAAAAGTTTCTCCTCTGTTATTTCAATTTGTGCCCATTGTCTGTAACCTTCCCACCATGATGACAAGGCTAGTTCCATTTCTTCAATGTAGGTATTGGATGGGGGGACTGCTAGGTTCCCCAGTGCCATCCCTTCTCCGGTCTGAATAAGGCCAGCTCCCTCTGTCTCTCCTCATGGGGCAATTACTCTAGCGCTCCACCTTTTGGGCCCTCCACTAAGCTTAGTCATTGACAAAGATGTTAAACAGGACAGGTCCCATGGCACACCACAGTGGTACACATCACAGACATCTATGTAGGGCACGACCTGTTAACCACTGATAATCCAGCCAGCTTTTTGTCCACGTAGTTGACAAACCATCCAGACCATTAAGTCCTAACCTGAATAAGTGTGCAACTGGTCTTTCATGTTCTTAGCTACAGAATATCTTATTGACTGGACAAGAAATAGCCTCATCCCAAAGTCTTATCCGGACACTAATTCTGTCATTAGAACCATTTCCTCAGTACTCTCCCCCCAAAAGATGTGAAGGTTGTTTACCTGGTGAGTGGGCTGAGGACCGCGTAATTGACTGCTCTGTATAAAAGAGGCGATGACAGGGGGAGGAAAAGAACTTTTAGAAAACCTACATACTTTTGGTTCCAAAGCTGCACTACATAGCCATGGACTCCCTTCCAGGTTTGCAGAGAGCATCAGCACTTTCCAGGATCAAGACTTGTCTTTGGGCAAGTTTGAAAAAATCCTTTGCAGGTTTTCCACCTCTATGAATTATCCTGGAAAGTGGAATACAGATACAATAACCCATTAATAAATGTCACTTCTGTCTAGAGTTGTCTTCGGTGAAGACAAGAGGCTTTCTTGTTCCTGATCTCATATGACCCAGGCCCTGAGAAAGCAAAGGGGATATTGTTAGACTGAGAAATTAAGAGAGGTCAAGCTTTGTCCCAGAACTGACAACTGTCTGTATACTACTTCTCCTTGTCAGGGGAGTATGATAAAATTTAATTTTGGTGTGTCAGAAGAACTGGGAAGCAGGAGGTTGAGCACACGAGCCAACCTTTACGGTTATTACACATTATCCTCCAGGATCCTGCTAGTTTGCAGGGAGGTATCACTTCCTCCTGTAGGTTTTAAATACAGGAAAGAAAGCTACAAACTTGACAATTGAGATTCCCACAGAGGACTATGGCTTTGCTCAGCTGTATGTCATGAATCACTTGCTCTGGTTAATTCAGCACCTTCCCATGAATCAGCAAAGCAAGTACAGCATTAATTAACAATTGTGTTGTGGAAGTAATAACCACCTCCAACTGAATGACCAGTTTCTCTGGGATTGATTCAAAGCCCATGGAATCACAGAGTGAAAGTTTAAGTGAGTTTTATGACAGATACTTTTGATCTAGATTATGGCAGCTCCTGTTTCAAAATTACAGAATGTCCTTGTGCAGGAGGAATAAAATAATAATACAGAAGAAAAAGAGCAATGCATAATACATGGAATGAAAAAGACTATACAAAAAGTACAGTTTAGCAATGTTTATGAATAAATGAGTACTAAAAGTAAATATTTTTCCTATTTTTCACTGATGTGAAAAATACCACCACTTGAGATGCTCATAATTATAAACAACTATTGGAAACCATCCCAGGCTTCCCAAAACATTCAGCCAACTTCACATGGAAACAGAATGCTAGCACATATATCTTAAAAATAGACTTTAGACACATGAACTGGAAACCCAAGATGACCCAAAGAAAACATATACTTACAAACACAACACAAACACCTTCATGAATGTGGGAAGCTTTTTTCCAACTCCTGCTGATGGAAGGAACCAGAAAAAATGTTGATTCACACAGAATTCCCCAAACTCTTTATTCCCCAAACTTTTTTGTCAAGGTTTTACCTCAGAGCAAATCTAGTATAGCCACATTCTGAAACACAGAACACAATATACAAAAAGTTTTCCTGAGAACGGGATGGAAGGATGGGGTGTTTAATTTGTTTGGGGGGGGGGGGGGGGGGGAATCAGGGGAACAAATATATAAGGAGAGACATTCATTTTCTTACAGGAAGTGGTACCAAAAAAATAAAATCAAATAAAAAGGAAGTTGTACTTCACACAATATTTTTTCCCTAAATTTAACGAGTGATTTTTTTTTCCTGAAATGTTCCAGTTTGCCACATTAAAATTTTAAAAAGTGTATGCATATTCATTAGAAAGTGTTGTTATACTCACAAGAAACAAACAAACAAAAACCCAACAGATTAAATGATCAGAGAAATCTTTACCTTCATGATTTGAATGACATCGATCATTGTGTATCTAGTGTATTTTTCTGTCAAAAATGTAGAAGGGATCATTTTCATATACTTCTAACTTTAGCATATGTTAAAGACTTTCCTAGTACACAAGAGAAATACTTTCTATTTTAAATTCTTCCTGTATATCCCATCCTAACAGTGAAACATGAGTAGCACTACATTTTGGGGGACTATAAATATTTCATTAACATGTCACGTTTCTATCATATTTACAGATAAGAGGTTCTTAAAGAGTATCTGCTCCTTTTTCTTTTCACTACTGTAATCAATAGATACACATTTCAGATGCGTAATTTTACACTCCAGTTAAAACTGTAATTACTTAGAAAGAGTTGGACTCAAAAATCAAGCACCACATAATCCCTGGCACAGAAGCTAGGAAGTCACTCTTTAGAGATTTTAAATATCCAAACAAACTCTTAAAATTGAATTCATTTCAAACTTTTTCTAACAGAGCTGCAGATGTCTAAAAGAGAACAAACCTTGCAGAAGCTTTTAATATAGCACTGTCCTTTATTAAAACTGGGAGGGGGCAGGGTTGCTTGTTTTGTGTCAAATTTTAAAAAATGTGTGGAGATTTTAAGACAATACTTAACAAGTCAACTTCTGTGAAAGTTTTTCTCCATTAAAAATGTTGTTATTGCATGGTATTTTTCTAAAGTAGAATTGTACACTGATGCATCTACTGTATTTTGATGTTCAACTAAATTAGAACAAAGTTTACTGTAAATTTAATATAAAAGATGATATTAATTTGGTTGAATAGAGACAATGCATGCCAGTGAATATCTGTATCTTCCCTTTTTAGTCTGTGGAAGCATTTCAGTGATTCACTTGAGCTCATCCTAAATTTAGCACTACCATTTGCTCAAATTTTTGTTTTTTCAAAACTTTTGCCCTAAAAGTAACCATTGCCTGTCAAGAAGTCCACAAGGTGCTAGCTCAGATGTCTATACTGAAAACCTCTAAGGTTTGGTGAAGACAATCTCAATCAGATCAGTTGTGAAATATTAACATTTATTTAGATGTTCTGAAAAATCATCAATTTGCTAAAGTCAGTCTGCTACCAGCTTGTCTACATCTATGTCATATCCTTGAGAGTGTAAATCTTCTTTAAATTATTTTTCTAGATGGTCTGTTAATAATAAAGCATGTTGCATTTTCGGGTGTCCCATGAATGCTGAAGTAAAGTGGCCTCTTGTTTGAGATGTGCCGTGCAATAGCTCATCATCCACACAAATAAGCAGCCTGATGCACTAAACATCTCTGAGATAACAAAGCCTGTGAACAAACTAAAGAGGAAAAAGGTTAAGTGTACGTCACTGCTGTCCTTCTGTATGTGGATTATGGATGAAGAGTGGAGGTAATTTGGCTTTTTTCTTGAGCTCAGCCCCAGCCTAGGTGAGGAAGTATAACCCATTTCAACACTTCAAGGTTCTGCAGAACTGATTCACCCAAAGTGACTCACCCTGTTAATGATGTTCCTTAGCTGTAGGCTGACCAGAAGTAACAGCAAAACATGAATGTTTGTGAGCAATACAGATAAATGAAAACTGAACTCTTCAGAACTTATAAATTAGTAATTTTGTCAAGAGTTACAAACCCTCAGTTCTGCTGACACAGTTGCTCTCTGTGGATGTCCCACTGCTGTCAAAATGACTCAAAATAGTTCATGCACCTGAACAGTGCTCCAAGAGGGGCAGGGAGGAAGAACAGCAGATACAGAGCACTTTGACAGGACCATACTAGAGGGAACTACCTATGCATCAGAGTAGGAAATCTCAATTTTCTACTTTCTGTCTAGTGGGAGTGGTGAAGAGGAGTTGGGGATACTGAGCATGACAAACTTCTAATTTTGCTGATTTTCAGCCACAACACAGGAACCTGACTATACTTTTGCAAAGACTAGCACACAGAGCACCTGCACTGGTAAGTGATTCATTCACAGAACAAAATCCACACATAATGCAAAAGGATAGTGTTATTATGCAATTGTCTCATTTGCTCAAGGTTTAGATGACTTTTCCCCCCTCTTTCTTGTCATAGTCTTTACAACTTTTAAATTTCTCAGTTAATTTTAATTTAAGTCTCATAAGGTGTAACAACTCAGAGAGCCCTCATACTTGCTAATTCCACAACTTCCTTGTGTTTTTTCTGTTGGATGTATCACTTCATTTTCAAAGCCTATGCTGCAGAGATGTAGAGTGGAGATTTTTGTTGTTCAAGTTGTGTATTTTATAGACAAAATGTTGTTCCATCACTTCCTAGATCACAGCAAATATTCCTTGATAGGAAATGGTTTTTCAATAGATAATTTTTATTTTTATTTTTTTACCTGCTGTGTAGCAATAACTGAACATGTAGGGTACCAATATGCTGGAAGTTACATCATTAATCCAGAAAATGAACAACAGTGAGCAGCACAGTAATCTGGTTATAGATCTGATTCACCTTGTCAAAAACATACCTTTGAAGAAAAGCAGTTCAGAGCTAATGTTGGGTATTCACCGTTTCTAAATCGATTTAAAAAAAAAAAAAAAAAAAAAAAAAAAGGAAATAAAAAAATGCCATAATCCAGTAATTTATTTATATATAAAAGTCTGGGTGTGATTTTTTCTTTATAAGAACCACATTTGTTTTCTGCCAGTAGCACATGTATTGTACAGTTTGTAGCACCAATGACATTAACAAAATCTTGAAAGTCATAAAACTTCTGTTCGGGCTGCTGTTGCTTGTCTATTGTTCTGTCAGAGAGAAGAATGTATTACCCACTTCCCTGTGAAGGAACAGCAGTTGTTTGCACATGGAAGATTAGCATTGCATGGGATGCTTCCCTGCTGGAGTGTAGAAGGTGTTAATAATCTGAAGAGTATGAACAGCTGTTATCTTTACAGTAATTAGCATATTTCCTGATTGACTACACTGTGCATTCTCCCTCAATCTTTTTTTTTTTTTTTTTTTTTTTTTTTTTTCTAATAGAAAATGTAATCAGAGTAATCCATTTATTCATTTTCTGGGATTATTTCCAATTTATAGACTGAGAAAGTTCATAAAATGAATATAAAAATCAGAAAACAGATGTAATGACTCACAAGTTCTGTTTTTCTTTCTAAGGTTCCACATCTATTGTCTTAATATGAATAATACGAATAACAGCATTACAATATAAAGGACTACATCCACAGAAGAGCTCATAAGAGGGTGAGAGCTGAATAAGCAAAATTTTGACCCTCTCATTTACTCAGAAAAAAACTAAATTCCAAGTTTAGGAACTCTCACTCTCCAGACAGTGCAAGAAGAGACATCCCAGAAGTAGTTAGGCAGCAGGTTTCAAGCCCAAGGGACCCACTTTTCAACTCATTCTTACCAGATATCTTGTTTATTAAATACCTTCATAGCCTCAAATAATGATTCTTTTTTTTTAAAAAAAAAAAAAAGGATTAGAAAAAAACTTACATTAAAAATCTTCTTTCCATTTATTCTCAAAAGAGAATTCATAAAAGGGAAAATTTGTCCAGGTTATTTTTCCAAAATTTAATTAAGTGCTAGGTAGCTAAGGTGTATCTACCTTTATCTCAGGTCAAGGGAATAATTTTTAAGATAATCTGGTTGCCTTGAAGAGTTTCAGACAGGTCTTGGAAGTTAAAATGGGGCAAAAGAAGATAATCATGGGTATTACAGGGGAAGACCAAGATAACTAAGGGTTATTTAAAGAAATTTTGGGAACATGCAAAACTCTTTCTAGGATGCTTAGGAGAAAGGCCAAAGGCAGGGAGAAGTGTAAGACAATGGAGGGAAGTGGACATAAAGGGGCCTCCATAGCTGGAGTCTGTGTCTGTGTATATGAGTGGTGCGAAAGTTCAAGTGTAATAAAGCACAGTTCACATGCTGTTAGAGCCTTTCCACCATTCGAAGTTCATGTGCTGGTTAAGGAGTGCTCCCTCACTTTCTATTGGTCTTTTTGGCTGGCCATTGTTGGCAGTGTGTGTGTGTGTGTGTGTGTATTAGTGTCTTTGAAGAACCTGCTCAACAACAGCAAACAAGAAATAGGATGAGAAGTCTGCTGGATTATAGAATCATTGAAAGGTTTGGTTTGAAAGACACCTTAAAGATCATCTAACTCCAACCCCCCTGCCATGGGCAAGGATGCCACCCACTAGATCAGGTTGGCCAAGGCCCCACCCAGCCTGGCCTTGAACAACTCCAGGGATGGGGCATCCTCAGCTTCTCTGGGCAACCTGTTCCTGTGCCTCACTACCCTTACAGTGAAGAATTTCCTCCTAATGTCTAGTCTAAATTGGGAGAAAAATTTTGGATCTTAGAGGTCACCAGAAATGGATCTTGAAAGCCATAAGATTTGCCTTCCCTTATCAGTTTCCTTCAAAACAGACTGGTTTTACTTCAAATCAAAAGACTACTGAGTAATGCCTGCTGTGCTAGCAAGATGCTGAGTTAGACTCATGCACTCCATGCTGAAACACCATAACCTGATCCTACTGCAGTTCCATTTCTTCCAAGGCCCCCCTACATACCTTGTGCCAAGGTTGAGGCCTTCACATCACCAAGCTCAGCAAGCTCCTTAGCTTCTTGTCATACAGGGAATGGCACACACAAAGGCAGGAAGATGCATGCAACAGGGATCAGGGTCAGGTAGCTTCTGGTGAACTCCAGACAGCTTCCAACATATGAGTTACCACACCTCCATTTTGGTAGATCCAGACTCAGTGTCGGCCTACACTGAGCAGCTAGGCATTGCAGGAACCCCATATGCAATAAGTCTGTCTTGTTGCTCATGTGATGTGATGTTCCCTGTGCAGGAACAAGCATATGACATGTCTTGGCTCAGATGTGCCAAGCTCCAGGTGGGCCTATCGATGTGGCTACTAGAAGGTGGCATTTGTCTTCTTCATCTACAAAATCAGAATAGTTTAGAAATGCTTGTAAAACTTCTTAAAACCATTTTTACAGTAATTTCAGTAAACAAATGAACAGAAAGCTCTGAATAAGACTATTTCATTTGTTTGCAATGGTGTAATACAAAATATTCAGTGGTATATTACCCATTGCAACTCAGAGAAGAAACACATCTCTGTATTGCTTTTATCAGTATTTTATTAAAAATACCTTGTAACTCAGCCTATTTAATTCACATCTATGGACAAATTAAATCCCCCAAATATACTTCTATTGTCCCATCATTTCACAAATTCATAGCATCTCCCACATACAGAACTCCAAATCAAGCATAATAAATATTTGCATTTCAGCATGCAACTGACAGTAGGCTTCAAATCATACCTAAAATCCATTTCAAATAACCCTGTCTTTTACACTTGCTTTCACAAGTGAACATATATGTTATAAAGGTGATAAATATCCTTCACCTGCTAAATTAAAAACATAGTCATATTTTGTTGGAGTTTTGCTCACACCAGAGGCAGAAATTGACCGACAGGGGAAGAAGACCTATCAATGCTGACTCTACCAAGATAGCATTTATGGTTAAGAATGAATGCTAGCAACTTTTTAACTCACAGTAGGCAAAATCAGACTTCCCTGCCCCAAGCACAAGTAACACATAGTCACTTTTAGCTCTCCAAGCCAGATTAACAATAGATAAGAGAAGGAAGGTTGCAGATTTAAATTCTGAGAAAGGGAATGAAGCTGAAGATAAGTGTCATAGAGAAAATATTTTTATTTTAGTCAAATGTCTGTCACCTTCTCCACCAAAAAGGAGTGACTGAATTTGTTTCATTTAAATAAAAGCTGTTCTTGAAGCACTGTTTTGTTATTAGGACACTTTAACATGTATATTATAAAATATAGTAAAACAAATCCAACTACTTAGTTCTTTGGGTAGGAAGAGACATACCATGAAGGGAATGCAATGATACATACCACCATTAGGAAGGTTCTAGAGGGGTCATGAACCTTCCTATCCTTTCCAGTCATCACACCAGCAGTAATGGTAATACAATAAGAGCAAGCTCCTTCAGGAGAGAAGCTACACTAACAGAAGATCTGGAAGGCATATTTGCCATAAAACTGATCCTGTATTAATTGCTTCTTTAAGTGGCAATAACCTCTGCTTGTTCTCTTGAAGAGCTAGAAGGAAAATAAATAAATAAATAAATAAACAAACAAATAAATAAATAAATAAATAAATAAATAAATAAATAAGAGAGAAAAGAGAAACCAGAGGTGTTATCTGAGTTCTTGCATTCTTCTCAGCTGGAGACAGTGCTTACCTAGTAAGTGGTTCTTATTGTGTTCTATGACAGAAAGAAAAATTAAGGTTACATTTTCATTATTAGTCAAGAAAAAAGTCATCATCTTCCATATTTAAATAAATTTAATAAGATTTATCAGTTTATCAGATATTATGTTTATTGTTTTCCTTTTGTATATTAAAATGCTATCTTAATATTCCTAATGGATCATGCTCATAAGGCTCACGTGGCCTTACAGAAAAAGAACATTTCTATCCCTAAAAAAAAATTTAAAAAAAATAATCATCATGTTAAAAAATAGGAAATCTCTTTGGATTATGCTGGAGATCCTGTGCAACCTGTTGGTTCAGGTTTTATTCTGTTAAGACTGAGATACTAGGACTAAGAACCAGGGAGGTGTGAGGGAGAAGCTGATTGATATTCATTATACTGCAATACACATTACATTAGACATAGACTGTAATATGGCTGCAATGTATCCAGGGTTTTCATCTGAAAATAAGGTCCAGGATATGAGCCTAGTTACTATTCCTTAAATGTACCTTCTACAAAATGTATTTTAAACAAAACAGATCATTATGTGTATGTTTTGAGGAATGCTTGAAAGGAAGTAATTGAACCCACTTTTTTGAGTAAGTGCTATGAGGTACCTGACAACGTAATGCAGAAATAATAAGCACACAGAAATTCTAGTGAATAAGTTGTAATTCCCACTCCACATATCTTTTCTCAATGAATTTAAATTCAATTTTGAATTAGTATTGTGTAATTGCAGTAGGTTAGAGGGTTGTAATCACTATGTATCCCCAGTGATTCATGTTACTGTTCTTTATTCTATACATTTTAAATGATAATTTGCAATTATTTTTTTTCTTTTATGCAATCTTTGAATCTTATTGTCCTGAAAATACTTCCTTTTTAGTACCTGTATCAACAAAGCACTAAGCATCAGGCTAGGTTTGCAAACTTGAGAATAAAGTCACTGACTCCAGCTGGAACTGATTAGATGACAAACATAGAGGGTGTATTTTAAGTGCTGTACTGAACTGGCCGAGAGTGGGTTTGCTATTTAAAGATGAGCATATATTAACCATTTTAAAATTACTGTTATTTCCCTAACCCTAACCTCTAGCAATAATTTATCCCCACTCTGGTTCTTACTTTGATTCCAATACACTTCTTTTTAATTTCACACACACAAAAAAAAAATCCTTGCTGCTTATCCTGCCCTCAGTTCACTCTGTCTCCTCCCTTCAGTTCTTGGTACCTGTGCCTTGAACTACATTAAGAAGCACCGTGGATCTTGTCCTATCCATTGTTTTCCCCTCTGGCATCCCAATCATGGCACCAACTTCATCTGGGAGGCTGAGCACGGAGGATCTAGTACAATTGCTTTGGTGATGTTTTGGATTGCACAGCATGGAAGATGACAGCAGAACTCTGCGCTAACAAATCAGACAGCTAAAAAGTAACGAGAGAGGAAGATATATTCTATTTCAGAGACTTGCTTGCATTATAAACCTCCATTCTGACAACAGGAGCCTTTCCTTTCATTCCAGTAGGAGCTGGATCAGCAGAGAGAATGAAAGGAGAGCTATAATTTCTCACAGCAATAGCCTTCTTTCTCTTGCAAGGATAAACTATTCAGCTTTCATTCTCTTTGTGGACCCTTGTGGGTCTCAGCATTTTCACTAGCTTGAATGGCATCTGTTTCCATTAAGTGTTATACACATTGAAGGGCCATTTGATTTTCCATTACCACAGCAATATCAATAATATAATTGCTCATATAAAAATATAACCAACATGCACAGAATTCAAACTGGTAGTAGGCAGATGTGCTAATGTAAAAAATGTATTGAATTAAAAAATGATTTTTGTAGGTGCAATGTGAAGACAAAATACATTGAAGTCTTAACATTAAGCTAATTTTCCAAATCACATATCTTGTGATGTTAAAATACTTAATCTAATATTAGAATTAATTTTGCATTTGTATTTGCTAAACTTCTTGATGATTTATTCAACTAATCATGTGTTCAACTAGCTTTGAGTCATGCTTCCACTAAAGCTTTGGAATAGATTTAAGCAACTCATCAGTGATAGGAGTCACAGGATGTCTTCTTTACTAGTTAATTGTGCAGTGCTGCAAAACTTAGAAATCAGGAAAGACTAGTATAGGAAGTGTCAGGGGATAAATTACCATGACCTCTTCACAGACCTTAATGAAATAATGCATAATTTCAGATGTAAAAAAGCATTTATTGTCCTTTATCATACTTCAGAGAAAAAAAAAAATACAGAAAAACAGCAAAAAAAAAAAAATGGTAATGTGCCCTGCAAATAATATAACCATTTCTCTCATTCTCATTGTTATTCACCTTAACATCTCAGCTGAAGGTAAGTGACACACCAAAATGGGAAAGAAATGAAATAATTGGTTCTTGCAGGTTCTGTGTCTTCCCTTTGACCTCTTAACTCAGTCTATTTACAGCCATGTATGACTTTGAAAAGGACTAAAACATTTGTTTTAGCTATCCCAGCCACTTCCTGATCAATCAATATTGACCTGTACAGCCTTTCAGATGTGAAAAAATGTCCATAAAAATTTTGAAGGGTACAATATTTGTGACACTTGTTTGTAACAAAGATACCAGGCCATCAGAGCTCTCTCACTGGAGTGTTGTTTTAATATGAGTGAAGCAATGGTGTAGCTATTTTCTTAAACAACTGTTGGTTAACATGGAAAGGCTTTAAAAAATACAAATACAATACAAAAGGGAAGTGAAGAAATACCAGCAAAAATTTATGTTGAGTCAGTCATTACAGCTAATAAGATAAATATTTATATCAGCCCCTACACTCACCATACTCACCTCAACAAAAGATTATCATTAAATGACCTTTCCAGTTTAAGTGAGTTGTGTGTATTAACATTGTACAATTCCATTTAACACATTTGTCATGATTTTATGTCAGTTCATTCAGTAAGTACAGGATATAAGACAGCTACATATTCAAAGGAGCATAAAATACTGACACATTTTAGGTCCACAGAAATCTCTGTTCAGTAGGGTGTTTAAAGATGAGATTAACTGTCAACATGCAAATAGGCTGCCTCTAGATTTACAATCACACATCCAAATGAAGACATTTGCATCTGAAATAATGCTTTTTTTTTTTTTGTCATTGAAAATTTGACAGACTATATGAAGAAAAATAATAAAAGAGCAGGGAATTTTAGGACTCTCCTGCTGTGTTTTCATGGGCAACATCACAGTATTTGATGTTTTACTTGATGGTCTGGCTAAAAAATGATAGTTTGGCTTACTGTAAGGGTGTTTCTGTACAAGTGCTCATGACCTTGTGAACTCCTAGCAGTAAAACATCAAAGTAACACAGACTCTTTTGTCTACAAGACACATTTCTATGTACACATAGCCAAGACAGGTTCTTCATATGATTTCTATCACACAAAATCTTTGTTTTGAAAAGATGAGGAACTTCAAAAGTGTTGAGTCCTTGGCCAAATTAAGATGAATTTTACTCAGACTAAGAGTATATTGACAATGTGGGATTATTCAAGAGTTGTGTATAACTCTGAGGATTTAACCTTTTGCCAAAATCAGATATACTGATTATGTTTACTTTTTTTTTTTTCCCTCCTCAGGATAATTGAATCAAACCAAATATATACTAACTGCATTTAGCTGTTTCTTTTTCCACAGCACAGGAAAAAGTAGAAAATGCATATGGATGAAGTGGTGTGGAATATGTTAAAGGCTTTCAGCAGGTTGTTTGTTTCTTTGACAAGTCAAAGCAATGATGGATACATCAAATACAAATATTTCGTACATATTTGTATTTTATGTAAATATCTATTTATCTATACTGGATATTCAAGCAACCAATTTGCTCAGTCATAATCATCCACCATTTCATTGTTTTTTTGTAAATTTTTTTTTTTTCAAAATGCATAGCCTATTTCATGTGGACATATGCAGACCTAGCATGTAGTTGCATTTCTCATGGATTCATAACCTGTCAGCACACACAAAATATAGCTGGGTTCTATTTCCCGTTAGTATTTTCATCTAATCTGGTTAGTAAAACCAGCTGAATTTGCACTTTTACATCATGAAATTGCAAAGATGAGTTTTGCATTTGCACTTTGGAGAAATACTGGCCCAATTCTGCTGCATGTTGTCATTCCATTACAATGACATCCTTAAACACATATATAACCTTCATGTAATTCAAACAGTCTGGATCAAGACTGAGATCTTTTAAGATTTTTCTTGATTTGGGGTCTAACGGTACAGGTAAGTTAAAGACCAAGCCCTTCATTGTAAGTATTGTCTTCCATTCAAGAACTGGGAATTGCAAAGGTTTTATATTTTATGTATATTTCTGTTTTATCTCTAATGAATACCCACAAGCCTTGAAACTAACAGGATTTAAATTCAGATGTCTTGTTTCAAGGTTCTCTGTCAACTTGCAGTGATTAACCATCCACTGTGGGTTATTGATTGATCAGAGTCTGGTATAAGCAACAATATAAAAACAAAGCAAACGCACCTTCAACCAAAACAATATGTCCAAAGCAAACAGGCTTCCCAAGCCATGCATGACTACAACTGTCCCAGGCAAATGTGATTGTCCAAACGAATTTATCCAAAGCAATCCAGCCATGGCATCAAGAAGTCAAACACACGGAGAGTAAACCTGCAGTGGCTAAAATCACTTTGAATACCCAGATTAACTAGCTGAAAACATGTCTGGCAATCTTGCCCTAATGAGCTGTCCTTCTGCACAGCTTGGCTGCAATGCCATTGCCAACCTGAACCTACGTCACTCAGGATTACAAAGAGAAGAAAAACAGCCCCCATCTTTTTTATCTTTTTTACCCCGATCTAATTCAACCCACTCTGTGAGTAAATCCTGGTAAACGTAGTTTACTAAGAATGTGCTTATTGGTGAATAAAAATACTGTGGTGAATCATATTTGTGTATATTCATGTGAAAACTGACAGGCACAGGATAAACAAGTGATGTGGAAAAAACACGCTGGAGTAAATTTGTGAGCAGATGATACAGCAAAGCATATATTGATTCTCTGATGAGATAAAAGATGCAAGTGTGTGCTTTTTTCAGCCTTTCTCCCATAAGAAAACAAACTAAAGTCTCTGTATTCTCTACTTGATATCCTATTTTCATAACTGTAGGAAACTCTCCCTCCCCATCCATTTGACTGAATTTGATCTGTAGTTTAAATATTGTCCATATTTCACTGGACACACTGGACTGTATAGATAAATACTCACTATAATCTTGTTAACTATGTTTCTTTACAAAATCAGACTAAAATTTGAGAAGGGAATTACTGAATTAGCTAAACCAACCAGAATTTGTGTTCTGAACAGCACTGAAAATCTCATTTTAAACCCATTTCTGCTCTGAATAAAGTGACTGGCAATAATTTAGTATTTCAAATTTGTGTTATAATTCCACCAATGTCAGAAAAATGCATCCATATATGTGCTTTAGGAACTGGTTTTACACCATTTGTTCCTAAATGATGAGCAAAACATGTGCCTAAAATATCCTGAAACTGTATTTTTTGTGAAGTAGATATGAAGAGGTTATTGGCATCTCAGTGCAGTGAGACACAGTGACAGTGTAAACCCTGAATTTCTTGACTTTTAATAATTCCCTGTCTTTCTATGGACTTAGCTCTTTTTCCTTCTCTTACATAGGGATATTAATTCTGATTTACTTACATTATTAGGGGATTGTAATGGTTGAAAAAATATATATGTTAATTTGTTTCAGGCAACAAAGTAGTAGCAAGAATTATAATTTTTTCTTTACAAAGCTGTGAAGTCATTTCCCAGTATGAAAGGGTTAAATGCAAAACTGTACTCAAACTGTTTTTCTTTCTTTTCTCCTATTTGTCCATAAAGATAGCTTTAATTAGTACTTGCCTGGAAACAGTTTTTGTATATATTAACTAAAAAGTGTAATCAGTATGAAGAGAAGCTGATGAATAGATATAAAAATAGCATGCAAACATCAAAGTCCTTTTCATAAGAAAAATATTTTTAATCTTTTTATGAGATAGTACAGAAGTGTCGCCATGTTGCTAGGAAGTGCTGTGTTTGCGTGTCACATTAACACGACAACAGGAGCAGTGGTCACTTCATATTCAAGATGCATTTTCAGGCTGCACACAGGGCACTGAGAGCCAGATCTAGGTCTTATGTCTCAATATGAAATTTCACTCCACTTTAAATTTGTGAAATATTCTAATTACATTTACCACATTTCACTCCACTTTAAATTTGTGAAATATTCTAATTACATTTACCATATTTCTCTAAGCAAAGGAAAAAGAAATGAACAAGAAGTTACATTTGCACAATATTTTATCTACGTTGCCAGATTTCGAAATCTTATAATCATTTTTATGATTGTGGATATTGTCTAAGAGATCTACTCCTGCAGCTAAATGATCAAGTGAGAATCTACTTTTTTTTTTTCTTTTTTTTTCTTTTTTTTTTTTTTTTAATAGCAGATTTCTTGTCTTTGTTTGGGAAAATATTTGGACACATGAAGTTATATTCCAGAAAGCAAAACTAGAAAAAAAAAATGCGTGTGTATGTACAGAAAATCTTTAATCTACACAGGCTTTTGATACAGGAATATTGCATCTGTGTATGTTTCGTAATATTATCTCATGACTTTAAGCACAATGGGGTGCTAATCTGGGGTACTGAAACAAATGCATGTGTCACCAAGCTCTAGTCTTAAAGTATTAAGTCACCTAATGCACCATTTAAACCCACAACCATGTTGTCTTCTCCATAAAACCGTTTTTAATAAATGGGAAGGTGTAGCAGACAGCAAGGAGTGACAGTGAACGAGGAAGTGAACTGAGATGACCATGGAAGGTAAGCAGAGGGGATGACCGTTAAGGGAATGGAAAGAAGGGACAGCACAGAAAGGAGCAGGAATGTGGCAGGCTAGAAGAAGACAGGGAAAACTGTGTGCCCAGTTATTGGAAGGAAGGGGAAAGGGAAAGTGGGAAGAGCACGTGAGGTATGGAGCATTACAAGTCTCTGTGATGTTTACCAATGCTTGAACCAGTCTATGGAAAAAGCCTAGGATTACAAATCTCTGACTTGATGCAGATAATCATAAGCAGCTGACAAGTACCAGAGTACCAAAGCAAGAACCCCTGACCCTCTCAACAAGACAAATAGCTAAAATTCAAAGAGCTAATACCTTTTATCTTAGCTCACAATATGTTAAATATACATTACCCATATAAAATAATGTATGAATTATTAGGACCTTTTTTGGGGAGAAGTGGAGAGGGAGTTGCAGGAAAATGAAAGTGGGACTAGAAGATCAAGATACCGTTAAATTATATTCTGCCTTTCTTCAGTATAATTTCTTCATTACAAACTTACATGGCTATGAACATAAAGTCAAAAAAGACATTCATAAGCAGATAGAAAACAATGACTTTTGGTTTATTTGTAGAAATCTGGCACTGATGAAGGGGAGCATACCTAAGTCCTATGGGGTGGCATATGCCTTTTTCTATGGACAGTGTGGGTTCTTTTAGTGGTTCAAACCGTGCCCTGAGAAGATGGGAGGGGAACAAAATGACCTGCCTCCAACTACTGACTGCTTTTGGTAAACATGAGTCTTTCAAGGAGATGGAGTAAGGTGTGGTACTCTTTCTGGTCTGACAGCCACATAACTGTGTTAATGCCGTGCTGAGCTAGTAGTCTGCAGAGGGGGCATATGGTTAATTCTTAATTTGGGTCCAAAGTTAAGCACTTCATTTATATTCCAAAAGATGCTAAAGCCAAGTAAGATCTGATTCTGTGTAGAGACAACTTGAGTGCTTATGCACCATGCTCCCCAGTGCCTTCTGAAGTGTCTGTTATCCTATAGTTGCAAACTTTACAGAAAATTTAATTTTTATCTTAAAGTAGAAGCCTAAAATTACACTCTGAAGTTGTCCATTCCTCCAACCAGCTACAGAAGAAATCTGAGATAATAAGGTCAGATGCAATTGTAAGATGAAACACACTTTTCTCTACACTTATCAATAAACAAACTCTTCACCAGTTTTAAAGCAAATATATTCCTAACAAAGCCCCCATATGTAATTTTTTAATTGTAGTCCTTCCAACCTTTGCTAAAATTCAACATAAGTATGACTAAAAATCATAGTCTTGCCAGCATTTTCCTGAGCCACCTCTGATACGTAGCTCTTGCATTAACAAATCTTAGAGGTATAATTTTGAACTTGTCTAATATGAAATCAGACTTTTTCTGATCAGCGTCTTATTTAAGTCAATCACACTGAAACATTTTGGGTTCCTAAGGATAAAAAGTAAACTTTCTTTTTCCTGAACATCAGACACAGCTCAAGACGAGGCAAGAGTCACTCTCTCAAGCTCTCACTGTTTCACCCTTTTATTGTTGTTGTTAATTCTAAGGAAGACCAAGAACAGAAAGACTGTTAACATCCATACCAAAAACAGTTCTTATTTGCTTATAGTCAAAGATGCTGGCAATCTTTAACTCCATATGTTTGGCAAAGATGATGTGATCTCTCTTAGCCCAAATGCCACCTAACAGATCTTTTGCTATACCTGCAAAACCATCAACAGCTCCATTTTGTCTGAGAAGCTCTGTTCCTTCTAAGCCTCCCACCTCAATTAAGCAACATTCAGATTGCTTAATAACTCATGTTTTTAATGTTTGTGTGCAATTCTTCATACAGAGTACTTTATGGACTTTGAATTCCTAGGGAAATTTGCAAAGTCCTTTCTGGATACTTCTTTGTTTTCTTCTCTAGATTTGGCCATTCCATGACAAAATATGTTATTCTGGCTCCACTAGCAAATAGCGTAGTGCAGTAGGAGGGGACATGGAGAGTGACTTTTCATACTAAGTATTAGATATCCCTGCTACATCCACTTTATAAAGGGCTCCTTCAGACTACCTTAAACTGTTCCTATAATTAACAATTAGCAGTTGGGCAACCTCTACTTTAAGTTTCGTTTAAAGGAATTCAATTTGCACACTTGCATTGCTCCGGGTTATGAATCAAGTTGAGGTAAACAGGGACAATCTAGAGATTTTCTTGAAACACATGTTCTGATGCAGTCAAAATCACTAATGTAAATGTTTCATAAAGCTTTTTGCCCACTACAGAGATACTGTGGGCAAGCCATGTTGAGTTTTGTGCCCTTCTGAGCAACTTAAATTGAACAATAAAGACAGCATCATACCATTTTCATCTCTTGTTCTTTCTGTTTCCAGGTGTTCACTGTGTAACTATAACAGCACTGCTGAAATGTGCAGGTTTTAATAGAGCATACTTCAATAGCTTTCTCCTGACAAGCTTATAGTACATGAAAATAATGAAGTCATGATATGTGTCCTTTTCATCTCATTGTCTGCTTTGGAGAACTTGTTTTGAATATGAATATCGGAGAGAAGCAGAATTGTAGCCAAAGGTTCCTCTGGATGCATTGTTGCATACCCAAACAGCAGAAAACTTTATTTTGCTTTTGAAACAACTGATAAAAAGCATTGCAAGGCAGAGTATATTAAGTATGATGAACAAATTGGATGTGGCAACATAATGATTTCTGGGATAGAAATTTTGAACTGATCTCATATGTGAAAACAGCCACTGAGAACAAGTTGAAATCAGAAAAAGTGTAAGAAAGTATGTGAATGTGGTTATTCTCCTAAATCCCCCACTAATCAAATTATATAGTCCCTTAAACTGCTCCACAGGTTTGTACCAATTAAAATGAAACTCATTTTACAGTGATGTTTCAGGGGTGAATGGCAAAGATTAAAATGAAACAGTTACTTATTTCAAAATTTTGAATAAGTTGGAACCTTAATCTAAAATGCACTACACTACTCTGGTTGAGAGTAACTCGTCTCTACTTAGTCCTTGAGATTGCACAAGCACTAGTTTCACACAAAAGTATGAAATCATTTTAAGCTTCATCTTAGCAGATGAAGTATGAACAGTGATCAGCTAAAAACGCTTCTTAATTACAGTTAAGTTGATTTGCTGGGGAAGATAGAAATACAAATCAATGCATGCTACAGACTGTAATTTATGATGTCCTAAGCAAACTTTGTCAAAACCAGCACATAGCTTGCATCAGCAACTATTAACACTGTCAGTGCTGAACAGATCCTTTGACTTTTGGAAGTGTTCCCTAACCTTGCTTTGTTGCTAATTATTCACAAACCATTTGTGCTGTCATCCAAGCTGAAGAATAATCTGTGCTTTGTTAAGATGATCAAAATGTGCTTCATAAACATGAAAACAATCTTTTCTAGCTTTTGAGATAAAGAGATGCTTCAACCACCTTGCACAGCTTCTTCATTTACAGTCTATTAAAACCAAACTTTGAATTGTTATTCATCTTTTGCAGTTTTCTTCATTTTCTTTGTTTGTTTGTGGGCACTGGAACATGTGCAAAAAAAAAAAAAAAAAAATTTAGAGGGATGATATTTCTGGTGTTTCTGTAGAACATCTTCCATTGTCTTCTGATTAACCCTTGTCTGAGGTTAAGTTACACTTCACCAGGATCCTAAGAGACCCATTGCTTTAAGCAGCTCTTAAAAAGCCACTGTAACATTTCTAACAAAGCTAGTTATCTTTTACCCAAAACACTTTCATATTTTCTGGTGTTTCAAAGATCTGTATCACTGCTTCACAGTTCTTTCCCCACAAGCCAAATCTTCAGATATACCAAAGGCTTTTGTTGTTTTTAAGACTCAAATAATTGCTCTTATTATCCAAGCTTCTGTTTTTGTTTGCTGACCATTCTGCTGCCCTGAATAGTCTTGTTTTCCTTTTTCATTAATGGATAACAGAAAGGAATCCCAAAGCTTGCAATAGTGTGGATGCAGGCTACTCAACATAGCATACAGAATGGAAAGATCAAAAGTAACTGTTTAATCAAATTTAAATAAATAAATAAATAAACGAATAACACCTGTATCAGCTAACTTGAATAATCAGTAAGAATCAAAAGTGCTCTTTGGATGAAAGCAGTATATAGATCAATGCCAGGAGTCTAAAATACAAATTTTTGCATTCTTTCCCTGAATTTAATATTTGGACCAAATATATTCATGATAGGTACCTGGAAAAGGTTTCTATTTCCCCAAATTTTCTTTATACCACAGCAATGGGGTGCTGGATTTTTCAAGGACAGAACATGACATATAGTTAATGACATAGTGATATTTTTTAGCAATATTTTTTTTTAGCAAACTCTTTTTCTGGATTTGGTCACACCAGACCCAGAACAATGTTAGTGAAATATATTCCCATTTCCACCAACACATATTTTCATGAATGACCATTTTTCTACATGAGGGGAAAATATCCCAATAATTCTTTCAAATGTGAAGTCTTTGAGGTCAATGACATTGAACTCACATGTCCCAAGTTTCAGTCCAACCCAGAAAGTTGCATGATATTGTGCAGCTAATAGACTGTGGCTAATACAGCAGCAAAAACAAGGTCTATGTCTTCTTAAGTTTGCTTCTAGGTTCCCCATTTTCTAATACTGATATATTCTCAAAAAGAGTGTTAGGCTGAACAGAACACAGCTGTTGACAGGAAACTATGCTAAAAGAATGCTAAAGGTCTCCTGAAACAGACAGTCAGGTGTTAAGAAATGTTAAGGTGTGACTTTTGAGTTAGGCACAACCCAGAGAAAGTACAGATTTTGGAATGAAACAGATTTGTTACCGTGAGTCACTGAATGTTAGCAGATATCAGCATTAATTAATTGTTTCAGTTCTTGCACATTCACCAATCAGACACTAAGGCAGTCCTCATTTTTCAAGACAACTTTATCTTTTTTCTTATTTTCTTAGAACTTTCAATTCCTGATACTAGCACCTACCTCTTCATTTTTCTCTCTGTTTCCAATCACTCTCTCCAGCAGGCTTTTAAAATCTTCTGCTTTGTTTTTCAGGCATAAAAGGTTGTGATCTTTTGGGGAACCAAGATTTCTTTGTTATAATCCTGTCCCCACTGCCCATGTCCTCTGCTGTTGTCCTGGTTTACCTGATCTCTCTGCTTCATTTTTCTCTGTGTGAGTTATGGGTAATGATATTTACCTTTTGTGCTTCAAATGGATGTCAAGGGATTGATTAGAAAAATATTTTTACAGCAGGATGAAGTGGAATGGTATTTGAGATCATTCTTGTTTTTGTTTGTGCTTTAGTTATACATTACTTCCCTAAGTTTATTTGCTTTGTTTCCAACATTAGTTGTATGTATTATGATTTTTGCTACTGCCTTGTGCCAAATGACAGGTTCCTGCATGTTCCTTCATGCTTGTTGCTCTCCAGTGTTTCATTCGCATTGATTTCTCCACCACCTGGCAGACGTCCCTGAACACTAAACTGATAAAGCTGTGCTACAGCTCTCAATCCCTCTTCCAGCAAGTTCATGCTGACAGTAACACTGTAGTAAGAAGTCATGGAAATTCTTTTTTCCCTCAGTACATTTATAATACCTCTTGCTCCTCTAGGTATTCAACAGCAGCTGTCCTGTAAAATGTTAGTTATTTGCAGTATTGCCTTTTTAAAATACTACAATGTAGTGTTTATCCTGATTAGCAGCTTTGGCTTTTAAGTCTGTAGTGTTTTACACTAAGAACTTAAAATCACCTTTGCAGCGCAACAGATGACATTAATATACCCAGAGAAACTGGATCTCTTTCTCACATCCTGCAGAAGTGACTACTGTACTCATGCCTACTCTTGGGACAGCCCAAGCTGGTGAAGACGAATCTTGCTCTGGTGCTGACCTTTGTCAGAGAGGTACAAAACAAAGTAAGGGAAAGTAGATTTAGAAACGGAAGAAAACTGCAAGTTTCCTTCTAATAAAAGCAAACAAAACAGCTGTCAAATAGATCCTTGTGTTTAAAATTAAGATTTATGAAAGCCATGTGAAAAAACCCACGGTAGTTGGAAGAACTAATTGAGGAAGACAAGTGAACTTTAAACTGTATGTTTCTGTAAGATTAATCAGCAGGAATTATGGTGAAGGAGACTTTTGAGGTACACTGTATTTCCTGATAGCTGGCAGAACAGTGTTTTGCTGTTCATAGGTTATAATGGTTCATAAGCTCTAACTGGAAAGGAGCAGTTGCTTTTCATTCTTCTAATGTTCAGTCAAGCCAATGACAATACACAGGGTTTCCAGAGCTGTTTATTAAAGTGGCATTTGTAAATGTCAGACATTCTTACTATCTCTACTGGGCACTTGAATGTTTCATTAAAGCCATGAAGACAAGATAGGACGATAAGAAAAATCAGGCACATATAAATAAAATATAAGGGAGCTGTCCTGCTGTAGATGTATCTAAATAAGATGAAATGTCATTCTAATTCAAAGAATGTGGTACATTTTATAAATCAGACTGAGAGGATATTTCAAAGAAGTTTTAATACAATCCATCATATATATATGTCTTCTTTTCTTTATAGTATATAAGTTTAGACAATTATAACGATTATTTGAACCCTTCTAATCTTCTAAAGACTTTCTTTCTACCAGTTTTTCTTAGTAGTCAACAGTTCAAGCACAAATAGCATCACAAAAGTATTATAGATGCTTTCAAATGCCAGCCCTGAGAATCAATACAATTAATATCTGTATTTGGGCACAACCCCTGGCAGCCTGTTGTAACTGATCCTGCTCTGAGGAAGAAGTTGGATGATCTCCAGAGTTGCCTTCAAGCTGCAGCCATCCTGTGTTCCTGTAATTTGGCAAAGAGAGATTTTTTCCATGTAAAAACCTCTTAATAGTTCCTCACAGAAAAAAAATAGATTATTTGAGATAGAAATCAATAATATGACAGAAAATGTTTTCATGCCACTACACACAAAACATTCAATTCATGCCACTACACACAAACATTAAAAAATTCAAGAGATTTTTATTCTGTTATTGGATGGAAATTTTCTCGGAAACATGACTGTCAATATCTCCTACATTAGCTACATTGTAATAGGGGCTCTTAGTTTTTGGTACACTAATAGTCTCTTCCCACTATTTTTTTCTATTTTAGGAACTTATTCTCAACAGGGCTGAATCTTGGACTTTCCCTCCTAGCTGTATGGGAAACAAAATATGATAATTATCTAATGATCTTCAGCTTCATAACCTCCAGAGGAGGTTATGAAAGTCCCACATATAATTTAATACATAATTTAATAATTTCTTGTAAGTTAGAGATGTTCTGCTTAGTTTAACATGAAAAACAAGGGTTAACCTCAGATGACTTTCTATAAGGCTCTGAAGAAAAGTGACAGATCAACTGAAAGATTACTATGGAAATCACTTCCACCTACATTTAGGGCTGTGTTGTCTGTACCTGAAGAAAAGCTCTCTGTTTTGCTTATGGGAAACAGTAATTATCTTTAACTTACATCATTTGTTTTTTGCTTGTTTGTTTGTTTTGTTTTTCTGTTAAAAAATACTGCTAAGCACTTGTGACTACAAACAATCCAAAGGTGGAATATCTTTCATTCCTGGAAATCCTGCCATCTACTGTGTAATAATGCAATGTTTTACAGTAATTCACACCTCGCTAATTAGGCTTGCTTAAACAGCATCACAGGAGCAAACTTTATATGAATGAGATCAGAAATAATTTTCACCTTTACCAAGCAGTGCAAGCAGCACAGTGGATCAGAGAGCATGACATAATGTCAGCATAAAAAATGTCACTATATCTTAGACTATTAAGCTTTATTACCTTACTGCTTTGGAGGTCGTTGACCTCTGCAGAACACATTCAGCACAATAGTAATGCTTATATAGTCATAAGAACCATAGGTGAATCTTGTGTTATTACCTCTTAAGACATCTTTATTCTGCTTTACTGAAGTAGACCTAGATCTGCATTCAAAAATATCCTTTGCAGGCCCCCTTTCCCTATGTAGACTATTAAAGGAGTAGAGAGTATCTAGCTTAGATACAGACACCTATAATGGGATTTAGTTACCTAAACAATGGTACCTATTACTGTTTTAAATCTACCACATTAACCCACCTTGTTTCCAGACCCGTTCTCCTGTATGTGCTGTATAATACCTAACTGGCCCATGCAGAAATCTCAGATCATATTGGCTGTCTGAAATGGCCCTAGACATGAATGCTTGGCAATTGAAAATTGCTCCTACACTTCTAATCTCTGAAGCTTGATGAGTTGAATCATACCCTTTGCTTTAGAATTGCACTGGTCAGATCCTCAGAAAACAGGTAGCAGGATTCTTCATGTGGAACAAAGCAGTGGATGTCATGGAGTCTTCCACCTAAAACAAACAAACAAACAAACAAAAAAACAGCCAGCACTCTTTTAGAAGTCCGGCAATGTCCAAGATACGCGGGTGAGATGAAATGGCAGGAGAATGTAGGTCTTTATCCTTCAGGAATGGCACCTAGCAGCCAGGTTGCTATCTCCAACGACCTGGAATGGGAATACATGCTAATGTTTAGATAACTGAATTATCTCCTATGGGGAGGAATAATTTAGCCTAACATTCAGATATCAGCAAGTGTCTGTGACTTAGTTTGTGAGCTACCTAAGTGATTATCATCACTGATGTTTTAGTTCTTCGCTCAACCACCTAGATTTAGGCAACTGAATTTATCAGTAAGGACAGGGGAGCCTAAAGACATCTGTTCAGTTAACCAAACCTTGGCATCTAAGCAATCCTTGGAGGATAAGATGGGCAACTCACTAAAGTACTTACCCTATTTTGGCTCCATCACAGTGGCTTAGGTATCTATCTCACATGTGGACACCTACAGTACCTGGAATTCAGTGTCTCACTCCAGAGCTGTACCCAGCCCTTTGATTTGGGGGGATTTTTTTTAGATCTCTTTCTAGTTTCATACTCCTAGCAATGAATCAGAAATCAACTTCCTACATCTAAAAATTAGTGCCAGCTCTCCCAGATCTCTACGAGATTTCTTGCACACTCACAATATCTCTAGAAATAAGAAGCTAAAATTTGTGAATACATTATTTCTCTCTTCAAGACCTAGTGGAGTGAATATTTCATGTAGCCTTTTCTGGGAAATCTGCAAATGAATACCTCTCACCCACAGGAAGGCGCTATGGAAAGGCAGCAAATGAGTATAATGCAGTCTCCCTTTCTGGGAATCCCTAAGAGAGATTTCTTTTGCAACTCTTAGGTCCATGTCTAAGCTTTCACCCTGCAAAGCTCTACACTCTCCTTCCTCAAGCAGCCAGTGGGAAAGTCTTCTCCTCACACCCTGATTTTCCAGTGTATTACATTGTTTCTCCTAGTTTATGAATTCACATACCTTATCCAGGGATTTCATTAGTTGATTTTTTTGGTGTAACACTGTGGAGGAGCCAGTCCTCTGGACTGCAGCTACTGTTTTATGATGATGATGAGAGGTCATAATCCACACTTATCTTTGTTATGTTAGTCACCTGTTATCACCATCATACTACCCAGTCCAACATGAGATATATGATAGAAAGATAACTGCACTAGCACAGAACAATGTGGTGACTGAAAAAAAAAAAAAAAAAAAAACCTAAGAATATGTAATTTGATTTTGATAAATCTATACAGAAAAGCTGGTATGCTACATCTGATATACACACCTGCTCAAACATTACAGTGATGCCCACAACAAATGAATCTTTGAGCTACAGAATAAGAATGGTCATAAATTATTCAACTACACAGAGAATAAGTAACTCTGCAAAGTTCCAGCTCTTTTTTTTTTTCACTTGAAGGGCTTCTGTGTCCCCTCCATTTCAACCCCATGCTCTGCAAAATGAGAGAGGATCTCATTTTAATTTTAAGAAAGCAAGGTGGTGTTGCTTGGCAACACCACAGTTAATAGCTGGCTGCTGGCTAGCCTGGAGCATGCCTCTTCAGAAACACTTTATGTAGATATATCCCTTTATTACCAAGACGGTTACTGAGATTTTTTTTTTTCCCTGACCATTTAATTGCATAAATGTTCTTTCAAAGGCAACACAATTAGAGGAATCTTTTTTTTTCTTTAATTTTAGTAAGTAGACTATTCATACTCCACATAGAAGTGGTCAGGGTAAAAATTCCTAATAACTCCCCAGTGCATGGTTATTAACACTATTGTCCCAGCACACAAAACTTCCCCAGTTAGGAGCATTTGCACCATTATGTGACCTGATTTCTAAAACCAATACATATTTTTCAAGTATTTTTCACATTTTACTACTAATAATTAACGAAGCTATAGTTTCTGTACAAAACAGTGGATTCACTGTGTTTTTTGTCTCCATTGATAACAAGACTGTTCTTCCATTCTTTAACAATCTATTAAAAAAGAAAACTGGCCTAGGTGATTTCCATAAAAAGTCATCATGTTCAGCTTTTATTCAAATAGTGTTAAGTATATGTGAATTCCAGACAGGTGGTTTAAAGAGTCATTTTTAAAATTATTAACCTTGCAGAATAGCTCAAGCTGTAAAAGTTAATAGAGAGTAGCTGGTCTGGAGCTCTAGAGAAAAACTCTTGGGAAAAGTGTTCACAAGAAAGTGCTTTCTGCTATGAATACCAAAGACATTTTAGATTTAACCTCGGTTAAAAAAGGTGAGTCCTGAGGGAGCAGATATTCATTTAGTCTAATGTGTCATGTGTACATATGCTAAGAAGCTGGTCTGGGAATTTGAGCCTCTCCTTTCAATGTAGAAGGAGCTTAAACTAAACTAGCACGACTACAAACACTACAGGAAATAGCTTGAGAGCTATTTATATTTAAAATCTTGAGAGATATTTATATCTAAAACCTGCTGTCACTAAATTCACAAAGAGTAACAGTTGTTCAGTCTAAATCACTATATTTAAGTAAGTTACTTTGCATCCCAAGTCCTTAGCTCACAAGGTATCATTTCAACATTAACCAGATAATGAATTCTCATTATTGAGACTTTCCTTAGTCTATTAAGAATGACTCCCAGAAAATCATATCTGACTGAGGAAGTTACCAGAAAGTTAAACAAATCACTTGGACAAAGATTAGAGGTATTTCCATGGGTTTAATAGTCTGAAATTTCTGTTTCTCCTTCCTGAGTATCATCTTGCTAATTCCATAATTCAGTTCATCACTTCCACAACAGCAGCAGGCTTAGTTTCCATTCCTTTTACAGAAGATAAACTAGGCCTACTAAACCTTTGTTATATGCACTTGGTTCTCATTAAGGTTTTCCTAGACTTCTCATGTCTCTGAAGCAAAAAGAAACATATCCACTCCTACCACAAAGTTTTATGTGCATATTGATTCACCACCCAGAAAGGAATTTATTTACTTAATTATGAACATTTTTTAAGTCCATTATGGAATATTTTCTGCTGAATATAGTTGCAATAATGCATTCTCCAGCTTACAAACCACACACAGCTGGAAACTGGGGACTTTGAGTAAATTAGAATATCATTCTAAAGATGAGGCTAGATTTAAATATCAGATTTGCATCAGCATCTGTTGAAACATTCTTAATGTGTCTACAGGGCACTGCAGGCTGCAGTTATTCTGCATAGTTTTGAATAAAATGCCATGATTATTGAAGCAAAAGAATCTCATTCAAAGACAGCTATACTTTTTCACTGTCCATCTACTTCACTCAGAGCCTCAGGAACTCAACATAATATTACTTTTGAGTGTAGGTCATAATACAACTATTTAAGGTGTCATTATCTATTTATAACTAGTAAGTGACACTATTTCCTTGTACTACACACAACTAGCAATTAAACAGGCAAGAAATAAAATGTGTAAAACTCCTCTGACAGAAAGAAATTTTACTGGTTATCAAAGAATTCAAATATTACCCAGTAAAGCCTACTAAAAATAGCAATAAAAGAAAATGCTGGTCTTCTTAGCTATTATGATATACAATGCATGGTGATTAACATAGAGGAATATACACAGGGTCAATTAGCCAGTGGGATGAGTAACCAAAATTAGCAAGTGATCATTATACCATTTTTACTGCATCCTCTTTTCCCCATTTTCTCCTGCAATTATTATTCAAGTTTTTTTAAAGTGTTTGTGAGATTTTTGGAAGCTATTGAGATGCATTTTTTCCAATAGATTTTTCATTACTTTTATCACCATAACTTTTTAACCGTGCTTGCCAGGAAAATTATAAACTGCAGTTCTCCTTAATAATTTATTCCTTTCTTTGACTAGATAAACATTGTGATACATAGGACAATCTCACCTCTCCATCTCTCACAAAGAGGTAGACTCTGAAGTAGGAAAGAAGCCAGGGACAAAGCTTTGGAAATTCTTGTCACTGACACCATAATTATGTGCAATCAATGCAAGGTTACATTCAGAAAGGTGAAGTGATGTCTTGAGATGTTTGCGGTCACAGGGAAATACAAGTGCTATTGCACTGTTACATGCTACACAGTGCATGAAATGCACACGTTTCTTGTCAGCTATGATTAGAAAAAATAAATTGAATTTGGAAAAAGTGCAGAAGGAGATGTTAACATAGGAGGAAAATTAATATTATATTATATGAGAGCAGATTAAAAATAATGTGTCTGATCTGGTGAAGTCTGGGCCAAGAGAGATTATGATGAAAACTTACCAGAAAGACAGAAGGACATGTAAGGAACATGAAGTACACTGGCACAAGGAACAAATGGTTTAACTGACCATTAGTAGTGTGAGGATATATGTTAGGAGAATTATCCTACATACCTGAACTTCATTACTTGAGGAAATTCTCAGGAGGTCCACAGAGAAAAGGAAGGAAAGGCAAGCAAAAGTCCTGAATACATTTCAGATTGAGCATTATAACCTTACAAATGAGAGAAAACAGTATGGCTGTCTTTCACAGCGCTGTTTGGCACAAAAGTCAGAATGTGACAGCCTACTTCCAAACTCCACATTTTGAGGTAGGCTGGAGGTAGAGGCCAGCCGACATGGCTGTCACACTCGCTCCCCATCTCACTCCCCCTTCTCATAGCTCACATCCAGCACAGACACATCCTGCTAGCTCTGCAAGGGGATCCTAGTACAGGGTACCACCTCTGAGGTTCACAGGAACAGTAAAGTAATATGAGGGATTTATGGGGCAGAGACCCCTGCTACAGGAAAAAACTGGGAGGGTTAGTCTTTTGTGGCTAAAAGAAAAAAATACTTTAAGTCCAACATGAGATTGATTTTAATTTTTCTGTGAATAAAAAAGGTCAGACAGTAAGCTATTTTCATTGGCATCACTGGGAGGTGTAAAGTGAGTTTATATAAACCAGTTAGTATGTTACTGCCGTCATAAAAAGAACAAAGTCTACTCCTCAGCTGACCTCACTCAAGTGGCAAGTTCAGCCATTGAAAAAAGAAGAGTTATTTAAACACAGAAAAAAATATGGCTGTAAATATGAAAAGAATAGAGATATACAAAAAATGAACCAGAGTGAATATCGCACAGATATCTAAGCAGCTATTTTCAGGGTCTTGGGCACATTCAAACCTACTCAAAATGCTAATGTCATTAGAAAAGCTCCCTCTGTAAGTGACAAGCTGTTGTCTTAAAATCAGCAAATATAGGTGAGAACTGTACTCCAAAGTATACATTATAGATTATATTTATATTATTTATTTATTTATTATACTTGTTCTAAATCCAATTTGCAGTGCAGTTCTCATCTGGATAGAGTGTTTGGATAATAATTGCCCTTACATACTTGTACAGTCTAAATAAACTTGAACTGTTAATTCTTATTTCACAGCATTAGATCTGATGGATTTTGTTTGTCTTCTCCTGATGAATCTTTATGGCCAAAACTCATTCTGAATAGTCATGAATATCATATTCATGAATACAGAGGACTTTTTTTTCTGAGAGGATGCTAGGAGGGAATAAGAGTTCATTGCAAAAGAATATCCATGGGAAAGATAAAAACCTTGTAATAGGTATGTTTTATTGAAAGGTTAAGTTAAAATAGGCATTTATCCTTAGCCACTGACATTATTCTTGCCCTAAGAACACTATTATTTATCAAAGAATCCTAAGTTGACTTAGTTGTGTGTGAAATCAGGTGATTAAAACTTATTTTTCAGAATTATTTTTTATGTACTTTAAAAAAATCATAGCAATCTTCTGTGAAAATCCTCTCTTTTGGGGACCAGAGGCCAGAACAATGCTTGCACACTAGTTCAGATCTCCAAAGAGGACCCACATTTCAGTTTAAATGTCACATCACCGAATAGGGAGCTTTGCCAGAGGAATAAAGCATGACATCCTGGGAAGTTAAAGAATGTGGTTAGTTCTATATTTGTAATTAATTTGTGACAGACTTTTATTGATTATTAACCTCCACAGCTAACTGTGTGTAAGAGTGTTTAAGAGCCTCTCCTTGAAGTTGCCTGAAGTATGTGATTGTTTTTTCTGCACGACTCTTCATGTACCTTGCAGATATGCTGGGTGATCTCTCAGGATCTGTCTGAATCTTTCTGAAAAGAAAGTCATTAAGATGAAATCAGTCTGCCATCACTATACAGATTTTGCTTGCACATTCAAATATGGCCTAAGTGAGAGAAATTTTGGTTCTTTCTTTTTGTTTGTCACTTCTTTTTATAACTTCTTTAACCATTGGGTCCTACTGTTGCCACTTCACAAGTCAACAATAATTCATTGTAAACTTTTCAATTATTTACATCCAAGTCCTCACTCTTTCAGGCTTTTTCCAAAAAAGAGCTGATATATGATTTTAGAAAATCCTATCTTCCTAATATAACTGGAAAGTCAGTGGCAGAACTAATTTTATAGTTGTTATTATGTCCAAGCTTGGAGCAGGATGCACAGAAATGCATTTACTGCATACTATGCATCTTCTCAAGCTTACATAATCATGTCCAGAATAAATTTGAGGCCTAAGCTCTTTACCTGTATCACAACTATCAATAGTTTCCATAACAGGTTTTGCTAAGGATATACTAAGAAAATATGCTTTTCTCGTTGTTTACTGAATCAGGTTTTGAAATATGATTCCATAAGTAGCATGTGTCTCCACAGACCAATTTGAAAAACTTGATATATCACAGCATTTTTCAATGCAATAATAAACTGCAGAGAAAGTGTCAGCATGAATCATGATAACTTTCAGAAGTGCATGAAACAAATAGATCATCAGTTCAGTGACAGCACTGCTGTCTTCGCTGTCCATACATATCTAAGAGCAAAGAAATGTGAAAATCCTTTCTATATTGGTATAGCACACTTCTGTTCACTGGAAGTTTATATTTCCTTCAGTGAGTTCTTCAGAGACTTCACGTCTTTTCACTTTCTGTGAACATGGCTAAGTGATTTGCTTATCTTAAACAGCAAAAATGTCAGGAGACAAGTTTTCCACCTCTTTGTATCATCTATAGCAAAATGAATGCAAACTAGGGGCTCCATTTTAGGCCAAGTCCTCTTCAATGTTTTCATAAATGATTTGGATGAAGGACTTGAAGGTTTTTTGAACAAGTTCATGGATGATACCTAATTGGGTGGAGTTGTTGACTCTGTCAAGGATGGTGAGACCTTGCAGAGAGATCTTGATAAATTAGAGAGCTGGGTAATCACCAACAATTTTACAAGAGCAAGTGTTGGATTCTGCACCTGGGAAGGAGCAATCCTGTCCAGACTGGGGGACAAGATGTTGGAGATCAAGCCCCGCAGAAAGGGATCTGGGGGTTTTGCTAGACAGCAAGCTGAACATGAGCCAGCAGTGTGCCCTGGTAGCCAGGAGGGCCAAGAACACCCCGGTGTACATCAAGCATGGCACTGCTAGCTGGTCAAGGGAAGTGATTGTTCCACCCTACTCTGAGCTGGTGTGGCCTCACTACTGTGCGCAGTTTGGGATGCCACGGTATAAGACATAAAGCTGTTAGTGTCCAAAGGAGGGCAACAAAGATGGTAAAGTGTCTAAAGGGGAAGACGTATGAGGAGCAGCTGAGGTCACTTGGAATGTTCAGCCCAAAGAAGAGAAGACTGAGGGGAGACCTCATCACAGTCTAAAACTACCCCTTGAGGGGAAGCAGAGAGGCAGTGCTGAGCTCTTCTCTCTGGTGACCAGCAATGGGAATGGCATGGAGCTGTGACAGAGGAGGCTCATGTTAGGGAAAGGTTCTTCACTGAGAGGGTGGCCAGGCACTAGAACAGGCTCCCCAGGGAAGTGGTCACGGCACTGAGCCTGCAGGAGTTCAAGAAACATTTGGACAATGCTCTCAGACATAGGGTCTGATTTTTTGAGTGGTCCTTTAGGGACCCAGGAGCTGGACTCAGTGATCCTTGTGGGTCCCTTCCAACTCAGATATTCCGTGATTCTATGAACTATGTTTTGTTTTGATAGCACTTTTTTCTTTCTTTAAAGGACATGAGAAACTTAAAAAGGTATCAGGAAATCTAGTGCTACATATTCTTTATGTAGAGAGAGTTTTCTGTTCTCTGAATTCTTATGTCACAAACCAGAAATCAAGTGGCAAAGGTGTTAATAACTTGCTTATATCAAGGCCAGGCTTTCTCTCATAAAGCTGAGCCAGAACTCATTTAAGCAGTCCACTTGACCTTCTAGAAATATTGTAGAACTTCCCATGCTATAAGCTTTTCTTGTCAGATGGGCCATAAAACCTGAATTATTTACTGTTTTCCAAACTTCCTGAGCATATCTTTGACATAAATAACTGTCTATAATTCTTCCTTTTTGAAAAAAAAAAAAAAGTTTAAAAACTATTATGGTGATGGAACAATGTATATATAACATATATATATATAATAGATGTTATAATGTATAATATGTTATAAAGCTAAAACATAGAGGGTAATTTAAACAGCATGTAATTCACTTTTACTTCATATGTACTTATTTTACAGATTTCCTTTATAGACTAGATTATACTAGACTAGACTAGAACAGTTCAGATGGAACGGACCTTCAAAGGTCCTCTAGTCCAACTGCCAGACATCTTCTGGGCTTACCAAAAGATAGCTTTATTCAGCTCTGACCTGTATTCCCTCTTTTTATCTTTCTCTCTCTCTCTCTTTTTTTTTCCTCTCTCTCTCTTCTCTTTTTTTTTTCTCCTGGTACGGTCATCCACCAAAACACATAACAAGCAATGACAACAAACAGAGAGAACAAGCAGAACTCACTCAAGTGTGCAGAGAAATGACTTAGAAGCACAAGCAGTGAGCCCTGGCAACACTTCTTTGAGCTTGCTTCCTTGATTTCCAACATTTTAATTAAGTAAGTACATCTTAGTCATGAAATAATTCTGGAAAAGAGATGAAGCAATAGTAACAGAAGCAACTATGTGTCTTTGACATTCAGTGGACAACCTTGCATTATATCTTAAAAAAAAATAATTAAAAAAAATATCCTTTTTCTGTAAAATGCTGAATCAATTGTCCTTATGTGGATACTGTAGAAAGCTACATTACTCTTGTAAAATGTAAGGGGACTTAAAAATCTGTCTCACATATTGTGAGTTAATTTAATAATATAATATAAATTAATTTAATAATGTTAATATCAGAACTCTAATATTTGAAGAAAACAGGTAGGAACTTTTCTCTACAAGGAAGATGACAAAACCAAGAAATTTCACCTGGTCCCTGAGCATTGTCAAGCCACTGAAAACAGAAACACTAGGAAGGCAGTAACAAAATCAACACAGTCATTTTGTTGAATATCTGTGCAGATTTCCAAGGGCAGTATTTCAATTTTGAAACTTGTTTGAAGCTTATTTTGTACACATAAATCTTGTAGGACAACAAATGCCTTTTTCCAGGTTTTCACTCTACAAATTAAATTAAGAGAAACAGAAGTACTCTTTTTAGTCCTCAGTCCTAATGAATGTTGCTTCTTTGTGTTTTATTTTTCTGATTTAACTCATACAAAGCTCATAGAAAAGAGACTTACAAGAGATCTCAAGAGGTCATTCAGTCTATCTACTTCTACCCACTTCTGAGCTTGCTAAACCTATGACATTCCTAGCAGAGGTTCCTAAAGTAAGGAAATTTTGGTATACCCCGCCAAATAACCTCCTCCAGTGATTACCTGCAAATAATCACCAGACGGTTTAGTACCCTAAAAAAGATGCCCTATAAATGGGAGAGTAACATCCTGAAAAACAAACAAATAAATAAACAAACAAAAATGAACTTACTAATTCTAGTACAAGGAATTTTTAAAACCTCAAATAATAATGCATTTTAAAGCAAAGGAACAAACAAACATCTAGAATACAGAGGCTTCCTAACCTTTATTCTGTTCTTTCTTTATTCTGTTCTTTATTTCAGTGCAGAACAAGAAACACAGGAAATACAGGCCCTCTGTCTAAATTATATCCTTTTATAGGATAAAACATGGGGAGAATAGGGCGAAAAGGACGTCATTACATAAGCTTTCAAAACCTGGATGTAACTCTTAGGTTTCTTTGCTGATACTAGAGTTGGCCAAGGTCTGTCAACTCAAGCTCAACTCAACTCACCTGAGCTCTGTAGAAGGTGCCATCTTCCACAACACATCAGGCTATCTGAACATAGCAGTAGTTGCTAGAGACATCCATGAGTTAAAATATTGTTTGCAATAGACTGACCAATGTAATTTATTAGAGTACAGTGAGTATGCCTCAGAGGAATATAATCTGAATGAAAAATGTGAAGGGAATAACGTGCAGTCAGTTGGACTCTGGTTGCACAGATAATTAAAAGGAGCTCCCAGCATTCCATGAGAAATTAATTTGTTCCATTATCAGGATATGGCTGTCATAAATTTACCCCCCTATTTATTTTTTAAAATTTGTTTATCAAATCCATTGAAATGTGTGCCAAAAAAAAAAAATGCTTTGAAGTGGTGGAAGACATTGATGTAACTGCAGTTACTAATGCCTTTTAACAGCCAGCAGGAACATACTCAGTGAATCTCGGAAATGTGATTCTTGACACTTTATCATGGGCTGGCAAAAAAAAAAAAAAAAAAAAAAAAAAGTGTTTTTATAAATATACTAACAGCAAAGATGAGGGCCAAGGAGAATCTCCATCCTTTACTGGACACAGAGGAAAACATGACTACTAAGGATAAGGAAAAGGCTGAGGTTCTTAATGCCTTCTTTACATTTGTCTCTACTCTTTACATTTGTCTCTACAGACTACTTATCCTTGGGGTACTGAGTCTCCCAGCCTGGAAGTCTGGGACAGGGAGCAGAAGAAACCCCCCACAGTTCGGGTGGAAACGGTTAGAGACCTGCTGCTCCAGTGTATTTTTAAAAAGTGTATTTTTATTTTACAACAGGCTATGGCAGTCCTTATTTAAAGAAGTAAAAGTGCCAGTAGCCAGAATAATTATATTTAAGATTTCTCTAATTCATGTGAATCATTCAGCTGTCAGGACTTCCTTCTTACTCAATCTGTTATACTTTTAATGGGCGGAGAACTAAAAATTTATGGGTTTTGTTGTTACTGTTCTTTGTTTGTGGGCTTAGTTTGTTTTTTGTTTGTTTGTTTGTTTTCCAGTGGAGAATCATAATCATGAGCCCTATCCTTATTAGAGACTTCCTGCTTATTCCATAAGCAATAGGGAGTGAGCCACATAGGGAGAGAGGCACAGAGCAGCCTTTGCAGAAGAGGCTGAGTAGATTGAGACCTAGACTCTACTGACTTTCTGGAAGTTTTAGGAAGCTGAACACCCAAATGAGTTTTAAAATGGAAATTGAATTCTAGGGAACATATAATATCTCCACATCATATAATGAATGTTGCAGATTTAATCTAGATAGGAAGGACAGCAACAGGGATAGTTTCAGTGCTAACATGTGCTGCCAGAGGGCCACATTCAGAGTCAGCTTGCTGAGTCAAAGCTTTGCACCTTGGTTGCCAGCTGAGATAAAACCTGAGCTGACCTACCTTTACAATTTTTCTCATGTCAGCCGTCTAAAGTATCAAATGTATATGTGAAAACAGTATGGATGTATTTGTACCAGTTAATTAAGCAGTGCAACCCTCTGTACTTGTAAGCAAGTGGATGAGTCTCCAAAACAGTTCTGGCCTAAACTGGCCCGTGTCATATAACTGATTCCCAGGAATGGTTCAGGAGTCTACACACGCCAGAGACCATCCTCACTGTGCATGCAGTTTGTGTGCAGGCAAACTGCTTCAGAGAATAAGACAGTTCCTTTGCAGAGAAGCATACGAGTCATCACCAATTGACATCAATGCCCAGGATAGTTCCAAGCAATGTTTTATTTACTTCTGTAAACACAGCCTTTGAACACAGCATGTTCATTTTGCTCTCCAGGCATGCTAGACATTTCAGGTATTTCTTAAAGCCTTAATGTTTGCACAGCTTTCTCACTTCATTTCTTGCTGCAGCTTTCCTCCACCATGAAGTGGCAGTTGTGATCAGCTTTCACCTGTCCACATAACTCTGTATTTAATTGCTAGTATGTACCTCCAGCTGACAAGTCAGTAACACACATTACACATGCCCAGAGCAATGCTTTTCCACAGAAGGAGCACTTGTATGGTGTGAAATCTGGGAGTGCTTTCCAGTGTTTCAAATTCCTTGACACTCCCAGCAATACATTAAGATAAGACCTGAGCACATGGCCCCTGCAGGAACTGCAATGTACTCTTGCTGTATGTTGGAGAGAATGAGCCATGTATCAGGATTTTGTGTCTTGAAGAAGCAGGCATAGAAGTAACTTGCAATATAACTGAAGAAACAACCTAAGGGTGTGTACTTTATTCCTTTTGGGGGGGGGGCGGAAGCAAGAAGTGCTTCTTTGTATGTGCAAGTTTAGAGGGAAATAAAAACTACAACATATTAATCATCTTAAAACTCCTAAACTCATGAAAGGCAAATTATATTGCCTGGAAATGTAAAAACAATCTGCTTCTATTTTATATGAAAGCATGGACATAAAAATGGAAATAATCCACTCAGGAAACAATCCAGGGAGAAACAACATGACACTGAGTTATAAACAGAAAGAGATTTTCAGTGTACTACTGAGGATTTAGTGAAGGGATCCCCATTAATGTTAATAAGAGGCAGAGGGATGAAGCCCATGCACTGAAGTGAAAATTTAGCCCTTCATGTCAAATATTCTGAAAAAGAAGCACCTTCCTTCTGACTGCATCCAGACAGAAACAAGGATAAAAACAGTTAATTTCTTTCTGACATTTGAGTTGAACTAAGGGCACAATATAAACAAAGGCATCTGAAAATGGTGCTCCTTTTAAGAAATCTGGGAAGTGCTTCCAACACTGCACAAACATGGGATGCCTCACTGCAGCTCTCTGGGAAAATCTAACATAAACATCATTTAGATTAGATGAGATTAAACTCAAACTCCATTGCCCATGCAAACAAGGCCACCTAAGTGCGCTAATGTGTATACTGGCCCTTTTTATCAAAACATAAATGCTTCTCTCTGCAGGGCTTTTAAGCAAATCAGAAGCCAAAATGAACATAAAGTGCAAAATGTGTTATTCTATTGTAAACATTGTGTCTTTATATCATTGTTGAAGATTTTTATGCTTTGTTATGTTTAGCAGTGTAAACTATATAATGTCCTGTTATGTTCTTCATTCACTGCATTCTTTCAGCTGAAGTTTTTCTTTTTACAACAGGGAAGCTGAAATATTGAAGGGAATGCTGGTCTACTGAAGTAAAGGATGATTTTCCCACTGTTTTGGGAGAACTTTGGATAAAAGCAAAAATTAAAGCCAGCGGAGGGAATAATGTATAACCACTGGAGATCTGACCCTATACATAATCAGGTGAATGCATATTTGTAAAATTTTCCCCAAGCTCAAAGTTTGCTTCTTGTCCCTTGTAATTAGGAAACACTACTGTATTCCTACTGACAGCATTTGAGGAAAAAGGACAGTGTAAATTTGCAAATTATGCACATTTGTATGTCAATTTTTATTATTTACAAAGTAGAGGCATAGAGGAGTGTATGATAAACGGAGGGTGGGTCTAGCCTCCAGAAGGACCTCGACAGGCTGGAGAAAAGGGCTGACAGGAACTTCATGAAGTTCAACAAACATAAGTGCAAAGCCCTACACCTGGGTTAGCATAAGAACATGCTGGGGGCTAACTGGAAGGCTGCTAAAAAACAGACAAGGCCTACATATCCTGGTGGACATCAACTGGAACGTCAGCAGAGTGACCAGAGATGAAGACCAACTGCATCCTGGGCTGTATGAGCAGTATCACAGTCAGCAGGTCAGGGGAAGTGATTATTCTCCTTGCTGTTCACCCGTGGAGCCACTTCTGGAGCATTGTGTCTAGTTTGGGCTCCCCAGTAAAAGAGAGATGTTGACAGACTTGAGATTACAGAGAAGGGTAAATGAGGAGTACTGGAGCATGTGGCTTAAAATATGAAATTACAGGATCTGGATTAATTTAGACTGGAAAAAAAATGCAAATAAGAATTTTACTACCATTTTACACTATGTAAAGAGGGTTTGCAGAGAAGATGGGATGATCATTTTTTTGTGATCATCATCCTCAAAGGTTTTCAAAACTTCTCTGGACAACAGGCTCTGAGCAACCCAATAGAGCTTTGAAGCCAGCACTATTTTGAGCAGGCTGTGGACTAAAGAACTCCTGAGCTTCCTTCAAAACTATTTGAGGCTTGTGTGAGGTTTAAAATATTGTTCAATTCCATAAAAAATTTAACAATATAAGAGATATCACTATAATCTTTATAACAGTCTAGTGTGAGCCAGGAGAATACAAGGGACATCGTGTTTGTGAATGGATGATATTCAACCAGAAGGAAACTCAAACTCATATGCAGGGATCCTTCCTTAGCTTTTTAATCACTTTGGACCTGTACTTCAGAATCATCTGACTAGTGCAGAGCAATCTGAGTAATACTAACTATCCTATTTGAAAGGGGTCAGGAAAAAATCAAAGGATTTACCTCGGAAGATCATTCACATATAATTTAGAAGTTTTTCTAAAGTTAAATTTCAGTATATGGGAAAGTCTCTGCTGCAGTTTCTGTTCCTTGTTTCATTGACCTCAATTGGATGGGGAATATGAAATAGGAGACAGTGTAAGTCCCCCTTTTTTTACCTCTCTGTAACTTGTCCAAGGGACTTGGCTGCCTGCATGTCAGGATTGGAAAGCCACTGACATGGCCCAGCTGCATAACCTTGGTTCAGAGCGCTGTGGATATTGCTGAGTGTTGAGAAAGAACTGTGAAATAGTCTGTAGAACAAAGATAAGGAACATAACATTTCACAGAAAGGTAAGATTGCTGAGACAGGATCTCTTGTAGCTCAAGGATTCATGGAAGTGGATCAAATCCTAAAGGCAAACAAAACAAACAGACAACAGAAACAAAAGAAAAAAAAAAAAAAAAAAAAAAAAAAAGAGAGATGGAGGTTTACAGCTCAGGAACATGTTCCATGCCATACACCAAAGCAATCAATCCTTCCCTATCTGACTAATGCCTGCCTAGCCTGCAAACACTCTGAATGTCTTACTGGTGTGGGTAGTATAACAAATTATGTGGTTTGTTAAATACAGGCTAAATTTTGTGTGTGTTGGCCAAGATATAATTTTCTTATCATTTAAATCTGTGAATAACCTGCTTTCAGAGTCTCTGTAAATGGCTAAACGTGAAGCACAAATGGCCCAATGAAGCATCATAACAGAAGGAGTACAATTTCGAGATTTGTAGCAATGCTTGGTTTTGAATTTTAGGGTTAGAAAAAAAAAGAACCTTTTAATCTGACATCTTATTAATTAACTTGAATTGATGCAAAAGTGTGCAGGTTGTATGGACAAAACCCTTAGGAGTATTCATGCTATTGTCACTGACGGCTTTCTACGTGGTTACTGTGCCTGGGTATTCTTTAATTAATGTCATTCCCAAATAGACAATTGAGACGATCATTTCTCAAGGGTTTTCAGTGTAGAGCCACTCTCTTTACAAATTTTGAGCACTGAGCCATGAAACGAATAGTAGCAGCATGGTTTTAGGCAGTGTACAAATAATTGATTGTTAAATTGTTGTTAAATTATTACTCTTACACAAAATTGTGTTCAATTTATAGTAGCAGAACACCTGTAACTTGAAAATATTTACAACAAAGAAGTAGCAACAAAGTCATTTCAATTACCTGAGTCTGAACAACCCACCAGCTTCTACTGTACTCTACCAGTGACCACCACAGTGTGTGCCACCAAGGGCATCATTTTGTTCTCCAGAGAGATCATTCTCTCTATTTACCACCAAGTCCCTTTCATGATAGAAATCCCTGCCAGGCATTTGTTCTTTGTCAAGGAAGCAATATTGCAAACAGATTCCCACTAGTTAGCTCTTTTACTTACCTTATTTAGCTTTTCAGATGTTTGGCTTCAGTATTCCAAGCTGTTTCTGTTAAACAACTAGACACAGAGTTCTCTTGAGATATGTTTCATAAAGCTTGGACAGGCTAAGCAAAGGTGATTAAGAAATTCTCCTGGCAATACTTACTTTCTTCAGTTGTGTCCCCAGGTGGTCAAAATGATGGAGGCTTCACAAGGGTTGTCCTGAGTTTAGTTACAGTTAAAACTTTGGCTGACCAAGAAGCTGGGACCTCCCCTCAGTGTCATTTTGCATGACAGCAGATGATGGTCATAAAATTATCTCAGGCTTAGCAAGCCCTAAAAAGCACAGAACTATTCTGGTTCCAAATACCCTCAAAAGAAAAAGAAAAAAAAAAAAAAAAAAAAAAAAAAAGTCCACGTCCATCAACCACATCTGTTGGCATGTTTACCATACACATAATATTTTCTCCCTTTCCTGCAGCAGTTACGTTGCCTGTGGGGGGGGACCCAAACTGAAATCTAAATTCCTCCATCAAAGTTGTCAAACTGGATTTTTGTCACTGTTTTATAGAACCAGGTATCATTATTGTTCTGAAAGATGCAAAGGGAGGAAACTGAGCAATTAATGGAACTTGTAAAATCTTGTCAAGCTGCAAGTGGTCTATTTATTCTCCTATTGATCTTGTCTTCCTCTCTTTGAGGAATAATGAATGTCCCATCAAATTCTTTAAGTCCCCATGTTGGTCTGTGCCTTACCCTTTGTGATGCTAAGGATCTTAGATTTGCAGTTCTGTAGTCAGTCTTTCACTTGCAGCTCTATAATCTTTCACCTGAAATGCTGTGATGTCTTTTTTTTTTTTTTTTTTCCTATATTGTTCTCTCGCTGATATCCTTATGCTGTTACTCTCATGTCCTTCCACCTCTAGCATCTCTAAACTCGGATGTTAGAGATGCTTCAGGTTTCTCAGAGGAAAGGATTGCCCTGGTATGACAATTACCCCTTCTTTCCTTCTTTTTCATATACCATCTTGTTTAAAATTTAGCTTACACTAGAGGGAAAAAAAAAAAAAAAAAAAAAAAGACTTAGGAATAAAATAGTACATAATAGCCATTTATGTATATGATAAGTCTTACCCAGTAATACACATCCACAGTGCTTAGCCTTCTTTGAGTGCTTAGACTTCCTTTTCTATGGAGATGTCTCAAAAACTAGCTTGAAGTCATTGTTCACATTACAGGCTACTAAACGAAAAGCAGATTTTAAATTTATTTGACAAACGTTGCTGGCATTTTTAATTTTTAAATTAATTTTTTTAACTACTTGAGAAGCACTGTGAAGCTTATGAAGCTCATGAGACAGGAATGGTGTTTTCACATGAGCTATGGGAAAAATATCATGGGCAAGAAACATGACCAGAACCTCCCAAAATCACCATCTCAGAGCTAGGGTACCATTCTGAGAATTATTTAACTTTTGTATCATTTGGTTTATAAATACTGAAAAAGTTCAGAGCATCTGTAATCCTTTCATAATTTTTATTATAAAAAACATAATTTTTATTATAAATAGCACTGTACTGTTACTTTGTGGGCTGGCTGTGAGGACTCAGGTGACTGAGGTGTTACGGCTCGCTCAATCATCTTCCTGACTGTGCTGTAAGAAATTATTGCACACACAACCTTTGCTTTCCCAGGACAGCCTAGCTCAGTCAGCCATATGGGGTACTTACTCCTACAGTATATTTTGTTTATACAGAACACCATAAGAAAAAAAAGAACCCTGCTGAGGACATTTTGTCTCAGCATATAAATCAAATGCAGGTTGAATGAGAAAGCTAACCTAGTTACTTATAGTCCTTAAAATGTTCCAAACCAGGTGTTTATATGAAAAATGTCACAGTGACCAGCTCAGCACTGCAGCTTGCTAAGCTTTACCTCGGGGCTACTGGACCTTGAACCAAAAGCATTTAAAGGATGCCTGTGTTTTGCAAACCTGAATGTACAGAGACAGGCACAAACAGAAATGAGGCTCACTGGGCGTCATGGAGGAAAATGGAAGTCTGGAAGACCATCTAGTCTTTCCCTAGCTCAGATCAGCCTAGATGGTGGCATTTCTGACTAATATATATGTATATATATATATGTATATATATATATACACCATAGATCAAGCTTTGATACATTAATAATTGTTTTTTTATTTTATTTTTATTTCTATAATCTGGAAGAAATGACTGAATTCTACCCCAGTAGTTCCAACAGAGCAAGGAGAAAGGAAAATCTGAGTATCCGTAAATTATTTCTTTCCACATTTGAAATGCAAGACGGATTAATATTCTTGTTTGGCAGCATTATAAGTGACCTCAAGCCATGTCTTTATGACAAACAGGAGAAGTTTAAAAAAAAATAAAAAATAATTTTTAAAAAAAGAAGAAAAAAAAATAATCTGTACATAAAGGATGTGAATAATTCCTCATTGACAAATATAAATAAATAAATAAATATATACATGCATACATACAAAAAACACCTTCGACTTACACTGAAGTAAATTTCATTTATTGACCTGCAAATATTTTTCAGTGCAACTTGGGGGAGTATATGTTTAAATGTCATTTCAATGATTAAATAAATACATAAATAAATGCTTACTTTTGTTCTGTCTCACACTTTTCTTAATTTGTTACTCAGCCACTAGAATGAAAAGTCTATTACTTGTCCAGTTAAATTTCTGAGTAAAAAACTTATATTCTGAGAAAGGAAATCTAGCCCAGAGCAGTGAGCTCTTCAACTAAAATGATATCTATGATGAAAAGGGATTGTACCAGCAAAAATGTTTGCTTTCCTTACTTTTTTTTTTTTTTTTTTTTTTTCTGAATTGAAGCCTTAGGTTTCTTACAGACATTCCTGGGTCGAGACAGAGCTATACCACCACAGCCAAGCTTTTTGCAATTCTACATAAAGAGCCAGAGTATAAACAAACAACAACAACAAAAAAAAACACCAAAACAAACAAACAAAAAAAGAACAAAACAACAAAAAAAAATTTCTCTTTTGCACAGATACATTAAATGACAGATTTGCTGTTGTAATACGCCGAATTATTGGTGCCTGAAAACAATGGACCAATTCTCTGATCTGGTGTCACTTCTTTGTGCTACACAGTAAAACATAATCCAGACCAGGTGTTTTTTATTTGCTTTTGGTTTCTCACTGCTCTAGCCTGCTAGAAAAATATATATATATTAATTTGCCTATGCTGAGTCTGTTTTGCCCATGACGATAATAGTTGAGTAATCTCCCCATTCTTATCTCAACCCCTGAGCCCTTTCCATCGTATTTTCTCCCCCTTTCCCATTGAGGTGGAGGAGTGAGAGAGTAGCTGTGGTAGAGTTTGGCTGCATAGCAGTGTAAAACCACCCCTCATGGTGAGGATTACCATTGCAAAGATAATCTTCTTGGACCCAGGGACTCCTTATGCCATGAATATAGCAAAGAAAAAGGGGAGTTTCTAAATTACAAGAAAAAATAATTAGCACCTTACCACATCATACCAGGCAAATCTTTGTGACAGTTTGTAGGCTGGCTCTAGTAAGATTATTGGAAATACTTTCTCCAAACCTAGCAATGAGTATGCAAGAAGGTGGAGAGGATTGATCTAGACAGTGTAAGCCTTCACAGCATAGCAATTATTTTCATTGTATGAGGCTATCATGTTTAACCTGAGTCCTCACAGCAAGTCTGTGAGGTGACAGTATGGTAATATTTACACTAAAAATATAGTATACAGAAAGGATTTCAGATTTTAGATGGTCTGAAGATTCTCTGTATTTGTAAACTCAAAGTAATAAATATGTATCATAGTATACTCAGGGACAAAAAATAAATAAAAATAGAGGAAAAAGAGTTTACGTTCAATGCCAAAGGTTTTGCCAGCTCATATTCAGAAGACTGTAACAGAGACCAAGAAACAGCAGCCAAAAATTATTAGATACAATATATTGAGGTAAGGAGGAAAAGAAAGGTTAGTGATGTAATCCCCAAAACTCGAGGCAGTATCCTCACACCCAGTCAGAAAACGGCCAAGGCTTGTCAAAGAGCAGGGGCAGCCCAGGCTGGGTTGGTACGTCCTGGGTGGCTGACGGCAGTCATTGGGGCTGGGGCTGGGCATAACACGGAATTCATGGGAAAATGGCCTCCTCTCTGCTCAAAATGCAGGCAGTGTTTTGCCCCGAGTCAATAGTAGCAGGGAGATTAGAGGTCAATCCTGTCTTTAAATCTATTACTTTGCAAGAGGATGCTTGGAGAGCAGAGGGTCATTAGCCGAGAAATGAATGATTCAGATATGGAAATCAGATTCCTGGGTAGCATATTCCTCTGCATTTTCTCTTCATAGTTGTATGAACTTGTGGGCAGGGGACCAGCATGGTGATGGAAAACCCAGATCTCCCTACAGACCCTGTGACCTCAAGCATGTCACCCAAGCTGTCTGTTTGATGTGTCTTTCATCGGTAATACAGCAAGAATATTCCTATGTTTCTCGCATCTTGTGTGTTGTTCCACCTTCTGAAGAAAAGACCATCCCAACCAGCTGCACTCAACACAAGGACAATTTGTTTTTATTTATTGACACCCAAATAATTGCAACAACAACTGACTGGACACCTTGAGATGAGTTATAAACCAGATAAGGAGAGACCACGTAAACCAGTTTACAATTTAAATTGTAATGCGATCATAAACTAACTAATCATCTGTCCTGAGTATGGAAGAAGAAACACATAATTCAAAAATATACACATAGTACTAAATTATTCTCCAAGAGATCCATGTAGGCCAAGGACCTATGTAGTATGGAGAATATTTTAGGTGTTAATAGCAACTGTGGTTTACAGCAAGCAGCTGACAGGTATGTCTCTGCCCTCACAGACTATGCTGAAAATAATATCAGACTTTCAAATGTGTGAGATTTCTTCAAACTTGTGTAAAACTCATGAGGCTGTCCTCTTAAGATATACCTGAGTAATGCTCACGTGGGTCTTGGTTGGCAAAAGCATTGAACAAAGATGTGCATTCAGTGTCCTGCATACCAATAACCTGATCACTAATCTGATCACTGAGCAGTGGTGCTCCTGGGCAGGCAGCATCTGAGCTCACAGACTGTAGGCGCATCACCAGAGAGAGCTATGCAAAATAAACTGTAAAAAAACTGTCCGTTGTGTGGAAACCAGAATGCTCCCCATTGTAACAGTAATTCCATTCATTAAGTGAACTTTTAAATGTTAATATTGTTGATCATCCCCCATTTTTTCAGTTGAACCGCAAAGTATTTTTAACTGAAATTGAAAGCACTTAGCCAATATTTTCAGGGAGACTGTGCCAGTTTGTCTGAGCTGCCATATGCACTGCAGCAAATGGTTGAGTTGAGAAAACCTGAGGAATTGTTATATGAAGCCCATATATTACATGATCTCAGCTGACAGGCAAAAATCCCTCTACCTTCTGAGATGTGATTTTGTGCTGGCATCAAATGCCCGTTTAGGAAAGCCCAGCACGGTACACAGTGCTAAAACTTTGCTGGTGCTGGATCACTCTGGTTGCCACAGAGATGTTTTTTCCACTGAAATGAGGAATTTGCTGCCCTGTGTTACCACCTCATTTTTTCCAGACACTTAAAGCTTCATAATGTCAGCCTGCCTGTGACATTTGAAGAATTTTTGCTCCTGTGTTTATTTCCTAGAGAAGTATCTGTGAGTGAAACAATGGACTGAAATACCTCTTTTGCTCTTTACCTACAACAATGGCATAGGATTGTTCTTGGCAATTTATTCCTTATTACCATACAAGTAAGTACCTGTTGTCACATAAATAGGGAGATTACTGGGAAACATAGTCTGATAGGCACTCAGCTTTGGCCATGTACGAAAAATTAAAAATCAGTATATTCTTTTTGCATTTCTGAAACTGAGATAGAGGCTCCACCACCTATTATGATACCTAAAGTCATTTGAAATGCCTGTGAATATCCTGTTTGGCTCCAGCTGTAGAGCAGTCTGGGACCTAACCTCCAACTAACTCCATGTTCACCTATCCTAAGACAGATAGAATGGCATTAGGCACATTTAGGCATCTGCATCCCATCAGCATTGTTTTGGTTTTTAAGGGCCAGGCATGTTATGCTACTCCCTTACAAAAGTAAGGGAAAAGAGGTATCATTGCTCTCTCCTCCATCCCTCCACAACAGCCCTGGAACACATCTTGGGAACTCCAAGCCAGAGGCACAGCCAACCTTGATTCAAGTCCCCATTCTGTCTAATTAACAGCAAGCATTTCAGCCCTCACAGAAGTTATTTAGTTTATCAGTAAGTACAGTTTCTCCAGTTGTGAGGACTTGTTAGTGTTAGGTCAGAGGTTGGACTAGGTGGTCTTGGAGGTCTCTTCCAACTTCGATGATTCTGTGATTCTGTTATACTTTCTGTAAATTGAATATTCATACAAACAGGGATTTAAAACTATATTTTTCAGCAAGGCCCTTAATTAACTTACCACTGAGATATTCTTCCTCTCTCTAGCTTGAAGAATATTTAGCAATGTGAAGTGGAACAGCGATAAGTGAAGAGCCTTATTCCACATCAGCTTATAAATGTTTGCAAATGTTTCATTGTATTGGCCAAAACAGAAATTCAATCAGTTGTACAGCTCAGATGTTACTGTTCTCTCAGTTTTATTGTGGTCTTCTAAGGAAAAGGCAATAGCAATGGCTGATTATGGAAAAGCCCTGCATATAACATTTCCAAAGCACTTAGTGTGCAGCTTTTCTATTAGGTGGTGCACTCAGCATCCCTATAAAATCATGAGAGGTGTATTAGGAAATAAAACTTATGCACCTAAATATTTAGTCAGGTTTTAGTATTCTGTAGCAAAAGAAAGGTCAACAAACCCTTCTGTTCTTTTTTATGTCCTTTCCTGAATGAGACTTTTTTATTACAACTTTTGGCACAGGTGGTCTGACTACCCGATGCCAGTTGAAGACATCACCCCAAGGAAATATTTCACTATGTTCAACAGGATTAGCACATTCTGTATACATCTTTCAAAATACAGAAAACAGAGGGCCTGAACTAGCAAAAGAATGTTCAAGGGCTACATTTAACACCCTGGGTACAGGTTCTCCAGTCTAAAGTCTTTTGTGTTTCTTTGAGTGAGTCTGCATCGGTGTCTCACTGAAAGCACAATTTTGAAACAAATTTTTATTCTCATGAATCCTACAGTGTGACCTTGGAGTGACATCAGAGTGCTCATACTAAATTACTCTTGGATTAAAGCAAACTAGAAGATTCATGCCAGGACCACACCTAAAGCTCTCCAGCTCCTATTGGTCATGCAGTGAGCAAGAGCAAGCCAGATCTAATCCAAAATAAATTTCCCTGAAAGGTGGTTTCGGGTCTTCATGACCTCCTTCTTTGGTCTGCAGACCTGCTCTTTTCACTTATTCTATTAATAGGACAGGCATAGCTTCTGTGCCTTACCTATGGAAGGAGCAGTCCCAGTGGTGAGGATAGAGGAGCTGCATATGTGGGCAAAGGGTGATCAGTGTCACAGGGTGGGAAGAGGTGACAACTCCCTTCTGTCTCTAGGAGGAATGTCAGGATGCCTTGCACACCAGTGAAGTGCTTCCACAACTGACAAGGCTCACCACACATTCAAGGGACCACCAGGCATGTCTCAGTCAGGAACTGGCCACTCCTCACAGGCTTCAAGGTACCCTGAGATGGTAGGAGGTATTCAGATGATTTAGGGATCAGCAAGAAAGGCTGATCTGGGGTCTGTCACAGTAGCAGTATTTGATCAAAGGTTCTGCAAAGGTCCTCAGAGTAACATCAGCTCTGAAAGTGCTGGAGGACATGACTGGAAGGCTTGGAAGGGCCCTGCCAATATCCTGTTTTGTTGGTACTGGTCTCCTTCCCATCAACACCAACCTCCCAACCCACCCAGCCCAATGGTTCTGTGCCCACATTAGATACTGCTCTTTTGAGCCCTCATCCAGAATAGCCCCACCATGAAGTCTAAAAACAACATTGTTCATGAAGTCTGCAGCTTAAGACTATTATTTATGGATGAAGTAGTTGATGTAGGTATCCTATTCTTTATGTTTCAATATCTTCTTCTGTTTCAAGGCACATGAAAGATAAAGAGGTCATCCAAGACAGCCAGCATGGCTTCACCAAGGACAAATCATGACTGACCAGTCTGGTGGCTTTCTACAACAGCGTGACTGCAGCACTTGACAAGGGAAGACCGACCAATGTCATCTACCTGGAATACTGTAGGGCCTTTGACACGGTCCCACATGACATCCTGGTGTCCAAATTGGAGACAGATGGATTTGACAGTGGATGAGGGGTTATCTTGAAAGTTGCACCCAGGGAGTGGTGGTCAATGGTTCTATGTCCAGGTGGAGGCCGGTGATAAGTGTCCTGAGACCAGTTCTGTTTAATACCTTTATCAAAGACATAGACAGTGGGATCCAGTGCACCCCCAGCAAATTTTCAGTTAACAGCAAGCTGAGTGGTGCAGTTGATACAACAGAAGGAAGGGATGCCATCCAAAGGGACACAGAGAAGCTTGAGAGTTGGTCATATGTGAACCTAATGAGGTTCAACAAGTCCAAGTGCAAGGTGCTGCGCCTGGGCTGGGGCAATCACAGACATGAGCACAGACTGGGAGAAAAAGTCATTGAGAGCAGCCCTGCAAAGAAGGACTTGGGGTTTCTGGTGGATGAAAAGCTCAACATGAGCCAGCAGGGTGTGCTTGCAGCCCAGAAGGCCAACTGCATCCTGGGCTGCATCAACAGGGGAGTGGCCAGAAGGTCAAGGGAGGTGACTGTGCCCCTCTGCTCTGCCCTTGTGAGGCCCCACCTGGAATACTGCATGCAGGCCCAAGGCCCCCAGCACAAGAAGGATGTGGAGCTCTTGGAACGGGTCCAGTGGATGGCCACTAAGATGATCAGAGGGCTGGAGCACCTCTCCTACGAAGAAAGGCTGAGAGAGCTGGGGATGTGCAGTCTACAGAAGAGAATGCTCTAGGGTGACCTCACTGCTGCCTTTCAGGACTTAAAGGTGGCTTAGAAAAAAGATGAAGAGCGACTCTTTGCTCAATCAGATAATGACAGGACAAGGGGGAATGGTTTTATACTAAAAAGGGGAGACTTAAAATAGATGTTAGAAGGAAATTCTTTACTTAGAGGATGGTGAGGCACTGCAACAGGTTGCCCAGAGATGTGGATGACCCATCCCTTCAGATGTTTAAGACCAGGTTGCATGAGACCCTGGGCAACCTGATCTAGTGGGTGGCATCCCTGCCTATGGCAAGGGGGTTAGAACGAGATGATCTTCAAGGTCCCTTCCAACCCAAGTCAATGATTCATCCTATGATTCATTCAAATAGCATTCCAGCTTTGCAGAGCATCACTTTCTCAAGTTCCCACAACTTAAGCAAGCCAAGGGCAAGCCAAACACTTGGTCTTAGAAACTCAGTTAATCATCTCCTGTATTTCTGCTTTCTAAATAACTTGTAATTCCTTAATTTGGACCTAGTTTGGACCAAAGTTTGCACCAAAAGACTGGCTCTGCTTTCTTTTCCTTTTATGAACCTACAGCGACAGGTTCTTGCCAAACATGTCAGCCAAGAGCAGTCCTCTTTTTTAAAATCTTTTCTGCATACAGTCACTTGCCTGAGTTTAATGTTGAAGATGGAGACAAACTCTCTTTAAAACACTTCCCCTACTTACTGCCTTCTGTTTGGACCAAGTAGGGGAAGTAGAAGAGCATTAGCATGCTGTAGGATTAAAGTACTTTGCAGGTCTTCCTCTTTCTTCCTCCATAAATGAGGATGGTTTCCCAGAGGTGCTTGCATCTTCTCTGATAAAGAAAGTCATGTATTTAATTTATTGTCTAGTATACATTAACTTTGAACAAATGCCTCATCTTTACTGGCAATAGATAAAATTGGATATCTTTACTCCTTCTGCTTATAAGGGTTCCTCTTCTCAGCTGAAAGAAGCATACTGCTCCAATATGCTTTTTTTTCTCGTTCTGTTAATTGTCTGCCAAATAGCAACTGCTCATTGATGTGCAATTTAGGTGTAGGAAAAATCTTAATGTAGATGTAGGAAAGCCTCAAAGTAGAAGGACAGTAGGTAACTATCCAAATACTTTAGCTAAATAGAAGACTTCTGAAATAACTGGCATCATTATTTTTAGCTGTTAACAGGAATTCAGTAGGTTGAAAAATGTGTCCAGCAATAAATTTCTTCTATAAACTAAAAAGCAATCTTGCAAAGAGCTGTTGTGAAATTGAAAAAAGTTATGTCTGATCACATTTTTCTGATGTTCTCGGAAATTACAGCATACACCTGCAGAAAACCATACGAAATATATGCATCCTCATTACAGATGACTTCAACCAAAACTGGGTAAGTTACACACTTGCTTTTTTTTTTTTTTTTTTTTTTTTTAATTTAATGTATACATTAATTAATTAACAAACAAAAGAATAGGACTAAGAAGCAAAATCTCTTGGCTCTTTCTAATCAGTCTCCGGCTGCATGGTGCCATTTGCATGGTGTTAGCTGCAATCTGCCACTGACAGATGCAAGCAGGTTTGGAAGCTGTTACTTAACCTAGAGGCAGTGACTGTGTCTGGATAATTCTGATGTTATCCTGAGAGGATTATGATACAAACACAAATTTAAACTCTTCTCCAATGCATATTTGAAGATGATGTACATTTGTAGGGATCCGGCTGCCACAGAACTAATTTGGCCTATGTTTTTTATTTGAACATATGTGGTTTCTAAAAGGAAGCGTATTGTAGGCAGAGATGAAAGCAATTCAGTTCCTCTGATCTCTGGGATGTCATTTCCAAATGAGATCACCTTAACTGCACATTTTCCTTTTCTAGCATCCATCTGGGGATATGTTGAGAACTACAAACATGTTCTTTTATTTTCAGAGTTTTAAAAAATTAGACCAAATACTCATTCATTTATTTTTCTTCTACATATAATGCATGTCATAGAAACAATCTGGGGCTTTTTTGTTCTGAGGCTAATGTAATTTCCTGAGAAGTGAAATTAATGGTATTTTCTGAAGATGGAAACAAAGATACCACCAAAAACTTCTCTGTTTCCTCCTCAAATTCTCAAAAAACACAAAATACATTTGGAAGACTTTTGAATTCCTTTAATGTCACCAGAGAAAAGTAGCAATGCAAGGAAACTATACTTCAAGCAGTAAGAACACACTGCTTTTCAGGGGTCAAATGTAAAAGATTTGTATTTGTATACACAGTACATCATGAAATCCTTACACAGTGAAAGCAGTGAATCCAAGATCAAGTTTTTCTACATCAGAAAAGTCAAAAGACCTACTGCTGCTCTTCCTAGAGAAGACAAAATTGCAGTTTTCTATTTCAACTTACATTTGTAGGTGCGTTTTAATAAGAAACATCACAGTAAGATCCACCTTTTAAAAGGCAAACTGAGAATGTAAATATCATTTCTGTTGCTATATTGGCTTTTCAGTAGATATTTTATTTGTTAAATGCTTGATTTCTTACAACAAGCAAATGTAATGTGATAGATTTTCATACATCTGATCTTCCCAGATTATCAAAGGGAAAGGGAGAAATGTACTTTTAAAAAGAAGATAAGAAAAAAAATATATATGGTGTTAAGCATCTTGGTGGAGCATTGTTACTTCCCCCTCAGTTATAGAAATTAATATTTACTACTTATAGACATATTGCACACTAAAATTCTCAATTAATACTAAACATTTCCACCATTCCAGATCATGGATACAAGTTTTAGAAAACAGGGAGCTTACTGGAATGACAGTTTTTCTCAATGATGAACTTACAGACCCACATGGTTTTCAATTTTATTTTTAATAATTTACTCATTGTCAGGATAAAACAAAGAGAGAGCATTTATCAGAAGCATTTGCTATAGAATATAGATTTGCTAAAAGGAAATGTATGAGCAAACAGAATCTAACCTACATGCTGTGACTCCAAGTTGAATCATTATCTACCACTCGCCATTGGGCTAAAAAAAAAAAAGAAAAAAAAAATTCCTAAATATTTGTAGAAACATAGAAACATGAATAATACCTTGAGTGTAAGGAGCTGTTAAGGGTTTACTGAGCTTTGAAAATGCTCTGGTTTTACCAGTGTGTATTCTGCTTTCAAATGTTATTTCCGTATGTTGGGTACAGTTACTGTTTTTATAGTTCCTCAGAGGACTGTAAGTACAGAATGCCAAACTGGTAGTGAGAGAGGATTTGGGGCTTAGGCCCAAATGGTCTTAAATGAATTATGGAAGCTGCTACTTTTTTTCCTTCCTCAATACTCATGCTTTATTTCCAGATGAAATAAACTGTTATTTTTACATCTCAGTGTAAGGTTGTTTTCATAACTTTTGAATTGCTTGTCCTTGGAGTCTACTACAATTTTTAATAATAATTTACATTAAAAATGTGTTATATTGCCTCTCTACAACACTCTTGTGGCTATCCAGATTTCATACATTATGCCATGGAAAAACAATGAATGAGATGTGTAAAAATAACAACACTTTAAAAAAATATTTTTTTATTATTATTATTCAAGTTGCCACAGGTCTGGCATTTTCAAGTTTCTCTCTGCAATGCTGAAAATTGAAAAAATAAAAACTAAGATTCTGGGGCTTTGAGACCAACACCAAGTATCAGGAAAGTTAGCAACATTGCTTCCAAGGACACAGGAAGAGATTCACACAGAGGACCTTTTGATTTGTGCAGGTTACCTTTGAATCTACAAGGACTTTATTACACCTGCTAAGAGTCCACTGAGGCTGATAGGCTCCTGTTCAGATAGAAGACTTCATGCTTATACGTCATTTGCAGAATTACATTAGTACTCATTTTGATCCTGTAGGACAGTGTGGGAGGAATATTTCTCCTGGTATACTGATATTAAAACATGACTAGAAAACCCTTACTAAATTTCACTATTGTAATGCTGACTTTTAGAAGGTGTACCTTTAAACCAGTTAGCTAGTCTAATGAAAATTTTGGCTCCTAGCGTTGCCCAAAGACAAAATCTACACTTTCAAAGAAGTAAAATTTGAAGATGAGTGAAGGATTTTTATGTTAAGGGTTTTGCAGTAGTAAGAACATATTCATCATAGGTTATGTGATAAAACTTTGTCAGCACACCACAAAGGAGCACCAGGGGAAAGCGCACATAACACCCCGCCCCAGCTGTTAGGCTCATCACAGGCACTGTTAGCCCATCAAATACCCATCTTCACAAGCCCAGAGGAGCACAGGGACACAAAAGCAAACCCAAATTAAAGACTTATTTGGAGGAAGGGACAACTTGTCTGGGTTCTTCTCAGGGCTGTCCCAGAACAGCCTCAGCCCCATGACCCAGACATGAAACCCATCAAGATGAGTCACGTCTGAAGAATGCTTTGGGCCAAGAGGTTGTCTAGGTGCATGGGGCACCTTACAGGATTCAGGGGAAGAGCATCTGGGGATTGCACAAAGCTGATTTTGGGATGTTAAGGAAGTATGCCTTATGGGATGTTTTAGGGAAGGAACCAACTGGAAGGGGTCTGTGGCCTCAGGAACTCATATGTTCAGGGGCCAACAACTGGGGAGACTCGGATCCAGGGATAGATACTGGGCAGAGTGAGTGTTTGAGGCCAGCTGCTGGAGGGATCCACACTGTAATTGTCTGCATATATATATTATGTACATTCCCACTGGTTGATCTCCATCCTGCTCAGCTGGGGTAGAGACAGAACAAGGCCATCAGTGTTGTTTGTGTGCATGTGAGTGCTCTCTCTGTCTGTGATCTGTGTGGCCAGACATATATACAGGCATATATGCACATATATATGCAAGTAAGTATATATGTGCTTTATGACCCTACTGAAAATGCATCTTCAGCTTCACTATTGATTGGATCTGGGAAATAGAGCTACTGCAGCCTCACCTCGCTCAGGCTGTCAGATAAGGTGTGTTATAGTTGTTTTGTGTGTGTGTGTGTGTTTTCTTTTCCCTACTATTTATGTACCACTGCATACAAGCATAAAAATCAATTCTCCCTTAATTACTAAACAGACAAAAATTAGACTAATTCAAAAATGGAAACTAAAACTTAATTTTCAATTGTGTTTTAAGCTACCTATTTTTTTTTTTTCAGTGATTAGCTTCAGATGAAACATTTACAGTTCATATGTGAAAATTAAATATTATACCAGTAAAGGGAAATTTTTTAAAGGACTCAGTCTTTATAAAAAACATACCCAGAACCTCTGTAATACATACCAGGGCTGCCTGCAGCCTCAGTGCATCTCTCCCCTCCCTGGATTTGTCTGCTACCAGGTGACTGGTGGCATCACAAAAGTCAGATCACCACCTTCAAAACTCCCTGTGTAACCAGCATGATTTCTCAAGTCTTTTTCAGCTCAAGTCCTGAAAGTCTTCTCTGTCTTTATTTTAGCTCAGATCACCATAGCAAATGAAGCACAAAGGATATTCATTTACTGTCATAGAGTGTCTGCCAACAAGTGTCCAAAGGAAAGATTTTCTCTGTTTCATCCCAGCGGCATTTAATGGTTGCATTCCAGGTGCCCAGAGAGGCTTTGCCAAAGATAAAAGAGAATAGAAGCAAATGGGAGACAGCAACTTCTGCTGCTGGTAGGTGAGGGCAGTCTGTATTAGCAGAGTTTTACCCCAGCACTTTAAATTATCACTTGAGAAACTAAAAAATGATTCAAAATTCTCTATCCAAGAGCTAGCAAAAGAAAAAGAAAACTTGCATGGGGCTTCTTCTCCAGCACAGGAGCAATGTGGACATACTGAAAAGAGCCCAACATAGGGCCACAGAGATTTTTCAGGGACTGGAGCCCCTCTCCTATGAGCAGGCTAAGAGAGCTTGGCTTGTTCAGCCTGGAGAAGAGGAGGCTTAGGGGGATGTCATCAATTCCTACAAACAACTGAAGGAAAGGTACAGCAAGAACATAGCCAGGCTCTTTCCAGTGGTGTCCAGTGCCAGGACCAGAGGCCCTGGGCACACACAGGCCCCCAGGAGGCACCCCTGGGCCCCAGGCAGCACTTCTGTGCTGTGCGGGTGAGGAGCCCTGGCACAGGCTGCCCAGAGAGGCCGTGGGATCTCCTCCTTGGGGATCTCCAAAAGCCACCTGGAGATGGGCCTGGGCAGCCTACACTGCATGGCCCTGCTGGAGCAGGGGCTTGGACCAGGTGGGCTCCATAGCTCCCTTCCAATCTCAGCCATTCTGGGATTCTGGGATTCTCATTCACCCATATAATAGCACTGTAAGAATTAGTAGTATAACCCCAATTTTACAGGTGCAGAAAATCAGGTAAACTGTCATTAGATAGTTTCCTTGTAACTGCAAACAGGCAAAAGAAAGAGGAATAAAAGGAAATTCCACCCATATTATTAATCACAGATAATTGCACAAAGACCTAAGATTCATTTACAATGCAAAATATATTTTTAATTATTTTGATTCAGGCCAAAGCCAGACACTACCAGATTAAATGAATTATTTCAATGTTTTGCATTCTTAACCACTGTTTGTGTCTTTTGACATTTTGAATGGAAATGAAGATTTTTGGCAATGAAGGAGTTTACAACAATTCCTTTAAAAGTATTTTAATTAATGTGGGGTCATTTTGCAATGAGATACCATACAAAATGATGTAGCATGATAGGTGACGGGCCAACATATGGGGAAAAATGAAGGGAAAACAATATTTAATTATATTAATGTTCTAAATATAGTCATTGCATCGCTGAGAATTTAAAATATGTGCTATTCCAATGAAGACAATAAAATTACATTTATGCACAGCTGACAGAATGTACAAATGGCTGTGTGAAGATTAAAGATGCCTGAGTCAGGAGAAGCATGCAAAAGGCAATTCCCTCAAACTTTTTTTTTTTTTTTCCTTTTGAAAACAGTCAGTCCAAACTTTCCATAAACCCGGGCAAAGTTCTTGCTTAGATTCTGCCTGATGCTCCATTTTGTTGAGTCACTGAGTCATCAAAGGTAAATAAAACAAAACTCACTGCCTTTACAGAATGCCCTTCCCTGAAACGCAGGATATGAGGAGTCCTGTTTGTCCATGGAGCTGAACAGAATGTTATAGTCATATGCCTAAAATTTTGAAATTGATGTTTTGAAACTGCTATAACATGCAGGTGGATAGAAGGATGATAACCCAGAGGAGTATCAGAATATATTTCAGATCTTAATGTACTCCTTGTCATTTGGACAATTCTTTAACTAATTCAGTGATCTTGCAACATTTTCAAAATCTTTACTGAGTCTGGCTCAGCTTTTAACTGTCTGCTAGTGTGACAGGATCTGTTGTTTCATCAGCAATAGTGCATGTCATTTTCCAGAAGTCTGAGAAATATCACTTGCCATTTCAAAAGCTGTGATTTACAGCATGAGCTTGTCTCCACAATTTTTCAGCAACTTTGAAATATCAACATCATAATCTGCTCAGATTTAAAGGCAGCTGAATAAATTTGCAACTAATCTTTCTAGTTATTTTCAGTATATTTCTTAGGATGGCCTTGTACTGAAACCCTGTTCAGCAAGATCATAGAACCATAAAATCATAGAATCATAAAATAGTTTGGGTTGGAAGGGACTTTAACTTTAACAGGGACACCTCCCACTAGACCAGGTTGCCCAAAGCCCCATACAACCTGGCCCTAAACACTTCCAGGGATGGGGTATCCACAGCTTTTCTGGGCAACCTGTTCTGGGGCTCATCAACCTCTGCGTAAAGAATTTATTCCTAATATCTAATCTAAATCTACCTTTTTTTTTTTTTTTAGTTTAAAACCATTAATCCTTGTCCTGGGGAGTCCCTCCCAAGCTTTTCTGTAGGCCCCATTTAGGTACTGGAAGGCCACTGTAAGGTTTCCCTGAAGCTTTCTCTTCTCCAGGCTGAACAACCCCAACTCCCTCAGCCTGTCTTCACAGGAGAGGTGTTTCAGCCCCTTGATCATCATTGTTGCCTTCCTCTGGACTTTTTCTAATACATCGATGTTCTTCTTGTGCTGGGGGCCCCAGAGCTGAATACAGCACTCCAAGTGGGGTCTCATGAGAGCAGAGTAGAGGGAAAGAATCACCTCCCTTGATCTGCTGACCATGCTGCTTTTGATGAAGCCCAGAATATGGTTGGCTTACTTCTCTCAATATGTTCTCTGCCCAGCCTGTATCTGTGCTTGGGATTTCCCTGGCGCAGGTGCACTTGGCCTTTCTGAACCTCAGGAGGTTCACACAGGCCCACCCCTTCTTTCCAGTGTGTTGACCACACCACACAGCTTGGTGTCATTAGCAAACTTGCTGAGGGTTCACTCGATCCACTGTCCACATCACCAACAAAGATTTTAAACAACACCGGTCCCAATACTGACCCCTGTGGAACACTACTCATTACTGATCTCCACTTGTAAATTGAGTTTACCACAACTCTTTGAGAGCAACCACCAAATAATAAGTTATTTTCTTACCTAGCATTTATAATAAGATCAGGCTTATTTCTTCACTGGGTTACTGGAAATTGGAAGATCTGTTTGTTCAGATTTTGAGTGTTAGTTCCTGTCTCAAGGAACTTTTTATTTTTCGTATATTCCCAGCCAGACACAGCTTGTCCCTAAATGTGGTACAACACTAAAACTGCTCATTGTCACTGATACCAGCATGATGGAGCCTCTGAAGCTGCTGAACCTGGATGAGCAGAAGGGACATACCCACTATGTGATTTACATGGAAAGGAATGGCATGCTTGGTGAAACGGTGGGAGCCAGAAAACTTAACTTACTTGCTGGGAAAAAACAACAACAACAATAACCATCTTGTTTTTTAATACTATTATTGTTGTTGCTGTTGTTGTTCTGTTGTTGTTCTTGTCGTTATTACCCTTTCCCCTCCCCCCCCCCCCTTTTTTTCCCCTTCTCAGATCTTTTTAGAACGTACAATTAAGGAATAGTCTAGACTGAATCACTGGGAGGTGATGGAGCAGCATAAGCATAATGCAGTGATTATTCAGGATAACCTTTGTTTTCACTGTTCTCCTAGGTGAATCCTCTGTCAAAAGATGCTCAAACAAAGAAATGATTGAAGTTTGACTAACAGGCATGACAGGCAAGTCAGAGACATCCCAGGCTTCAAGTCTTCAACAGTGCCTGGTTTCTCTTCCATTCATGAAAGAGCAGACCAGAGCCAGATGGGGGTGGAAGGAAGGAAGAACTTATAAAAGTCACTGGGGAGACCTAGAGTCAGTCTCAGAGAAATGGCAAGGCAATCTCAGATGGTCTCAGATAGGAGAGCACTGCCACACAGAGTGATGAAAACAAGTAGCAAGATTTATGAAAGAAGGGAAGAAACAGCTATGCTTTAGGAAGACCTGTGAAAAATAAAGAGAGAGAGAATACAGAACAAAGACAAATGAGTCTCTTGGGGAGTGAATTTGCAGCAAGGGAGGGAAGGAAGCAGGTTCCCTGGCAGACCAGTCTTCAGCCCTGTCAGCAGCGGCCAGGCGCCGATCGTTCCCCTGGGTGCCCCACAGGGCATCATCTCTTCCACCAGAGTTAGAAAGTTTAAAAAGTGGGTACTTTTCATATCTCCCCTCCTGTTTCACAGTTAGTAAAAATAGAGAGGCTGTGGTTCTGCTACAGAGAGACCTTCCCTTGCATCAGTTTTTTCTGTTATTGCAGAGGTGATGGTGCTGCATTGTCTACAAAACACTGCTTATGCTTGTGCTAAAAGGCCACACTTATTGCACTCACTCACATGAGTCTTCTGCTTATAACTGCCTCTTTTTCTTTGACTTCTTAAACTGTTTCAGTTTCTTCTACAGTTTTGATAGGGCCTTTGAAAGACCTAAACATTGAGGTCACAAGATCACCCGGCTAGTTGACCAAAGGAAGTCAGATGATGTAATCTTTCTGGATTTCAGTAAAGCTTTTGATACTGTCTCTCACAGTATCTTTCTGGACAAAATGACCAGAATACAGTTAGAGAAAAACATAATAAGATGGGTGAAAATTGTCTAAGGTGTCGAGCCCAGAGGGTTCTTGTAAATGGAATTACATCAGGCTGGCGACCTGCCACTAGCGGGTTTCCCCAGAGTGCCATTTTAGGACCAGTCCTTGTCAATGCTTTCATTTCAAATGATTTGGATGAAGGACTTGAAGTTTTTTTGAGCAAGTTCATGGATTATACCAAATTGGGTGGAGCTGTTTATCTGTCAAGGGTGGTGAGGCCTTGCAAAGAGATCTTCCTAAATTAGAGAGCTGGGCAATCACCAACAATATGAAATTTAACAAGAGCAAGTGTTGGATTGCCCCTGGGAAGGGGCAACCCTGGATATACGTAGAGACTGGGGGATGAGATGCTGGAGAGCAGGCCCACAGAAAAGGATCTGGGAGGTTTGCTTTACAGCAATCTGAACATGAGCCAGCAGTATGCCTTAGCAGGAGGGCCAGCCGTACCCTGGGATACATCAAGCATGGCATTGCTAGTTGGGAAGTGATTGTCCTGCTCTGCTCTGCAATGCAGCCTCACCTTGAGTACAGTTTGCAGGTTTGGGCACCACAGTATAAGAAAGATATAAAGCTGTTAGAGAATGTCCAAAGGAGGGCAACAAAGGTGGTGAAGGGTCTAGAGGGCAAGATGAGAGCAGCTGAGGTCCCTTGGTTTGTTCAGCTCTAAGAAGAGGAGACTGAGGGGAAGCCTCATCATGGTCTACAGCTTCCTGACAAGGGGGAGTGGAGGGGCAAGCACTGATCTCTGCTTTCTGGTGACCAGTGATAGGACCTGAGGGAGCAGCTTGAAGCTGTAACATGGGACAGTCAGACTGGATATCAGGAATTAGTTCTTCACCAAGAGGTTGGTTGAACGCTGGGACACCCTCCCTAGGGAAGTGCCCATGGCACCAAGCCTGCCGGAGTTCAAGAAGTTGGACAACTCTCTCAGACACATGGTCTGAATTTTTGTGTGGTTCTGTGTGGACCCAGAAATTGGACTCGATAATCCTTGTGGATCCCTTCCAACTAGGATATTCTATGATTCTATGATTCTATGTCACCCATGTGAATAATTGATTTCTCCAGCTAAAGGGAGTCGAATAAGGGGACATGGCTGCTAACTAGACTAACAAGTAAAAAGAAGAAATCTATTAGTCCTTGAAAGATCTTACACACAGTAGAAAGAGAAAGGCAAAAAGTCAGTTTTTTTGCTTTGCAGTCCACCATTAAAATATTTCAGCTACAGATTGTGCTTGATCTCCAGCTGCTCTCTTGACATGTCGTGGAACAGTTACTTGTAATTCATCTGTCCTTAGAGGCAATCACGATTTTTTCCTAAAAAACGTAGGCCTCCCTTGTCTGAATGTCTTTATGGCATTATCCACTGTATGACAGGTCTGCAATTATCATTCTTGCAAATTATTATTTAAAAAGCTCCAGCTTGCTCCTGAAGCTCTTAAAGGGTATGAATTATAGGACCTGCAGCAAGAGTGCGCCAGAGAACATTTCTGTCAGTATGCAGACAATTGTGAATCATATTTCAGCTCACTGGAAATGCTCAGACATTGCACTGCAGTCCAAAGATGTGCTTCTTTCTTGATTTACAAATTCCTACCGGGAAATTTCATACTAGGAAATGATTTGGCTTCTCCAACCAGTTTTGCCTTTTCAAATTATAACCTGGCAATAACCTAGAAGAATTCAGGACAACAGAATACAAAGAAATACTTCTGACTTTCAATTTATCTTGTGAGGGATACAAAGAAAAAGGATAATGGCTCCAACCCATGAAAACAATTCAAGGGAGATGTTGTAGAACAAGAAATTATCTTTGACAAGAGAAAGCAAAAACTAACTTTCAGGTACAGGATATATTTATAATATTATATTCACTTAGTATTATATATTTATAACATAATATCCAGTCTAGGACACAGCTATGCTGCTAATATTTAGAATTCTCTCAGGACAGCTCATGTTCTGCAGAAAACTGCCAAGGTAAAAAAGCCATTACTTGTCATGAAGAAATGTAGAAAACAAGGAGAATATTGAAGAATAGTAATGTCAACAAAGGCTTGTTGCAATAAAAATTGAGCACAAATTCTTGAAGACTTTGAGAAGAGATAGAAGAGTCATCAAACAGCAAACAGCACTTGAAGCTGTCTGGATTCAAAAGTCTGGGTTCCCCATCACTTTTCTGTTCTTTTCCTTCCATATACTAGGCTTAACAATCACACTGTTGACACAAAGACCAAAGAGTGTACCCTTAGAAAATTTACATTTGCTGTTGCTGAAAGGTAACTGCACCCATGAGAAGCTAAAGAACTCAGATGTCCAAAGCCCTTGGTCCTCCAGAACACATCTAGGATTACTCCAGAGAGGCAGTTGAAAGCTTTATAGGTGGGTTTACAGACGACCCCATGAGCTTTCCTGCTTTTATCCCAAAATGATTCCCTAAAACTTAGCTTAAAATAAGGTTGGAACAGTGCGTAACTAAAACATGCAGAAGGAAAATGACTTTTCCTCCTGTAATGCCCAGTTACACAAAGCATATGAATAACCAAGGAGCACTCAGGCAGATACATGCCTGTAAAGCAGGAGCTGAAAAGATCTATTGACCCCATCTGACACGCTTTGCAAAGCACGACTCCAGCTGAGCAGAGTGGTGCCATTCAAAGGCGGCTGATAAGAGGTAGCACAGCGTCCTGAGGGGACCACACTTTGTGAACACAGACAGTGATTATGCTGAAATAATTAACACCTCTAATCAAGCAGAGAAGATGCAAGGTTCAAAACACTGATTTTGTTCCTTTTATTTAAGAGAAAGAAGCTGTTCTTTTATTCTAAACACTGTATCAGCCCTATGTTCACACTGCTACAAGTTGCAAAGCTCTTAGTTTTTACAATCCTCTCTGAACACACCAAACTGTGCACAGCGTGAGCTGATAAAGCTTGACTTGAACATTTTTTTCTGAATGCAAATTGCTGTAGGCTTTAAAGGATTCCAGATCTCCCTGGGGTAGGTACAAACTATTTTTAAAATGGATTTGATATGAAGTCTGTTTTAAAAGTCAATTTGAAACAGAATATGTCTGTGTGTTAATGGGAGTAAATGGGATTGTGAAACATATGCTGCAGGCCTTTTTTTTCTTCTTCTTTTTGTGAAGAATGCCAGAGCGTAAGCACACAAATAATAAAAGTAAAAACAATAATTACCTACTGCGTGTTCCAGTCGATCTCCATACAGATACAAGCTTATTGACATCAGGACAGAGACATGTCAGGAAGCTGTCTGTGTTACAGAAGCAGTTGCTGAATTGTACACTAGCAGCAGCCAGTGCAGGTCATTGGGAAATATGGAGACAGAGAGGGTTCCTGCATGCCAAGGTTACAAAAACTACTTTGTATACAGATATACACATACATACATACCAGTACACACACACTTATTTTTGTCAAAATTTCCTGATATATTCCCATCCAGATATGCCTCTTCTCTCCATCACCTGAGGGACCAGAGGGCATGTAGCATGCCCTGAGGCACACAGGTGCCTCTGGCAGTAAGGTATGGCAGTGCAATAGGGATTTTTCCTTCCCTAAGGGAGGCAGCAACTGTCTGAAGGAACCCACTATATATAGAGGAGAAGAGTGCTAGGCCACCAGACTGTCAGTCCTAGGAGATGTTGTAGCAGCATCAATTTGCAAGATAAATATTTGGAAAAACGTGAAAACAAAAAGAAAACAGATCCATACATTTTTTTAAATCTAGTGGCAGAACTTCCATTATTTTTAATGGAGACATGGATTTACTACTTTTTTAAAAAGCAGCGTGTCTAAACGTTTCTCCCACTGACTCTCTCAACACAGTGGTAGAGGAAAGAGCAGAAATATCTCTCACCTGTATGAACCCTCTGCCCTTCTACAGGAACTAGGATGCATGGAGGTTGCAGTTATGGTTGACAGCTGCTTCTGCCTCTGATACTGTCCATGCATCCATTCTCCGCCATCATCTGCAATAACTGCAGTCTGCCAAACTCAAAAGTCTCAAAAAAAAAAAGGGGGGGGGGGGAGGAGAGAGAGAGAAACTTTACCTTTTCTCAATGAAAAAAAAAATACAAAACAAGAAAAAATAATCAGACAGGAAAAGGGCACTCAAATATTTTTGAGAATTAAATTGTCACATTTGCTCTGAGTCACTTATCTCTACCTGTACTCAACAGTTTGTTCTTTATCCTTTACACCACTTCTGCTACAGAACAATTGACTAAAATGACTATTTCAGTCATGTTTTACAAAACTACATGAAGAAGTCAATCCACTTTGGTAATCCCTGTTACTATATATATACTATACATATATATGTACATACATATTATGTATATAAAATGAAATGGTTTAAATGTCTACAATACTTGTAGGACTGAAAACTGTTATCTCTGTCCTCAGTGCTAGATTCTCATGACTGTAAGCCCTGCAACTCTTTAAGCACTTCCCAGCTTGGCTGGAAAATTCCTGGAGAGCCTATTTTGTCTCGCTTATACTTCCTTTAGAAGTGCTTGTTGTATAGAGATTGGCATCTATCCCCCAGTTTAAACCATTATTGCAGCATAGGCTTAGATGATTATGGACCTGTATGTCATCCAGGTCTTTCACCAAAGCATCAGAAGTGATCAGAGCTATAACTCTTGTGGTAGCAGAGACAGAATTTAAATGATACCGGGAGCATTTAAGTAAGCATCCAGAGTCATCTTCCCTAATAATTTAAACCAAAAGTTCAGAGCTAAAACTTCAATGTCACCATGCCTGAACAAGTCTGGGTTCCACCACAAAGCATCACTGGAAAGGCAGTATAAAAGGCAATAAAAATTTCTCCACTCTGAAGCGTAAGAGGCACTTGAGACTGGCAGCACCCCAAAATGTAGACTAGTACCACAAGTTACCTATCCCTGTCAAACAGGGAGAATTATTAAAGAATCTAATCCCAACAGAACAGCCAGGTGGTCATGAAATTGTGTGGTAAAACAGAAAAACATCCCTGTAGGCAAAGCTGTAAATGTTACAAAAATCTGAAAGTAAAATGGGTATAAATAATTATCTGGAACCAATGAGGCAAAAAAGAAAGACAAATACTGTCAAGAGACAATAAGACACAGAGTTAAAATCCCAGCTACAGCAGGTGAGACATGAAAGCCAACCATTGCTATAAAGTAAAAGATAAGAGGAACAGTGATGAGGTGATTCTGTTCCAGTAGAAGAATGGCACTCTTAAAGACCATTAATCAAACTCAGAATATTCATAAATTGCTAGTTAAACTAACTTGACTTCTCAAGTGTTCTTGTTTTCTGTTTTGAACACAACTGAAGATCAATATGTAGATTAATCTAGTCCTGGAATTATTTTTCGTTGTAACTGTTGAATATTTGTACACAAATACCAAATTGCTGACATGTACCCTACAATTTTATTTTAAAAATGTGAATCCATGAATGTCTCTTTGGACTTTATTAGCCAGTGTTTATCTTGGGAAATGTTAGAGAAAATTAAGCTTCACGATTTATGTGTCTAGGAAAAAGTGTTTTACCGGAAGAAAAGTGGAAACTTTTGAAAGGGTTGCACTCTGACACCAAAAGCTGCACATAAATGTTTCCAAAGGGAATGCAAGAACCATAAAAGTGAGGTTACCAGTGCTCCACATGCATATTTTTCCTGGCTTACAAAACCCTTGCTGCTGCACAAGCCTTTGGGACTGTGGTTAACCACTACCTGACACATCTCCCAGGCTGACCTTTTCTTCCTCTGTCCTTCCTGCCCGATGAGGCTAAAGAAATATCCTCTCCCTCCCCCATCAGAAAAAAAAAATAAAAAAAAAAACACTACTCATTCTGGACAAATTTCCACACTCATCTTTTTTCTCCTCTTCTCCACCTGCTGTGAAGCCTTTGTGCCTAACTCCTGGATCTTTCTGCAGGTCCCAGACAGTTGCTTCTGACAGTCCTCTGTGCCAGCATCAGGCTCCTTCCAGCCTCACTCCCAGTCTGTTCTTTGGGCCCGAACCACTGACCAAGCACTGTCCTGCCCACTAGGAGCCCCCCAGGGACTCACTTGCTGACCACCACATCCCCATGGCTGCTGATGTCCGCAGGGGCCACCTTCTCCCTGTCCCTTTTCAACAGTTGCTGTCCACATGCTGGGAAGATTAAAAGTCCCCATCCAGCTGGACATCAAAGAGTACAGACACTTATCTTCATTGCTATACTCAAAACTGCTTACACTGATATGAAAAAGAGATACTAATGGATCTGGTGACAAGGGCTTTTAATATCCATTCACATGAAATTCAGGAGTAACAGCAAATGAAGCAGAAAAAAAACTCTTATTCCTTGCTGAGACCTCCCACATGGTACAGGCAAACAATGAACATTTTCTCCTCCCTGTATATCTGCAAGATGTTGCTGAAGGGTTTTGACTTCTGAGAAGAACCAAGTTTGGAGGTGTAAGATGATGGAGGTTACAGAGGTATTTCTCATCTCCCCAGGGACACCAGCTCTGCCAAGAGAGAACAAGTCTTGCTCTCAGTTAGCTTGGTCAGTGTGACACCGTACCTCAGTGGTGCTTGTGTTAGCTTCAGCCTTGAGGCACAGAACCCATTCAAATCCACCTCTCTTACAGTGTGCTGCACTGCATTGCAACTGAATGTGCATGTAGGTATATCTATACAGATCCGTTAGGCTGTTATGATGGGAATGCTTAAGAGACTGACAAATTAGGCCAGGGTTAAACTTTAAAACAAACCGTTACCAAGTTTACTTATTAACAACATGCTCCTGCTAATGCTATTTTGCCTAAAATTTGGCAATTTGGCTTCCTGTTTACATGTTTTCCCATGTCTCCTACCCGTGGCTACACAAATCTTTTGTTCTCCCTTTGGTCACACTCGCAAACCTTTGTTAAATGCTAAAGGATTGCGTCAGTCCACCACAGTGTTACAAAACACTTATTTGCTGTTGCAGGTGGCACTATTTTAGTGCACTTATAATTGGGCTCAGAGCAAGCTAATACTAATTATATTTGAAATGGTGCATTTATAATTTATGGATGTCTCAGATCTCTTTTTGGGGCTGTAGTCGCATTGTTTGAATATTCTCAAGACTTTTTTTTTTTTCTCTGACAGGTCTTTGATTTTGTGCTATTGTGATGCACAAAAGCTCTTTTATTTAAAGCATCATTAGGATCATTTCTGGCTTAAAAGTACTGCAGCATGTGTTGTTTGCACCATATATACCCTGCCACAAGCAGATTTTCTGTGGTTTTTTTTTAAGCCCCTCTTTGGAGGAAGGTGGCAGTCATATGAAAATAGTAGTGTGAGGAATACACTTTCATAGAGAGGATTGTGATCTGTGGTGCTATAAACACACCTGCCACCACTCAACAGTCCAAATGTGGCATCCTGGCTAGTGAGCTGTAGCAGACTCATTTTCCTATCTGGGATTTCTTGGACAGAAATATGTGCCATGCCTGTACCACACATACAATGTAGAATTGCAAAGACCATCTCAGATAAGTGGCCAAAATATTTTACCACAATTTTAGGAGAAAAACAGTAAAACTGGCAGGGTGATGGATGACTTGGAAAAGCATCTTTTTCCTTCCTTCCCTCTAAAGAACATAGAGACGTCAAATATGAATATCTTTTTACAAAATTAACATTTGGTAGATACCTGAAATATCAGAGAGTTGAGGAGTGAGCAAATAAAAAAATGGTCCAATTTCTGCTCTCAAGAAATCTGTAAATAATTAGAAGAACTGCCAGAAAGAGAATACAAGGTTACAGATGGAAAAAAAATGGAACTAGTTGAAGGTAAGCAAATAATAATAATAATAATTAAAAAAAAAAAAAAAAGAAAGCCTAAGAAACTAAATGAGAAGAAAAATTGAAGACAGAAATGTTTAATGTACATATCTGAAAAGGGAAAATAAAACAGAGATATAATAGGAGAAAAAGTAGGAAAATTCTAGTGAGACTGAATGGAAGTGTATCTGAGGCAAAACAAACAGCCACAGGGAAAGAATAAGGACACAAAAAGTCGTATTGCTCTAATCATGCTATGTAGTTACACTAGTAAAACCTCCTGAGCACAGACTCAGCAGTATAGATCTAAATGTGTTTGTATCAGTGGAGCATATTCATAAAAGAGATGGAAAATCTGCGAGGCAGGAATATAGCTAATAGCAGTGAAGACAAAGCAACAGTCAAGTTGGAAAGAGAGATAAGAAATTGCACATTCTGCTCAGCAGTAGCAACAGAGCAGCATTTTAATGGTGCCTTTTAAATTTGATAGCAGAAAGGTTTCACTTCTGCAATCAGACAATAAACTCAGCTTTCAAAGTGTTCAAAACATGTTTCCCTCCCTCACCAAGTTACTTCAGACACAGACCTGGACTGCATACTTTCTAGTATATTTTCTTCAGCTTAGGCAATTGTATTTGCCCCTTGCACACACAATTGAGGTTCTGGGGGCAGACTTGGAAGTCTGGGCTTCCAGCTCCAGTCCTCTTCTGCACATATGTTCAAGGCCACATGTAGGTGGCAGGAATACCCATACACCCTGCCAGGATGTACTGCAATCAGTACTGGACTCCAGGGAGGTAGCCTGGTGCTTAAATATTTTGAACACATTTTCCAATGCAGTTAAGAATCACATCAAAGAGAGCAAGATTGCTGTACAGACTAATCCCCTTTTCTCTTGAGTTTCAGAGCAATTACACTGCATTTGAGGCACTATGGATTTCAGCTGAATGAACCGGTGCCTGGGCAACAAGGACGTCTTGGTAGATGTGATAAGCCAGATAATTCAAGCACAGCTGATCAGCACTTACTGCTATGCTTGTCCCTTTTTACCATTAACATTTTTTCGGTTGCTTTGCTTTCTTAGATAGAAGATAATAAAGATTCACATGATACAGACCAGGGTCTCTATTATCAGTATGCAAAAGCAACCTTTTTTAATGTCTACTGACAGCATGACTACTTAAGTGATTCAGTCTGGTGTCCTTTAGTCACATCCTCTTGAGGGCTAAAGCTTTCTATATAGCAGCAGGGACCACTTCCTCACTAACACTGATGCTCATTTAATCCAAGCTCTAATTAATTGGTTTTCTTTTACTGTGTATTCATGTCTAAAAGTGTTTTTTCTATCAATTTATCACTTTTAACAAACCAGATTGAAGCAGAGTTGGAGATGCTGTAATTATTATATTCAGTTTCACACTAAGTGAATACAGAGTACCTATTTTAATTCTAGTATGAGCAGGTACATCACCACAGAAGCTCATCTTGATGCAAGGACCCAAAGAGAGGTCCTGGATAGGTCAGCCTTAATGGTGACATGGCTCCATCTCACTACTCTGCATTTTAATAAATCCAGTCCTACGGACATAGAGGCATCCCTATATTACAGAAATTTCCATAATGAAGTATAATCAGTGAAGTTAAACTCATTAAGAACATAGCTAAGACCATGTTAACACAGTAACACATAAGATAATAATTATTAGAGAAAAAGATAGTGATGGAGAGGCAGATTTATGTCTCTATCGGGCCACTGAACAGCAGTTGTTTCAGATGTATGGGAAGGTTAGATCTCATTCCCCTTTCCTCAGAAAGATAGGTGCTTTATAATACAGGTGCAATGGATTTGCCAGATGGGTTTTTTTGAGCAAAAAACACAAGCTCGTGTGACTGCATTTTGAGTTACAAAAGGATTGCAGTCAAGTGTGACAAAGGTAACCTCCGGGCAGACCTTTTTGTGTCAGTTTTCTCTGACCTCTGGTGCAAGTTGCCTATAGATGTATGTGCAGTCTGTCACTTTATGCTAGTATTCTGACTTGCGTATCTCATCAGAAGAGCTACTATTTTTTCTACATATAAGCTAAATTTCAGTTCCTATTGATGGCTTAGTCTTCCAAGTATAGTTTCTTTTGACAATGGCACAAATACACAATATTTCCAAAGCTATTTGGTCATTTATTTAGGAGTCATTAAAGAAGTACCCTTTTATATTGTAGAGGTGAATAAGCTGCAGGAAGACTTGGGAGAACTCCTCAGAAATAAACAAGAGGAATCAAAAAGCATGGAGAAGAAATGAGCATTTAGCAGAAATTTGCAACAAGATCGCTTCAGGGCCTCAGGTACTTAGCTGAGGCAGGTTTAAAAGGTCAGTACATCTATTTTGATCAGAAGAGGCAGTATTAGAATTAATGGGGACTAAAACATCTCCTAAACAGAGAATTACACTGAGGTATGGATTGAACTAAGCTCTGCACGTGTTAACGTATTGCCTCAAAACTATTTATCCAACTCATAGTGTTTGTATCATACTTGCTAAGCTTACTTCCAGGCTGGAGACAGGCACAGGTATGAGCCATCCTTGCACCAGAAGAATCCCTTTTTTTCTTCACAGTTCCTTGGCCCATCCCTAGATGCATCCACACACACAAAAAAATAAAAAATAAAGAAAAAAAAAAGGAAAAAAAAAAAAAAAGAGTCAATCTGCACAAGATTTTATGGGTGCCAACTGATTCAAATGGCTTCTCTTCTCCATTGCACAAACATTTGCTCCTGCACAAAATCAGAAATAAAACACAGCTAACACCTGTCCTGGAAGCATTTGAAATTACATAAATGACTAGATTACTGCTAAGGTACCCTGAAGGCTTTTTGATCATGGTTCGGTTACCCTCTCATTCCCATATCAGTTGTGGCATGAGATATTGCTGTAGGAGACACTATTGCTTGGCAGTTGCTTACAGCCATGAAGCCTCATCCCATGTCCTACAGCCTCTGTGACTACACCAGCAATGGAGAGCAGGTACTTCCAGCAGGCCATGGGGTTCAAATCATTTCTTTCTAGCAAGAAGAGTTGTGCAGCCAGGATTTTGTTGGTATTTGTTGGTGGGGTTTTTCTTGTTTGTTTGGTTTTTGTATTCATTGGTCTTCTCTGAGGAGCTTGTTTAACATTTGTTGCCTTTTGCTTTTAGTTCCGTGATGGTCCCTTGGCTGTACTAAGCAGCTGTTTTGAGTTGTCATTGGATGCAATGACAAACAACATAGCTTTAACAAAACAGAGCAACTCAGCATGAAATGAAGCTGCTATCTGGAGCTGTTGGGAGCTGTGACCTTCAGGACAGTTTGGGATGGAGGCATTAAGGGGTTATTTTCATGCTACCAGTCAGAACTGTTTCCTGAGCACACCAGAAGCAAAATGTTGCTTATTGCTCCATTGCAGCCTGGGAAAATCCACTACAGAGTCCTAAATTAGATCTCCTGTGAGGAGGAGCTGCAAAGCCTACCAAGATGCAGATGCAAACATGTCTGATGTCAGAATCGATGGCTCCATCCCAAGGGCTAGTCTGGCTCATAAGCAGGGCGAAGGTTATCCTCTTTCCTTTCATTGTCACCCCTGAGCTCTGTAATCCTTCAGTTACCAAAGCAAATGTCACTGCTGTGCTGTTTGAAGTAGCTTTGATTAATTCATCTCCCCAATGTAATGATGATAAAGCGAATAGAAGTGAAAAGCTTACAACAAGCTGCTAGGCACTGGCTAACTAAAACTGCAGAAAACAGAACAGGTCTGACTCCAACTGTACTGTTAAATGGCATGGAGATTTCAAATTGAACATACATTTTCCATTTGCTGCATCAGACCTCTTGCCATCATTTTCCTCTATCGTTCTCTGAATTGTAATGAGACACAGTGCCTTCACTGTTGCTTACCTCCTGCAATTATGAGACATTTTCCTCTTAAACACATTGAAGAACTAAATGCGTATTTATGGTATGCAAGACATTTTGCTCAGCTTTATAGAGGAGAAATCTGTATGAATCCCTTTATCTTCTATCACTGGGATGTGTTTATCATTTCACAATCAAATGTAATGCAAGTTGGCATCAATTTTACTAAGAATAATAAGACAAAATGTAATATGAATACATAAAAAGTGTTGTTGACAGCTTGTTTACAAAATCCAGGACTTTAATGCAGATTTTGTTTTAGCACAAAACCTATTACCATAATAAGAATGCTGTCTGCTTCAAACAACCTGTTCTCCTCAGCTGCTCTTTTTTGGAGAAGCCATACTTTCTCAGACACCCTGAATTTGTGCTCACTGCCTCTTGTCCCATGGATTTCTGGGTAATTATGAAGGGCCCTGCATGCAGAGATATGGCTAATCTTCCAAATTCTTAGGCCAGATAGGTTTATTCTATTAAAGGCTTGCAATATGGGGAGATATTATTTAGTAAACCCCCAAATTCAGTGTTGCATCTACAAACAGGGTAAATAGATATAGAACATTTTCAATGACAAACTCACTCCCTTTCTCCTAGTGCTGAGGGTCAAAATAACAGTACCAAGATAAATAACCTTAAATATTCAATCTAAGCCCCAGTGCAGGAAAGCAATTAAGCAAGTGTTTCACCATTAAAGAAGAGCACAGATGCTTTCTTTTCAAAACAAAACAAAACAAAAAGTACACTTTAATATTTAATCAAGGGTCCAACTTAAATGTCTCTGTGCTCTAACATACATACATACTAACATATATCTCTAACTCCTCTTTTTTATTCCCCATGCTGTATGTGTGTTAACACATACAGCATGGGGAATAAAAAAGAGGAGTTAGAGATGTATGCACGCCCACAGGCTATGACTTCATTGACATTACAGACTCATGGTGGGATGGCTCCCATGACAAGCATGTTGGAATGGAAGGATAGCGGGACTCTAGGAAGGACAGGCAAGGAAGGTGAAGAGGGGTTGAAGACTGAGCAGATGAGGCCCTCTATAGACAGACAGGAGCACCCTGAGATTCACAAGCCCTGGTCCTCAAGGGGGACTTCAACCACCCTGATATTTGTTGGAGGGACAACACAGCAGGGCACAGGCAATCCACAAGAATCCTGGAATGTTTTGGTGATAGCTTCCTTCTTCAAGCGGTAGAGGAGCCAACTAGGAAAGGTGCTATGATGGACCTCATTCTCACCCACAAGGAGGGGCTGGTGGGGAATGGGAAACTCAAGAGCAGCCTTGGCTGCAGTGACTATGAAATGGTGGAGGTTAGAATCCTGAATGCAGAGAGAAGGGAGCACTGCAGGCTCACTATACTGAACTTTGGGAGAGCAGACTTTGGCCTCTTCGGGGATCTGCTTGGTAGAGTATCATGGGACAAAGCCCTGGAGGGAAGAGGGGGCCCATTAAACCTGGCTCAAGGATCACCTTGATCATCAGATCAAGGCTGATTCAAGGATCACCTCCTCCAAGCTCAGGAGTGATGCATCCCACCAAAGAAGTCAGGCAAAAACACCAGGAGGCCTGCATGGATGAACAAGGAGCTCCTGGTCAAAAACAAGCAGAAAAAAAAGAGGCCTACAGAGGCTGGAAGCAAAGATAGGTAGCCTAGGAGGAATACAGAGAAATCATTCGAGCAGCCAGGTTAGGAAAGCTAAAGCAGGAGGTTACATCACAATATGAGGAAGAACTTCGTTACAGTTCAGGTAACAGAGCGCTGGAACAGGCTGCCCAGAGACGTTATGGAGTCTTCTTCTTTGGAGATATTCAAAACCCACCTGGATGCTATCCTGTGTAACATACTCTAGGTGACCCTGCCTGAGCAGGAGGGTTGGACTAGATGATCTCTGGAGGTCCCTTCCAACCTCAATAATTCCGTGATTCTGTAATTAAGGCCTTTCTCTGAAGAACATCTGAACATCTGCTTTACAAATATTCTTGAGCTTTGTGTGAGCTCCACTTTTTTCTGGTATCTTTACTAATCATTTTAACAGGAAACATAAACAACATATCTGAAATATGAGTGCTGCAGGCAACACTACACAAAAAAAAATAAATGCAGTCATCTATTGCAAAGGTGGTGCATAGGGCACTGCTTCAGCTGTTAAGCACAGAGAAACAAATGTAAACTTGTGTGCATAACTTTTATTTAGGTGTTTTCCAACTCCAAAGTACTTGTCTGCAAATTCTTTCAATGTTTGTAGATGCAACAAGTATACACATATCAACAGGAAAATGTTTTGAGGGGTTGATTCTTAAATTCATTCCATTCGTGAAGAGGTGCCAAGTCAAATTTGAGAAATCTTTTAGAAGAGTAAATATAGCCCATGGATAAGTCATGTAAAATCTGATCGGTTTAAGGGGTATTTAATTTAAAAGAGTGTAAGAAAACACAGCAAATGTTATTCTTTTATCTGCCTATATGCAGAATATATAACATATTTTTAGGGTTTTTTTATTATCTAAAATTTAGAGTAAGTGATGCACAGAAATATTTCCAAACTGTGTTCAACTTGTAGAATATTTGTATTAATTTTAAGTCCTTAGTTTTAAACAAATTCCCAGATCTAACCTCTACTGTATCAAATCAGAAAATCTACCCACCCACAATTTTTTCCAGTCTTACAGTGGAAATAAATTATAGCAAATATTTCATTGCATACAGTAACTAACATGAAAGAATTTACAAAGACTGGGGTGAAGAAATATCAAATCAAAGGTTTTACATTCAAGCTTAATGCAGCTCCTTTATTCATTTACTTTATCACGCAGTTTTCACTTTCATGATTACATTTTTTTTTTCACACACACAAAAAAAAAAAAAAAAGACATTTTTATTTGACAAGTGTTAGGAATCTCTCTTTGGCATGCTGCTTCACATCAGTTCACAATGCAACCACACATTATTCAGATTCAATGAATGCCATTCAAGCTCTTTTTTTTTTTTTTTTAAACAGAATTACAGATTTCCTCACAGACATTCATAAGCCTCACTCAACTTATTGTCACAAGAACTCTTCAGCAGGATAGCTGGTGATATCAAGTTTAAGAGCAAAAAGTGTTTGTTATCTTGGAGTTTGTGATTGTGACTAATCAGAACTTCAGAAAAATCAGGTAGTGAATTCTCAGGTGAGAATCTTGATCAGTCTCCAGAAGCTCCCAACTCCACTGTACTTACTGCTCATACCCTTTCAGTGGTTTTAACTGCAAGGTAAGAAGCACTTAAGATTTTTCAAAGGTGTATGACACAGAGAGCTTGGAGGATTTTTCATATAGGATGCTTCAAACTATCTGTAAGTCTCTGACAAATTTCAACCTCTGAAATTTGTCTCTGACACCTGAGAGCAAAAGCTTTTCAACAGAAAATCTTGCATGATTATTTATTTAATATGTATTCCCTTGATCATGCTCTTAATAAATAACGTGAAGTGTTAAGTGTTACTGGAAGCATTGAAAACTGTGCCTATAATGACAATGTTTATTATTTGCAGTGGATTTTGTTGAGATTTTGCTGACTATCAATGTACACAGACATTCTGGGAGCTTAATAACTGAATTCAGTGGTGGTAATTTGTAGCAGTCTGAGCTCAAAACTGAAAGGAAAAACAATGAGGAAAAAATAATCCTGAAGCATTAACACTCCTGAGTCAATCTGAGGATTTTTCAATTTATCTTCATGAGCACTGTCAGACTGGTTGGGATTTTTATTTCAAATCAGTGTCTGTAGCTCTTTTGATGGCCAATACATAAAATGTGCATGAGAGATTATAGGTTAGAAAGTGCAATAGATTAATATATTAAGTAGAAGGATGAAATTAAACAAAAGATACTGCACTGCCCACTATTCACACCACTGATTAGGATTATTAAAAAAAAAAAAAAAAAAAAAAAAAAAAGCATAACCTTCTTCCATGCTCTCCTTAACATTGTTAAGTTACTGTTATTTCCCCCTATTTTCATTAAGTAAGCACAGATCATCTGGAGAAAAGGGCTAGAGATAAAGCAAGTAAGTTAGTGTTTTGTTTGGCAACTGATGGATGAGAGGAACAGAGTGTGAACCAACAAGAAGTGAAAACTGAAGGTTCAAAACAGGAGATAGCTATAAAAGAAAAAAATCTGGTGGAAAATGAATTGGAGAGGAAAGGGGGAAGGAACATGGAAGGAAGAAGAGGAAAAAAAAAAGAAAAAAAAAAGTCTACGTCCCCACCACTGTGCTTCACTCTTTTTTATAGCACTCTGCAGCTCCCTTACTCTTATTAACTTGTGCAGCTAGGGCAGCTCATACATCATAGACAAGCCAAAGAATGTTGATTTTCTTAAAAGTAGCAGTGGGTCTTTTACTCCAGCCAGGATAATAGTAATGATGGCCAAGACTACATCTTGAGAGGACTTTCTTTCCATTACTGATTAATTAGGCAAAACACTAATTGAAACTACTGCTAATAAATTACTGCTGTCTATCAAAGTTGCAATAGAAGCCTAAAAAAAAAAAAAATGTGATCAACTTTAAATGTACTGTAAAAATCTTTTTGCTGGTTATTATTTTGAGTAGCACTAGGATACTGCCAATCTTATAATATTTTCCACTAATAAATGTGTGAAAAGGTTCTCTCATCCTTTCCCCCTAGAGCATCTATGGAGGAAGATTTTTAATCCTCCCTTCAATGAATCTCCATCACTTGTTGATTTCCTTTTGCCCTTAATAAATCATTCAGATTTTCATATGCTGACTTCATCTGCGGTGGTTAGCACTTATACTGAATTGCTAGAATTTCTTATTGTAAATTCACTTCAGAAGTATTAATTTAATGCTTCAGCTATTTCATTATATTTTCTGGCTTTGTTCCCAAACATTTTCTTCGCATCCCATTACAGCAAACATGGCAGCTCATGCTTAGCATTTTTATTTTGTGTCTATTTCAGGTGCCACTGATTTTCTGCCATTTGGAACCTATGAGTTCTTTTTAATGGGGGTTAATGTAGGGAGTAACCATCTGATAGCTGTTAAGCTGAAATGTTTCCATATTTTTTATTAGTGTCTTTAAAATAATAGATGATATTTGCAGATAACTCTAATTCTCTGCTATTTGATCAACAGTATTTTTTGTATTTTTCTCCTACAAAACCCAAAGCATCTGTACAGAAAATGTAAATTTTTAAAGCACTTCAGAAAGTTGGGTAAAGTCAGGAAACAAATACATAAACAAATCAGTTGACTATGAAAATTTACACAGAAAGCTGAAAAACAGAGGGAAAGAGAAGCCTTTTCTTTTTGTGCCTATTCCTATATATTAAATATAAAATTATTTTGATTCACTGAATGAAGTCTGCAGTGCATTTTGCACAAATATTTGCAAATAGCATCTGATTTCTCAAATAAGACCTTCTCCTTTCTGGGTGGTCACACAATTTTCATTTCCAACTCTACATTTAAAAATTGTTTTCTTAGAAATGAAGCCCTTTATTTTAATTTTTGTTAAGAAAACCAGAATTGCTCTCATGGACTAGACTTGGTGTTAACCAAGATATGGCACAAGAAGTTTTAGAATGGCCTAAAATAAGCTTTTCTGAACAGCTGTCAAACAACCCATTCAACAAGGCAAGCCTCCTTTTACAGATATGAACTAGAGTTCCCTGAGGAATAAGTCATTATACATTTCCCAGGACAAATGTTTTGTATTTTTTTTTCTAAATCCAACAGTTTAATTCAAATATCATCATATAAATGAGAGATATTTTTTCAGTCATACCTTGGCAATATCCAGTAGCAAGATAGTCCCAAAGCTCACTCTGTAGCATGGGAAAACACTTCAATTTTTAAACAAATTTTGATTTGATCTGATCTACAATAAAGACAAAGGGTAGATACATCCAGTCCAACAGCTCTTAAGGAAATCAAGCTAACAAAGAATAAAGGGTATGATCCATGCATGCCGCTCTAGAGGAATTTGGTCTGGCTGGTGATGGTCCACTTGCAAATGGCCCAGATTCTGAGGTAAAAATTTAAATGTGAATGTTTGTGGGTTATTAAGGGTAGCAAAGATAGTGCTTAATAATAGAGAATTAAATAAAAACTTTACAAGAGCAAGTGACTAGGGGAAAAAATGGCTGACCTTCACCCTGGACAGCTGAAAAGTAATGTAAGAGCAGGAACAAAATAATCCTAACTTTACACGTTAAACAGTGTAAGGTAGTAATTTTCACTCAGGAAATGAACCTTGTAATTGTAAGAGGCTCTTCTATAAAAATCTATAGAAAAAACCCTCAGTTTATTTGCCAGCAAGAGTCCAAGAATTGAATCAGCTCTCAACAATTATTAGGAAAATAATAAAAAAGCAGAAGAAATTGGGGGGCATTTATGTCTTGGCTTTGTTTATGTCTGATTCTTTTGATTCCAATAGGCTATGGTGAAATTTCAGAAGGTGCAAAAAGTGATGAGCAAAGGTAGGAGAGCATTTCCACATCAGAAATGAGCAAACAGACTGTGATCCCCAGACTGGAAATTGGCCTATAAAATCATGATTTAGAAAAAGGAAGCAGGGGATGACTATTCATTATCCCTTCCTAAACAAAAGGATTAGGAAAGGTATTGGGGGAGAAGTGCTATAGAAATGAAATTAGCACAGGGTAAATTCAAACCAAACTGGATTTTTATTTTATTTTTATTTTTATTTTTTTCCCCACAGTGTATAGTTTATTTGTGAAACTCCTTGAGACAGATGTTGAGTTTACACAGGTTCAGCTAGGGGCTGACTAAGTTTGTGGAAGGACAATTCAGCAGGTAAAATTCAGTACAGAGATGCTACTTCTCATGCAAGAAGTCTCTGAATCACATAAATCTCTGAAATCTGGGACAATATTTTTGGGGAAAAGCATTTTATGTTTGCCCCACTCCTGGGTTCTTCACAGGCATCCACAATTGTGTCACCGTCAGAGACCAGTGCTGGGCTGGGAAGACATTGGGCCATTGCTATGCTATGGTTTTCTAGATAGGTCACGGTTTGGTGAAGCTCTAACATGTCCCTGTTTCTTTCCTTGCTTCCAGCGACTGCCCTACTTGAGATGGTTTCTTTGAGTAGTCTTTGTTTACCTTGCCCTGTAGTGATATAATTCCTATATTTCTATCTTACTGCATTTTACGCCATTCAGAACACATAAATGCATCTCAGAATAGGCATACATTTATATTTACTCTACAGTTTACAACAAACACCACTGAGTAGCCTAAAAGGATGTCAATTACAATGACAGTCTTCTGAGATAAACACCAAAGCTGTTAAAGATGATACACTTTTACTTAATTTATCACTTAATTAATATTTTTTTTCAACATTTTAGAGAGAATTTCATGTCAAAAATTAATTCCGCCCACTCTTCAAATTCACTCAGTTTCTGCCAGATCCTATGCACTAGTTTTTTCACCGATATAGTCACTGTAACTTGTGCCCTTCTGATGTGCAGCTTACATTGATAACTATAATGGAAGTCAGTGAAAAATATACTTCATTAGCCTGAAATGATCTGAAGTACCTGGGTAATTTTCATTTTAGCAGATTGTCTACGAATGTGAGAAACAACAGCAAGAGGCCACAAAAACATGTTTATCACTGTTATTTCTCTGGTTATTGAACATTAGATTACACTTACATAAAGGCTTGTGTAAACAAACAATTTTATCTTCTTTTTACCATTTGCTTTGTCATATGAGCTCTCAGTGAGCTCTTTCCTGTGCAAATGAAGCAGCAAGGGTATTTAGGGAAGGAAAGCCAGTTTATCTCGAGGAAATCCTCATGAAAACATTATACCATAACAAAAATTCCTAGAAGCAGAATGAATTTAACTTAAAAGCACGAGCATTATGATTTTGTACTCCATGTGCCCTGCTTTCCTTCTCTTCACAGGACAAGTAATGTAAGAGAAATAAAATCTTATTTAAGTCTTGTTGATGTTTCACTTCTGAAGTGAGCAAGATCTCCCATGCACTGAAGTGTTCCAGAACATTTGCTAAGATGAGTGAGTGGAAATGAATTCCCACACTTCCATCTTCCTCCTTCCAGCAAACTGCAAATGCAGACATACATTTTCATGTCCGCTAGTGTGATTGCGTTATTAGCGTGAGCTGGAGCAGGATTAGGTTTTTTTTGTTTGTTTGTTTGTTTGTTTGTTTTGTTTTGTTTTTTACTCTTTAAAAAAGAACAATAAAGGATTTGTAAGTTGTGTTGTGGGGCCACATTCTCATTTTTATACTCCTGTGTACTGACAGTGTTTTAATGGAATAGAAAAAGAAATAAAGCCTTAAATCTGGTGAGTGGGAAAAAAGCAAATTAAAAATTAAAAATAATAATAATAATAACAGACAAGAACAAATTGTTTCAACAGAGTCCCGATCTTCCATTCTCTGAGACTTCATACAGCAGATCGTGCATAACCAGTGACTGCACCAAGATTGTTCCAATGTGAGAAATGTTGAGAGCTATACATTTTTTGTGATTATTTTTAACCAGGGATCAATGTTAAGCTGATTAGCATAAATTTTTCTTTAATTGCGACAGAGTTCCAGTAATTGCAGAGTAAACTGCTCTTACAAATAATAATAACAATAATAACAATTAATAATAATAATAACTTCCATACTGAGAAGGAGACAGGCCAAATTCAATTTCAAGTTGTCTGAAGGAGTGAGTTTTAGGGTCTTTTATTTGTTTTTATTTCACTTCTATTCAGACACTTCACAATTTTGTTTCTTTTTCTCTGGTTCAGATTTTTGTTAGTTTGTTTGGGTTGGGAGGGTTGCTTTTTGGTGTTTTTTTGTTTGTTTGTTTGTTTTTAACATATAAAACAAAACAGAGCTTATGCTGATCTTTTTACAGAACTTGTGATCTACAGCTATTCACTATTAGAGCAGCCTCAAGGTTTTTCAACAGCCCAGCCAGAGCAGACTTCACCATTCAAGTGCTCAAGTGTGGATGGGGCTGGAAGTCTCAGTGAAAGGTTTGGGAGCAATGGAAAAAGCTTTTCTCCTCCTGCTCCACATTGTCCCTCTACCACTGCTGAATCTACCAGGAGGGGTGGGAGCCAGCCTTTCTTTGTATGAGTGCTGTGACTTGTCCAGTCACCCACTTAATATTATATTGCAGGCTTAAAACATCTAGGTAAGGGATACAACCTAGGTATGAGCAAAATGAGATATCTGATTAACGCCATACCCTCTGTGGGAGAGAGATTGTTTCTCTCTCACTTACCAGGCTATGTCAAAGACTAAGTGCAGGTAAGAGCTGTATTTGCTCATTTCTACTGGCTTCTTGTAGTTCAGCTCTGTTCACTTGGGTTGCACCCACCAGGTTGCCAATTTCTCTGACTCAAGATAAATCAGAACTGCCTCTAATTTAGGCCAAACCCACAAAGGTATTGGAAGCTGCAGACTGAAATCTTGAATCCCTCACAGGACTTAATATTCATAATGAGAAATTTGACCTGTTCTGGCATTCAATTATACAAAACAATATATATAGTTTAACACATTATTATCAGAAAGAAGGAAACCAAAGCCAAAGTATGATCTCATTCTTCCATATAGTGTATTAACCTGTTTAAAGACTTAGAATACTCCATCACAGAAGCGGCTTAATAATTAAATGGAAAATGTCTGGTGCTTTATCACACTTTATGTCTGTACTTTGGTAAGGTGAGGGGCATTTGCTTATTTTAAGAAAAAAAAAAAAAAACTGTTTAACATGGATGAGGAGCTTTAGAATGAAAAACAAAGCCTCCATAGAATGCAATTCCATATCCAAAACAATAATTCCTTCCACAGCACATTTTCAGGAGCTGTGTTTATTTTTAAACATAGATAATGATACATTCTCCATAGTGTACAGACTGTCTGCTTAACTGTCTATCATTACAACTTGAATATTAGTTACTTTAATACAAATAGCTAAATACATTGACAAAGACAAATGAAGACCTAAAAAGAAATTAACAAACATCTGCTATTGTGAATGAGTTTTTCATCTGTGACTACTCAGATTTTGTCAATACAAACTTTAAGGCATAACATATTCACTTGTGATGGTGCCCTTTTATCTGCACGGTAACTTTTTTCACAATTAAATATAAGTGTTCTTTCAATTTTGAATGTCTTGTTCTGCAAATTGTTCACAGAACAGAAGAAGAATGAGCAAACCTGACAAGACAATCATCTTGGTTGATACCACTTGTGGGGTCTTTTTTGGTTAGTTGGTTGGTTGGTTTTTTTACACATCTTTTTCCTTTTACGTATCTTCTTCATATTCTGACATATAAACCAAATGAAACAGAAAGCTTTTTTGAGTCTTGAAAGTATAAATTACTATGAGTTCCAACCTACTACTACATGAGCAACAAGAAGATAGCACATCCCGATGGTACAGGACACAATCATCATGGGGAAACCTAACCTGAAACAACAAGAAAACAAAGGAAAGATAAATAAAAATGCAATACTTTGTTCTCCAAGTACATAATGAAAAGGAAGTTTAAGTTATCCTGCACATTCCAAGCCTGGAATATGCTTATAGCAGTGCCAAAAGCATGGTTATACTGTGAGATCATGACAAGGTCAAGGAATCTAATATTCAATTTCACATTTCTACTGCTGGCCTATTTAAAAGATAGGTGGACAAAATCAACATAATTTCATTGATTTCAGTGCATTTCTTCCAATTTACTTTGTTTCAGAATCTGACATGTTGTTTCTTTTTCTTTTTACATTTTTCTTCCCCCCCAGACAATAAGCAATTATACAGGTAAAATCACAATTCTTAGAAGTTAGGCAATGTTGGAATAGATCATTCAGTAAGTATCACTTCAGATTAGCTGAGTATGGTGCTTTATAACAATCTTTGGCTCAAACTCCTTATATCATTTCTCTGTTGAGCTGTAGTCACACACAGATGGTATTCCTCTCCTGTACCTCTCACCAGCTTTAACAGATTTGATTAAATCCCAGACAGCTGTAAAAGTGCTAAAAAATGCTGTTGTATTGAAAACAGCTATTTGCTTTTCATCACAGATTCAGCTTTTCACACCACACCCATCATTTTTTATAACTTCCTTTAGATTGACAAACACAGGCAGCAGAAATAGACAACTAGAAAGGATGTTATGGGGTTGGCTGAGTCCTGCTCCGCTGGATTTGTAGGTCTTCCACAGCTGTGAAAAGAAGTGAGTTTTCTGAAATTTAAAAGTGTTGTTGTATGGCTCTGAAAGACTATGAAGTACCACTTTTTTGATCACACTTTTTTTTTTTTTGTATGTTACTAAAATTGTAAGGAGAATTGAGATGAGAAAACGATTTTGTGACAAATAACCCTCCTTATGTAATATCTTTTGTCAAGTTCAGCCATTAATTTCCATAAACCTCATCAGAGCATGGTAATGTTCTCTGAAGTGCAGCATTTCATTTATTATCTTCCTTGAAGTAAGAGTTGCTTGTTACATATGGGTATATTGTGCCTTTTTTGCCTTGCTTGTTAGGCATCTTTGGTAAAGTTCCAGGAGCATATTTGTTGATGATAGGAGGACAACATTCTTGAGCTTGAGTGGATGAATAGCTCCTTGCCTTAGGAAGCTACTGCTAAAAGGGACATCTTGGCACATCAAATCTGGCCACCACTTCCTCAGTATATGAAACTACTCACATAAAATTAAACTCCTCAATGGCTCACTGCAGTCTGATCGCCTTTCCTCTTTCTACCTGCAGCTCCAATGTTATTCTAAACCTTATGATTTTCATAAGTTATCTTTTTTTTGTTGTTGTTTTGTTTTTTTTTGTTTTATTGCTGTTTTGCTGAAAAACTGACAGAAAGAAGCATGGCTGTGACCAACAGAATAGAGGAACTCTCACCTTAACAGTCATTCATTTAAGTTACAGACAATAGAATTTGTTCAGGAAACAGGGTCACAGCCCACACACACACACTGACCTATAAAGCTGACAGGACAATTAGGAAACCAATAAAATTAAAACACTCTAAAGATAATGTTGGAATTATTTAGTGCAGAACAAGCTTGTGCATAATGATGGCTATGTGGCTGTTCATGACCTCCTATCAAAGTGAACCCATCCCATGTAAATAGAGGCAAACCAAGAAAATTAAAGGAAACACCTGCAAGGCTGAAAATGTATAGGTGCTTATGTATAAGGATGCATAATGTATAAGGATCATGTCATTTCTGTCTCCTTGACATCCCCCAGAAGAAGCTGGCATTGCCCCATGTCCATGACCAAATATTGCCTGTACCAGAAGGACAGTTCCAATGCCTGGCTCTAGCGTCTTTCTCCTCTGCCTCTCTGGGATTTAGGACCTGGTGTGCCAGCCACTTCTGCCATTTGTGTAAGAGGCGTTATTATTGGTATTCTAGCTTCAAATGCATTAACATGAAGCTAGTATTTGGAATTGGAAAAGAAGAAAGAAGAAAGAATGACTGGGCTTGTTCAAGTGCTGAAAAGCATGAAGAATTGTTAGAAAAGATCATAGGATTTTCACAGCATTCAAATATTTAATCAGAAGTCTGCAATACATTTGGATGTGCTCATTTATTTTTCTTTTTTTTTTCTCAGATGAATATGTGTAACTATACTGCAGGTAAGTGTTATTTCTTTTCAAGTTCAAATGGTTAGATCCTTGCTTTTGAATAACTCATTACTGGAAAGAGCTGAGTCAGTAATCAGTTCTTTATCGTTACTTTTTCTTATTCAGTATTCACTAAATGATCAAGCTGATACTAACTGATCAAGCTGATAATATTACAAAACAGAAGAGTGAAAGATAAATCCATTGGAATTATTTTAGGAAAAAAAAAAAAAGGCAAAAAGTAAAATTAATTTGATGTCTAGACAATTACTCAGAGTCCTTCCTCCCTCCTCTCAGCATATCTGACCTCCAGGCCTTCCTAATTTCACTAACATAAAAGTGTCCAGATAGGACAAAAAAAAAAAAAAAAAAAAAAAGCAAAACCAGCTACAGCTGTGGGAATAAAATAGCATGGCTATAAAATCCTCCTACATCCTTTAGTATATCTCATGAACATTCCCTGCAGCTGTATCCACATGACAGGCTGGAGATTGCCACAGCTCTCATAAGAAAACAGGTTGTTATTTGACAGAAAACAGAATTTTATTGACCTCACAGTTAGCAAACAAAGAACTGGTACAGGGAGGAGTGGGGATAGTGCAGATCTTAATCTATACTAATACGACCTAACAAACCTCAGTGGGGAATGCACAGCAGCTCAGCAGTGACTGGCAACATAATGCCTTTGTAAAGACTGTCAAGGGGAGGGGAGAATCCAAACAGATTTAGTGGCTCTTGGACCATGAAAAAGAGAAAAGAAAAAACTAACACCAGGTCGGGGCAGAGGGTGGGTTCATGCAAGAAAATGGATGAATTATACAGGATCACGTACAAATATGCAGGCATTTTAATTATGCCCTGACTCTTAGACTGGGTCTCAAAGCAAGTAGACAGAGCCACACACAGCCTGGGGAGGTACCTCACGTCATTTAGCATGGATGTTTGCACAGGGCCCAGCTACCAAGCCATTACTCTCACAGCATGGACAATTAGCCCTCAACTTGAGGCCTGAATCTCAGGCCCACTGGCCTGAGCACAAATGTAATTGGATCAAATTCACTGTGGAATTTGTGCACGAGGGAGAGAGCAGTTGAAGCTTGCTCAGTGAATATTAGGTACTGGAGAGTTAGTTGATTACTCAAGTCAGTTCAGTGCCCTATTGTTCTATTGCACTACATCAAAGATACAACTCCTGTTCCAGCCTATGTACAATATAACATTTAGCCACCTACATTTTCTTTAGTTACATCAAAATCAAGAACGTGCTTTAAACAATGTGAAGATTACTTTCCATAAATGCTCATTTGCTGCATACATGTTGGTCAAATAGCAACACGTCAGTTGTTGTTCCTGCCCAGGAAAAATGATCAGCAGGGCTTAGACGTCCTAAAACTTCTCTTGAACTAAAACTTCAGATTAGTAAGAAACATTAATTAGCCTCTGTCATAAAACACATTTTTCCATGACCCTGTAACAGCAGCATATCTGATATTACATTTCTATATACCAACTAAGGAAAGAGGACAGATGTACCCTGCATTGGGCAACCTTTCATCTTTCATGCCCACTGCACACAGGGAGAAACACACGTGCTGCATGGCCCTGACTCTCCACAGCTCATGGAGACTGCACTGAGTTTTCACTACTTCAGAGACGAAGCACAAGGAAGGGACAGGTGACAGAATCATTTACCCCAGACTTCCCTCCTCTTCTTCTTAACAGAAGTTTACATATAAAACGGCAATCTAAATGAAATCATGCAGCTTAAATATACACAACATGCAGATGTTAGTTCAGTGCGAGATACTGAGAACAGTTCCAGCAGAAGCCCTAGGGATTTGTCTTAGACAAAGTTTTGCTTATTAATAACTTCAGTGATTCAGTAGTGAAGAGCTTACAAATCACCTCAGTGCAGGAGAGATGTCAGACTGTGGAGAACAGAATTCAGCATGTTCTTAACAAATTAAAATGAGAATTTGAAATGTACAAGACAAAAATCTGTAAAGATAGCTGTGAAGTATGCATTAGAAGAAGTCAAACCATGGGCACAAAAACAGCAATGAAAGAGAAGCTTTTTACTTTTAATGACCTAGTTATTTTTGATCCTGCCTCACTGCAAGATGTCTGGCCCTGTACTTACTTAGAGGAAAAGGAAACTGTTGTATAATTATTCTGGGGATAAATCCCATTTTAATGAGTACCTATTGATGTGAATATTACAGTTTTCTTAGCTTATATGTTTATTTAATTGTATTTGCTAAATACTAATAGTGAAGCCTTTAGGGTCTGAATTGCAGTTTTCTGAACAAACTGATCTCTTACTGTATCTTGCACCTCTAGTTTGTCCTGCTTCAAGAGGCAGCAGGACCAGGGATGTACAAGACACAAGTTCAGTGCCTTGTTCTGCCTGACTTAGGACATGACATGACTCTTACCCGTAAAAACCGTACCTACAGGCACCACATTCCTGACATTTCTGAGCCAGTAAATTACACATCCTGTGCATCCTCAGGGGGATCTGTGGAAGAACAATACCTCCAAGGAAATGGGGAACCTTCAGCTGCTCCTCACTGGGAAAGCAACAGCATAAAACTCCCAAGACCAAACCACTGGTGATGAAAGAAAACTGGTGGTAGCCAGGGATAAGACTTAAAGCTAAAAACTTCTGCTCCTGTTTGCACCCACAATTTAATGCACAGTTCACATTACACTATTGGAGTTTGCATCAGGCTTAAAATTTTGTTTTTCTCACTTCATATCTGTTTCATCGAAGGTTCTGTAGAAGGTACAACCTTCTCACCCACCCACTTGTTCCTCCATTATTCAGCACAGGGTACAAAAGCATCATCTGCACATCTGAAGATTGTCATGCCATCTGAAAATACTTAACAAAATAGTGGGTAATTCACCTCATTCTTGGACACTCGCTAATTACATGCAGTGCCTTGCTCTGGAAGTTGGATAAACACAAGCTCATTTTAAAAAGCATATCTAAATGTCTACAAAAGCAGCTTCAAAAATGAGACTCAGATAAGGTATATTTTTAAAATACATAAGGTTATTTCTGAATGAAATAAAAGTTACACCTTTTAATGCAGTTTCACAATTCAATTTGCAAAGTAACTCATCTATATTTCATCCCGACAATAATGTAAAACTGCAATATTCATGGATCTTAATGAAAAGAATATCATAACCCTAATGAATCAAACAAATCAGCTAGTTAACAAAACTTGTATAGTCATAGTCATATAGTTATAAGTCATAGTTAACACAGTACAGCTCAATGAGCAAATTCTTTTTCTATACCTCAGCTAAGATTAAATAGCATAGCAAAATATTGGGCAAGGGGGCTGAATAAAATGAGACACAACATTACCATTATAGATTTATAAATTATTTCTACTAACATTCTTAAATATATAGATCATTTTCATTGTGATTATTTACTGTTGCATTCTCCTACAAAGAGATTTTCTGGAAAGATTATGTTGACTTTTCATACTAATTGTTAAAAAAAAAATGCTCAGAATTTTTTGACAAATAAAATCAATTTTTATTAACTCTATTGATTAATTCTTTATTATTTTTTTCCCCTTTTGGCTTTGGGAAGGAGTAGAAACTGAAAGGAAAGATTTAAAATTTCTTGTATGCTTTACCCTCAAAACCGCTAACAATTCCACTTTTCACTAATTTCTCTGTTTTTATCATATCTGTGGTTGCTATCTTGTCACCCTATTTCTTCACTGCCTTTCTTTCAATGCAGACTGCATGTCCTGTCGTTTTGGTTGTGTCAACCTTTCCATCATTTCAAGTCTTTGACATACTGATCGAGTTTACCAGAAAGGAAAGTACAGGCTTAACTATACTTTCCTATACTTAAATAAAACACCTATTCCTATACTTAAATAAAACACCTAAACTTATTTATAACATGCCCATGACCCCTTCAAATCTAACACCTGTTGTACCTCAGATAACAGGTGGCTAAAACTGCCAGTGAGCATTAATGCAACGTTAAATTGCTGTGAATTTCATATAGTCTAGAATTACATAAAAATTACAGTGTAGTTACCTACTAGTTCCCATACACAGGTGGTACTGTGTAATTGAAATCACAGAACAAAACCTATAATCCCATTTTCTTCTGATTGCTAAAATTATTACAATTTTTTGTGATATTCTATCTGTTTTGAATCTATGCCAAGATTTCCCATAGAGTCACTACCAGGACTAAAACTGAGATTAGGAAAATCAGTGAGAAAATCTAAAGGTGTTAAGTTTTGCATCCTACAGTGTGAAACATCTGGAAACATTCACTGTAAACCGCTGATCTTATGTGCAGAACAAGCAATAGGCTTTTTCTTGATCTTCCAAAATTCTGGTTATCTAAATGAAAACGTTCATTCACGGCAAAAGAACACTTAGTCTGCCAGCTCCACCTGGCAGACTCAAATGACCATTGATAGAATATTTGTTGCAGTATCTGTCTGTGTCTCTGTGGTACAAATGAGATAAAATACAAGACTGTCAGAACAAGAGACTCTGATAACTATACAAAAGCTATTCATACATAGTAAGTTAGCAAGCTGTATGAAACACCATGGGGAAAAAAAATAATAATAAAAAAAAAATAAAGGAAAACATGTCAAATTCTATTTATTTTTTTTTTTTTTAAAAAAAAAGTTTTAATTGATTATTTAAAGAAGACACTACTTGTTAGATGACAACAGCATCTGGCCTTTCTGTTAGAACCAAATACGCACCTCCAACAGGAAATGATGAAATTGAGGGGAAACCCAAGAAACTAAAGCTCAAATACAGAAACAATCCTGAAAACACAGAATTAGCAGTGACATTTTACTGGGGAAGAGCAACATATCACCAATAAATATGTGAAAGTTAATTTTTATTTTTTCTTGTTCTTCTAATATCCCTTTAAGTTAATAAATCAGTATGACTAATTTACTAACATGCATGAGGTGTTCAGAACCTCCTATCTAGCTGACAACAGGGAAAAAAACAGTAACTTTCCACATTTAGCTTTAAGGGCCCCATGACCAACATAAATACCTCACATTTAAATGAGAAAAAGAACGACTTTGAACAAGCTCATTGGAGTCACAGCACATAAAGGAAGCTAGACTAAGACCTCTGTGTGTGTCAGATTAGTTTTATTAAATCTATAGAGCATACAAAACCAGATTACCTTGCTCTATAAATTAGGCCTTAGTAGAATGATATTATAGAGATATACACAAGCCAATAGCTGAAAAATCTCTTAAGCTTACATCACTTGTTTAAGCAGAGGAATAATGCCATAATGTAGAAAACAAAATTAAGAGCTGTGCTGGATCAGGAGTCAAACAGGCAAATCAAGTGACCCCCATGTAAATCATCTGTAGAGTTTCTTCTGGAAGATAACCAAAAGCAGGAAAGCCAACATAACAGTAGGACACTGTGGATTCCCGTTTGCCCATCTTTGCCATGCCTGTGGGAGTTCTGGCTTTTCTCCATCTACATGCCCTATGGTATAAAACACCTGTCAGGGTCTCCAGCACGTTAAGTTGCAGCTTCAAGTAAAGATTTCGTTACTCTTGATATTAATAATACAATTACCCAAAGCAACTCAGAAGATTTTCCAAAGTTTACCACTGCTTGCTTTCTAACTAACAATACCTAGAGTGAGCCATGTTTGAACACTCCAGTCACATCCTTTTTTTAAGAAGGCTTGCAGCAACCTTCAGCCAAGGTGAGAGCCGGGAACACAGAGAGCAGAGGAAGGTCTTGCATTGAGGATGGCCAGCTGAGTCTGCTCCCAACACTTTCCTTTTCCTGAGACTTGTGTAACTATTAATTACATAAGAGAAAGTTGCAGGTGTCCATGACACTCAATTTACACAGCTGAAAAACTCTATCACATGCTATTCTCTTTTTATATGAAATGGGCTGATCTTTTCCTAGTTTCCAGAAGAGAGTAATCTTCTACTCATCGGTACAACATTTTGGCACACAGAGGGGATGGCCAGACCCACACTTTGATAAAGAGAAAGCAGTCTTTATAAAGTCAAGACTATGACTATAATACTTCATTCACATATGGAAATTTTACATTCATACCCTTACAGCTTTAAACAAATAATTTGAGCTCTTGAATTTCAGTGATGCTAGATCTCCTGAGTCAAAAAAAAAAAAAAATTAAAAAAAATCACATCTTTTGTCTTGTTTTTTAAAAAATTGGCAAGCACTTTGTGGTATTGACTTGAATATTTGTACACAGCTCAGAGCACCAGTATTATATTACAACACTGAGAAACAATTTACGTCCTTAGAAAATAAAGGTTGCCAATACGACAAGACCAATATTAATACTAACTACTTACAATAAATAAATAAATAAATAAATGAAAATCTTAGATTACACTAGATGCTTTCCAAACTCCAGTAAGCTAACTGGGCAGAGTGGAATAATCTGGAAGCATCTTTCCTCTTTTTTGTTCAGATTTTTCCATTCAAATATAATGCAAGTTTAGTTCACCTGTTTTACCTTCTTTCATTTCTAAGACCCCACAAAAAACAGAAGATACAGCAGAGTAAAACTAACACTGTGTGCCATCATAGTCATCATATTTTCTATCATATATAGTCTAGAGATACAAAGGTCCTTCAAGCAATTTTACTAGACAGCTTTGTATGTAAGCAGCTTTTCTGAAGTTTTAATACTGCTAAAATCTACAAGTCCCTTGAAAACCTAAATTGCTTTATATTTCCTTCTTCTTGGTAATTCAATCTCTATATATTCCATTTAAAAGGATGTATTTTCTCTTTTCCATCAACAGATACTCCCAAGAAACATGCAATACACATTGTTAAAGCTCCAAAGCAAGCTGTCTAAACTATGGAAGTTTATAGTCAAAGTAATAACTTCATTCTTTGCCGAGAAGTGTTATTATGACTATTAGGAAGCAAGAGATACTATACGTCATTTGTTGGCAAAAGGGAGCATGTCCCACATTGAATTTCAGTTCCATCCTGTCAGAAGATTTTTCTCATTTTTACAATGTAACATACTTGTTCTTGTTTCTGACATTTGTGTTCCAAGGAGACCGAAGAATTACAAACACAGTATTTGCCTGTGAGATAATGGGTATGGCAAACATTAATGGTGATTTATTTTATTTCCAAAATGTTTCAAAATTAAAAGACTTTTAATGACTCTGCATTGTGTTGCTTTTCCTTGGTGAAGATTCAGAAATGGAAGTTGCCTGAATGTTATTTCCATGAATGTGCTTAATCCCAACCCTCACAAACAGTATTGTCGAACACTTTTCTTAGTCTCCTTCTCTCTTTATTTCATTGTGCTCTTTTATTTTAATTAAAGCACAAGATAAAAGGAAAATGTCATTTTTCCAGTAGAGATTAATCATTTAATTCTTTAATAATAACAACAGAGCATTCTGAACTATTATAAAAGTCACGGAGCTCACTAAAAAGCCAGATGCTACATAAGAAAAAACATAATCTGTTTCATTCCCCTCTCTTCCTTCTACTTGCTTTGGGACTCCCAGTTGTGTGCCACATAATGTGATGACAGAGAATTCATGTACAGCAGTTTGCCAGGACAAAGGAGCAAAGTAACTGCATGATATAACAATAATAATTAAGAATATATTTTTAAACCATATCTTTAATTTAAAATAGAAGCATGCCTCTAGTTTAGCAAAGATTATTTTTCATTAAGAACTCAGCAGATGCCTTCTGATAAGAACTTATTGTTTTTATAAGGCCAGTAAACTTTCCACCACAAACCCCGTGCTTTAGGAAGCCTCAGACCCAGTCTAGGGCAGGAGCAGAGAGTGAGAAGTTTTCTTTCCAGCAGTGTGAACTGGAACACTTCTGTCCAGCCATGAAATGCCAGCCAGAAGGAAATAAGGGACCAGCAGGAACCTGGTCCTACCACAGGTCTGATTTTAAGTACACTAGCAAACTAAGGTTAAGCAAAGTGAACCCAGTTCTAAGTCCATCTGTTCCTTCAAAAGTTAAAGCTCTGGTGTACAAAGCACCAGAAAAATGCATTCTGTACAAATATATGTCCACAGACTATCACAAATATATACCAACATTTCTTATGAAATGGAAGAGACCTAACAGATAGGCAAGATAGGAAAAACATAGTATAGAGATGCAGGTAAGTATTGCTAGCAGGTTGATTTAATATGGACTAGCTACATGACCAGTTCACAGACATTGCAAGTCAAAAAGAAGTATCAAAAGGAGTTGGCTGCCAAATTATTATGGATGGCACATAACCCTTAAGTTGCTTCAAGTTGAAAGGTCAGAGCCTAAGAAACTTCAGTTCTCTACTCCTAGAAAAGCATATGCTAAATTTTCAGAGGTCATCTAAACCACATCAAGAGTGTTATTCAGGCCCACATTGGAAACAAGGATAAGAGAGTGACTGAAATGAAGGAAATACAGGAATTAAATTATTAGGCTTTTAAGAATTATAAAGAGATTTTACTAACAACACATTTTCAACAAACACATGAAAACTAAGCCAGTTTGACTAATTTCTGCCTCCTTCCTCCTGTCTCCATCTCTGCAGTGGAAGAGATGGATTGCTGCTCCAGCAATGCAAGCAGGCACCAGCAGTTGAGTTATGCAGATGGTCTGGCCCAGATATTTATACAAAGGCTGCATGCACCACAGTCTTCCTTCTTTATTGTTTTAGATGTTTTATGTTCTTTTGAACAGTTTGGACAATCAAGTGGCTGGTTTAAATGTCATCAAGTGATTCTGAACCATTCCTAAGTCCCACCACAACATCATCTTCTTATCTTTCTAAAATATCAGGATCATTGTTTCAGATATGTTTATGACATTTTTCATTTTAGTTTATTTCTCTGAATTTGTTTTTTTTTTGCCAAGGTCAAGAGACTTTTGAATTTTCTGTCTTAGAAACAGATGGTGCAGTGAAGTATTTTAATGCAATTCAGCTGTACCATTATGGAACAAAATCTTAAGTAAATGCTTGTCATTAATATCCTTAAAATGCTAGAGACGGAATATAAATATTTCTTGACTGGCTGGAATAATTTAGTTTCTTTTTCCTTTTTCCTTTGGAAAGTCTATTTGTTAGATTGTTTTCCTACCACCAGGGAAAGTATTTACATGTATAGTTGACACTTAGTTTTGAACCTCTCTCATTTTTTGTTCAGCCTTCATTATCTGCAGATACAAAAGGCTTAATAATAAACAACAACAAATTTGAAAACAAATATTTTAGTAGTATATGTTACACGCTATTACAAGAGAAAAAAACAAACAAACAACAATGACAACAAAAAAAAGAATCAGAACAAAACAACAACAAAACAGAATTCCATTTCAAACTGTCCTAGGATGATTTCTTCCCTTTTCTTTACTAGACTTTTCAAGACATATAGAACGAAATGAATCCCCAAAAACAACAACAAAAGAAAACATTAAAAAAAAAAAAAGCAAAACATTATTTCTCTTTCAGGAAAAAGTTTTCTATATTATCCCAAAGAGCAGCTCTCAGTCACTATCAGTTTAAAACTAATATCATTAAATAACCATTACCATTTTTGCTTATTTAACTGCTACATGTGAGCTTCAAACTTGAGTCTCACTATTTAAGTAATTCTCACTGAAGCTGAACAACTGCAAATATTGACCTAGGAAGTTATTATTCAAGTGATTTAAAAATGTAATACTGTTTAAAATAATATAATACACCTGAGTGCAAGTATTATCAGGAAAATAATAATTTTAAGAAGTTATCAAAATTCATTGCTAAGTTCAAGCAGCAAACAAACAAAAATGTAGTAATTGCAACCATATGTTTTATGTGAGAAGCAATGGCTAGCTTATACGAGAAAATAAAAATCTACTTACTCTTCCATGAAAAGAGCTAGTTGCTTTGGGTAGTTCTCATTTCAAATGCATTGTAATGAAGATAATGTAAACATGAAAGCCTTTCTTCTGATTGTCTTGGTATATGTGTATGTCTGACACCTTATTTAGTAACAGACGGGAAACCACCTTTCTATTCCTATTAAAAAGTTATCTGAGGAAATGAACGTGTAAGTTACCTTTGTGTTTGGAACTCATGCAAATTGTTTTGCAAAACAATGTTACAAGATACAAAATTTCTCTGAGCAAATATTTTCAATACGGCACTTTCTGACTAATTCTGTTAATTACCAAAGTACCATATTTAAGTAGAAAATCACTTTCTAATTTTGATATTCTTTGAATAAGACTCTTGTTCAGTAACGATACTGTCTAATCAAATTGAGCATGTTCTAATTAACTGTACACTTGGCACTTGATGTAATAACTATATGAAGTTGAAAAAACTAGTAATGTTTCGGGTAACAAAAACTATTTATACCATCATATATAATATGTGAGGGTTCAAATATGCCTTGTTCAATACCAAAATATATTTTAAAAATATATCAACTCCCAGGTGGAATGAAAATAGAGACATACTCAAGACAGTTTGGCTTTGCATCTCACCAAGTCAAATTAGAAAATGCATGAAAATGAGCAAATATTTCACTAATTCTCTTCTTGCAAACACCTCTATGTGACTCAACTTGTACCCTGTCCAAACTCTCCTTTTCCCACTAACTCACTTATCTCCAGCTTAAGACACACAATTTTGTCAGAACAGGACGCTTTTCCACTCTGCTCTTCATGAGCTCAAACCCCATTCCTGGGCATACAGCTCATACTTTCTGCCCATTACTGAAGACGGTGTTGGCCCCACTACTCCCCATAAAATTCTTAATCTAACAGTAGCCAAAAAGGCCAGTGACAGTAATAATCAGCCAGGAACACCCAAGAGGATTTGGAGATATGCTTCTCCAGCTAGAGAACATCAACCAGACTGAAGAAAGAAGGGAGATTTTCAGTTCAGTCTCAAAATCATGAGTCACACCTGGACTCACAATACAGTGCTCTCATTTTGGGGAGTACAGTGACTGATCAGCTAGTTGTTTCTTTAAAATCCAAAGACACAAATGATCAATTTATGTGTAACTCCAATGAACTATGAGCAAATGAACAAAACACTGTAGCCAAATCATCTTACCCTCATTATGATTACATCAGTTTCTTTATACAGAAACTCTTGGCCACAGTTCCTCCCTGCATCTCACTGAAGTTGAGTGCCACCTCTGCCTGCCATTATCCAATATTTTTGTTTTGCTTTCTGACTCTATCTTTAAAACAGACCATTCCACAAGCTTTCATATCCATTTAACCACAGTTATCCTTAAAAAGGCACTTAGTGAATAAGTGGAAAAAGATTATTTGTTGTGGTACACATCTGTACAAGTCTAAATCTGAGTGACCGGCCTTTCTAGGACACAATTTGTTTGACTTCTATTAGATGCATATTTTAGGATGATATCCAAAACTTATTCCTTTCCGTTGACTAAAATGAGAGCCATCGGTGACTAGTTGAAATAAAGATATCAACAATGTCTAATGGAAAAGTGAGCTGAGATCAATCTTACCTTTACTGACAAGCAGCTCTGTGAACACTGGGAAGTAATGAAGCCTTATTTCCTACCAATCTGTGTGTTAAATTTGATTGACTTTCTGCCTAAGTAGAAAGCTCCAACTGAACCTTTCTTCCATAACTTATACTGATGTTCTCCTGGATGTTTTTTTTCAGCATGTGAAGATGTATGGGCTCAGTCTGTACTTTCCCTCGGTGGAATACTAATAAGAGTTTCTATTCCTCTTTCAAGCCACCAACTTTGATGACATTTCAGGGATTTTAATTATATTTGAGAAATTAAGCCCCTTTTCCCATCCTCTCCTCTGTCAAATGTGTTTGAAGTTGATAAGCACTTCAGAAGTTATTAGGTGGGAAACACACAGACACATTCACAGCAGTATGATTGCACAGGAAACCAGATGAAAAGTTAGGTTCTGATGGAAAGAAAGGAACAAAGACCTTTTCAAAAGCTTTTTTTTTTTTTCTTTGAAACATATTTGTAACAAATAGCTAACTGATCTTGAGATGTGGCAAACACTTACTATGACATAACTCAAGAATGACTAAAGAAAGAGATCTACCTTTGCATGTGCTTACATTATGTAGTTCCAGTTTCCAACTTATTATCAGAATGCTTGTAGGTGTGGGAAGGTAGTGGGGAAGAGAAAGAAATGTGAAGTTAGAAGTCAGCATGAATTAGCATATATTTTGATCTGAAATTTCATACAATCCCTAAGGAATTAAGTTAAACATAAAAACTAAAATTCAGTTACTAAGCTATAAGAAAGAAAAATTATCACAATTAAATTGTAAATTTCAAGGCAATCTTTACTAGAGTGCTGCTGTTGATACTCCTGCAGTATATAGCTCAGAATTTAATATGAAATAGAAAAGTGAAGTGCCATTTACCAAAATATTTTAAAGCAGCTGTATGATCTGATAAATGATCTCTAACAAAGTTCCAAAAATAGAAGCATTTTAATCAGTGTATTACTTAGATGTATACATGAAAACATTGCTGGAGTAGGAAATAATTTATCATTATTGCTCCAAGTGATAATACTTCTGCATGCTCTTTGTATTCAGAATATATAACTATTCTGAACAGTATTCAGAAATCTCACAAAACCAAACATTAATATTCTAGCAGCATACCTCATATCTGAAAAGTCTATGTATTCTTACAATGAAGAATAATATCTGACAAAATACAAAGAACAATTGAACTACTTGTATGTCTTGGTTGAAATTATTAAAATATGAAATATGTATTTGAAGGTTTTTTTCCAAATGTGACTACATCATTAGTTTGCACCAATATACCATGCTCTGGTAGTTACAATGGAAATAAACAACTTGTACCAGTGTCACTGGAGTAATTTATTTAATGATAAGCTTCAGCACGTATTTAGTATTTCAAATTCTTCTATGCATTGACATACTAATTGCTAACACTTCAGAATATACACCGACTAAATACATTTTGTGTCAGAAGAATACAAAGAATACACTCACTAGATTTTCTGTACAATATTCAAAACGTGATAATCTTAGTAACCATTTAAGTGAGGAGATCCTTATTCTGAAGTCTGACTAGTATAACGCCAGAACACCAGTCTATGTAAATAGGTGAAGTGACTGCAGATTTAACTTTGTCTTTTTGAATGTCAGTATATCAGACATAAAACTTTTCCTTGGTATGCATACACATGCTTTTTTTTTTGGCAGGGAAAGGAAATGAGTTAACCCTGTAAGCCAAAAAGCCTTGCAAGAGCAATGTGAAAGATATATATTACTTGTTGCCTACTTCTCCTTGTGAGGTGCATACATCTTGTGCACTATTCACAGCATCTGGTGTCTAATCCATGTTAGTATATGTAAGTGTTTCAAAAACTACAATTTTCCTCAACTAAGCCAAGATGTAAACTACGACAGTCAAATACAGATATAATTTCAGGCCTTAGCTTGATCCCCAGCCTGTTTCTTTTTTTCTCTTCAGTCAGTGACAGAAACTAAAATAACTTTATTTTACTAAAACATTCTATTTTACTGACAAGAAAATCACTCTCACCAAAGTCCATTCTACTGACCTCTCAAGAGAAACTAGCAGCAATGTTCCTTCCTCATCCTCCCAGAGAGTCACTGCTTTTGACATGGCTGCCTATATTATTTGTGGGTTTGGAGGCTGACTCATCTTCTAGCTCTCTGATCTCTCTTCATATGTGCTTCAGTGGATCCTTCTCAGTATTTTCTCTTGCTGAAGAGAGGCTATTCTTAATCCTCTTCTCCCTCTTTCACTCATCTCTGGGAAATTTCACCACAGATGACGTATAATTCAACAATGTTCCCTGTGCTAAAAATTAACTGATCTCATCCCCGCCAATTAAACTAAGCTTACTTTTTCCAAATCAAAGTTTAGTGCAGTCTTTTGCCAGGCTTTTATTGATCTCTAGCTATGAGTTTACTCTCAACACCATCCCAGCACAGTTCTATTTTTTTTTCCCTGCATATATTCTCCTTCATTTCCTTTCTTCATAGTACTGTAATTGTACTCCTTACCTTCACACATCATTGTAGTCCTTACCTCTGCATAAGTCTTCTTTCCTGTCTATTCATGTAATGAAAATGCTAACCTACAACTCTCTCACCTCAGTTTCTTAACATCCTTTTCTTTGGCCTCAAGAAATACAAAGGGTTAATTTCCAATATCTACAGTGCAATCATTTCAAGACCCTCTTTGCATTCTCCCATTTGTTTCTTTTTGCACAAAGCAGAAGCTTTTTTTCAATTTTCATACACTATCAAAGCCTACCCCACCTCATTAATTATCTGCTTATTCACAGCAAAATGTTTACAGCTGCATCACAGTGTCAGCCCTCATCCACACTTGTCATATTTTCTACCAGTACCTCACCTCACAGTACTTCCCAGTGTTGGTAGGAATCCCCTACAACTGGCTGTAAAGCTATCTTACCAGTATGCCTCTATTCCATTTTGTCCTGATACAATGATATTACATATATATAAGAGGCTTCCTCACCTTTGGTAAAGCGTTACTCTTCTGTTTGTCATTTGCTGAGTTTTGCTAACACAGCTCCATAACCATTTCTAGAGTGCTATCTTTTACTATATAATTGGACTAAATTAATTAGAATTCTAAAGAGCAATGCGGGCACACAACAGTTTTTTGCTCCAGCTTTCCCATATGATGAAGTAACTGTCACTTTAGTGCTAAGCCAAAGTGCATGCAAACACAATATGAAATCAATGATAATATTCCGTTTATATTGACCACAAAGAATATACATGGCAAGTTGAATACCTCACTTTAGTAGTCTAAATAAGGTGAGATGAATCCTACTCTTTGTATCCACTACTATTGGACAAGTTTGCATTCAGTTTATAGACTGACTGCACAGTTAGTGTGTTTTTGACCACTCCTTTGAGAGTGCCTCTCCTTTTCTACTGTTCTGGGCTTTGACAAGAGCTTGGCTCTGTGGCCACAGGAATTGCAAGAATCAGCACAACCAATCTAAGTGGAATAGACAGCCCTGGGTTGAGAACACACACATGAATGTTATCCTCATGAAACTGCCTACACAATAAACCCACCTTGCACTATTGCAGCATAAATCAGAAGTGCAATGTGTTTCTAAGGGAAGCCAAAAGAAATGCTTACTAGAAGAAACACACTGATCTCTTCAAATTGGGTTGATATCAAATGAACCATGAAAATTCTATGATAACAGAAGGTTTTGCTTAGACCGTCTCAGTTCACAATCCTGACACCACACATTATGGTAGCCTTAGGGGATAGATAACTCCTATAGACTAGGGAACTGAAATTCTGTTACATTAATTTATATACCTACATCTTTGGGATTGTACTTTTCCATGAATTACATTTAAATTAAACAACCACAGAAAGAAAAAAGAAAAAAAGAAAAGAAAAAAAAAAAAAAAAAAGGATATCAGCAACAAGCAGATGCAGGTACTAGATTAACCAAACAATTCTGGTCCCAAAGCTAGGCAAATGGCTCAAGAGTCATTTGGTATTTTATAAGCAGACTTGTAATCATCTATCAGCAAGGTACAGCTCCATCTGGCAGAAGAAAATTTCTTGCATTACATTTCTTGTATCGCCTCCTGGGTTATTGAACAACCTCATAAACCTGTATATAATCCAACAGTGCCTACAATGACAGCACACAGTCTAAATGTTTGGATGAAGAAAAAAAATTCTTTCACAGGAGTAGGTAAAACAAATGTACAAGCGAAAGTCTAAACATCATTAAACTGCAATGAAAATATTTTTCTGGTTCAAGGCTATCATTAGCAGGACTCATTCCATCAATGTCTAAACCTTAAAGAGGCATGAGCAACAGTAGAGTTTTTCAATAGGACATGGTCTGGCCTCATTCTGTACTCCTCCAAACTCACTGAACAATGTCCATTAGCTTCAATTAAGACATCATTAGGCCAACAATGCATACCATCAGTAAACAGAGTCCTCACTGTTTTGTTTAAAAAAATAAAATAAAAAATGAGACATGATCAGCCTTGGCAAAATGCAATAAAAGAAAAACTGTTCAGCCTTTAATTTTTCCATCTGTCTCAGAAACAAGGTTAAGAGCAATGGTTTGTGACATGGACCTCAGCACAGTGAATGAAATGGATGTCCGTCATCTAGAGCAGAACTCTCTCTGCATCTCTAACATGCACATTTAGAGCCAGAGGCATACTGGACAGTGGTAACAGCTGTTGCCTTAAAATATCAAATCCAACCACCCCCTGCACAAAGGGCTCCTGAAAAAAAAACAGGTATTGTACCAGTCTCGGGATTCTGTTCCATTTCCTCTGAAGTACTTGCAGAATGTGGGCAGACTGACAGTTTGGTTTTCCCAGTGTTTGGCTGCAGGGTGCTTATCCCTGAATGTACACTAGTTGAGACATGTGCCCTTATCTAAAATGAATCAAATCATTTCTTTTGTGAGAAAACACAACTTGCTGGTTTTCCACATTCTACTTTGTCTGCTATTAAGAGCAGATTATTTATTTATTTAATAGCAAGATGGCTTGCTTGGGTTGTATGGCATCACAGTTATAGCAAAGATCTCAGTACTCAGGAAACATGAAAAGGGCTGAGCTAGCATTACACTTGCAAGTAAAGGTACCAGCAGCAGTCTAATCCCAGAAGTAAACTGTTCAGAATTTTCTGCTTCTCAAGTGCTCCTGCAGCTGGACTGTGATTACACTGCTACAGCTGATTAAGGCCTGAAACATCTGCACTACACTGATGAAGACACCTGATGCATCTAGGATTGTGGGATTCAGTTTCAGATTCAGGCACCTAAACTCAGGTGCCTCGTGTTTAGATATCTAAATTCACTTCACTTCTCACTGCAGCCAGTGGAAACCCAGCAAACAGAATCTGCAGAAATGTTTCTCTGATCCTGCTTTGACACCTATACTTTGTAAGATGAGAAACTTACAGATAGACAAAACTCTCAAGGAGAAATAAATGTTGTTTGTTTTTAATTATTTAAATAGACTGACAAACATAAACTAAAAAGTACTTATGTCAACTCTTCCTGTTTTTCTATGTTTAAACATGCCTTCTTTCCACTAAGAGTTTGCATCAAGATGCACAAAGCACAGACTCTCTGTAAAAGGCTGCCTGTTATGGCAATGAAATCAAAAGATAAGCCAGACTACCTTATTATTTCTCACTGTCGCCATATAAAAATGCCCCCCCCATCTGAGACTTACTTACAAGGCAACACAATTCACTGTTCATCCCAAGATAAATATTTTAATGGTATAAGATCAGTAATCTTACACAGACCTAAATTATTTGTAAATTCCAAAGTTCTGTAATTTCCTATTGATTTCCAAAAGGGGAGCCAGCAGACACCAGCAGAGATAACACATGTTCTGTAGAAAACTTTATTAGATGTTATTAATATTATTGGAGCTTGTAACATTTAGGACATCCCGAAAGCCTAAGTCATCCAAGTTTTTATTATAAGAAGTGTTTTTACCATATGACCTGTTACCTTCTCTCTGATGCCAGTCAGCATTTAAACAAAAGGCAATGATCCAAGTTTCTCTCTAACTTATTGTCATGTCATTCAGACAGCATTTTATTTTCTTCAGCCCTCTTAACCATGTAAAAACACCTATGGTGTTTTACAGTTCTTAATTCATGAGTTATATGAAGTCTGACCTAGTTTATCAGATGTGGTCCTTCAGTTGAACCCAAATAAGAAATAAAAATAAACAAAAACATTTGAAATGTCTATTTCCAAAATGAAGTCAAAACTGTTGAGTTTCTGACATTCAAGTAATCCAATTCTCTCCTCCCATAATTTCATGTAACAAAAGTCTAAAGCCAACTCTTTTCTCAGACCTCCCCCTTAACTTGGATGTTTAGGTTTCCTCTAAAGGAGAGATACCTTCATTTTGTAACTTTATAATTCAGGGATTTTCTTGTGTTTACTGTGAACTACATACATCCTGATTTCCTGACATACATACACGGGGCACATAAAGTACTAGAGGATCAAAGATTTTCCAGCAGATTTTCACTGGGCTGCTAAATTAACTGTATCTTCACATAAAGTAGCAGGTTCTTGGCCAATTCAAATAGGCATGTATGTATATGTTGGAACAATTTTTTTAAATCTATTGTTAAATGGAAAGCTCATTCCAACCTTAACCACTTTTGTATTTCACTTTCTGCAAAAGAATGTTCATGAAAAATAAAAACAAAAACTTTTTTTTAGGTAAACCCTGACCCATAGTACTAAAAAAACTTTTTAAAATATGCATTAATATTTGCTAGTAAAATAGTCCTGTTTTATTTCTAGCTATTGAATTGTAAGTATGTCTAATAGACTTGTAAATAATTAGATAAAATGTTTTGAGAAAGAGATGACAAGCTGAAAAATAAAACAAAGTTGATCTATGGATATACTAAGAGTACACCCTGCATCAAAGCTGGTGAGGTAAACACAGGTTATTATTAGACGTTCTAGAAACAACAGAAGTTTTCATTCCAGATTACCATTTTCGGAACCCAAAAGCACACAACACCTAGATAACAAAATATATTTTGTGAATACCAGCATGGAAAAACTTCCCGACTGAATTTAATTTTAAAAGAAATAAAACAGAACTGGGTGAATAGACAAACATTATAAATTATACATGTTAAATCACAAATTCAAGATTTAGTTTATTAGGTTGGCACTCGCAACTGCAACAATGATATAGAAGGAAACAACAACATAAGAAAAAGAAAGAGTGACAACTGCATTGTTCCTGTAGAAAAATTTAGGAGGCCATTCAAGGAGGTCACAAAGGTAAAATGCTACTGAATGAATCAATAGAAAGTTTTTATGCAAAACCAACCAAGCAAAATATTTAATTGATGTAGCTATTGAATCCTGTAGCCAAAAATACTTATAAAATTCCACATAATTTCCAATTTATATTTTCGGCCTTGGTCCAGCAAAATACTTAAACCACCTGTATCCTTTTGATTTTAATAGACTCTTTCCATGCTTAAAATTAGGTATATTAGTGGGCAGCCATGGGAACTGAAACTTTTCTTATTTTTGTTCATCAGCATGAATTTGAATTATGAAAAAAAAAATCATGAAACTGACTGAATTATGAAAACAAAGATCATGCAATCTATGTGACTAGGCTCATGAGAACAGAAGGAAAGGCCTCATCTCACAGATAACTAGTGATAGGACTAGAGGGATTGGCCTGAAGTTGCACCAGGGGAGGTTCAGGTTGGAAATGAGGAGACATTTCTTCTCAGAAAGAGCAGTCAGGCATTGGAATGGGTTGCCCAGGGAGGTGGTGGAGTCACTGTCCCTGGGGGTGTTCAAGGAAAGGCTGGATGTGGTGCTTAGGGACATGGCTTAGTGGGTGATATTGGTGGTAGGGTGATGGTTGGACCAGATGTTCATGGAGGTCTTTTCCAACCTTAATGATTCTATTATTAGTTTCAGGTTAATCTTTGACTTTCAGCAGAGCTTGTGCTGAGCATACCTGCTCTTAACTTAAAATTCTTCTAATTTGTGCTTCAGTCTTTGTTTTCACTGGTTTTGAAAATCATATGGAAATATTTCTAATTATCCTGGGTTTAATGAAGCAATCTACTTTGTGGTCACAACATAGTTCAGGATCATAACAGTCTTTCTGTTCTGTAACAAGTCTTGGCAATGGGAAAAGTACAGAATAAAATTGTAGTTTATGCCATGAAGGCCCTGGGCAATAACCAGATGGTGTTTGATTTACTGTTCTTGCACCAGGAAGGTTTTGATTATTTTAATGTTAAATGGCAATGCAATTAATTAAATCCTTAACAGCTTTGCCATTGGAATGCATATTTGTATGTGTATAAAGACAGAATGTGTTCCCCTCTGAACAAACATCATGCTTCTTTGAATTATGTGATTTATGACAAGTATCAGCACGTACCAATGAGAATACTTTAATTCCAGAATACTGTATCATTTTCAGCAGGAACTTATTTCTGATAGATAGCTGCTTTCAATGAAATAATTTATACATAAATAATCACAGTTAATGTTGAATTTGCAAAAATTCTGTTCATATCAGGGGTTTAACTAACTCCTTTCTCAAAACTATCCCTAGATGGTCCTCATCTAAGGAAGAATAATAAATCACTTCTTAAGGAACATAACAAAGGATGTAGTAAGCCAGGCAAACAACCACTAAAACGGAAACCTGAGTAATAGGTGTAAGACGATTATGAGTCTGATAGAGAATAATTATTATGGGACCACAGGTGTTTCTATGATCTAAAAACATAAATGGCTAATTTTGTATTTTTTGTGCAGCAAAAAATTCCTACTAGCCACTTTAGCATTAAGGTTCCCACCAAATGCATGATCAGACTCAAAAATTATACCTGTGCCTATACACAAAAAACAATTCTTACAGAAGTTATTCTCATAAATCTGATAAGTGCAAATGAAATTAAAAATATAGCACATGACAACAGAAGCATAAAAAATATATTCAAAATTTTCACTGGGATGAGAACTTTAAGGTGAAGCAAACATAGCAGAAGTGTTATTTTGAACATATTATATGACTGACGGGTAAAGAACTTTAGGTTGTTAGCTAAATATACTTCTCAGTTGGAAGCACAAAACCAAGTCCGTTTCCTTTCCTTTTTACCTTCTGAATACTCTGGACAAATGATGTCTGCTTGCTGCATGCATCTTTTTTATGCAAGGTGAAACACAATTGTTTTGACTAGTCACCCAAGCATCCATGCACAATATTCAACAAGACTGAGATGTTCAGGGAAAGCCACTCAGTTTTTCCTAGGATACAATTGAATGTATTATCCATATGCTTCACTAGCATGACAGCATGGCCCCTTAGGTTAAACTCATACTACATGAAAGTAACAATATAGTCATTGCTGTGTTTGGAGAGAAAGTCTACATGAAGAATAGTAGTAGAATGGGAGGAGAGCTGCCCAGCCCCTCTGAAGTCAAGGCCCTGGGCTGTCCTAAGCTTAATGTTCCAGGGACAGCAGCTTCCCCAGTGTCCTCAGGGCCTTTTCCCTGTCCTCTTTTCACAACCAGGCCCAGGGAAACTTTTAAATATGAAAATCAGAAGACCATCAACAGTCCCAAAATAGCAGGTTGTTAGTTAAAGAAGGTGATTATCATTTAAAGTCCCTTCCATTTATTTAGCCAGATGAAGAATAGTTTTGAACTCAGCTCGGAGAGGTCCCAGTGTGAAGACATGACCGCTCACCTAACAGTTGTTCGGAAGCTTTTGAAGTATTAGGTCTTTATCTCTGCCTTTCTCATTAGAATCATAGAATCATTAAGGTTGGAAAAGGCCTTCAAGATCATCTGGCCAACCATCCCCCTACTACCAATGTCACCCATTAAACCATGTCCTTAAGCACCAGGTCCAACCTTTCCTTAAACACCCCCAGGGACAGGGACTCCACCACTTCCCTGGGCAACCCATTCCAATGCCTGACTGCTCTTTCTGAGAGTAAATGTCTCCTAATCTCCAACCTAAATCTCCCCTGGTGCAACTTGAGGCCATTCCCTCTAGTCCTAGTTATCCACGAGAAGAGGCTGACCCCCAACTCTCCACACCTTCCTTTCAGGTAGTTGTAGAGAGCAATAAGGTCTCCCTTGAGCCTCCTCTTATTCTTACACATCTGTATGGGAGAGAAAAATACTACATGCTACTGGGCTGGAAATAACAAGGGAAGAGATATGAATAGGGATGAGATGGGAAAGGCAGAGCAACATTAAGGGACAAAGAGAAGAAACAGTAGAGAGTTAAAAAGAAAAATGAACATAGATGAACATGTTGCACCCCTTCCTCAGGTTCATTATAATACTGAGATTTGAGATATTTTTGTTATATGAACACAGCCAGAATATAAATTGTTATAATAGTACATTAATTCACTTTTTATTCAACACTTCTCTTGGATAAAATTAGCCTGGGAAATTTACTGCTTGCATTGGTCAATAATATCTGAAGATTGCATGAGAATGGTTAGAAGTCTTATTATTTTTAAATTGATGTTGTTTTAATTTGCTTGTTTTTAAGTAGAATTGTTAATTAGAAATCTGAAATATTAACTTTTCATTAAATATACCATATTAATGTATGGTTAATTGCTCTCTGTTACTATGTCCTTCATAGACATATCCACGTTCATGCACAAATTCCACTAAAAATTGTCAAGAATGAATGGTTTCACCGTTTAGCTCTCATGAATCATGAAGCAGTAAAAATAATGCGTCATATATCAATATATTTGTATATATAAGAGCTGTTAAAAAATCAACTATACATATGGTTTACCAAAGGTACGATTTGTATTATTTAGCTTTAGGACATAGGAGTAGATGGTTATTTTTAGACAGATGAAAGAATGGGGCTTCCATAAAGTAATTCTTCCCATCTTAGATATCCCTTTAAGATTTCAGGACAAGTCTTTCCCTTTTCCTCTCCACTGACTGCAGAATGAACATAAATAAACCGCTTGAATTAAATGGATGAACTCAGGTGTGATGAGGCACATTTCAAGACAAGTATTCTATTTTTACGTTGTCTTGTTCTTTAAAAGTAAAAAGCAGAAAATCCTGGAGTAACATGACCATAGGGAAAATGTTCAATTTCTGTGAGGTGAGGGTTGATCCAAAAGGGCCACTAACCACACTAAACTTCTTTTAAAAGAATACATAAAATTATAGAAATTCACACTTCTTAATGCACAGTTTTTTGTGCTGTGTCTTATTGCTATATGCACACCAGACAGAATAGCCTGCAGACCCTGTTCATGTTGGTCAAGTTACACTTCATCTGATTTTCAATTGCATTGCCATGGCCCCAAGGGTCCTCACTGACCACACTGCCCATGCGCATACCCCCTCAAAGCTCCACCCCATCCATCTCATAGGCCAGGACCCCATGTAAGTTTCCTCAGGTGCTCCTCCATTCAGATGTTCTTAATGTCAGAAAACCATGCTGTACCTCCAACAGCAGTGTGCTTTAGCACATTTTTTTTTTAACAGCAATCTGCATTAAAACAAACAAAAAGGTTTTTCTATGCTATCATTTGCTAGAATAGTTCACAAATTAGTTGCTCTTCTGAAAGTATTTTTTGAATTTCCACAGAATCAGAAATATTAAATATTTCCAAGCGTGATATTCTACTCTATCTGCAACTGTAATTACAACAAGCCCTGGCTTATCATGCTTTTCTTAATTATGACAGTAAGGATTGTTGATTTTATTTATTAATAGTCATATTCACTGTCTCAAAGCTTGCAGAAAAGCTGACCATTCATTTTGAATATGTTTCTATCTGAATAGTCTTAGAATTAATATTTTTATGGCAGTTTATTTTGTGCATACAAAAGTGTCAATTATTTTTAACCTCTAAACTCAGAGAAGGCACATTGTCTGTCACTGAACTTTTGAGTTTGACATCAATTAAAGTTCTCCCATTAAAAAGAAGTTATTAGAGCAACACGAAGTCATACAATCAATCTGTCAAAAGTGATATCCTGTAAAACCTTCAAAAAAAAAAAAATCACTATCTGTGCCTGAAAGGCAAAATTTATAGATGGCAAATTTAACTTCAAAATTAAAGCCCAGAGATCTCCAGACCCCTACTTTGCTCATGGCAAATTTAACTTCAAAATTAAAGCCCAGAGATCTCCAGACCCTTACTTTGCTCCCATGCTCATGGCAGATAAGAGCATTTTTTTAAATATTACTACATTTAAGTAATAAAATGTGATAGACTATGTATTGTATATAAATACTGCCATGTTTCTCATTATTAGGCCAAATAACCCATATAGTGACAGTTCTAAAACGAGACCATTTAGGTTGCCTTTATTCTCACACAGTTTATATATGTAAGTATATATAATATTGAACTATACAACATTCCAGTATATTAAGAAAGCAATGGCCACCTGCTATCTGTAAGTCAATGAAGATAACAGATTGGAATGTCACAGTCAACAATTTAATCCAAAGTCTTTGGAATTTAACAGAGATCATAGATTTCATTGAGTTCTCAATGAAGCAGTGAAAGCAAAGGACTCCATAAGTCATAAACCTGTTTTTCACTCTTTTCCCAGTCACTGTAAATAGCCTTTTCTATAAACAGCTTTCACCAACATATCATATATAAGAACTAGATTTTGATATATATTTTTTAAATTTTGCTGATTTCAGCTTCTGCTCTTTTGGAATGGCTTCAATTTTGTCCTCTCCCTCCTTGTTTTCATTATTCATAGCCATATTGCTCAACTTTTTTTTTTTTTTTTTTTTTTTTTTTAACATTTCATTTATCAGCATTACTATACGTAGATCTCCCTATCTGGCTGAGATCACACTTTTAAGATTTTAAAACCTCCTCATTACAGTGGGAGAAGTAAGAATGTAATTCAGTGTGCTTCAAAGTGAATTCCCTTGAAGACATGAAGTTTCAGTCACAAAGAAACAAATCAGTAAAGAAAGTTTGCATTAATACTGTGTATGGCACCTGAGGAGAAATCAAATGATTTTTTTTCAGTCTGGCCAATAACTGGGTAGGGCATATTCACAGTTTTATAACAAACCAAAATAAAAGTGTTTCAGCACAGGTTCCAAATTTGCTTTTTAAAAGGCAAGTACTTAGGCAAAAGGCAACAATTTAGAATCTTTCCAGAAGACACACTGTGAGAATAAAAAATAAATAAAATCCTAAGATCAAGAGAAACCTATGCAGTAGCCGCTGTCTTTCAGACAGAAAAATAGGGAAAGAAATTAAAACCCATGGCTGTGAAACTGAAGTAAAAGACAGAAATGTTTCCAATAAATCCTGTTCCATACACAAGTCTATAAACAAAGATCTTGAAATATTTAGCAGGATTATTATTAGTTCACTTCTTCATATGTGTGCTATTTACACTGTCCTGAAGGGCCATAACAAATGGCTATGGAAAGGCAGGATTTGTTCTGACCACCTGAAAGGCAGAAAACCCAGCTGAGGGAGATGAGTGAGAGAGTGGCTTGGTGGGTAACTGGTTAACCCACCATAGATTTCAAAAATAATCTGTCAATTTCAGAAAGAAAAAATACTAAACAAAGGAAACTAAGATTAACGATTTGCATTATTTTTCCCTTTGTATAACATACAGCTTATTCAGCACTATACAGCACGCAGGCTAACTAGGAGCCACATCTATCAAAAGTAGGCCCTTACCTTTTCCTTGTGCTATATGAACTGAGATGGTAACAAGAAGAAATTCAGTCCAGTTTCTAGTTTCAAGACATGGTGAGGGAAAGTATCAAAGGCTATTTAAGTCCTACTTCTCTTCTTGCCAGAAATATTCCTCTAATCTTAGCTAGTAAAAAAGCAGGCAATATGAAGCTAGACATGATTATCAGTGAGTGGTGTAACTAGAAAGAGAATGAAGATTCTCTCTCCTCTCTTCTCACTTGGACCTACTCACAGAATGTAAGGCACTGGCACACTTTTCATGTAGTGATCTACAATGAAACAAAAGTCCTAGATCACAATGGCAGTAGAGATATGGATAGAATAATACTTGACACGTGTCCCACATCTTCATTAACACTACTGACATTGATGAATGTCAGAAAATAATGCACTGACCTCTTAACTACAGAAAATCTCTCTGAACGAACAGTCTCCAAGTTTGTTGTTTTATTATTGTTATTATCTTATTTTTCAACCACAATCATGAAAAGCCTGACAGCATAATAGTACATATGAACTTTACTTTGTGCATTTGAGCTTTTAATAAAAGCATATGCACCTCAACAGAAAGCACAAGGCTCCAAATTAACTCCTGCCTTGATTCTGTAGAAGTTTAATCACTTAGAGAGCCTTCCTGTTTTCACTCCATATGCTCCTAAAACTGGATAACACATTTTAATTATAAGACCTTATATCTAACCATGAAATGCTGTACATTCAGATACAGTACCACTCAAAATAGTTTGAGTATCTGGTAGAAATCAAATTCAGTGAAATGAAAAATTTGATAATTTACTTGCCTTTTAAAAGCCTGCTAGAAAGGTGAATAGTCTCAACTGATCTCAGCCAATATTAGTAGTGTTAAAATATGAACCCTCATGGTCAGATGAAAGGAGTTTTATTTAAACTCCACCACCTACCAGTGAAAAATTGTTCCCTGCAGATTTTTCTAGCATTTCATTCTTTAAGTTTTTACATGACTGCTATTTAAAGAGACGCTGAAGAAGCACTGCATTGTTCTTTGGAGCAGACATTCTGATTTTCAAATACACTTTTCAGCACACATTAAAGTCTGCAACTCAAACCCTGGGCTTTGAGGATACTTTTTAAGGCAAGATTCTTGAAGTTCACTTCTATTCACTTAAAAAGATTGGTTTGGGGAAGGGCTTTGTAAAACTTTCAGACCATAATGTATCTCACCCACCTAAATGCAGTAAGACTTTTTCTTCTCTTCAGTTTTCTTTGCAGATTATCAGAAAAAAAAAAAATGTAAAAATACAATATAGTCTAAGCAACAACAAAATCAGCCTATAAATAAATATCTTTCTTAATGTAATATTTGCTTATGTAACAACCATCATAGCTCTGTATGTTGAAGGAGGCATTAATTCAGACAATTCATGTGCAACTGTCATAGAGAAAATATCATCTATAAAAATTTCAGCATTAAACTAGAGTGTAAAGAAACAAGAAAATGTTTTAAGTCTTTCACAAATACTGAGCTAAGGCGATGGTGAACTTCTCTTTCACAGATACTGGTTAAAACCACCATATTAGAAGTGATCTTTTTTTTTTTTTTTTTTTAATTTTGGACTGCCCTATTTTAAAGGCAAAAAATGCAATATAAGAAATCACAATTTTCATCATCGTGTTAGCTACAAGCATCACTCCAACCTGACACACATTTGATTTTACTTGTGCTTCAGTGTTCATCTTTATGTCAAAACACATTAAATTTCACAGTTCAACACCATGGCAGTAGAGAAGAGGGCTAAGACAAATACAGGTGAAGAATAAGAAGTTAGGAGTAAAAGTGAGACATTTTGCTTGCTGTTAACAGCAGCATGAAAACCCTTGCACCAGAACATGAGCAGTGTCTAAGTGAGCTGTGTCCTAGCTATGTACCAGCTCCAACCTGAAATGAGACTGGGGCATATAAAGGCATCTCTTATCCTTTTTTCTCCCTCCCCACCTCTTCTCCCCTTACCTTCTTCCCTTTGGTTTCTACAGGAAGGAAACAGAAATAGAAATGCTAGATTGGAGATGCGGTACATTCGAACCCATTTCTCAAACTGGAAGACTTATGGTCAAGGACAAGGTGAAGGACCATGTTACATCATATCTGCTTTTTGCACTGTTAAGTCCCTTTAACTCCAGTTAGATACTACTTTGTGAGAATACCCCAAGATAACAAAGCGGTATGTATATTCCTGGAGAATCAGTGCTTCCTATGGAGCCCAATAAAGAAAACTAATTATTGCAATTTTTTTTCTAGAAGCCCCTTTTCAGATCTTTGAGAATGATATGAACTCATTTCATAGTCTCCAAAAGATAAAACACTAAAAATAAAATTTTAAAAAAAAGAATAACAGAATCTTACGCAACTTAAAATAAGATTAACTAGTTAGATTTCATCTATTTTTTCTGAAAAGTGATTTTCTAATCCGGAAGACTTCACAGCAAAAAAAGAGAAGGAAAAACAATGCACAGGCCAAAGAATTCAAAGATATTAACTTTAGTTAGAAGATAGAAGTTTGTTAAGCTTCATGTAAAACTTCACATGGTACAGAAAACTCATATTTCAAGTTGGAAAAGGAAAGATCTTCATTTGAAGGGCTCACAATAGTATTTTTCCACTTTTTTCCTATAAACATGACAAAACACCATAGTTCATCTTTCCATTTATACTATTTGTTATCCTTAAATAAAAATCAAAAGAAACATTCATAAACACTTAACACTCGTGAATTATTCTTAAAATGGTTTGTACTACTTTATTGCAAGAATACTTAAGTTCATGGAGTATACAGCTATTTAAAATAAGCAAAGTTCACTTTAGTCAACTGACATGGATGTTAATGTGGCATTTGCTTATTGAAGAGCACTCATTTGGCCAGCACCGACAATTTAAAATCTTGCAATTGTTATTCTTGGATAGCTGAAAGAAAACTGGCGTTCTTCTTAACAAGCCCAGCCTAGAATCTAACACTGAAAAATTTACTACCTTTCTACCTCAATGAAAGATCAGCTGAAAAATCAACAGATAGTCTAAAGCTTTGCCCTTCCTAGTACAATAGTGAATAGGATGTTAAAGTTTAGAGTTTATTTTTTAAACTCATTGCCCTAAGTGTATTAATAAATAGAGCATTTTCATGTATAAATGGATTTTAAGTTTATATTAAAATAAGGTATTCAAATAAAACTTCTAATGTTTTCCACACATATGCAAAGAAACCAAGATAAAGGCAAAAAAGATGATGCAATAAACCTAAAAAAAAAAAAAAAAAAAAACAAAAAAAAACAAACAAACAAAAAAAAACATGGATTTTCAAAGATAGAAATTAATGTGTTTGTTGAAAGGTCTTGGTTGAAGTGTTGTGTTTATACTTATCTGAGCAGAAGTCTGTTATCATGTCAAATATCAGCATTTAACCCATGACCCATTTAACCCATTACTCTTCCTTAGTCATCATAAAAGTTGTGGGAAATTAGATGAGGCTAACCTGTGTGTCTTTCTCATTAACCTTTCCACAGCAGTTCATTGAATCATTGAACTTTAAGCATCCTGAAAACCTATGTTCCGGAGCTTCACAGCTGATAGAAAGCCCAGAGGTGAATTCTATTCAGGAGTCTGAATGCCACATTGCTCAACTGAAGTCTCCACCACTAAAGTCCACATCCAAGGTAACAGGGCTGTTTTCATTCTGACCAGAATCAGCCATAAACCACCAACAGTGTTTAGCATAGAGTGGTGTTAATAACAAGGAAAGAAGGAAAAATGACACTAATGGAAATGGAATGAACAGGACTACTAATATCTAACACATAATCAAGCCATTTATATGGCTTTACAGAGCCCAATGTTGGGTTTGTTTGTTTTTTAAGTATTTTTTATTAAATCATGTAAATAGGATACAGGGGGGTAGCAAAGGACATCACGTTTGTCATCTCATGTACACGAATGACAATTTCCACAGGAAGCACTCTTTCACAGTCATTATGGATGATCACCAGAGAAAAGCTGTGGATGCCCCATCCCTGGAGGTGTTCAAGGCCAGGTTGGATGGAGCTTTGGCCAACCTGATCAAGTGGGTGGCATCCCCGCCTATGGCATGGGGGTTGGAACTAAGTGATCTTTAAGTGATCTTCCCAGCCAAGTCATTCTGTGATTCTATGATTGCTCTCATGGCAGGGATAAAGGGATACAAGCAGGGATATCCTACTGTAAATATTTTTGCTGTGAATAATTCCCAAAATAAATCCTATGTTGAGAACATTTTTAGTAAGCTATTATCAGAAACCAATATTTTTTGACACTTCCAAATAATTGTTACTCACAGTGAAGACAGAGAATATTAATTCAGCTCTTCAGATACCATATGAAGGGAGAGTGACAACAGAAAAATGCAAAACCTGAAAATATGCACAACACTTACAGGATCATGCCCAGCTAACTTTAACACTGTTATCTAAATTAGGTCCCTTGGGCTCATACCGTGTTCTTCCAGGCAGACTGAATTCCTCATGTATCAAATCATCTCTCCCATATACTCATCCTAATACATAGTTATCCAATCCATTCTTCTTTTGCCTATATACTCGACACCATGATATATTCACAGTCAGACAAAATTTGCATTAAATAAAATTAGAGTATTTCCCATAATCCCCACTTTCTTCTCCTGTCATATAGCTTGAGCATTCATCTGTTTTTTGTTACTTTTTTAAAAATCACATTATGTATCACAGACACACAGTGGTGATTGGTATTGTACTGAAGTAGGATGATGGAACATGACTTATGTTTGAAATACCATGTACATTTAAAAGGCTATAAGTGCATTTCTTAAAAAGACTAAAAATCAAGCTGGCAATTTTATTAGCATGTAGAAACAGTTAATTACAGACCCTACAGCAATGAGCACTTCTTATGCTATGAAAGTTAGAAGCAAATTTTTCATTGGTAACAAAAAGATTTCTGTGGGTCATTTTCATAATCCATAGGGCAGATTGACCTAGTGTAATGCTACATAAAAAACAAACTCAGAGATAGATCAGTAAAAATTTAAAGCTAACAAAAAATGCAGATTAGAAGAGACATCTTCAATGCTCTCTATCTTCTTTTATTTCTCAAGAAAAACAAAACTTTCTACACCCTTGATAGATATAAAATCTCTATGTTAACCTCTGGAAATCATTCAGGCAAGAAGACTATACTGTCTTTATTCGACCATTTGCTAAAAAAAAAATAGTATCACTATTACACAGGCTGCCCTCCTTTGTGTTAACTGTCTTGTTTATGTTAGCAAGTTTCTTTGATGGCCAGACTAAAAATCATACTATGCATATTATCTTTCCTTGCCTTCTGCTTACTTATATATGGTGTCACTCAGTAATTACCTTCATATCAAAAAAGAGAAGAGAAAGCTAAAGAAGAGAAGGCCCCAGGGTGAACTCATCGTGGCTTTTCAGTAATTGAAGGGGACTTATAAAAAAGATGGAGATCAACTCCTTGCTCAATCAGATAATGGCATGACAAGGAGGAATGGTTTTAACTAAAAGAGGGGAGATTTAGATTAGAAGTTAGGAGGAAATGCTTCACTCAGAGAGGGTGGTGAGGCGCTGGAACAGTTTACCCAGAGAGGTTGTGGATGCCCCATCGCTGGAGGTGTTTTGAGACCAGGTTAGACCCTGGGTGACCTGATCTAGTGTGTGGCATCCATGCCTATGGCAGGGAGGTTGGAACTAGATGATTGTTAAGGTCCCTTCCAACCTCAGATTAAAAAAAAAAAAAAAAAAATTGTATTTCTCTCCAGAGGCATAATGTTCATTTCTTGCTCTGTTGTCTACCCTTGACCATATACAGCAAATAGCCCACCACTCCCTATCTTCTTTTCCAAACCCCACTGACTGACAATTATTTCTATTTTTATGCTTTAATGTTTACCTTTGTGTCCATCTTATAACTGACTTAATAGATCACATCATTTCCTTTTATCTCTGCCCATTGAAAATATGTTAGTCAGAAACAAGACGTGGGGGAAAAAAAAAAAAAAAAAAAAAAAAAAAATTGAGGCCAGGCAGGTGGAACAGAAATATTCATGCTCGGTGAAAGGATGTAACATGAAAGCTGAAAGAATCTTTGACTTAACAGTAAATAGTAAAGTGGGAACTTTAAATGGCATAGATAAACAACAACAAAAAGCAAATAACTCTTTACTTCATATTTCACCTTAGCTTTGTAACATGGGGAAAAAAAATAAGGGGACAATGCCTGGAGTACTGTCTTCAGCCCTACCTTACAAATTACTAGAAGTATAATGAAAAAATGGAGTATAAATAAGATTTTTCAGGGGAAAGATTAAAGGATATAAATACAGTTTTATGGAGCAGTTTCCAAGGTGAAAGAGGACTGTAATTTAGTTGGACTGGGTCCAAAACCCAAGAGCATCTTTGAGGAAATTGCTACTTGTGATCTTGGCAGTTATTTGTTATTTGCCTTCAGAGATTTCTTGTGATCATTAAACATTGAGTTCCAGAATGGTTGAGGTTGGAAGGCACCACTGATGATCACAACCACTGTGGGAACCACCACTAGTGACTGGCCTCCAGCTAAACATAGTGCCAATGACCATAGTAGTGTGTACCTCTTCCTTCCCTTTGTCAGCAGGTCATTATCTCATTCAGAAATAGGCTCCTGTTTCCTCTATTCCTCCTTTGGTTGATCACAGAATCAGAGAATCACAGAACTGTAGGGATTGGAAGGGACCTCGAAAGATCATCGGGTCCAACCCGCTGCCAAAGCAGGTTCCTCAGAACAGGCTGCCCAGGTAGGCGTACAGACAGGCCTTGAATATCTCCAGAGAAGGAGACTCCACAACCTCCCTGGGCAGCCTGTGCCAGTGCTCCGTCACCCTCACCGTGAAGAAATTCTTTCATGTCGGTGCAGAACTTCCTGTGCTCTATCTTGTGGCCATTACCGCTTGTCCCGTCCCCACAAACCACTGAAAAGAGGTTGGCCAAATCCCTCTGTCTCCCACACCTCAGGTATCTATACACATTGATGAGATTCCCTCTCAGTCTTTTTTTTTCTCCAGGCCGAACAGACCCAGGTCTCTCAGCCTTTCTTCATAGGGAAGATGCTCCAGGCCCCATATCATCTTTGTGGCCTTCCTCTGGACTCTTTCCAGAATATCCCTGCCTTTTTTGTACTGGGGAGACCAGAACTGGACACAGTACTCCAGGTGAGGCCTGACCAGGGCAGAGTAGAGGGGGAGGATCACCTCCTTTGACCTGCTGGCCACACTCCTTTTAATGCACGCCAAGATCCCATTGGCCCTCTTGGCCACCAGGGCACACTGCTGGCTCATGGTCAGCCTGTCATCCACCAGGACCCCCAGGTCGTTCTCCTCAGAGCTCCTCTCCAGCAGGTCATCCCCCAGCCTGTACAGATACTTCTGGTTGTTCCTTCCCAGGTGCAGGACTCTACACTTGCTCTTATTAAACCTCATTTGGTTTCTTTCTGCCCATCTTTTCAGCCCACCCAGGTCTTGCTGAATGGCAGCACAGCCTTCTGGCGTGTCAGCCACTCCTCTCAGCTTTGTGTCATTGGCGTACTTGCTGAGGGCAGACACTATTCCCTCATCAAGGTTGTAGATGAAGATATTGAACAAGACCAGACCCAGCACCGACCCCTGGGGAACACCGCTAGTCACAGGTCTCCAGACAGTCTCTGTGCTGCCAATCACCATCCTCTGAGCTCAGCCAGTCAGCCAGTTCTCAACCCACCTTACTGTCCACTCATCTATCCCAGACTTTCTCAGCTTTGCTATCAGGATGTCATGGGAGACAGTATGGAAAGCCTTGCTAAAGTCAAGGTAGATGACATCCACTGCTCTCCCCCCATCTACCCAGCTGGTGATGCCATCATAGAAGGCAACGAGGCTGGTCAAGCACGGCTTCCCCTTGGTGAATCCATGCTGACTACTCCTCATAACATTCTTCTCTTCCAATTGCTTGGAGATGGCATCCAGAACAAACTGTTCCAACAAATATGATATCTTGATGATATACCAGTAGAAGCCCAATTTTGTTGCCCTACTACCATGTATGATGGACTGAGTGGTTAAAATACATGAATTTTCATGGTTTTAAAAAAAGATTTTTATGGTTTTCATATATTCTAAGTGAGATGGGAATCTTCTTTTTAAGATACCAGCAGTGGAACATAGCGAGGTATCAAGAAAAGCTCACAAGAACCAGAAACAGTAAGTTGAATCCATAGCAATTGAGTAATCTTTTCTCAAAGGCAGTCTTGCTCTTCCCCTTGTGAGCACAGTTCTGACAGAACTGGTTTCTATATGTGTTGATGGGAAAGGTGGGAACAAGGAAGAACGACTGAATGCATTCTGGGTAAGATACTTGGTGACACTGGCCAGCACAGTCAAAGCCAGATATGTGTTGTTGGGACCTTGTATCTCCTAAACCAGCAGTGTCCTCCAGACACTGGGCTGATTGAAGTTCCTTCACCACTGGTAAGGAAAATCTATGTCTTTCTCCCTCCTTTCTCAGGATATTTTTTTTTCCACGTAAATGCCATCCTATTCCACCAGAACAGCATTTCCAGCACGTGGGTCTGAGTTGCTTGGATGGTGAGGATAGGACACCAGAGGTATGGCCAAACAACCAGCTGGCAGTTTGGAACAAGATACGCATTCCCAGATCTTTGGGGAAGGAAGGACTCTTGATCCAGGGAAGGAAGCAATTAGATGTGGTTCTGAATGGATGGTCACCAGGATGTCCTAGTCCCTAGGCTCCTCCACCTTTGTTATGTCAAGGTGCACTCACCAGATTTTCTCCACAACCTTGCTCACATTTCCTCCTCAGACCACCATCACAAAATATGGTTCACAAAAAAACTACTTCTTAGAAAGTCCCCTCAAACACAGTTGCGTAATTTGAGCTTAGCTTGCAGGTAGGGAGGAAGAAGCTTGCAGGTATGGGAAGTAGTGTACTGTGCTGCATGACTCCAAACACCATCTGAGACAGACATGTCTGGTCAGATAGATTTCCTGCACGGAAACACCTGAGAAGGATACACCAGTAACAGTTCACACTTGCCATGACTACACCTTGGCAAAAGTCAGGAGCAGAAGGCCATCATCTCCACACACATGGTATACATGAATTTTCCCTGGTGACTTCCAAAGATTTGCAAGATGAGATAGAATCACAGAATCATAGAATCATTAGGGTTGGAAAAGACCTCCAAGATCATCTGGTCCAACCATTCCCCTACCACCAATGTCACCCACTAAACCATGTCCCTAAGCACCATAACCAACGTTTCCTTAAACACCCCACCTCCCAGGGCAACCCATTCCAATGCCTAACCACTCTTTCTGAGAAGAAATTTCTCCTAATTTCCAACCTGAACCTCCTCTGGTACAACTTGAGGCCACTCCCTCTAGTCCTATCACTAGTTATCTGTGAGAAGAGGTCAACCTCCAGCTTCCCACAGCTTCCTTTCAGGCAGTTGTAGAGAGCAATAAAGTCTCCCCTGATCCTCCTCTTCTCCAGACTAAAGAACCCCAGTTCCCTCAGATGATCCTAATAGGATTTGTGTTCCAGACCCTTCACCAGCTTCATAGCCCTTCTCTGAACACAATCCAGGGCCTGAACATCTTTCTTGTAGTGAGGAGCCCAAAACTGAACACAGTACTTGAGGTGCAGCCTCACCAGAGTACAGGGTGATGATCACCTCCCTGGTCCTGCTGGCTACACTATTCCTGATACAAGCCAGGATGCTGTTGGCCTTCTTGGCCACCTGGGCACACTGCTGGCTTATGTTCCTTTTCCTCTGCACAGCTTTTGAGCCACTCTGCCCCAAGCCTGTAGTATTGCAGGGGGTTGTTTTGACTGAAATGCCGGACCTGGCACTTAGCCATGTGGAACCTCATCCCATTGGCCTCTACCCATCGATCCAACCTGTCCAGGTCCCTCTAAAGGGCCTTCCTAACTTCCTCCAGCAGATCAACATTTCCCCTCAACTTGGTGTCTTCTGCAAACTTATTGAGGGTGCACTCAATTCCCTCATCCAAACCATCAATAAAGATGTTAAAGAGAATGGGCCCCAACACTGACCCCTGGGGAACACCACTCATGACTGGTCACCAGCTGGATTTCACTCTGTTCACCACTACTCTCGGGGCCTGGCCGTCCATCTAGTTTTTAACCCAGCAAGGAGTGGCCTTGTTGAAGTCTAGGTAGACTACATCAACAGCCTTTCCCTCATCTACCAGGCGGGTCACCCAGGCATAGAAGGAGATGAGGTTGGTCAGACTGGACTTGCCTTTCATGAGCCCATGCTGACTGGGCCTGAGCCCCCAGTTGTTCTGCACATGCTGTGTGATTGCATTCAAGATGACCTGCTCCATCACCTTTCATGGCACCGAGACCAGGCTGACAGGCCTGTAGTTCCTCAGGTCCTCCTTATGACCCTTCATACAGATGGATGTCACATTAGCAAGTCTCCAGTCATCCAAGACCTCTCTGGATGACCATGACCGCTAACGGATGATGGAAAGCAGCCCAGCAATCACATCCACCAGCTCCCTCAGCACCCTTGGGTAGATCCCATCTGGCCCCATGGACTTGTGACAGTCCAGGTGGAGCAGCAGGTCTCTAACTGTTTCCACCTGAACTGTGGGGGGGTTTCTTCTACTCCCCATCCCAGACTTCCAGGTCGGGAGGACGAGTAACCTGAGGATAAATGGTCTGGCTAGTAAAGACAGATGTAAAGGAGTCATTAAGAACCTCAGCCTTTCCCTTATCCTTAGTAGTCACTTTCCCCCCTGCTTTCAGTAAAGGATAGAGATTCTCCTTGGCCCTCCTCTTACTGTTATTATATTTGTAAAAACACTTTTTGTTATCCTTAACCATAGTGGCCAGGTTGAACTAGTGCTATGCTTTGGTCTTCCTGATTTTCTCTCTGCAAATGCTGTCAACTTCTTTGTACTCTCATGAGTTGCATGTCCCTTCTTCCACCAGACATAAACTCTCTTTTTCTCCCAGAAACTCAGAAAAAGCTCCCTGTTCAGCCATGCCAGTCTTCTTCCCCACCAGCTCATCTTATGACACACAGGGACAACCTGTTCCTGCACCTTTAAGACTTCTTTCTTGAGGAGCATCCAGCCTTTCTGGATCCCTCTGCCCTTCAGCAGTAACTCCCAAGAGACCCTGACTACCAGCACCCTGAACAGTTCAAAGTCTGCCCTGAAGAAGTCCAAGGTAGCAGTTTTACTGATGTCCCTCCTGAGTTCATCAAGAATAGAGAACTACCATTTTGTGGCCACTCTGCCCAAGACAGCTCCTGACCACCACACCTCCCACCAGTCCTCTGTTCGTGAACAGCAGGTCTAGCGAGCCACTCCCTCTGGTAGGCTCACTAACCAGCTGAGTCAGGAAGCTGTCTTCCACACAGTCCAGAAACCTCCTAGACTGCTTCCTCAGGGCTGCATTGTATTTCCAGCATAGGTCCAGGAAGTTGAAGTCCCCCATGAGAACAAGCACTGGTGACTGTGCAACTTCCACCAGCTGCTTGTAGAATGCCTTACCGTCTCTTAATCTTGGTTTGTCAGTCTATAACAGATTCCCACCAGGATGTCCACCTTGTTGACCATCCCCCTGATCCTTATCCATAGGGACTCCACCTTATCATTCCCAGACCTGAGTTCAACAACATCAAAACATTCTCTAAGATACTAACAGTATAGACTATTAGAAGCTCTACAGAAAATATTGAATCAGAGGTGTGAAACCTAATGAGGGACCCTGGGCAAACAAAGAAGAAATGCAGAAAAGAATCACTCTGTTCTTTGAGGAAACCTTCATGAATAAAAGTAAGCAAGATCAAAATCCCCAAGAGATATACATAATCCATTTAATGCCAGGGAAAGCCTCTGAATATATTGAATCAGGGTACATTTGACTAAAATAAATCTTTTCCTAAGGCAAGTTATGAAAGAACTCATGAACTGCCTGCTCAGGGTATGAGAAGCTAGCAAAAGTGGGTTTTTATGTTCTTTCTGCTAATTAATATCCAATACTACCTTCCTGTGACTGTTCTGAATTAATTTCTCACATCTTTCCTCACAATTACCACAGCTTTCCCCAGTAATTATTTCCACTGAAAGCATACATAAAGAAGGTAACATCAGAACATCTGTGTATCACCTTCAGTCTTTCCAAAGAGTAAATTCCAGTGAATAATGCTGAAAGGACTAGTTACACTTTAAACATCTTTGTTTCTGCTTTCCCTAAGCCAGTGAAGACTTGATTTAAAGACTCTCAGTGAAGAATCTTTCCCTAACATTCAGCCTGAACCTTCCCCGACAGAGCTTCATGCCATTCCCTTGTTGTTATTAAACAACAACTTGAGCTGCTACTGACCATTGATTACACTTGCACTTATAGCTGCTGAGTAGGTGGTCAAAAAAATAGTAATTGCTTTTAGATAAATCAGTTTACTTAAGGGGATTGTGAAGTTCTACTCAGGGCATCCCATTCTACTGGGGCATCCCATCTTCTCCCAGGGTTTCACTGTAATCACAACACCTTTATACACTCTATCCACACTACATAAAAATTACATGATCAGCCTTGTGCTGGCATTTCAGTTCCCAAAAACAACTTATGAACACAGAGTCTCAGAATGGTTAAGGTTAGAAGGGACCTCTGGAAATCATCTGGTCCAAGCCCCCTACCAAGCAGGGTCACCTAACTCATGTTGCACAGAATCGAATCCAGGTGGGTTTTGAGTATCTCCAAAGAAGGAGACTCCACAACCTCTCTGGGCAAACTGTGCCAGTGCTCTGTCACCCTTACAGTAAAGAAACACAGATCTATTTTACAGACCTTTTCAATAGATTTTCTCATTGGAGGATCCATTTTGTGTCTAAAGAAAAAAATAAATGACACATTTAAAGAGAGAAGTTTAAAATTTACCTGAAAAACTCCATGAAAGAGAAGCCGTAACCATGCTGTTCAGCAATTCCTGCACAAACAACATTTGCAGATGCTCCAATCAATGTCCCATTACCTGCAGTTCAGAAAACAAATACTGTTTTATAGCCATGCTCTGTTTCTTACCTTTCTTCTGTTTATTCTGTGCTAAAGTCCTAAGATGTACCAGTTAGAAAAAAAAAAAAAAAAATCAATTTCTGTTGTATAGACTTGAAAAGAAACATACAGACAATATTTCTACATCCTATAAATAGTTCCTTGCTTTCAAAGATAAGCCTGGTATCATTCTCCAACTCTACATAAGCCAGGAAAATAGGGAAGGAACATAGCACCAATCTAACAGTCATCAAAGTGACACCAGAGACTTGCATTCAGATAAACTTGCTGATGTTTTTGTTTCTTATACAATAAGATGCCATCAGACGAGCTGAAAACAAAGGATGAGATAGCACAGGGAAGAAAACAGAATTTTGCAGCAATATCTTCAACTAACATTTGAGGATGTTAAGAAAAACGGATGCATTTTTTCCCTACACAGGCTTGACATTGACAAATTAATGTCTTTTATATATATATGATAACTAATTGCTGGTTGGGTTTTGTGTTGCCTTTTTAATAAATAAAAAATCAGACAATGGAAGAGACAAGATATGTTTCACATGTATTTGCTGAAGTCAAAAGGATCATCATAGATATAAAGTTTGTTTGCTGAACCATAATGTTTCTTTATTACATAGAAGAAAATACCTTTATTTAGTGAACTTCAACAAATTACATTATTAAGGTCCCCTAATGAGAGGAAAATGCAAAGGCAAAAAATGCCTTTGTGTGCATGTCTATAAATGTGCATGTTTATAAAGCACATCTATCTTCTTGAGAGAACTACATATCTCTTCTTTTTTCTTTCAAGCCTTTTCCAGTAACTAATTTACTCCTGTTTCCTCTAAACTTTCTATATTGTGGCAACATAAAGAAATATTCAGCATTCAGAAAGACTGACCCATCTTCTGTAGTTTTCACATACGTCATATCTTAGACGTCAGTAAAGTTGTATACTTGACTTCCACAAAGCAGCAACATATTTCTGTTCTAAAGCATGATTTGGGACACCTATATTCTATTCCTTCATTGAAATTTTAAACAAAAGAGGTAACCATCTGGAAGATTTTTTTTTAAACTGTGGCAAGTCATCTCTTTTGTCATATATCACTACATTAACAACCTTTTACTCTAAGCACAAGTCTTAATTTGCTGTCATTGGCATATAGTTACTCTTCTCATTTTGGCCCTTAAACAGTACTGCTCAGTGGAGACTCTTCTAGTTTGACTTTGAAAGAAACTGCTCAGAAGTTAATAATGTTGCAGTTAATTGTTTTGACTTAATAAACATTTCAGGTCACCCTGAGCTTAGTTACCAAAGAATAGGTCAGAATAAAGACAGAAGTATTATTCCCCTAAGTATTCACTCATGGTGCACATACTTTTCCTTGAGGTAAGAAAAACATCTCCCCATGTCCTCAACACCAAAAAGTCAATTTATATCATTAATCGTTCCCTCCCCTTGACCCAACCCACCTTTTTTTCCCCTTTTTTTCTGCTTTTTCTGCTCTCTCACGAGCTATGCTAGATGAGCTGCCTCCTACTTGCCGTTTTTAAGGCTTTGACCTTCCAAAGCAACTGAGCTTTTTTTCCTTGTCCTCTCTTTGACTAAAAGTGTATTTTAGTTACTTTAATACTTCAGAGATATGAAATTGAACTTAGAACACCGGAATTCCTGGTAGGCTTTCACATAAGAAAGGCAAGACATAAAGCATGTGGCTTAATACAAAAACAGAGCAAGTTAATACAGCTAAAGTTATTAGAGGAGTCAGCCAGGAACACTTAAATAATTTTCAATTCCAAAGCTAATCACTAGTCTACAGCCTCCAAACATTCCATAAGAGGTTTCTGCTCTACATGTAGTGCAATTAGACATCACCATCAGAATAATATTACTATAGACAAGGAATATAGGTCTGGTTTCAAATTAAGGAAACAGGAATGAAACTATACATGTCCCATGGCTGCGGCAAGATACAGCCAAGATCTCCAAACAGCACACACTCTTCAATACTGTACATGTGTTACAGTAACGCCTTCAAATAATGAGGTATTATGGAAAGAGTTTCTGCTTCAGCATTGAATTGATTTCCCTGAGTAGATTTCACTTGAGGAGAAATCATCACCTTAAATGTTATCTGAAAGAAGTGGTATTTCTTTTTCATTTGTTCAGGCTATGTGTGCAGTTTAATTAGGTATTGGCTCAGCAGGCTTCAAAGAACCGCACTGAAAATAACAACCAAGGCAAGCTTTTTTTTCCCCTCCAAGGAACATCCATCTCAATGGCAGGCATTTAACTCAGCATTGAAATAATGAAACCATGACCTCTGAATCACAGATAAGTCAAGTCTAGATACACGTACATGGGAACCTATACACATTAATTTTTTTCAAATTGATGCAAATGATGAATAACTATTTTCTAGGATTTCACAGAATCTTCACTTCATCATCACATCATCTTCAACCTTAAGAATAATTAATCTTATAAAACATAGCAAAGACTCCTATTTGCTTGTGTGCTCAAGCTGTAATAGCACACTGGTCGGCTGTATCAGAGTACAACACTGTAATAACCTGTATATCAGTTTTGATGGCTACTGTAACTCATCCTTTATCACAAAGCATATAGTTATCAAGAAACTATATTTATTACAATGAATTAAATGTAGTATTTCTAATATCCATAGTAGGTGATATGTTTGAGGTAAGCCATAAATATTATCTTTCATATCTATTCTTTTTTCTTGGTATACTGCAGTCATTATTGGCAATGCTAATTATGCTTAACAATTCATAACCATGAAATCAAGAAAACATTTTTTCTTAATGCAAAAAATATATACACATATATATTCACTTTGATGTGTGATCATAGAAAGACCCAGACGTGACAGTTAAAGTGCCAGTGCTAAGTAGGCTATAGAGAAGAAAATGACAAAGGAATCCTTATGGATCATGATCATCTTTCTGTGGACATTCCCTAGCTTTGCACAATTATTGCAGAAGCACAGTAGAAGGTCTTCGAACATTTCTGTCCAGAAAAGGTGACATAAATGTATCTTTTCTCACAGCAAATTACTTTGAATATCTTTAGTGAATGCAAAATCAATTTCAAGTATAAGAAAGTATTCAACAGTTGTAGTTTAAAAATAAATTCATGTAAAAATTTCCAAAACCAAAACCTACTTATTTAAACGTGCCTTTGTACATCAATCCAACTTAGAGAAACAAGTGGGAAGATGATGAGATAGTTTGGTAACTTGATACCTGCAATATCCAACAGACCAGCTTCTTCCAGCCTTCTACTTCCATTTGCAGCTACTACCTCTCAACATGGTGTTTATTTATTACCCTCTGCTATAGCACTATAGAGACTACACTAGAAACTACTAAATTCAAGTCTAGAACTGGTATACCATATCTAATGCACCTCCCTCGCTCAGCAGGCCTCTCCCTTGGTGAACAAAGTTCATCCACGTGGCTACAATCTGCAATGCACTGAAAAATACTTAGGGAAAAGGGATTAATCTTACCAAAGGAAGGGGCTAGGAAACTGGGGAAGAACCATAATAAGCAAAGGGAGAGACAGTTTACATCAGTAATGTTTCCTCTCACTTTAAACCTCATTCTCAGCTGTTAGTTTTATTTGGTAGCAGCACATCTGTTACATCTCAGTACCATCAGTTCTTAGGAGTCTTTGGTATTGCCCCCTCAAGAAAAACCTAATCCTTGGGTCTGCTGCATTCTTAATATGTTTGCCTGGAGAATCACCCTCAAAGTGTCTGGCAGAATCTGTGTTTCTTATTCAAAGCAACAAGAAATCAAAGGGAAGGGATTATCACCAATAAAGCTATTTTGCCTGGCATGAGCAGCCTTCATAAAAATGGTTTCTCAGAAAATAAAGGAGATAGTACCTTGTGCAACAGCAAGTTTAAAAGAAGATTGCTCTTTCCTGAGAAGCAAAAAAAAAAAAAAAAAAAAAAAA
>CM021697.1:131898368-131929671 GCA_011074415.1 Stictonetta naevosa | reverse complement strand
AAATTGGTTTCACGAAAAAATAAGGAATTTTCCTTTTTGAAAAACAAATTTTAAAAAAAATTTTTTTTTCTTTTTAAAAAAAAAAAAAAAAAAAAAAAAAAAAAGTCTTTTTTTTTTTCTGTGCTTAGCACACCACTTCTCCACATGGCCTAACAGCAGATAGCAAGCTACACATGGACTTTTTCTGTATTTTCTTTTCCCTATATCTCTGGCTAGTTAAAGTAGAAGCAAAAAGACTACACTGCTTTCATAACAACTGCTGAGCTAAGGCTATTATTTAGCGATGTGCCAGTAGAGAAAAGTGTTTATTATTTTTCTGTAATCCAATTATTTCAATGGCAAAGCAAATTCACTATCCTGTAGCCACACTAAAAGACATATGCAGCACTCAATTTAAGCCATGAAAGCAGATTTACCCTGGCCTTGGACAAACATCTGTGCAAGGCACAGTTTTACACAGGCACAGCTCTGTGTACTGCTTTGTCCCAGGCAAATATTCTCACTGTGAAACCAGGAGTTCACCACGTAATCATGAATAATTTTATGATGAGGTTTCTCAGACCTGCTTTTTGCTGTAAACAAACTCATTATAGTGCCTACACAAAACCTATTTAAGGAAGCCAGCTCCTTGTTTTCCATACATTTTCAAAACTGCACAGTCTTCCATGCACTTCATTCATGTAAGAATAAGCAGACTGAAGTGTGTGGCTTCCTTTCCATAGCATATGTCATTTCTATACTCAAAGCAAATCCCAAGCAAATGTGACAAACCTGGTTACAGAAGTGAACACTGAACAGTTATGGTTTTGATTACCCCTACAGGAGGCAACTTTCACAGCTTTCACTAATTTTCTGTTTCACGCTAGTCTAATCCAGATTTGCCTCATTAAACAGAGCCATTTATATTCATGTCTTAAGCATGTACAACTCTTGAATATCTTTTAATATTGTTTATGTGTAAAAATAAACAAGCCCTGGATAATCAAATTTGCAATCAATAAAGAGATAAAGAATTAAGGCCATTTAAACCATTACCAATCCTTACAATAAGCAGGATCCTCAGCTCATAAGCAGTAAGGGTAAAAGGCCTACATGAACTCATTGAACACAGTTATATGTCACAGACTTCAATTATACAATATCGATTTATTTTTTTAATTTTACCTGTTTTGAAACGTGTTGAATGGGACATTTCTGTCCAAATGCCTACATGTGAAATTTATAGAGAAAACACTGAAGGTGAATCAGTTTTGAGTTAATCTTTCCAAAGAGTTCATTGACCTAACCATTCAATTCAACACCTTGAATCAAGTGAACTTTGCCCTATTTTACTACTACTACCGTAATGCCAGCTGGACAGTTACTGTAACTATTGCTTTATTCAATGCTCATTGTTTTCTTTTTTCTATGACAGGAAAAGGTGAAATTTTCCTGGGCACACAAATCCCAGTTTACACTTTTTATTTTCTCTGATTTTTAGATACCAACGTTAAAATTGTCTGCTCAATTTCACAGCTTCTCCACACATGGCACCAAATGTTGAAAAATAGTTCCATCGGAATATAGAAATAAAAGTATATTATTCAACTTTATACTTCAGAGGTGAGCAGAACAACATAATATTATTCAAAACTAAATGTACCTCCATTAAGTTATTTTAGAATGTTCAATGCTTAAAATTCAGATTCCAACTTTACACAAATTGACTTTCAATTGGAGCCTAGCTGTTACGCTTTGTTATGGTCCAAGTGCCTTGCTTTAAAAAAGTTCAAAACTCCTGCTCAGTGCCCCTCTTCATTTTAGGTGTGTTAACTGCAATTGTGCTGCTGATGTTATAACATATGTATAAGTAATATCCAGGGTACAAGTATAACTTTCTTTAGTGTCACACAGAGTGTCTGATTGAGTATCTGATTCATCACTATAAATCAATTATATCAGAGACTGAGATTTTCTTTTCCTTTTGCACCACTCAACGCTGCTGCAAGCAGCACAATGTTTCCAGAAAAAAAGGTGTATTGTCTGGAAAGTGCCTGCAGTGGAAGGAGAGGAGATAGACCAGTATTATCTTCTGCATTTAGAGTTTCAAAGCTTGCTATAGCTTCCTTGACTTACGTCTGATAGCACAAATGCTACCTTCTAACTGAATATACCTCTTCTGCTGACAGCTGTGCGGAGTCTGTATTCTCATATTGCAGTGACTCAGTAATACAACATAATGAGTTTAAATATTCTATATTATTCTAAAAATAGAAGTGGTCAAGGCTTCTAAGAAGAACCCTTCGTAATTTATGATAAATAAATGCAAGGAAATAAAATGAAACAAAACTCTGCTTTGCAGGAGTCTTCCATGTCATCTCTGCTGTCACCACTGATCATTAGCCTTTCTCTAATTTGCAGAACTCTTTAGCAAGCAATTATTTTACACAGATTGAAAACAATTAAAATCATTTCAAATTCATCAGCAATGTAAGCATTATTATTAATTGAGCTTATGTTTGGTGTAAATTCTTTAGAAAAAACACTTCTGAATACAACTGAATTCTGTATATTACATACATATTCTTCTCCTTTCCGTTTTAAAATCTAAGATTTACCATCTGAACTATAAATCCTCATCAGTACAGATGATATGAAATAGCATCCTCTACCCCATATACTTCATATTTTACCCTTAATAACATACATACATAGATATATATGTCTACCAAGATAACTCTTTTCAAGCTTAGATAAATGGCCTTGCTAAGAAAAACTGACTGGGTTCAATATGTTTTTTGATTCCTTATTAACTCAGTGTCTTAAAGCCAAGCAGGCCTCTGATATTTCCTTAATACAGACATCAATATGTCCATCAAATGTACACACTGCGGTTTAGCTGTTTTTACATTTTACATTCACAACTTTATTCTCTATTTCTTCCATGCCACAGAGGATTATCTTCAGTAATCTTAAAGATTAGAGAATCTCCTCTAGATGCAGGTACACTGGTAATGAGCCTGGCTCTCACACCACAGACTTTACAGCACTGCTGGCCTTTAAGAAGAAAAAGTGTGAAGATGCCCCAGAGCTCGAATGTCATGAAAAAGCTAAGAAAAACAGCACTTGGATTTTTACAGAAGGTTGAAGGTCTTGTCTTTTTCATAAAACAGCAAGAGATTAGTTTGGACACTTGAATACCGATGCAGAGAAAAGATTCCTTGTGCTCATATCTGATGATACTTGTCTTAGGGCTATAACAAAAAATGAAACATTTGGTTAATACCTGAAGAGAGTTCTTCATTAAGAACAAGCAAACAGTAGTACCATTTACTGGAGTCATTTTTTAAAGTCTGAATTACTCCTTTCCTTTACAGCGAACACTGCAGAAACAATGTAAAGTATATTCAGAAAGGAAATTAGATATTAGCATAAGAATTATAAAATACCTGCTGTATTTGCTTCTTGGTTTCTAAGATTTAAAGGTATAATATTGCTAAATTCCACACATATCTTTAAACTGAGACACTTCCTGAATTTCCTCATTTGACTTGCCTGCCTTTTAAAATCAAGAGCAGTAGCAACCTTTTCCTTTTGAAAGATCCCATATTACTTTGATTGATTCCCTATGATTCTAGCTTTTATTTGGATTATGAGTTGTATAACTGGAGACAAAAAAAAATAACAACTAAGTGAGAGGTGTCTCACCCACAGACATAGAACTGAGCCTTAAGATTTCACATCATCAAAAGACTCCAGTGACCTTTAGAAACAACAGAAACTTGCAATATCAGCGTCCTGATTAAATTCAAGCTAAGGTAAGCATATTCTCTCAACAGATATTTTTTTTTTTTTCCTACAGTTACTACTACCTTTGCATACAACAATTAATTTTGTAGTAGTACTCCTACTAGCAGTTGCTGAGCAGTACTCCTCTTAAATAACTGCTGTATTTTCACTCCATACTTTGGTTCATGACATAATTTTTGAACATTTCAAATTGAAAGGCCTTACACAAATGTGATCTGTTGCAACTATAATTGAACTTCAAAGGATCTACAGAGGTACTATTTTCATAATATTAATTAAGAATTATATATTTTAATGTTTTATTGAAGGCTTCTACTTTTCCCTCATATTGCAAAGAAGCAGGGTCAATTTAGTAATATAAAAATATTTCTAGATATATACCTTCACTGAGCCTGAAGCTTTACAGCTAGTTTAGGATTTTACTGAGCAGAATCAGTGGGAATAATAAATGAGCAACTCTCCACTGTGCATGATCCAAACAGCATGAGGCATGTAAAGAGGCTTGCCAAGAGACAGAACAGCTACAGCACTGGACCACCAAGAGAAATCCAACTTTTTAGTTGCAGTGTGGGTTTCAGTCCTTTAATAGCTGTGGATATTAAAGGACTGTGGATAATGGATATTAGTCACACCTGGGTTTTGACCCTGGAAGGTTAGAAGAAAAGTGCTCTTTTCACCTCCTTTCTCAAAGTACAACCAAGCTTGCATGCCCAGAACAACACAGCTGTGTGCATCCTAGAGCTTGCCTCTGTCAGCAGAATTATGACAAAGACAACTTTCAGGTGTTGTCTTCCAGGAAAATATACTGAAAAGAAAAATAGCACGATACTATAAACCACAGAAAATGTCCCCTTTAGACTACTGGAGTACTTACTGTAGCAGATAAATACTTCTGTACTTTTCTTACACTAGCAACAGAGAACTCAAATGCTTGTGACTTTTAAATATGATTTCAGTCAACTTTTAACTCAAACTTTTTTTTTTTGCAAACATACTTTTTATGCATCAAGAAAAAAGCAAGAGGTAAAAAGACAAATGCCATCTGTACAAATGTCAAATGTACAAAATCCTTTCAAGCAATATCTTAGCTATAACCTCTTCAGCTCACTAAAGAATCTAGTCCTACACAATTGAACAGTCTTAACAGGTGGATTTCTGACCGTGCACTTACTCAAATTGAGTTGAATCCATATTTCTTGTTATTTTACAACTTATAAACCAATAGAATCTACATGATTAAAGCTCCTCCTGTTCTGAAATTGCTGGAACTAGCAATCTTCATTTATGCTCCAAAATTTCAGGGCAGCATTCTCTCCACACTATTGGAAAGCCTATGTACATCTCAGTCTCAAGAGATATAATTTCATCATATACTAGAATAGGAAGCATTAATGAGCAAAGCTTTATTCAATGTCATCTTCTGAGAAAGAAATATGAATATATTTGTCAGAACACCATAGAAAATGACTGAAGCTATTTCCTTGTTTGTTTTCCTTCAGTTTATTTTAAATTTATGTTTTATTTCCTTCATAGACAAAGCACAAATGAAATACTGGCAGATAATACATTAAAAAAATAAAAATAAAAAAAATAAAATGTGAGCAATACAATTTTTGAAGCTATTACTTATTCACCCTGACCATTAATGACCAGACATGAGCTAATAGGGCCATTCAGCATTCAAAAAAAATGACAAACTAAGGCTCCAAGGTCGGAATTCATTTGACCTATCTTCGGACATCCCTCTGAGCTCTTGAATTTCTGTATGTTAAGGGCTCCTACATACTCTGAGAGAGTGTCTGGCATTTTCAGTGGCATTTTCATCTGCCTCCTGGAAATGCCAGTCTCCCCAGCACCAAACAGGGAGCCCAGGGCAGCAAGACTCCTAATTTACAACTTCATTTAAGTTCTTAAAGATAACTGTGTTATCTTTAGTATCTTAGAGATAATCTAGCTCTAGATTTCTAGAACTAGATCTCCTGGCAATTTACCATGTTTACTTTTCAACTGCATAAGATTAACCTGACCTGAACAAGAAAATTTCTGCCAGAATGGAGCTTCAAATTCTGTGGAAGACCAAAAGTTTTCAAAATTGTGGTCATCTCACCAGGAACTGCCAATGGCCACCAGTCTTGTTGGCTTTCTTTATTAAGAGACAGGATTTTTTCATTCCTTCTCACTTCCAGATACACATATTACAGAGCAAGGATCATCTGTGCTATTTTCAGTTACTCCTCATCTCTGAACCCAATGCCATGAAAGACAGAAATTTAATAGCATGCACCTTTCTTTTGGGAGACACTGGTGAAGATGACAACAATGTGGTAGTTATACTGGCAAAGGTCTCTCTGTCTTGCTTGAGATTGATTCAATCCTTTCATTTCCAGGACAACAGCTAAAGCAATGAAAGAAAATTACAGTCTTTTCTCATCCCATCATCTTCCAAAACAGTAGGTGGCTGTGCACTTTGTGTCAGTAGAAAAATTGTACCCACTGGAAATTTTTCAGGACAACATGTTGCACAGTATTTCCAAGATGAGCACAAATGATGATGTTCCCTTCATGGACACATAAGCATACAGCAGTGTTTACCCTGAACCCAAGAAACACCATCTAATTACAAGTACAGAAGCTGTGTATTATGTAGTAAACAACAACCTGTGAAATCTATACTTTTAATGTATTATTTAATCAGGCATTTCTACAAAATGTCTTGTTTGCGAAATTCCCTTGGTTGCATAAGGAACAATATGATAAAATTTTTTGCCTTAGGCATCAGACAATAATTATATAATTTTCAGTTCCCCATTACAAAATGAGATTAGCCTACCCTGAGGATTCTTTCATGTCACTTCAGTGCTGATAAGCCTTTCTTTTGGAAATAATTTTAAAGGCCATATGAATTTTTTGTTTTGGTACGTTTTGGATTTTTGTTTTTTTTCTTTTGGTTGGTTGTCTGGTTGGCTGTTTGGTTAGTTTTTGGTTGGTTGGTTTGGGCTTTGTTTGCTTTTAAAAAGCCTCTTCTCTTCCACTTTTTGAGGGTTTATGAGATTTTCCAAAGTAAAATATTTTCAACCATTTCCATTTCTTAAGAGTAAACTGCTATCCAATAGCTTCTGGTTTTGAAATGGGAAAGTTGGGACTATATTAATCTCCAGACTAACATTCTCATGAGACCTTTGCCAGTGTAACTCATAATTCGCTCAGCTTTATCCTAATAGAGGATACTCCTATTTGGAGTATTTAAGCTTTCACAAACAATGTTAATGTTCTAGCTTTTTATCAGAGTACTTATATGCAGTCTATTTTAATACCTGAGAACTTCCTATGTGTCTCAACTACCTTGAATTCAAATAATGCCTATTATACTGCTTATATTATTGTTGTTGTTTCATATGGAATACACACAGAAGTCTGTGTTAAATCCCAGCAGCCCTTCAAAAAATCAAATTAAAGGAATTTGGGTTAATACAATAGCTGATACCTAGGAACATCAGTTGAGAATTGTAAAGGCTCCAATGCTGATGAAGTGCTTCCCACTCAGAATATGTCAGTGTAATCTGGCCAACTTTACATACCTTATGCTTTTTTTTTTTTTTTTTTGCTTTTTTTTTTTTTTTGGAAAATATCTGAAAGTTTAATGAAATCAGTATCTTTGATGATTAGCAAATTGAGAAGAAAGATTATATTTTATGGCAAACATCTATATAAAGACATGCTGATTATTCAAATCACTGGTTTTAAAGAGGAACAGATTTGCAGATTAAAGTCACAATATAATGAGTAATGATGAGTACAAAAAGACATTCCTAAAATGAATAACTGTTGTTTGGTATAAATTGTCCTGTCTGTGCAACATGCTCTTAAAATTCAATCTGTAAATTACATCATTAAAATCTTTGTTAGGTATTAAGGTCACTTGTACTAGCAATCACTTAGCTAAATAAACAAACCATAACTTGTATTAGACACAAAATTGTTTTTGGTTTTAATCTCCATAAAGTAAAGGAAACTATTTGGAGGATTTCAGGGGTAGGAAGGGGTGGATTCACTGCAGAACACTATCCATTTTAATGTTAGTTAACCTAACTGCCTAAATATTTGTGGATCAGAACCCAGTCCAACACAATGTAATTAGCATTAAATCTCTCAGTAGTCAAAAACAATGCTAACTCTACTTCTCATTAAAAGCTTATACATTTTAATTGTACTTAGTACACTTGCTGTTTGCATCAAAACACTTTCATAAACTATTTGCAGAACATAGACTAATCCAGTATAAACACTAATCTAAAAACTACTGGATGGCTATTTTTCTTTGTTGTTATAACAAATAGAGAGGAAATCTTGGACCTACTATGGAAACATGGTACATTTTTAACTAAAAATAAGTAAATAAATAAATAAATAAATGAAGTCTTGAAGCCATCTGCTTGTTTTATGCTAGTGTACTGACAATACAAGAAATCCCAAGTCAACACCGATATGGGTATTAGAAGAATGGCTATTAGCTTTCTTTATTTGAGGTAAATTTCCCAAATAGTTCAATGAGATCTTCCACAGAGTAAGGAGCACTAAATAGGCCAGCAAATTGATACTCATCCCAGTTCTGTGAACAAGCCAGAAAATCTCCCAGTGACTTCAATAGACCCTGAATCAAGCCTTCAGATCTCAGCTATTACACATTTTCTGCATCTTTTCAATGAGCAATGATGGGCTTCTGTTCTGGAAGCTAAACGTATCTTTGTATTTTCTCTCACAAAAGATCAGAACCCCATAAGTACCATCTGGACTGCTGCTTTGTGTGTTTGTACTTTATGCAGATATAGTCTTCAAACACAGACTGCAAAAATCCTATTGTAGTTTATGTAGCAGACAGTGGCTGGGATCCTTATCCAGGAGTCCTTTGAAGTCAAAAGGAGCTGCACCAGGCCCTCACTATGCTTTGCATAACAAAATCATTTAACATATTTGAACCAGTTAATACATATCATAATTTCAAAGTTATTGCCTCATGTTAGCTTTCTCGCATAGGCTCTTACCTCCAAGGCATGCACCCATGGCCAACGAGAAGATTAATGGCTTCATAGGCAAGTTAACATCAGGATCTTTACTCAGGTTGAGAAGCACAGGAATCTGTGGTTTAAGAAAAGAAGAGAGTGAAATTCAGGAGACATTACCCATCAGTATGTTATAAATAAAATAAATTTAAGTGAAAAACTGAAAACACAAGCAAGTCTAAAGTATAACTGTTTTTCAGTGAACATCTTTGCATAATATTCTTGTTCTCTGCTTAGTTTTTCCCACTAACTGTGCTGATCCTGCAAGCCAAGAGAAGTTATTGGCAATGTCAAGCCAACCCTGACACTGGTGGACTGCTTACAAAACCAGAGATCCCTTAAGGTTGTGATTGCCTCCCATAGGAGCCTTCTATTTCAACTGGGAGTTGACAGTGACTATAAGCAATTCCCCCTCCACTTCCCATAACCTGAAGGACAGATCTGTCTCTTCCTGGAAACAGCTGTGAGAGATGTCTAGACCTCGACCTGGCTGTATATTCAGTAACTAAACATCAGTAACTAAAATATTCCTGAGTTCTTTTTATAATTAGATGTGTCTGATCTGTTAGGGAGACAGAAGATCAATGCAGCAGGCTTCTGAATTCACAAGTAGAGATGACTTATTCTGCTTTTTAGTCTAATATTACATTTACCAGAAAAATGTATATTTTGTTCTCCTGGGAAATGTTTGCAAATTTTTATTAATTTCATTTAATATTTCTAGCAAATAAATTATTTTTAAAAATACACACAAGTTGTAAGTCAAATGATGTTTGTAAGGAAACATAAAAGATTTCATTAGGCAATTGGTGTAGAGCCAAAAAGTACAGCAGGCAAGCTTTCTAGTAGAACCAAATCTTAGTCAGTAGCAACCTTCAAAGCTAAGCAACTTGAGCTTTGATTGGGGAAAACTGTTTAGACTTCCACTTTATTGTACAACTGCTTTGTTTGAAAGAATGGCATAATCACTACCTGTAGACAAAGGGTTATTAGCAAGGGCAGAGTTGATAATGCTATTGATCTGCTTTTAACATGTGCAGAGGTCTGTTGGACAAAAGGGCAGAGAAAGAATAAGCAAACATGGAACACTAAGAAGCCAAGCAGCAAGGGATGTACATAAATAACTGTGATTTGCCTAAAACTGAATGCTTTCTCAGAATTCGGGATTTTCAGTAGTGATTAGAGTTATGACTTTTAATCCTCTGATTTGTCATTTGGATGTATTTCAAAGGTCCCCCTCAAGGAATATGATCTCAGAGATGGAGCAGCCACTTCCTGAAAAATATTCTCAATTTGATGACTGAGTAGTGCTCCCCTTTATTGACTGGATCAATATAACGGCTTTATGAAGAATTGCAATCCTTTCCTTCTCCCTCTCTCCTGCCATTGGTGCTAATCATTCCTCTTAAATCCTCTAATTGGTTAACATAGATAAGGTAATATTTAAGCAATTATTCCTGAATTGCACATTGCCTGAAGATGTGTACTTCTATTTCAGGCCTAAAGAAGAGTCAGAATATCTAGTATCACAGAATCACAGAATTGTAGAGGTTGGAAGGGACCTCAAGAGATCGTCGGGTCCAACCCCCCTGCCAAAGCAGGTTCCCTAGAGCAGGCTGCCCAGGCAGGCATCCAGACGGGCTTTGAATATCCCCAGAGAAGGAGACTCCACAACCTCCCTGGGCAGCCTGTGCCAGTGCTCCGTCACCTTCACCGTGAAGAAGTTCTTTCACATGTTGTTGTGGAACTTCCTGTGATCCATTTTTTGGCCATTGCCCTTTGTCCTATCCCCACAAACCACTGAAAAGAGGTTGGCCAAATCCCTCTGTCTCCCACACCTCAGGTATCTATACACATTGATGAGATCCCCTCTCAGTCTTCTCAAGGCCGAACAGACCCAGGTCTCTCAGTCTTTCCTCATAGGAAGATTCTCCAGTCCCCGTATCATCTTTGTAGCCCTCTGCTGGACTCTTTCCACAATATCTCTGTCTTTTTTGTACTGGGGAGACCAGAACTGGACACAGTACTCCAGGTGAGGCCTGGCCAGGGCAGAGTAGAGGGGGAGGATCACCTCCTTTGACCTGCTGGCCATGCTTCTTTTAATGCACGCCAGGATCTCATTTGCCTTCTTGGCCACCAGGGCACACTGCTGGCTCATGGTCAACCTGTCATCCACCAGGACCCCCAGGTCGTTCTCCGCAGAGCTCCTCTCCAGCAGGTCATCCCCCAGCCTGTACAGATACATGCAGTTGTTCCTTCACAGGTGCAGGACCCTACACCTGTCCGTATCTTGTCTGTTGTTTTGCTGTTTTTTGTGTGTGTATTTTGTTGTTTGTTTTTTGCTTGTTTGTTTGGGTTTTTTGTTTGTTTGTTTGTTGTTGTTTTCTGTGAGACAGTCAGGAAAAATTACATTTCTCCCCTTAAACTTAGTTTCTCTCAAACCACTGCTGCCAGAACATGATACGCAATTCAAACTACAGTTATATTTATCTGTTTCAACATAAAATTAAATAAATTTAAACAAAAATACTGAAATCCCAGAATAAGCCGTCTTGCTCAATCTAAATAAAGCATTTCTTCCTGCTACGTAATTTTGTAAGAACCAAAGCCATATATTAGCTCCTTGGAATTATTTGCAAGTATCCTGTTGTACTACATTGACTCTCTTGTTGTAGGACACAACCCTAAACCATTCAGGCTAACAACACTTTTTAAACCAGATGACCTTGTGCCATGCACTGCCTGCAGACATGGTGGAGCTGGGTAGGTAGAGGGCATTAAGACAACAATCCTATATTCTTGCTTTTGAGGTCCATCCTAAAACTGTTGCCAGCAGGATCCTAAGTGCAGAGCAAGTAATGCCATTTTCACACTTCACTGATGAGATCTGTGTGGAAAGAAGAGCCCTATGGCCCTCCAGGGGCCCTTCCCTATATAAAGCACTGTGAAAGACGTGAGAAGCAAGAAGCAGAACATAGATCACAGGCAGAAAGTCAATCAGGTGACTCTCCACTTAGTATTTGCAGCTAGATATGCATAATACTCCCATCAGAAATTTTGTCTCTGTTTACTGAGGGAGCTCTGCTCTGTGAGCTCTCAGTGACTCATAAATTCCTACTGATTGAAGATACTAAAACTATTTAGAAGAAAGTCTCTAATCAAAGGTCTGAAATTCACTCTATCTTCTTTTAAACACAAAGATGCATTGCAATTCCTCAAGAGCAAGTGCAACTGTGTAATGTGTTTGAAACAGTATTTCTAAGTTTTTAAACCAAAAAAATATTTCAGGAGCCCAAATACGCACTTGACCCCATTGGTTTTATTGGTATCTCTTTGACATAACATTGCTTCCCTTCCACTTGAATTATTTTTAAAAGTCTTAATAGAAAATAATTACCTATGTTAAAATTATCATCAGTGATCTCATGCTCCTAAGTACGTTAACAGGCAGCAGGCTAGATCAGTAATCTCTGCTCCCATAACTCTCTGCTTTTTCAGCAAGAGAGAAGTACTGAAACATGCCTTAGGAATATGTATTCATGTAAAGTTAAGTTTGGGTGTTTCCCTTATTTAAAGGAATTCATGCCTACCAAAGTATAGCAGTTATGGTTATAAAGGGAATGGAAGTTCTACAGATCTCCATCATATGCTTGAATTTAGAATAAGCATGCATGTAAACTCTGCAAAGAAGATATTTCTAACAAGGAATGTCACACCTTAAGTATCAATTTTAAATAATCAGATGAAAGATGAATGCAAACAGTCAGTTGAATTTCTAGTGTTTCAGGTAAAAGTATTTTGATATCCATAGAGTGCACCAAGTTTTTGCAAACATTATGGATTATTCTGTATAGCAACTACACGTCACAAAGGCTCCAAAAGTCATAACATCTTTTTTTTTTTTTTTAATCTAAAATTAGGCATAATACAAATAGTGTTCTAATTTCCATCCCAAGAACATTCATGACCCAAAAGCAATGAAGAATTAGGAAATTTAAACACCAGCAAGAGCTTTTAAATGGATATTGCAAAGCAATTAAAGCCAATAACATATCTTAGTGCTTGAGCAATTACTTTTTAAATGGATATGGGTCATAAACAGGATCAGTTACAAAGGGACCTGCCTCTGTTTCCCATAAAATCACCTAAAACGTATTTTTTTTTCATATTCATTCATGCAATTATGCATTAGGCAATAATTAGGTACTTTTGCACTACCAATACCTCAAACTTCAGCTTTATTTACTGTTATATTTAACCTGAGTGCTAAAAAAAAATGCAGATTATGAAAGGGTTAGAAAAAAATACAGAGCATATACAACAACATCACAAGCAGACCATGCTAGGATAGTTTGCAAGCTGGAATATAGCTTGCTGCAATACATATTGTACAAATACATTTGTCATATTAATTTAATTTAATTGGAATGAATCCTTTTTCATAGTTTTCCTAAGTGCTGCCCCTCAAAAGAGAGAAAAAAAAAAAAAAAAAAAAAAAAAAAAAAAAAGCTTAAAAACCTCATGTTTCCATCATTACGTCATTATTCCCTCTTTGGATTACATAAACAGCATCCTTATCAATATTAGAATGAAAATTATAATGTCATCTCATAATGTCTATAAAGATAGTATTAATTTCTTATAGCCTTTACTTCAACATCAAGAGAAGTCTGATTGATTAGTTGCTAGAAAACTTCCTAGCTTTTCTGGAAAATTTGATATTGAACCACATTTCACCCTACATTACTTCTTGATTGGCAGAATTTAAATAAAATGAGTGACATAGCTCAACAGAGAAAAGCCAAAACACCCCCCTCACCCATTCTATGACTCACTATCTCATCTCACTATCTATATGACTTAAGCCTGGAGAAGAGAAGGCTGAGGGGAGACATCATCATGGTCTACAGCTTCCTCACAAGGTGGGGCAAGTGCTCATCTCCTCTCTCTGGTGACCAGTGATAGGACCTGAGGAAATGGCTTGAAGCTGAGAAAGGGGTGGTTCTGGCTTTATCTTAGGAAAGGTTTTTCACCGAGAGGATGGTTGGTCACTGGAACAAGCTCCACAGGGCAATGGTCACAGCACTGAGCCTCATGGAGTTCAAGAAGTGTTTGGACAATGCTCTCAGACACATGGTCTGATTTTTTGGGTGGTCCTTTTGGGAACCAGGAGTTGGACTCAATGATCCTTATGGATCTCTTCCAACTTGGGATATTCTGTGATTCTATGACTCTGTGTTTCCAAGTCCTAAAACAGAAAAACACAACTATAAGAAATAATAAGTGTACCTGGAAAAAGGAGGATGTCCTCAAAGACTTCATATAGAAAGGTACTAGTCATTAATCTCTATTGTATACAGGATGTTAAATTTATTATATAGAGAGAATAAAAGCTGATGCACAAACAACACAACTTAATGATGCTGGCACATTTGTCTATATAACTATCCTAGTCAAAATCAACTCTTGTGAAGAAAATGTTTGTTTATGGTATACATTTTGGAAATACACGGGATGTGTTACATATACTAAAAGACCAAAAATAGAAATATGTATATTATCATATTTCACACTGATTTTAATCTTGAATAGTTCTGAAAGCTTTTAAAAAATGACTTGGGCTTTGTTACTGTTATATTATTGCCCACCTTCCCTAGAAAATATACCATCTATTAACATTTAATAACATTAGGATTTAACTGAAATTCAAAATATATAATTCTTCAGGACAGCATATTTCTTCTCATTCCTCTCTGCTCTTCAGCATCCTGAAAATTTAAGCAAGATTTAAGCAACCACAAATAAAGGAAGGTTAATTTTTACTTTAATTTAATGCTTTGGAAAATAGCAAACGGGAAGATTTTAGTCTAGAATTATATATGTAAATTACTACTAAGCTAAATTTTATAAAATACTGTCACTTTTCTCAACAGAGTCCTTGCATTTATATTGTGGTAGGCAATCTCTTTTTTTGAAAGATAATATTGGGGGTCACAATTGAACATCTCAATTCTGTTTTTCAGAGGGGCTCTATTCATCCCCTCATTGTTCCTTCCAGTTTTGAAGCTGAATGGAAATGAAAGTGGAACAGAGAGCCTCGAGCATTTTGCTTTCACATTTATTTTGATACATAAACTGCATTCTTTGGAAGCAAAAAAAGTGTGACCAAACAGTTAACATTTTTACACCTTGCTGCCACAGACTCTTTTCCATGACTCCTAATTACCAAAGAGCAAGTTGAATCAAGACCTTTATTCTATCCACCTACTTTTATGACAAAGCTTGCTCATGAGCGTGACATTTAACTAGTCAAAGAGATCAGGAAGGAAGAGCTCTTTTGAACCTTTGAAGACTCTCTTCTGAAATACAAGCAGAGATTATGATTTAGCTGAACTACCTGAACCCTAGATATGTAGGGAGGAGACCGAAGAGGAGAGACACTGCTGCTCTGTCAGTGAGAGACGCCTCCTGGGGTGGCAGAAGACTCATAAGCAACAGCAGGGTAAGTCCCCTCAGCTACTTCTGCTTTCCAAAAATATTTGTAAAAGTAATCACACACCCCCATCATGCAAGCACGGTAACTTAGCCACTCATTCATGTTTTTTCCTATATTTATGCAGCACAAAAGAAGTCATCAGGTCATATTGCCCATCTTGTCTATTTGTGCAACGTGATGGTAAAGCAGCAATTTATATCTTTATTTTAGGGATTCATTGCTGTTCTACAATATGGGGTTTCACAGTACACACTTTGCTAAAAACTGTATGTGGTAAAGATGTTTTCTATGAAAACTGCAGAGAATGTACATTAATAGAAAAAAAAGCTATTTCTACTTTCCCAAACTGTTGATGATTGGTCTGTCTCTGCAGACTGTGAGGGTACAGTCTTACACATTAATTGAGCATTGAAATGAAGAACATAGAAAACTCCAGTAGGGCAGAAGGGAAAGAAGATCCAAAAATAAAAGTGGCACTAAGAAACCGATGAAATATTCAGTAGTGCAAATGAAAAGACTCTGACAGTTTTAGAGGTAAGAAGTAGTTGGCCAAAATCTATCTGATTTCTGACAAAGACCTGTCAGAGACTAAGTCACTTTGCCAGCCAGGTGGTTAATGGAAATTGCTTGTTACTATGTATTAAGGAAATACTATTTAAACTCAGCTAAAACAAAGATTTACTATGGCTATATTTTTAGTTCTGGTAATAAAAGAAAAATATAATATAAACAGATGGCTCTAGCATATGCAGCTGATAAAAAATGTCAATTAAATTAAAGAATGTGCTGGTAATAAAATCATGTCACCTAACATTCTAAGGGCAGAAATGCATGGCTATTTAAATGACAATACTAGGAAAATATAGGTCTTAAAAATGAGTAAGACTACCTATTAAGGAATGTCATTGTTAGTTTAGTCTGTTCAAAAGGGAAGAAAAATATCAGCGGATTAATGGAATGACACACAGAGCTTCACTATGTGATTCACCACATTTGTTCTTCAGACAAAGAAAGCTGGATATCCAACATGAAAAAAAAATAAAAACCCTCACCATTCTGGAACAAAAATGCAAAAGACTTCATAACTAAGCTCCTGCTTTTTTAAGTCTTTATGCACAGACTGTTTTGTGGGTTGTTTTTAAGCAATTCACAGATATGCTTACATCTCGTAGGTTTGTCACTGACAACATAGACCTTTGCATACGGAGTTCATGGAGTTTCCCACAAAGTACATATCAAATTCAAAATATTTTGCTACAATATTTTAAATATTGACAAAAAAAATATTGATTTTCATATGTGTGAGCAGCTATCACAGGTGCCAGGCATGTTTATGCAACTAAGTACAATAAGCAGTCACCCAGAAAAACATTTTAATTGGGGAGCTGGGTCTTCACTTTCCAATGCATTAAAAGTAGGGAAAAATCTTCTGGTTACAGTTCAGCAACTCAGTTTCAATCTCTTCATCTTGTTCTGGGGCAGTTCATGACCTTTGCATTCATGACAAATTATGTGAAACAAGCAAATGAAATATGGTCTGAATACTGCTGCTTTATCTTTCTGTGGGTGCAAAGTTTTATTTTAGTTTAGCACAGAATTTCACCAAAACAGTTAAGAGTAATCAAACTACGATGAGCTGTCACCTCAGAAACCCAGTCGACTCTTTCAAGTACACAATTAACTCCCTAAAGTGTCCTTATTAGTATGAGGTCTTCCTCATAAACAACAAGGGGCTGGTGGGAAAAGTAAAGCTGTAGGGTAGAATGTCAATGAAATGGCAAAGTTTATAAACCTGAAGGCAGCAAGGAATGAGCACAGCAAGCTCACTACCCTGGACTTCAGGAGAGCAGACTTCAGCCTCTTCAGGGATCTGCTTGGTAGAGTACCATGGAACAAAGCCCTGGAGAGAAGAGGGGACCAAGAAAGCTGGTTAATATTCAAGGATCACCTCCTCCAAGCTCAGGAGTGATGCATCCCAACACAGAGGAAGTCAGGCAAAAACTCCAGGAGGCCTGCATGTATGAACAAGAAGCTCCTCAAACTCAAGCAGAAAAAAAAAAAGGTGGAAGGGTGGTCAGAGCTCAGAACGTAGCAGAGGGTGGAAGAAAGGACAGGTAGCCTGGCAGAAATACAGAGAAATCATCTGAGCAACCAGGGATCAGGTTAGGAAAGCTAAAGCCCTATTAGCCCTATTTGTACAGGAACATCGAGAGCAACAAGAAAGGTTTCTGTAGGTATGTTGGTGATAAAAGGAAGACCAGGGAAACTGTGGGCCCTCTCCAGAAGGAAAGAGGAGACCTGGTTACCTGGGACACAGAGAAGGCCAAGGAACTCAATGACTTATCTGCCTCAGTCTTCACCAACAAATGTTCTAGACAAATATCCCATGTCACAGAAGGCAAAGGCAGGGACTGGGAGAGTGAAAATCCATCTACTGTAGGAGAAGATCAGGTCTGAGACCATCTAAGGAATCTAAAGGTGCACAAGCCCATTGGACCAGAGAAGATGCATCTGCAGGTCCTGAGGGAATTGGTGGATGAAGTTGTTAAGTCAAAGTCCATCATGTTTGAGAAGTCGTGGCAGTCCAGTGAAGTTCCAGCTGACTAGAAGAGGGGAAACATAATCCTGATTTTTAAAAAGGGAAAAAAGGAAAATGTTGGAAAATAAGGAGGTGACTGGTGACAGTCAACATCGTTTCATTAAGGGCAGATCATGCCTGACAAATCTGGTGGCCTTCAACAATGGTGTTACAGCACTGGTGGATAGAGAAAGAGCAACTGATGCCATCTACCTGGACTTGTGCAAAGCATTTGACACTGTCCCCCATTATATCCTTGTCTCTAAATTGGAGAGATGGGTTTAACGTATAGAACACTCACTAGGTAAGGAATTGGCTAAATGGTCGCACTCAAAGAGTTGCAGTCAACAGCTCAGTGTCCAAGTGGAGATCAGTGAAGAGTGGTGTTCCTTGAGGGTCAGTATTGGGACCAGCACTTTTTAACATCTTTGTCAGTGACATGGACAGTGGGATTGAGTGCACCCTCTGCAAGTTTGCCAGTTACACTGGGATGTGTAGTGTGGTCAACACCCTGGAGAGAAGGGATGCCATCCAGAGGGACCTGCACAGGCTTGAGAGGTTGGCCTGTGCAAACTTGATGTAGTACAACAAGGCCAAGTGCAATCCCAAGTGCAAATACAGGCTGGGTGGAGAATGGATTGAGAGCTGCCCTGAGGAGAAGGACCTGGGGGTGTTAATTGATGAGAAGCTTGATGTGAGCTGGCAGTGTGCTCTTGCAACCCAGAAAGCCAATTGCATCCTGGGGTGCATCAAAACATGCATGACCAAGGGAGGTGATTTCCCCCCCTTACATTGCAGACCCCACCTAGAATACTGCATTCAGCTCTGGGGTACCCAATGTGGGAAGGACATGGACCTGTTACAGCATGTCCAGAGGAGGGCCACAAATATAACCAGAGGGCTGGAGCACCTCTCCTACATAGACAGGCTGAGAGAGCTGGGATCATTCAGCCTGGAGAAGACAAGGCCCGGGGGAGACCTTATAGTGGCCTTCCAGTACCTAAAGGGGGCCTACAGGAAAGGTGGGGAGTATAGTGACAGGACAAGGAGTAATGGTTTTAAACTAAAAGATAATAGATTTGAATTACATAAAAAGAAGAAATTTTTTATTATGAGGGTGATGAGGCACTAGAATAGGTTGCCCAGAGAGATTGTAGATGCCCAGTCCCTGGAGGTGTCCAAGGCCAGGTTGGATGGGGTTTTGAGCAACATGGCCTAGTGGGAGGTGTCCTTACCCATGGCAGGACGGGGTGGAATTAGATGGTCTTTAAGGTCCCTTCCAATCCAAACCATTCTGTGATTCTATGATTCTATGATTCTATGATTCTATGACAAAATACTTGCTATGTTCTGAGCTCTGTACAGAATACAGTTTTACTGCCTCTATATATGAATTCCATGCGGTATGACAATTTTGAAGGGGATGTTGGACCAGATTTACTATTGTCTAGAGCAAAGAAGAATTTGAACCATTTTGCACTGTTGCACTGAAAAGATAAGGTAAGATACATGTGGGAATATGGCTTCAAACTTTCTGCAGGGAAAGTAACACATAAACATATCTGCAGCTATCGGGCCTTATAAAAATCACCACACTATCTTTTTGTGTCTTACACAAATGATGTTAAGATGCTACTTCCCCATCAGAGTCACCTAACATTGGAAACCCTTACTCCTGTCTGTTCTCATGACATTTCTGAGTTGCTGTACAACAGTCTGTAGCCCATCTCACCCCTCTGCTCCAAGTCTGGACAGCACATGCTACACATTGTTGTGGGGGATGAGTGGAAGACCTCATCCAACAGCTGCAGAGGCAGTGTTGGGGACATTTCATGGAAGAACTGATGCTTGTCTCCTTGCACCTCCTCACCCATGAAGAAAAGCAGGTGTGTGACTTTTTGGGTGCCCTTGCCACTGCTTTCAAAATCTGTAAAAGTCCTGTTGGTCTACATGCATGGAGATGCTTTTTGTTATTATTCAAAACCAATTTTATAGACTAGCTGGATATGAGGTAAAACCTTCTAAGCTAAGATTTTTGCACTATTGCTTAATTGTCCTTAAGTGTTTGCTGGGATGTGACTCATCCTGAACCATCCTTTCCCTTCTAACTATTGCTTGCAGTCTGTTGTTAAATCAATATTATTCCACAGGAAACACCATGGTAATCAAACCAAAATACCATATTAGCATATAATTATAGAGTATTTGCAAATCCATCCAGCCTGTCATATGCCCTGTAGGAAGCATCTTAACTCTTGACTCAAGCAAAGGGTGCACACGGCCACCCAATGACAATGGCAGAAAAAAGGCACAGAAAAATTCTGCTTCACTGAGAACATGATGTAACAGTTAATCATTCCTATGGCATAATGAAGGAATTACTGCACTTTAAATAGAGGTCTTGATGGAATAAATCTATATGACCATGCCCTAATTTATTATAATTTTATACTTTTCTGATATTTAGAATAAACTGCTAAAAAACATTTTTTATATTTAATATTATTTGCTGTTTTTTGAATTAATAACTTACGGAAGTTAGCTATAAAAGGTTACAGAAGGTTATAAAAGTATTTAAAAAATTGTAGCTGCATGGCAAATAGAGGGAAAACACCAACAGAAGTAGATGGATAATGACAGTTTCCATCCAAAAGATGATTTTACTTTTCAGCTATCTATTTTGATATAACAAGGAAAGTTCAAAAAATGAAGCTAAAACAGTGCACCAGTTCAACAGACAACTACAAATGCAACCACTAGTTCAACAGACATCTACAGCAATGGCCAGCTAGACATCTAAAGAACATGAGTAAGTTTGTAATAATGATGGAGTCTCAGGCAATAAAGTAAATTACAACATAGCAGATGTCAAAATAAGCAAATTGTAACCAGCAGGCTCAGCTCCTTTCCTAGCACCAGGAGGAGGAAACTTCAAGCCTGTATCAACTCCTACCATCGTAGCTGTGAATGGAATATTGTCAATCACAGACGAGGCCAAAGCAGACACCCAGAGCACTAAAATGATGGCTACTGCTAAGCGCTGATCCTCAGGAACCACCTGAAATTAAAAGAGGTTAAGTTACAACTTTGATGAGATCAGCATTGCTCTGTCCCCCCAATCGCACAATCACACAGGGTCTTCATGGTTTTAGTTTATCAATATCTTTTATTCCTTCAGGCTCTGAGATAGAATAAGCATTTTGTAAAATAAAATAAAAAAATAAAATAGCCTGGCATCCCGGCATTTAGTAACAAAATTACTGTTTTTTTCAAGGCTATTTGAACAAACAGAAATTAAAAGACTGTTTCTAATACTCATCTTTCACACACACACACACACACACACAAAATTTAATTGTGTAACTGCAAATTTTCCCCTTTCACTCTTTATATTTGTTTGCATCTTGGTATTTTTTGTTTATTAGACTATAAAAAAAGGCTTCCTTTTTGCACTTATAGTGACATTTCTTCTGCCCATAGATACACACACTGAATATCATCCACCCCAAAGTATGACATACCTTCTCGATATTGCTGATGTAGGAATATAATCTTTAACATAAAATTCCAAATGAAAAATATTATTCACTATTCTATTAGAGTACAACTGTTTTCCTTACCTGAAAAACACTGTATTTTAAACATACCTTTATTAGCAAAGCTGTCTGCTCCCCTATGTAGTCTATTAAATGCAAATGAGCCAAAGCCTAAAAAAAGACAATGACATCAGCTAGTGAGGTATTGATGCAGCCACAGTTTTTCAGCAGATGTAAACAAACACAATTCATTTCCATTCACAAGATATTGATATTCATGCCATGCAGCTTTTACAGCAACTTTGCAGTTGGTGGAAAGAACAGACACACAGAAATGGTAGCTGTATTTACAGAAGTGGACTGGTTGTACTGAGAAGACCAGTGGGATTGCTTCCAGAGCCTGGGGCAAAGGCATCAGAGAATGGCTGAAATGTCAAGACTACATTCTTCAGTTTTCCTGAATACCTGAGGACAACTGATTTTTACTCAATGGCCCCAAAACCTCGGACATAACCACAATATAGACAGAAGAGTACCACGTTTAAAAGGTCAGGCCTATGTGAAGAAAAGAGAAAACAAAATATACTTTTCCATTAAACAGCTGCATCGCACCTGTAAAAACTAACACTACCCATCTGCTAAAACCAGGCCAGAGGTTTTGGGTGACTGGAAATTGGCACAGAGGCAGCAGCACCTAGAAGACAGGAAAAGCAGCTCCCCAGCGTCCACATCAGGCATGCAGCCTGAGGAGAGCCCTGTAACCACTGGGCCAGGGGACAGCCTGCTCCAGGGTGCCCTGTCCTCCCCGTGGGAACTATTCCCATTTGTGCAGGATACTTGGATAGTACCCCAGACAGCCATGCTTACTATCAGACATTAAAAGACGTAGCAAGACTCCAGCCCAGTGGTTATGGCTCTGGTTTCTCCTTGGGTAGATAGGAGAATGCAAACTGAGTCCTCACACCAGAATTATCTATTCCTCCAAAACACAAGGTAAAGAGGTAAATTTATCTTAGGAGACACTTTAGTTTACTCTGATTTTGTTTTATTTGCTTACAAATATTCAGGATGAAGCACTATTTCCAGTCTGAATGGGGTATATCTATTTTTTGACTTTTCAGTTTCTGGGAAGAAAATTACATAATTTTTGGTGCAGCCCAGACCAAGGTGGTTTCCATTTTCCTGCCATGACAATGAATCAGTTAGCTGCAACACTGTGCTGCCTGAGAGCATTGCCACACAGAGCTGCAGAAGTCAGCATTCACATGGCATGATGCTGTGCAACCTGCACAGCGGGCAGTCAGACACAGCCCTTCAGAGACATCACTGGGAAAAAAAAAAACAAAAAACAAACAAACAAAAAAAAACCACTGAACTCACACACTGTCAAATCCCATGACAGAGACAGACAAAGATCCTAACAGGTACCAAGTAGTGTGGCATAACAAACAGTAATGACAGAGTGACAGTGGGGCTGCCACTGAGACCAGCAATTCCTCAGTTGGGCAGCAGTGTGTAACTCTTTGGGTACCACCAGCAGCACAGGGCAGCAGCACCCACCTGCTGCAGGAGCACAAATACCATGGCTGGGCTGGTAGTTTTTGACTTGCTCCATGAGCAAGAGGTGCAGAGGTAAAGGCAGGGCAGCTGTATCTCATACAAAACAGGGTGTCTCACTTGGAAGTTCTAAGGGAACACTTCCCCATTGACAAGGAAAACAAGGGGAAGAGCACAGCCAGTGATGCCACATATTAAATATGGCCCAGAGACTATATTTAACAACTTTTCGCATGGGAAAAGGTACATCTACATTTAAAAATGCAGTATTCAGAAAACAGGTGATAAGGCTTTAAAATGCATACACATACCCTTTACATTAATAATAATGATGGTTTTTCATGGCTTTAACTTTAACAAATACATTTTAATAATTTAAAGTTACCATTTTGATTCTAAGCTGCCTGTGTTGCTATTTTCATAGAATAATAGAATGGCTTGGGTCAAAAGTGACCTTAAAGATCACCCAGTTCCACCCCCCCACCATGGGCACAGATGTCAACCCCTAGATCAGTTTGCCCAGGGCCCCATCCAGCCTTCTCTTGAACAACTCCAGGGATGGGGCATCCACAGCTTCTCTGAGCAACCTGTGCCAGTGCCTCATTTCCTCCTAACATATAATCTCCCCTCTTTTAGTTTAAAACTATTCTCCCTTGTCCTGTCATTGCTCTCCATTTTTTTATAAGCTCCCTTCAAGTATTGAAAGGTTGCAATGAGGTCACCTTCAACCTTCTCTTCTGTAGGCTGAACAGCCCCAGCTCTCTCAGCCTTTCTTCACAGGAGAGGTGCTCCAGCCCTCTGATCGTATGCATGGCCTCCTTTGGACTCACTCTAACAGCCCCACACCCTTCTTGTGCTGGGGACCTCAGCCCTGGACACAGCACTCCAAGTGGACCTTCACAAGGGCAGAGCAGAGGGGCACAGTCACCTCCCTTGACCTGCTGGCCACTGCTCTGTTGACGCAGCCCGGGACACAGTGGGCCTTCTGGGCTGCAAGCACACACTGCTGGCTCATGTTGAGCTTTTCATCCACCAGAACCCCCCAAGTCCTTCGCAGCGCGGCTCTCAATGAGTTCTCCACCCATATTAACTCAATGTTTATCAAAGAGATTTTTTAAATATATGCAAAAGCAGTAATATTAATGAGCTGTCATTTTTTTTTCTGCAGTTGCTTTGTGTTCACACTTTAAAATAAACTTCTTAACACATCCTTGTCAGCAAGCAGAGCTCAGTGTTACATTTGGTTAGCACTGCTGCCTTGTTATTCAATTATCCATCAACACAACATACCTCTTTTCAGTAACACACAAAATTTCTTCTGGAATCCAGATATGGTATTGCAAAAGAGAGATTCAGGGAAGAGGAAAGTGAGTAAAGGATGGGAATGAGGGAAGTGAGTAACAGACATGCACATTGCTACTTCAAGACAGTCAGTCTGCAGGTAGCTCATCACATTGGAGATGACGGCAGTGCTAATCACGCAACCAACTTTAAGATGTCTATAATATCCAGACTAATCGCCTGCAAGCATGTAAGTGAAAGGCAGCAATTAGAACCATGCCACTGGCTTCCCCAGGATGTGAACTGCACAGAGGGTCTCCTGGATCTTCCTGTGCCCTCTGAGAGGAATAAGTATTACTGCACTAATTGGTGCCCTCCGGCATATGATTTCCAGTTTGACAGCTCAAGATTAGAGCTTTATTGCAGAAAAAAAAAAATCATGTAACATTTTAGATCAAACTTTATTCACAAAAATTTGCATCAAACCCTTTTATGGGCAGTATGTCATGATGACTGCTGTCAATATACTGTCTCCCACTTTTTCTCTTGACTCTCAGGATAAGTTCCTTTCATGACTTTAAATTGCTGCTATACTAAAGAGCCAGGAAATTTTGTCTTTCATTAGCAAACTATTCACTGGTGACCTGAGAAACCATAAAAGTGAAGAACTGAAGTTCAGTGAATTATAGCAGTCATATCTGAAGTCTGGCAGTAAATGGCAAATAACTTCCTGTGTGTTTTACTATGTTATTGTACAGTCAGACTGCACTCAGATCAAAACTGTTCAATTCAAGCTAAAAGAATAAATACATCAGGGATTGCAACTAACAGACTGTTACAGCAGCAGCTAACAAAATAAAAATGGCTTCAATATGGATTCCCTATGAGAGCTAGAAAACACAAGCATATATAGAACCTGATAACACAGAGAACTAAAAATTGCCTGTGCTAATGAGTGTACAATAAATCAGTGTTTCCTTGAGGAATTTTAGACCTACTAGCTCTCAAACAAGCTTCCTAATGATAATCAAAGTTCCTATTAATCTTTTCAGAGGTACCAGATTTTGACTTCCAGTTTGGAATTAATTAGAGTTAGTTGAGTTATTCAATGCTTGTATTTGCTTCAAATTTAGTCCCTTTTTTTCTTTTTTAATGAATTGTTTTTTTATAGATCCCAATTTACAAAGACTGTGTTCTTTCCAATACTGGAGTGTATAGTAGGGGGGAAGCTGTGCAAGAAAATTTGTTATTCCAGGCTTTTCCCAGACTACTCACAAAGACGCTACTCACTACCCAGTGATCAGTCGGGTTTTATCAGTCATGTTTCTACAACTTAATGACATCATTTAAATGGAACAAATAACAACTAAGAAATACCAAGCATTTCATGGAATGTACAGACACCTTATTGACACACAAATATGGAAATTCATACAAAGATTTCTCCAAACATTTGGGGTAAAAATAAATCCACTCAATCTATACAAAAACATAAAACAGTAAATATAAATATATTGCATTATGTAATTTTGAATTCATATAATGTATTATAAAAATATAAAAATAAAAAATAAGATTAAATATAAATATATAAAAAGGGGTATAAAACATGGCTGGATCAAGAAGACTATTAGAACAGACAAACATAAAAAAATGACACAATGAGATATCCAGTCAGCTCAAGTACTGAAAATCTTTTGCAATTACAATTGGAAACTGAAATTCAGTGATATTATCCTTTCAAACCATCCTCCGATGTAAGCTTTCAGGCCATTTGGTAGCCAGCATGTAGCAGTTTTCTGTAGAACTGTTCAGAAAACTTTTTTTTTTTTTTTTTTTTCTGTAGAAGCAGTTTTCAGCTATGGTTTATTCTTGCTCTTTTATTTTTTCTATTGCTTGTCTAAAGAATTTCAAAATAAATACATAAATATATATAAACTATCTGAATGCATGGAGCACAGACAAACCTGTAAACAAAAATTCCACTTATGGAAAAGGATTGTGTTGGATGTACACAGCAAATGCAGCAGAAGGAGAGTAGGACCAAGCTTACAGTGAAAAAATAATCAAAAATATCCAGCTTCTACCACTCCACCGTTTCACTCCATACTACTGTGACTGCATTCAGTTTTTATTTTGTTAGCAGAATTGAACCTGCAAGACACCTTTGCCTGGCAACATACATGTTCTCATAATTCACATTTTAAGTTGGTTCTAACTGCTCAGGCTTTAGAAATCACAAAATCTTACCTCCATGAGAACAAACAATGCTGCAAAGAAAAGAAGGGTTGCCCATTCCACTCGGTTTAATATCATCTCAAAGTCATGGATGTCTGCTAGCACTAGCAGCCAAATGGCTCCCAAAATGGCAATCCAGCCTGCATTACAAAAAGAGAGAGCACATTGGGAAAAGAGAGAACAACACTTCACACATTATGTACTAGCAATGTGAAAGTTATAGTATTGCATTTTTCAGGTTTTGCCACACTTTCACTCTGACTCTATAAAAGGAGAAGTTCAAAAGTACTCCAGGAAAAATGTTTTGTGCTTTCTAATTTATATCTATATCTATACCTATATATACACATAGGAAAAAAAATAAATAAATGAAAAATCCCAAATGAGGGCCAGGTTGCTAGCAGCTTTCTACTAAGGCCAGAAAGGAGAAAGAAAGAGAAGAGTCTGCAAGCATAACTGAGAAGAAAGGAAATGTCTGTGTTATCCAAAAACAAACAAACAAACAAACAAACAAAAAAAAACACACAAAAAAATAGTGACTTTTAAGCACAAAGAAAACTTTAGGTGGTTAGGAGATGGTTGGAAGGACTCTGCAGCCCCCTGAAAGGCTGGCTGCAGCCCCAGGGCATTGAAGACTCACAGGCTAAATGTGCTAGAAGATAAACTCAGGATGTGAAACAATCTTTGAAACAGGAGACCAGCTTTAAACAGCAAAATAGACTCTCTGCAAACAGGATCCCTCTATACATCCTGATGTTTAAAGACACATTTTGGTAGATGACTGAGAGAAAATGCAGATGAAATTCACAATCAGACAGAGAATATAAGCAGTGAATATCCTGTCCAAGCAAGACTAGCTTTTGCCCTGCACAGCTGAAGTTCTTTCTGACGCTGTTAAATTCTTCTGGCACATTTATCTTGAACAGTAGAATGGGATTTCAGACATAAAACTGAGATTTTTTTGGCATTTTTTTCCTCAGGATGATACTCTTTTTTCTTTCTTCTTCTCTACTTTTTCTTAAATAGCAGATTTTTTTATTATTTTTTTTAATGTGTAAAACTGAAATACATAATTTAGGATTTTTTAATGGCATGGAAATAAAGCATCCCACCTCTTCAAGTAATTTCTCTCTTTGTTGTGATTCTTTCAGATACCTGATGCTATCTCACATATATTCACTGTAGAAAAGCGATGTATTCAACAAAACTGCAGAAGAAGTGAGGAGGAAAGAAGAATAACAATCCTGACTGACAAAAAAAAAAATCGCAAAGTTATCATCCAAGACCAAACACAGGTAGATGAATAAAGTGAGCCTTCTGCAACAGCCTTCAAGAACCACAGCTGTAAGAAAATTCAAGGATAGAAGACATTGATAAAAGTTTAGGCCATTTGACTTGCAGCTTATGCACATGGGTTTGTTTTTCTGTTAGTTTAAAGAGAGAAAGAGATCCAACATCATTCAACAGATTAAAACTTAGATCAAGCTATATTCTATTTAAATTCCATGTAAATACAAAAGAAGTAAAGAGACCAAAGGTACTGCCTCATCACAAAGCTGTAAGCATTATATTTTATTTTTTCTCCAAGTTCCATCTTTTCCCCTGGGCAGCTCTACCCTTGATTTCCCTAAACTGGCTTCTGCCCTCTCCATGACTGAAACCATGTTTTCCAGTATTATGAACAACTTTTCCTTTCCCCAGCTTCTCCCCATGATCCTCCTTGAAAGGCTTTGACACCACTGATCACTCTGGTTCTGCTGATTCCTTGATAAGCAGCTCTCATGAGAACTTTTCTTAGCCTGGCGTAAACATAATCTAGAGCAAAATGCAGGGAAATCCTTGTAAGGAAACAGATATAAGGACTCGGAAATCTAATGGTTTAGCAGCAGAAAGACCTCCATACTAGTGGAAACAAAGCCAAAACTAAATAAGGCTGAAAACTCTAAAGGAAGTTTATATCTGGAATTTTGTACCTTTAGCTCCTATATTGTTCCCTGATAGAGATTTTGAGTAAAACCTGATCTGAGGGCCTCACTGGTCCCAAAAAATGTCTCACAACCATCTCTGCTCATCACCAAGGTCTGAAACACTACCGTGCTACAAACTGAGCAAGTCTGCCCCCTGTTTTGCTTACAGTGAATTAGTGCTCAGTCAAAAGTAGCTCATACATGAACGTTATACTGCAAGGGAGGAGGAGAGCAAAAACCAGCACAAAAGAGCAGGGTGGGGACAGCCCAGACGGTCCATCTCAGAAGTCTCTTAGGAAACTCCAGCAGTGAAGTCAACCCACACTCAAGGCAGGCAGGCTCTAAAAGCAAATTTTCATCTGGCCATCCTCTACCCTACTGGGTATGAAACATGGCACAGGCAAGGTCAAATCCCCCCCGCATCATTGATGTGGGCAGATAGATACCAAGTGGTAGAAAAGGTCTGGTTCAACTGTATCAGGAGGAAAGCTGGATGTGGTGCACTGGGGTAAACGATACATGCCTTTGAATTTTATAAAGTCTTTCTCTTCACAAAGGCTGTTTGTTTTGGCTGTGAAAGAAGTACTGGATCATAACCATCTCAGCCTTCCAAATTTTGCAAGGGGCTGGAGCAGCTGCTCTTCTCTGTTATCAGCCACATTCCTCAGCAAATATTTGGTTAAAAGACCCCCTTTTTTAGCTTCAGATACCACAATCTTGCTTTTCTTCTTTCTGCAAGTGTGCTGTGCTCTGTTAAGCAGGTAGCAAATTTTCTCATGAAGAATGAAATTTTTAACTGTTGGGAAGAGGTTCCTGGACTGACCTAGGAGTGGTAATACTCTGCACTGCTCAAGGTGAATGCTGGATCCTAGCATAAGCTGAAAATGTGTGCAGCTTTTTTGCTCTCCTGGCCCTGGATATGCACGTAGCCTGAATGCTGAAATGTTGAAGTTCATACAGAATATCTTCCAGGAAAAGGTTTTGAAAATCTTAGTCTTATTCATACCAAAGGCAAATCAGACTGCAGAAACAGTTATAAATCGCACGTAGGGAGTGCTCTAGGAGTTTCCAAAATAGCAAAAGAAAGCTAGTAGGGAACTGTCGGTTCCTGATATCTACCACATTTTTTGCTATCATCATTGAATTACTTTCTGCCTTTCCCCAAAGCAAGGTGAATCTATCCATGTAAATTTAATAGTTATTTTCTCCGAGCACAAAGAAAGTGGTATGGACATGGACTGGCTAATTTCAAATCCTAGCTGTTCTCCGAATTTCAGCAAAAAACAGTGGGCCTTAAGTGCAGATTATTGCAATTCCTATTAGTTGGACACTTCAATGGAAGCAGATGGGTACAGATCTGGAGCTTAACAGCAGAATTTTACTGCTATTTTGTACAGCTGTAAGTGACAACATTAGGTATGATGAAGGGAAGGATTAAAGAACAGAGACTTCTCTGCAGTTCTGGAATAATCTGTGATAAAATCTGGGATTATTTTCACCCTCCTACCAAAAACAAATCAACTTGAACATGGTATATGGAGATAAATTTGCTAAAACCTATAAAATACAAATGAGTTGCACAAGAGGTGGACAGAGCCAAGCATTTTGTTGTACCATGGGTTTTAGCAGCATGAGTTAGCTCCATGCACACAGCTTGGCATGAGAGAACGATGCCCTTCCTTACAACAGTGTTCATAGGGAAAGCAAATGGGTAAGGGACGTGTCCCGCGGTACTCCAGCAAGTACAGATATCGAGAATTGATGTCAGCTGCTTATTGCAGTCTACATGCACAGTCTTTTCAGAGTGTATTTGTGGTTTTTTTTGTTGTTGTAACTGCAAAGAGGAGAAGAGGTACCCATCTCTCAGAGGGTGAGCACAGGATGGGAGCAAAGAGAAGGGGAGAGGAAGGAGGGAGTCTCTCAAGGAGTTTTGGAGGACTTCCTGTAAGATCTAGAGGTTTGACTTCGAGCATCCTGCAACTGAGCAAGAGTAATAATTTCTTCTAATTCCTGAAGGCCACAGTAGTCAGTGTGGGCTGTAACTGCTTGACTGATTGTTCTATGCCACACTGCTTGTCAAAGTCAACTACATCTGTACTGATATTACATAGCCACCTGCCTCTCTAAATGGGCAGGTTTCCCAAGTCTTTTCTAAGTAATGTTCTTGCTAATAACATTCATGACAGTGTTCTATATATTTGTGTGTCTTTGCATTTGCCCTGGATTCAATTTGAAACATTTCTTCATTTTCAAAGAACTGAAAGTAGCAGGGTGCATTAAAGACTGTCATCTCTATTTCTTTATTTTCTAGTTTACTGGGCCACGAAAGGTAGCCAGGAAGAAGAAAAATAGAAATAATTTCAAAAAATAACTTCTCATTACTACAGTGAAAGTAAAGCCCACTTATATTTCCCCAAACCACTTCTTTTACTGCCTTTCAGTGCTTCTGTTTCACAACAATTGCTGTTCTGGAAATATAATGCTGAGAGAAACTGAATCTAAATTCCATTTCTGCACTCACATAGCACTTGTTGAAGACGGTGACAATGTCTATTTATTTTAGGAAAAATAAAATGATTTTTTATTATAAAATGCACCTTGCAAATTTATAATGCATTCTTCACAGAAAAGATTCCTGTGTCTTGTCAGAAACCAGGAAAATGGCACAGGAGAAATAGCCTGAGTGCCTTGCTTTTCTGATTCACTTTACCCAGTAGGGAAAACCACATTTGGAACAATAAATAGCTTATGATGAGCAGAATACAACTTCAATCCTGAAAAAAAAAAAAAAAAAAAAAAAA